>JAVJGJ010000001.1:16293495-16309141 GCA_035590215.1 Microhierax caerulescens | reverse complement strand
GCCCTTTTATCTTAAATAGCAGGTTCATTCCATGACTCATATGCTATGAAACTACTCTTTGATACAGCAAGCAAGTATGCAAAGACAGTCTCAGTTGTGTGTAAAACCCTTCTTTGATACCTATTCTGCACTTAATTTGTGTAAGATTTTACTCTTGAAACTGGAAAGAAAAACAGTGCTATTACTGAAATGATTTTTTGTTTTTCTTTAAGGCAAAGATTCAAAGTCTGAAGGAATCAACCCATCTCCAGTATCTTTGGTACCAGAAGAGAAGGTCTCTTTTGGTCTCTATGCACTGTCAATTTCTTCATTTACAGTGGCAAAAATAAGGAAAATTTACAACAAGTTGGATAGTAAAGCTATTGCCAAACAGGTATGTTGGAAAATCAGTTGGTTAATGTGTACTACTTGTATGTTCCTTTCTTTTAACTTCTTTCAAAGCAGTTTGCTCAATGCAACTAGGAACAATACTTGTCAGAAGAGTTGTCCATAATCACTGTTATGTTTTTTTTAAAAAAAATAAAAAAATGAGAGTGTACTCCTAGATTTTATTTGCGTTCTTGGAATTAGTGGTAGCTATGTATCTTAGCACCTTTTGGAAGTATTTTTAACTGTAGATGGCAGTTGTAATCCTGTTGAAAAACAGTTACGTTTATATCATTGAACAATATTTATACTGTTGCAAATGAACAAAGTTGATGGCTTAGTCCTCTGACTATGATTCGGATTTGGAAACCAGAATATTGGTTTACGTTTTACTTAAAGTACCTTAGAAGTTAGTAAATTATTTGTTCAAAAGGCCATCTATGAAGAAAGGCTGAGAGAGTTGAGGTTGTTCAGCCTGAAGAGGAGAAGGCTCTGCGGAGATGTTATTGCAGCCTTTCAATACATATGGGTGGCTTACTAGAGCAACGGAGAGAGATTTTTTTACCAGAGCATGTAGTGACAGGGAAGGGGAAACGACTTTCAACTGTGTAAAAGATGGGTTTAGATTGGGCCTAAGGACAAAACATTTTACAACAAGGGAGGTGAGACCCTGGAAGAGGTTGCCTAGAGAAGCTGTGAATGCCCCATTCCTGGAAGTGTTTGATGTCAGGTTGGATGGCACTTTGCACAACCTGATTCGGTGGAAGATGGCCCTGCCCACAGGAGGGGGATTAAACTAGATGATTTTTCAACCCAAACCATTCTGTGATCTGGTGGGATTATTTTTAAAGTTAGATTCATCTTCCTTAAGCTTTGGAGGCTGGAGATTTCTCTTTACAGAATGGTTTAATGACTCTAGCTTAGTTCTGTATCGTTGCATGTTACTCACTCTTTATCACAGGAGGAAAATACACGTTATGTTCAGGATAGCATAAAAAAACCTCTTCCCTTTAGCCCCTGCTTTTTTTCTTACTTTGTTCAGCTGGCAATTTCTTCTCATGAAAATGCCACACCTGTGAAGCTACTGCATAACTCAGCAGGACATTTGAATGGACCAGCACGCTCCATTGGTGCAGCTTTGATAGGATATTTGGGTGAGTTGAGTACCTGAGAATTATTATGTTTAAAAATTATTAATTACTTGTCAATAAGAACTTAGGTCTAGAAAATAAATCACATAATTGATGAATGCTAATGGTAAGTCGGTGAATTTGTTTAACATTTTTATATTTTATGGACACACTACTATCTTTTTTTACTAACGTGGGATGCTTGTTTCAGTTTATATGGGTTTTACCATTATGAAAATATACTTAATTACTTTAGATCATAAATGATTTTCCATTTGCTTCAACTCCTCTTCTGAGTTGCCATAGTTCTTCTAGTAAGATTCTTTACATAATTCAAGCAATGGTACAATGCAAATTACTTGCATGTATTCACAATGATTTCCTACAAAAATTAAATTTTATTTTACTTTAACTTCCTTTTCCTGCCTGTGCTCAGGAGTAAGAACGTTTGTCCCCAAGCCTGTTGCCACTACACTGCAGTACATTGGTGGAGCTGCTGCTATTTTGGGACTTGTAGCCATGGCATCAGATGTAGAAGGGTTGTATGCAGCTGTGAAGGCTTTGGTCTGTGTGGTAAAGAGCAATCCACTAGCCAGCAAAGAAATGGAAAGAATCAGAGGTTATCAGGTATGTAAGAAATGTTTTAAAGCAGACCAGGCTGATTGAATTTCACTCTCTGTCCCAGCAGTTCCCATGGGAATTCCTTGTGTTGTGGTAACCCGAGTTTCTGCTCTTAAGTTTACTGAGCTCTTGTCTAATTGGCATAGATGAGTTATTCAGGATGGCTTTTAAAGGAAAGAGTGGAAAGTTTTGCCAAGCAGTGTGCACGTTTAGCTGCTTTGCTGAAACTGAGCCTTCATTAATAGCAAGGAAGAACACGAAGATGTCACTTAGATGATTCTTTTCCCATGACTCTGAACACACTCCTGCAAGCCTGGGAGCTTCTGTGTCTGTGATCTGCCCGGAAAAGAGGACAGGGACACATGAAGAAAACTGAACAAGTGGACTTCTCCTGGAATAAGGAGACTGCTCAGACTTTATAGTTAGTGATGCTGTTTGCTTTCAAGCCAAAGGCTTCTTATTTCTCCATCAGAATAGGGAAAGTGCAATCAGTTATGCAGAAGGATTGGTCGACTTACTTGAAAAGATCTTCACATAACCAATGCATTTTACATTTCTTAAGAAGACTGCTTCACTGAAGCAGAAAGTTCCTGCTGTAGTTTGGGTGGCATATTTACAAACCTTGTAATGCTAATGGCTAGTATAGTTACAGCAAAACATATCATTGCATGTAGCCTGTCACAGACTTGGCTTTGACCAAACAAATCTAGTCTGTGTCCTGTTTGCTCTGTAAGCAGCCAGTGGATTGTCACATGTGAGCTTCCATTCCACTTGTATTGACCTCAGCAAATAGCATGCTTTGAAAGAGATTCCCAGAAATCTGTTTCTCTTTAGTGATGTTTCAAGGAGGATGGTGAAGCTGAACAGGTCAGTAAGTTGAGAGTTTTAACAAGTTTGCATCAGAAGACAAGAAATACCTGTAATACATCTGGCAATTGGTTCTTTCCCAACCCAGGTTATGAGAAGGTAGAGTGAGAATGAGGACTAAAAGGGCGACGTCTACAGTCATGCCTAGGGCCACAAAGGGCAGCAAAAAACAGAAAGTCAGGCTTATTCAGATTTACGTTGTCCTGCCTACTTTTCTGCAGTGCCAGAACACCTCTCATTTGTGCATGCAATACTCTAGGGGTGCTCTATTTGAGTCTGACATGTCCACAGTTGCTGTCTAGAACACAACTATCTGAGAATGTATCATGTGCTCTCCTAAACTGTGACTAACTGCTAGAGAGCTGGGAGGTGTGTGTGTGTGCATGCCTAATCCTCAGGGCCTAGATACTGTCTGCAGTGTACAACAGTTGTTTTATGAACTGGTGGGTGTCCTGGATGTGCCCCTTTTCTAATCAACTGTAATGCTACTTTCAAGCTTTTTTATCAAGATTATCTAACTATCAGACATACTTTAAGGGCCTTCTCAAAAGGGATACAAATATGTCATCCGTGCTTCTTTGTGCTTAGACAACATTGCTGTGTGTTTGTGGGCTACTAAATCCTTTTCTGTTTACTTGTTTAAGTTGCTTGCAATGCTGTTAAAGAAGAAACGATCACTTCTGAACAGCCACATACTACATCTGACCTTTTCCTTGGTGGGAACTGTTGACAGCGGGCATGAGACATCCATTATTCCAAATTCTGCTGCCTTCCAGGATCTGCTCTGTGATTTTGAAGTATGTAAAGCTGCACATAAGTGTTGTTGATACTGGGTAGTGATTAAGTCAGATGCTGATAGCACACCTTAAATATTGAATGACAGTGAACCAGGTTGTTATCCTGAGAACTTACTATTTCATGTATAGTACAGTAAAGCAGCTGAGCAGCAGGATATTTGGTAACTTCTTCTGCCCATGTGGCTTGAATCACTGTAGAAGCAATGAATGGGTACCACAGATGTTTCTGCTTTTTGTTGTTCTAGAAGGTACATTTTGTAGTTTTCTGTTCAGCCATTTCTTTTAACCTGTGTGTTCTACTGCAGTACATACATCAAGGCATGAAAGACATACTGAAAATAACAGTAGGAGGTAAACTTCCAACATAGCATATTGAATCGCTTTATCATACATCTTATAAATGATGCGTAGAACTTGTTATTTAGTCTTTGTTTCTTTGGCATTGTCTATACCTGACACAGAGTGAGTAGAAGTATTCTGATTCACATACACTGAAATAAATAAATATACCGCTACAACTACTAATCCAACTATAAGATACCGACTTAATAGCACAAGTCCATCTTTCACAAATGGTTTTATGGAGTTATCCATTTCCTTTTTGCAGGTGTCTGTTTGAGCATTTGAAATCACTCCGGGAAAATTCAAGGGACTTGTCTATGAAAAAAATTCTTGCTGCTTACTATAGCCTTTATTTTAATAAAAACAACCGGCCTTATTAACTTTGTTTTTTCGAGAGCTTAAAGGTCTTTAATGTACCCAGCGCCCCCCCGCCTCCCGCCAAGATCAGCAATATGCTGTAATAACGGCCCAAAGAAAGAGGAAATAAAAAGGCCAGACCTGAGCTGCCTTTTTTTTTTTTTTTTTTTTAACCTTAGTGGGGTTCTAATACAGAGGAAATTTGTCACCCACCAAAGTTTCCTTTTATTTTTTTTTTGGCATAATTTTAAAACTAATAATAGAAATAAGTTTGTGCCATGTCTAAACAAATTCTTCACATCATGTAACTAGTTATTCTTCAACAAACCTAAATTACAATAATGCTTCCTTTGTATTAGCAAAATTAAATGTAGACTTAATAGGAGTTATTATGTCTACAAGAGGTGCAGAGAGAAGAGTGTGAATCACAGCCCAGCTCCTTTTACAGTGAGGCATGAATCCTGCTGAAGAATAGTCTTCTCTCTCTCTTTCTTTTTCTTTCCACCATAAAGGATCCAGCTGAGAAATTTCATCAATGGTATATAGTCACTCAGACAGCAACTACTGTACAAAAGGTCTAATTTTGTATTGTCTAGTTCAAATCTGTCTTTTTTTCCGCCCCTGAGGAACGGGAACAACTGGAAGATGAATACACTTAAAGAGACTAAAAAAATAAAAAGTGTGCAAGTAATAGGCCTGTGAGTCACTAAGAAGAAACTTTTTTAAAAAAATAAATTATTTATTGTATTTCTGTATTCTGAAATCAAGTGACCCAAACGTTTCACTTCAATTCAATATATTAATGTTCTTATTCTTATGCTAAACGGGAAAGAAAAGATTTGTTCTAATCATTTTAGATTATAAGATTGAAGAAAAGCAAAAGCTAGAAAGCTTTTCATTTAAGCCAATTTTATACCCCAGAACACAAGTATTAATTATGGTTTGTTCAATAGCAAGTCAGTCTTAAGATTTGCAGCTATAACTGGAGCTTTCTGGCTTTTATATCTTTTATTACTTCTATTGATTGAACAATTGAATATTTATTTTTTCTTAGAGGATCTAAATCATTTTGGATGGTGTGCAGGAAATGCTGGGTAAAAATAAGAAAGAAAAATCAAAATCAGGGAAGACCTTGAGTTTAATCTTGGCAGAAGGTAGTAAGTTAATTTTACAAAGAGCAAATCTTCACTTAAGCCAAATAAACGTAACACGGCATTTCTCATCAGCCTTGTAAACCCCAGTAACTCCTTTTGGAGTCATTGCACCATCTGTTTAAAGAGACATTCCAGATAGCGTGTAGCTGTTTTGTCTAGAACTCCTTTAAAAGTTTCCAGTGTGATAGGTTATGGAGAATACGTTTGCTACCAATGTGTATTTCTTTAGTCTTTGCTAGTATACTTAATACTTCTCTGAAGTTGAAGAATAAACATTTGAGAACCTTGCAATGAGCTTTTAAGCACAATGGCCAGGTAAATAGTCAGGTAGACTCACAGGTTTAATCTCTTCAAGCCTTTCATAACCTTTGGTATATTAATGTCAGGTTTTAATCTTAAAGTGGATTTGTGTACAAAACATTTAATTGTTTATTCTGTATTTCAGGTCTGGCTTCATGCACCCTATGAGCTTCATCTGTCATTATTTGAACACTTTATTGAACTTCTCACTGAGTCAAGGTATGAGAACAATGCCAGCCTAGTAATGAGACTTACAGGATTAGGCAATATGTAGGGAATGCTCCAGTTTTAAATCGCCACCTCCTTTCTTTCTTTTTTTCAGTGAAGCAGCAAAGAATGCTAAGTTAATGAGGGAATTCCAACTCATCCCAAGACTGCTCTTGACTCTTCGAGATATGTCTCTGTCCCA
This sequence comes from Microhierax caerulescens, assembly GCA_035590215.1. NCBI lineage: Eukaryota > Metazoa > Chordata > Aves > Falconiformes > Falconidae > Microhierax > Microhierax caerulescens. The sequence continues at coordinate 16,302,798 of JAVJGJ010000001.1, read as the reverse complement.
GCCTACTATTGCTGCGATTAGTAATGTGCTGAGCTTTTTGCTTCAAGGCTTCCCTAGCAGCTATGACTTGCTCAGGTAGCCCACACCTTTCATAATTCTGACTTTCTTGTTTTTATTGTGTTTGTGGTCTTGGTCAAAAATACTTAATGATCATACTGCTGTGGAGTAAGGAACATGAACTGCTCATATACTGATTTTTTTCCTCTAAGAACTAGGGTGAACTAGATATAGGCAATAATTTTGTTCATGCCTTGATTTGCATATTAAATTCAGTTTGTATCTTACCCAGGTCTAACTGAATGATTAAATGGCTTAATGTTCTGCAGGCTATATTGCAGCTCCCTTGCTCATGTGAAGCACTGAGTGCTTTTCTTAAATACTGTTGAATATTATTTGAGATGGAATGTAATGATACTTCCGGTTAAAATACAGCTTTGATTACCCTCCTGCATGAAATGTTTAGTTCACGATTTTTTCTTAATCATCACTCTGTAAAAAAAAATAATAAAATTTAAGGCTGTCAGATACAGTGCTATTAATTCTGACTGATGAAAGTTACATAAGTTATTGCAGTTCATTTGTACCGGAGTATTTGAAATGTTTTTAAATTAGTTCAACTCCCTGCTAACTTTTTCCTCATCTCCCATTTCATTATAATGGAAGTGGATAAAGTATTGCAGAGCTTGAGAGTTCTTTGCATGCAAGGGGTCATGTTTTCAGCTTCTCGCTTTTAAGTACAATTAAAGGTATCAGAAGCATCAACCTGAACATCTTACCTGTCTTTATTATAATCATACAGGACAAAAAAAATGGTTCAAGAATAAACCCATTGATTTTATGTGTAAATGGTTACGGAACAGATTGTATAATGCCTATCTGACTGTTCTTTTTTCTCCTTCCTGGAAATAAAAATGAAAAATATTGTATAACTTGGGAGAAGTTATGGTAGCTAGGGACCATTTCAGGTTAGCTCTAGAGGAAAGAGGAATATATTGCATCTCCTTTCAATGACACATCATTGTCTTGTCTTGGAAAACCATGACCTTGTGTTACATCACCTCAGGTGATAGGTGTAAATGTCTTACCAGAGTCAAATAATCACTGGTTTTGATGTAATACTTATTCAGTTATAATGGTTAGAGAATAATGTTTTGTTTTCCTTTGTTTTAACTTGTGGTGTTCCTTTTACTAGGGTTTGGTGGTATCTCCTAGTTTCCTTTCTTGAATCCTAGCATTTTCAGGGTCACTTACCTGCTGACTTGCCTGCAAAGATTCCAATAATTACTACATGTTAATTTTTTTTAGAGGTAGTAGTTTTAGATAGACAGTTTTCCTCAATATTCAGAAGTGAGAAAGCTGACGTTTTTGGGTGTCTCTCTCTCACTAGCATTACGGATTTCTATTTGAGTTATTGATAGATGAGAGTGCATTTGTCATATCAATGAATGATGTTTTTTCTGTATACATCAAGGTTTGGACAGTTCATCTCTTCTACATTACCTACATTTGCAGTCTGTGAGAAGTTTGTAGTCATGGAAATAAACAATGAAGAAAAGCTCGACAGTGGTAAGTGATGACATGGCTTAGAAGCAGTAGAAGATAAATACTTTGTGATCTCTCCTGTGCTTAAATACATAAAATGTAGAAATAGTGTCGTTAGCTATATTGTTATAATGTGGCTGCCTGTTAGTTGTGGTACTTCAGTTTTCAGCATTGTATGCAAAGCAGCGCACAACCTGTGTACTTTTCTTTTATTTTCCTTCATTTGACACAGCATGTTTTTGTTCTGTTTCCTGCACTTGCTCCTTGAAATCAGCTGTGTATCTCTGCCTCTTCACAGGGAGAGGAAAAAGACAGAAGTGGATTACTAGCTGCATCTGCCCTCCCAGTGTGGAGGAAGTGAAAGAATTAACTAAGACAGCCTAGTTATTCTTTTAGGCAAAAAAAAGTTTTACTGTTCTTCAGGAATGTTTATGTGGAACTGGTTTGAAACCATTTCTGCCCTTGTGTTCCTAAAGAAAAAAAGCTTATGCAGTTGCATTTTCAATCAGTTTCTCTGAACAGAAATGTTTTATCCCCGCAGTGGTTGTCACCCAAATAACTAGAAGGTTATTTTCCTTGCCCAAAGATTCTACGTTTCTAGATCACTTATGAATATGCTGGTGCACAGGGACAAGTGAGAGACAAGTGTTTCTGTTTTACAGTTAGTTTTATTGGTTTGTTTTCCCAAAGAACAAGATTTAGGCAGTCTGCACATTCATCATTATCCCCCACCTCCCACCCTGTGCCTCTCCTGTTCCTTCTAAATATGAGCTTTTTAGTGAAAAAGCAGGAGTGGATGTTGGGAGAGATATCTGGGTTGGTGTTCTCACTCCAGGCCAGCCATAGTTGTTTTTTTTTCCCCAGGCTAACCACAGCCTGAGCTGCTTTTTGCCTACTTGGAGGACTAAAGAACCTTGGGGAGAAATTCAGGCTGTGGCAGGAATGGAAAGAGAAGCTTTTGAGGCAAATGGCATGAGATTTTTAGGTTATTGATCTTCACCAGTTCTGTATTTCTGCTGTAGAAGTTGCTTTGTGTTCATGTCTGTGACTTGTGCACAAAACCTTAGCCCAGAAAATGATCGTTTATCTATCTTCATTTTTGCATATGTCACTTCAAGTTGTGATTTTTTTTTTGTTTTTAATAATCTAAAACCATGGTCCTCTTTGGACAACATAAGGTACAATAAGAGGGATTTGCAGAATAGCTGTAAAGCTAGGCCTGAGCTGCATCTATTGGCTTGTTTTGCAGTAGGTGTGTTTTTTCAACTGATGATTAATTTGGGGAACTGTTGAAAGAAAATAAACCTGATTTCCCTCCCCATTTCTGAGATTTGGAGGGAGTTCAGAAGCATCAGGTTCTTTTTTCTTGGGATTCCCACACCCCATCCCTTTCACCTCTCCAGACTGCCTAATGCAAAATGTTTATCCAAATACCATGTTGTGAGGTCTTGGGGGGAGGGAGGGGGAGGGTTGGGGTGTGTTTGATTGTTTTTATGGCTCTACCTACCTGGAGTGATTGGCTTAGCTAATCTGGATAATTTTAGATTATTGTCTAAGAATTACTGCAATTCCTTTTTACCCATTCTTTAAACTGACCAAACTGTGTGACAACGATGATGGGGCACGAAGCATTTCTCAGCAGCATGTAGCAGGCTTCCATGTACTTTCGCGTGGCTTCCTCACAGCTGAGTGGGATCAGGTTGCATTTGCTTATGTATGGAATTTATGAACAACCTTTAAAACATCCGAGTTCAAAACCCTAATTTTAAATTTTTTCCCCCTTTTCTTTTAAAAAAAATGTTTAGGAACAGAGGATGATTTTGGAGGACTTGTTTCAGCTAATCTTATTCTACTGCGGAACAGGCTTTTAGATATCCTTCTGAAACTTCTATATACATCTAAAGAAAAGACAACTGTTAATTTGCAGTAAGTAAAAAAAAATTTGAGGTAGAGAAAAGATGTAATTTTTTATTTCAAGGGGGAGAATTATACAGTCCCCATTTGATTTGCTAGTTGAATTGCATAATTTTGTAGGAACTATTGAATGATTTATGCAGATGTGACTAAATTAACTTTGGTTATGCTAGCAGAAATGGAATGCATGATTACTGAGTTTTATGCAAGGCTGATAGTACTAAGCAGATGTTGGTGTAACTAACACATATCTTAAAGCTATTGCATTAACTGGGTTTTGTTCTGAATCTTTGAAAAAGAAACTTTCAGACCATGATTGACAGCAGTAGTAGAAACTTTACTTCTGTTGTTCCTAATTTGAAGCATATCAGCAGGAGAGGAAAATATATAGTAGGTTTGGGGGGAGATTGCTTCTTATTGTTACTTTATGGAAGAAAACCAATGTTTGTAAAACTGTTCGTTTTAAAACATTGAGGCACAGAGGATCACAGGTGAGTAGGATGCAGTGGGAACAAGTGTGGATGTCTGGATACTTTGGTTTTTTTTTAATCTGGAGAGCCAGTTCTTTAACCCCTGCTCTCCTCACATACTTTGTGGTGCTGTTTTCTCATAACTACATGTGTGGATATAGAGAAAATAAAATCTGTTTAGAGAAGCTGGACAGTCAGCTTCTCATTTGGTTAAGATCAAATAGCTTCAGTAGGGGTTAACATTAGGGTCATTGACCATACAATGCCCCTTGGTTCCTTAAAATTGCATGTGAGGGACCATGATATTGTAGTTTAATGAGTCATTAGAGTCATGTTGTGAGTTGGAGAAGAGGCTTTGAAATACTGTCAAGTTAAAACTTGACAAAATACAACTTTCAATCAACTGTCTGGTAGGCTGTCTTGAGTTTATTGGAGGCATTTTATGGATTTACGGCACATGTAGATTATGTAGTGATTGACTGAGCGTTGGTTGACATGCAACATACAATCTGAATCTGTTTGAGCTTTTCAGCAATACTGCTTTAAAAAAACAAACAAACAAACAAACCCATTATTTCAAATGTTCCCAAACAACCCTTCCCTTAATAAAAAAAAACCCAAACAAACACCAAGCAACCTTCATTTTTTAATATGAGTTCATTAAAAAGGCTTGTGAAAACTCTCTACCTATGTATGGCTCAACAGAATGTATTTGGAAATTATGTTTCCAGTTCAGCATTCCACATTTGTTATCAAAGCAGCAGTTGGAGAAATCTCATGGAATGGAATAGTCTCGGGACCTGTACTGAGCCTTCCCTTTTTGCTAAACAAATACTGTACATGTTCCATTTAACAAGATTTGGTGGGCAACATTTCTTGTTATGTAGCAAATTTATGTAAGAATTCAGTTAACTCTTTGACAGATCTGTATTTTTTCTGATCTTGAAACTTGCACTGTTGTGGAGGACACTGATATTTGCTATGTAGTAGGAAACTAAATGCTGTAAAATGTGACGATGACTTTTTTTTTTTTTTTCATTTTTAATTAGGGCTTGTGAAGAACTGGTCAAGACACTGGGTTTTGATTGGATTATGATGTTTATGGAAGAACATCTGCATTCCACCACAGTCACAGCAGCCATGCGAATTCTTGTTGTCCTGTTGAGTAATCAGTCGATCCTTATAAAGTTTAAGGAGGGGCTGAGTGGAGGAGGTTGGCTTGATCAGACGGATTCTGTCCTGACCAATAAGATCGGTACTGTGCTAGGTATGGCATCCCAGCTCCCTCGGGACTGAAGGCTTGTGTGGGAGTACGTGTGCACCTGTGTCGAGGTGGCGGTTACTGTATGAATACCGTCTGGCAGATGCATCCCTTCTATCACTGTTGTTGGTGCTCTAATCAGATGCACTTTATTTTTCTTATAACCAAGAGTTTGATTTCCTAGGCAAAAGGGAGCGGTTTTACAAAAGTGCCCTTCAGTTGACAGTACACAGATTTCCTTGTAGTTCAGTATTACCTCATCATCTGCATGAAGCCTGTGTAGCTAATAATTTTTTTCTGTCACCAGCGTGGTGAGGTTAAGTATGTCCCGTGGGTAGGCACGCCTGAGCTAGATGCAAAGGTAGCAGAGCATAGCACCTTATGCACACAGCTAATTAAGATTCAGTAAAATTTACTTGTTTGTTTGCTTTCATTAGTTAGAGCATCAGGTGGTGTTATACCAGAGCTGCTTTGTCTAGTGAGTTCTGTGCCAATTAGACTTACCAGTTTGGAATTTTGCTATCTTGGGAATTTCTGTGTTTACAGTATTGTCTCAGCCTTTCTATTCCTCTCCATCTCCTGCGTCCTTCTGCACTTATGCAGGTTCACACCCTCTCTTTTAATAAAGACTTTTTTGCAGGTTCTTAAAGCCTGATTTATCCAGGTTATCAGACCTTTCTGTTACCTTGTGTGATCTAGAATTCAGTGTATAAGACTTTAGTGCTACAGGACCCATGTTGAGCATCTCTAAGTGGTCTGAAATGCATCTCGAAGTGTCTCAAATTATGGATGTCAATCCTGTGTGGACAGGTGTAGTCACCATTTCATATGGACCTGCTTTTTTTCTGGTCAAAATAAGATAGTGCTTTTCAGATAAATGTCCTTTCAGACAGTGATGCATATCCCTTGATACTAAATCGGAGTCTTTTCATGAACTTGAGTAGGCTTTAGATCAGGGCAGTGGTATTAACAGTACTTTCAACTTAATTGTTGTTCCTAAAATGACTGTACAAGGAGTACATACACTGTACTGCATTGCAGCAGTGTATGATCTGTTTCTGTGATGAAGATTCTTTCCAAATTGGTTTATTAGAAAGAAATAATTGTGAAGTATTGTTCAGGTGCAATTAGTTTAGGAAGAGGGCTTTTCCTGAAATGAAAATAAAAAGTCAAATTTTTTTTAATGCTTTGTCTCTTTGAAATCTCTCAAAGTTATCTTATGCTATCTTTATTACTTCTTGCATAAATAAAACTATCAAGTCTATTTGTTTACACTGGTTTCCCATAATAGGTCCCTCAGGATATCCGAATAAGAACATAGGATGGTTCTTTGCATTATGAATAAATTATAAAGGTTAAGGAGAACAGTTTTCCTGAAGCCATATTACAAATGCAAACGTTTATTGTTAACATACTATAGCATCTGTTGTTTGGCTATTTCTGACTTTATTTAAGAAACAATTTTTGCACGTGCTTGTGCCTTAAAATTTGAAAACGATTGATATTTTAGGGAATTGACTTGTTTATTCAGTATCCACTATAAATGGATATTTATATTGGATATAAATGCAGATAGATAGATATATAATCCAATAACATAAACATTTTCTTCAGTAACAAAATCTTTCCAAATAAGGTTTTCATTTACAATCACAGTTGGAGAGTATTTATAACAGGTTTTCTGCTTTTCTTATTATAGTATCACTTTAATTGAATCCAAGCAAGACTGTGACCAAACATATTTTTAAATTTGTGTCTCATCAACTGATAGTGACAGATTATCTATTTTTTTATACCCTGTGTTTTTTAACAAATTACAACATGTTGACTCCCAAAATTTATCATGAAGCCAAACACCAGCCATTTTTGTTCAAAATTACTGACCAAATTCCTGCAACTTTGTAGTAAAGAATTCATTAGTCTGATTCCTGGTAGATGTTTTATGTTTAAAAAGTCAGTTTCTGGTGGAAAGAATTACCAGTATTGGAAGCCTCAGAAAAGCAACCTGATGTCTGTCAGTGTCAGAATAATGGTTCATTATGCTGATGCTGAGCCTGAACTCCCTTCCTACCTCCTTCCTCACTTGAGAATTAGTGCTTCTGCTGTCTTGGTGTATTTTTTTTTTTCTAATAAAACCCTAAATACATAGGTAGAAGCAGGGTCACAAAAGGTTGAGTTTTTGCCTCTGTCAACAGTTCAGATAAAATAAGAACATTTAATGCTTCATACCAGCTGATTAATCAGTAACAAAACAGCTGAAACAAGATGCCCCTGAGACATTTTTGGAAACAAATTAGATGTCTATCAACTTAAATGGGCCATGGGATTGCTGCTTGGTATTACAAATCTGTAATTGAGATTAAGGTGATGCTTCCCTCTCAGCCAGTGAAATATCTTTTTTCAGAAGCTTGGGTGTTTTAAAAGCCTGAAATTGCGGTCATGGTCAGAAAAATGGATCTGTGTGCATGTGTGGTAGTATTAGGCAGTCTGTATAGAACAACTCATCTATGTGCTAGTGGAAGGCAATAATTTCCCTTTTTTACTGTTTAATAAATCAGACATCTGAAGCAGATTTGTGTAACGTATGGTAACTGTATGCACACTTTCATTTTTTACAGCGTTAATTTCTGAGGAGGTACCCTTTTGAGTTCACTGCTTGATTAAGAGCAAGCTTCACAGTCATTTCCCTATTAACATTGTTGGCTTCTTGGTTTTTCTTACTATTTTTCATCTTAGGGTTCAATGTTGGCAGGAGTGCTGGTGGCAGATCGACAGTCCGGGAGATTAACCGAGATGCTTGTCACTTCCCAGGCTTTCCCATTCTGCAGTCCCTTCTCCCGAAGCACACTAACGTACCTGCACTCTATTTCCTCCTCATGGCCCTTTTCCTGCAGCAGCCAGTCACTGAACTGCCTGAAAACCTGCAGGTCAGTGCGCCTGTCGTCAGCAGCCAATGTAATCAGGGTCGCCAGGTAGGGATTATGTAGTAAAATGTAAATGTCATTCTGCCTGTCATGAAAGAAAATAACAGATTAACCAGGCCGCCCCTCCTTCTCTGCAGCTGACTTAGAGTGCTGTGGTGTTTAGTGCTGAGCTGTTTGGGGTGGGGGGGACAAGATACCCCAAGAGCATGTGGAAGCCAGCCTGTCATGGCATCACTGTCATGGTGTCTTTCTGCTCTGTTTTCGTGTCAAATGAGAAGCAGATCCCTGGTTTGAGCTGGAATGGTGTGGGTGCTGAGGGGGGGCATAATTTTTTGCTTGCTTTCTTTGGTGTTGGGTTGGGTTGGTTTTGGTTGGGGTTTTTTTGGTTGGTTTTTGGTGTGGGTTTTTTTATAAGGTTTTGGGTTTTTTTGAGTGGGGAGTTGAGAGTTCACAGGTTGCAGACAAAACAAGGTAGCTTTTATTTCAGAAAGTCTCTCCGGTTTTGTAGGGAGGCATCTCAGTTGTTGCTGGAAGATGTTTATTGTTCCTATTCTGAACTGGTTTATTTTGGATTTTTAATTGCATGTAAATTAGTAGAAATTTTATGGTCTACAACAGAGTTCTAGGAAGTGCTTTATGGAGAAGAGCCACACTCCAGGTAGACAGGGTGCCTGTTCAGGATGGATGCAGTGCTAACATATCAGTGAGAACTGGAAAGTAAAGATGTCAGGCTGGAAGGTGTTCTGCCTACCTGTTTCCTTGAGAGGAATACTTGACAGCATGTTCAGCACTGTGCTACAGTGACGTGCGGTCATGAAGCTGACCTCCTTACAGCATTTAAGTACAGCACTGTTAAAAAAAAATTCAGCTCCTTGAAATATTTAGGAGTAGCACTTTTAATGCTAGAGGTGGGCACTTTGTTCTTTTTTAATTTTTAATTGATTTAATTATTTGGATTCCTGGGAAATGCAATTTGGATTTTTTCCTTTTTTGCCTTTTTCTTCTTTTTTTTTTCCTTTTCATATCTTTTTGCCTTTTTCATCTGTCTTTCCCTTCTCTTCCTTTTGCCCTTTCCCTTCTCTTCCTTTTGCCCTTTCCCTTCTCTTCCTTTTGCCCTTTCCCTTCTCTTCCTTTTGCCCTTTCCCTTCTCTTCCTTTTGCCCTTTCCCTTCTCTTCCTTTTGCCCTTTCCCT
>JAVJGJ010000001.1:16221461-16293395 GCA_035590215.1 Microhierax caerulescens | reverse complement strand
TTCCCCTTCTCTTCCTTTTGCCCTTCCCCTTCTCTTCCTTTTGCCCTTCCCCTTCTCTTCCTTTTGCCCTTCCCCTTAACTTTTTTCCTTTTTTTCTCTTCCCTCTCCTCTTGTTTTTTCTGGGGGGATAGCATGTGGGTTTTACTGCTAGATGTAACTGAAGTAAACGGAGGTGATTGTGCAGCACTTACACTGCCAGGTCTCTTCTTGTTTCAAAACACTTAAATACTTTCAGAAAGTGAGAGTTGCAGTTACATTAGCCCATGGTTAGAAGGAATTTTTTTCAGTGACATGCAACCATGCAAAGCTTTTGGGGATAAAGTTTGGAGAACATGAAACAATTCATTTTTTAGACACTGCCAAGTGTATTGTAGGTTTAATAAAAAGCATTGTCAAATTGCACAGGAGAAAGGGATTATTTCATGTCTCCTTTCTTCTCTTTGACTTCTTCCAGTTTGATTTAGATTCTATTTGGACATTCATATTTGGAGTTCCTGCCTCCTGTGGCACCGTTACCTCTTCAATACACGGTGTTTGTACAGAAGCTGCCTTCTTGTTATTGGGAATGCTGAGGAGCATGCTGAATTCAGTAAGCTTAAATGTTTTTTCTCGTATTTGAATATACAGAATTGTTCGAGTTGTGACTTAGTCAAGAGCCAAATTAGAAAAGTTGAGATTTTGTTAGTGTCATGACAAACCCAGTTCTGAGTTAGGCTCATAATACTTAGGTGAAAACCATCATTGTCAGTGGGTTATTCTATCTTACTTCATTTGTCAGTATCTGTAGAAATATTAGTGGCCACAAAATTAATGCTGCTTTTTCACAAAAAGGCTAGGCTTTGCGTTTTGCTGCAATTAAAACAGCAAAGCAGAAGGATAAAATGCTAAAATGCCCTCGGCAGAGGTCGTTGAATTTCTTTCCTGATTAACATCATGGGGGAACATTTAAGACTGTATCCCAACTGCTCAGAGCTATGTGAATTATGGATTTCATGCATGAACCCTCTACATGCAGACAAGTCCCCGACTATTAATAGCCACATGCTGGAAGAAATGAATTTGCCATCAGAAAAATGTGTCATCTTCTCATCTTTGAATCTAATGTCAAGAGTAGTGAAAGTGGGTTTCTCAGTAGGAAAATTTTGTATTTCCTTGGAGCCAGAGTGTGTTACATGCTGAATACTATCTCATGAAGTGTTGAAAAGCAGGACCTGTTTGGTTGTCACCTGTTTGATCATTATGTGTTTGCAGTATGCTCTGAGTAGCATTGTTTGCATCTCCCTCCCATGTTAACATGTTCAGAAGTATCTTCTGGACGTGGGTACTGGTTATGTATTTGTAACCTGCTGCGCGTGGTACACATTCCTTTTGTCATGTGTTTTGTCTCTTGCTGATGCTCTGTTCTGTCGTGTGTTTGGTCCTCACCTATTCAGACGCATTTTGATGTGCTCAGAGACATATGCTGCCTCTTGCCTTGCTGTCTGGTTCTGTGTCATCAGGTGTATGTTCAGCAGTGCCATCTCATTTTAGGTTGACCTGAGTCAGGTTATGTTTACCAACACGCTTTGAACCATTATGTTAGGACACATGTTTTGTCTTATGATCAGTCGTGTGTTGTAAATGTGATCAGTCTGCTGTTTGTGACATGCTTGGACACATGCTCAGGCATAGGTTACTGTCATATGTTAGGCTGCTGTGTGTTACTGCTGTAGGTTTATCACATGTTCAGTCATGTGTCTGGTTACCTTTCCTCGTGGGGTTGCAACTTGTGTCCTGTTATAATGTTTGGTATATTCAGCTACATGTTTCTCATGCATTTATGATATGGTGACGTGCTGTTGTGTGTTCAGCCACATGATGGCTCAGACACGTGTTCTGTTGTCACCTGTTGCAGGCAGATGATTTGGGCAGACAGTTTAGCTGTTAGAAGTTGGTGTCTTGTTCACTTGTCACACATTCTGGAGGCAAGATTAGCCATGTGTTTGGTCATGCGATTGATCAGGTGTCCATTGTATGGTGTCATGCTCAGAGACGTGTTCTGTCACATTGGGTCAGGTTTGTCATGTGGCAGTGATGTGCTCAAACTCATTTTCTGTCACTTGTTTGATCAGATATTAGGTTGCATGTTAGGACACTGTCCTCAGAAATCATCTAGAAACATGTTTGGTCATGTGTTCTGACAAGTGCAGCAACACACATTTGACGTGTTTTTCACACTTGGTTATGTGCTTGGCCACATGTTCTGTCACTTATTTCTGCTTTGTTTAAAAAAATGCTTGTCCACATGGTTGATCACATTTGGCCCCATCTTTTATCACATGTGATGATCATGTGTTTCCCTGCATGTTTGACAATGTTTGATTGCATATTTCACCCTACAGCTCCTTTTCCTGCAGGTCCTTTCTGAAATGAGCGTTCTTCAGGTGGTGCCATTTGTGCTAATGTGCTGTTTGTTTTCCAACCCAGCCTTGGCAGTCAGAGGAAGAAGGCTCTTGGCTTCGAGAATATCCAGTCACCTTGATGCAGTTCTTTCGATACTTGTATCACAATGTGCCAGACCTCATTTCCTTGTGGATGAGTCCAGAGTTCCTCTGTGCGCTGGCAGCAACAGTGTTTCCTTTCAACATACGACCTTACTCTGAGATGGTAGGAAATGCAAGTACTTAGCTGTTCATTTTCCCCTAAACGTGGATTTATAAATTAACAGTCATGCCAAATAAAGCTCCATTTACCTTGCAGCAAGAGATCATTGTAAAGGCTGGGCTCGATGTTTTGTGCTTGGGTTTTGAACCGAGAGAAGTGCATGTTCAACTGAAGGGCAGTTACTGTGCAATAACACCAGAAACTGTATTTAAGGGAGAATGTACACAGTTTATTTGTTTTCTAGTTGACTATTTTCAGTCATATGAACAATGTTAGCTCAGATTTACAAAAGCAAAAGAAAGGGAAGCAGCCTGTGCTTTCATTCCTCTGCTCTGGAGGATGTGATAAAATCTAAAACTTCTTTTTCCACCCACTTCCCATTTCTTCTTTTGTGGCTTGGCCACAAAACAGTGCGCTTATATTAGCTGCAGCTACCAAGTTCAAGACAGGAGAGGGTGTGAATTGGTGCCTGAAGTATTCTTTGAGCTTAGTGGCATTTAAAAATGGTATTATTTCTAGAATATGAATGGAAAGGGAACAAACAGTTATTGTTAGCCAACATCTAAAAATAATTTTATTAAGAATGTGGAAAGATAGTTAGCCTACAGGTTCGAAAATGCTAGAACTAAGGGAGGGTATGATATAGTACTTAAGGAAATACTTGCTGGTGGCATGTTATCTTTCTGTTTCAATAGCAGTTTTTAAAGGTGTGTGCTGATGAGTCTCTCATCAAAATAGTTTATTTTGCTTTTAAGTTAAACTTGCACTTCAAGTAGATGCTAGAAATGCTGTTTCTCTCAAAAGAAGTGCCACTTATAAACTGGTAATGCTGATTTGGCTTTCACCTGTACAGTGTTTTAGAGGAGCCTTGTGCCTCTGAGTAGATTTTACTTTTAACTACTACGTCTCATAACTTTTTTGTAGCTGCCTGACAACTCAAGCTCTTCACTGTTTGAGGGCTTTCTTGATTCCTAATTGGTTTGCTCCTCCAGCATTTGTCTCTGCCCGAATGTGTAGAACTATTTAATCCCTTGTGAAATAGATGAATAACAGCCAGATTCCCACAATAAAAATACTGTAACCCAAATTCAGCCTTGAGACAAAATTCTTAACTGATCTTTCAGCCTTTCTGAGATTGCTGTTAAAATCAGAAGAAGTACAAGTACACGTTCAGGTTTCTCTTCATTTCTTGGGAAAACTCTCCTACTGGAGAGCAGACCAAATGTTCACAACATTTGGTTACTTCACATGTAAGCTGGTGATGCCATAAGCCTGTTGAGAGAAATCATATTGTCTTCTTTTGCATTTGGAGGAGGGTGTTACATAAAAACAGTCGGTCTTCTGTATTTGACAGCTTTCATTGCTGTCTGTGCTTTTTGTTACAGCCTTCTTTAAAGCTAGCCCCCCAAAGATTCTTGTTCATCAGAAACAGGAAAGCTGTGGAAACCTTTTGTTGTTGTTGTTGTTTTGTTTGGAGATTTGGGGAAACTGACTTACCTAGAACTGCACTGTGAAGGTATTCTATTAAGAAAAGGCTCAATTCCTTTTTTGTTTTGTCATGTAATCTTGATAGCCTTTTTTTAGTTGGCTTCTGTCCTGATTTTATCTGCTTTAGTTAATAACTTTTTACATAAATTTTCTCATTGCAAAAAAATAAATAAATTTGCAAAGTATCTAGAAATTGCCCAAGTACTACTTCTTGTGGGTAAGTGAACATGAAATGTGGTCTTTAGCTCACGCAACTCATGCCAGTCTTCACTGATTACTGTTTGCCTTGGAAATTTTACACATCCTACAAATGTGTGTATATAATATACAACTCCTGTCTTGTATTAGGGAACTGATCCTGAACATAATAATCTTGTAAAAAGGCTTCTTAAGAAGCAAAATGTTAATAGCCTTAGAAAGACAAGTAAAGAATAGAGTAGCAAAGAGACTGCTGTTGATTTGCTGCTCTCTGGGGTTTTAACATGCTTTTCTTCACAGGTCACTGATCTTGATGATGAAGTGGGGTCCCCAGCTGAAGAGTTTAAAGCCTTTGCAGCTGATTCTGGCATGAACAGGAGCCAATCAGAATACTGCAATGTCGGCACCAAGACATACCTAACCAACCATCCTGCCAAGAAATTTGTGTTTGACTTCATGCGTGTGCTGATAATTGATAACTTATGTCTTACACCAGCCAGCAAACAGACTCCTCTAGTAGATCTTCTGCTAGAGGTACAGTTTCTTTGGGAGTTCGTTGTTTCTTTTTTATTATTTGAACTTACTGTGATACTTTATTTCCTAAAATGTTTTCCTCTACTTGTCTTTCAAAGTTAGAGTAGTGGTGACTCAGGATTCAGCAGAATCCTGTAAATTGTCATGGAATAAGAGGGCAAGCAGGGAAAAAGAAATACTAGTGTGCCATAAATAATAGTTTGCTCACCTCTCATTAACAGCTTGGAAAACCTAAGAAAGCAAATGCAGAGGGTTTATCTCAGGGTTTATATCTTCCTTTGAGAATGTTTTCTGTACTTCTCCCTGCCCTGCCCCCAGCATTTGTGTGTATTGGTGACTATCTCAGGTGCTAGAGCTGACAGTCTGCGTGCTGGTTACCTGGCTTTCTTCTTGCCGTGCTGTGTTCTCCCCTGCACACCACAGCCCTACTACAGCTTTTGTTTGTGCTTTCCTTAACTTTCATTTGGCCAGTCAAATGACTCTGCTAGCTGCTGAGCATGCCATGTCAGGGTTTGATTTCTATTTTGTCCTCACTTTATAGAGCAGCCATACCTGTTTTGGCATCTTAGCCAATAGCTTTTTTGGTCTGGAAACACAGGTTTTGAATCACAACACTAGACGTTCAACAGTGCATTGTGAGAAGTTGTAGTTTTCATCAAGTTTTGGTTTTGTGAAGTATGATTCATTTGTTAAACACCTTTCAGGTAATGACGGCTGTATTGACTTGGTTGAAAATATAAAATCCCTGCAAGTCCCTGCTACAGAAATAATAAGGCTTCTGGTTTATTTGCATTAGACAGAAACAAGTGTCAGGACATACAGTGCCATATGCTATACAAATTCACAAAATAACTGTGTTATCTTCCTGTATATTATCTTTTAAAGTTCATGACACCCGCGGAAAGCATCCCTCTGTTAATGAGGAGGCAGGGAGTGAAAAGTTCAGTTACTGTTTAGCTGCTTACACCTTTTTCAGATGATATGTTTTGAAATGTTCAGCTCGCTTAAATTCACATTCTCCCTTAACCTGCCTGTTTACCTCACCTGTGAGTTGCTGCATCTCCCTGATTTTTTTTGATAGCTGTAGGAATGTTGTATATTTCCAAACAGATTTCCTGGGGCAGTTGGGCATGTCTTTGCTGTCACAAAACAAAAAATGATTTGTCAAAAGATGCAGTTGTACCCAAACATCAGGAAGCATATCTAAGGCCATGTTCATTTAGTTGCAGTTGCTTTACTGCTGTTTTAATCTGTTATCACTCACTGGTGTTACTGGTCACTTAGCATAAACAGAGAATTGAGTATGTACACACTGCTAAACTGTTACAGGGGCGAGACAAAGAGACAAAGCAGGCTGACTTAATCTTGTATTGCTTTCTAGGACAGCTTAAATGGATCAGTCAGGTAGGTATGGTTATGTATGCATTGAACAACACAGGGTGATAAAGTGGTTTTCCCCTTTAAAGTGCAAAGGAAATTAGAAAGGTTTAGCACATCCATTATATTACTATACCAGGGCTTCTATAGTAATATGCAGAAGCCCTTGTAGGATTGACGATAAACTTACATGTTTGATCTGTCCCACTTACTTGTCTTTACTGAAGGAGGTGATTCTGTGAGCTGAGATCATCACAACTCAGTGATGTTGTTAGATTTGTGCACCTTTTCAGAATGTGTTCTTTTCCAGTTCCTGTTACGGCAGAAGGCAAATTTACTGGATTTAAGTAGGAATAATGCCTACTCTGTAAGACTGCATACAGCCAATGTATACTTGACATGCATTCCTAGATTTTTAGATGAAGCCAAGACTTATTTATTGAGCCAGACTAGTAAAAGAAAAAGAACAGTTCCTGAGAGCTGAGAAAAGAGACATTCAGCTAGAACACTGTCCCCCTCCCTCTTTTTCTCACTCAGTGATATTCATTATCTTAATGTTGTACTTCTATTATCAGGCTTCTCCTGAAAGATCAACACGAACACAGCAGAAGGAGTTTCAGACATACGTTTTGGATGGAGTGATGGACCACTTACTTGCAGCTGATGTTTTATTGGGTAATATAGCAAAATTTAATTATCAATCTATGGATTTGAAGAAAAGGTTTTGATTATTTAACTTTTTTTTTATTCGCCTCCTGTGACTGTCTTTTGTGTCTTTTTCTGGTTTTTATCCCTGCCCTTTCCTTTCCTTGGTGTAATGGTGTAAATGGTGTTGCTGGGCTTGCATGTTCCCTTACTATGTTGATTGTGCCGAAGCTGTAAAATAGCTTATTCAAAAAAACATGGCATGAATCTTTTGGATATATAAGCCAGACAAATTGCAGTCACATCAGAAAGACCTGAAATTGAATCTTGCATCATCTCTCTTGTCCTTCTTGTCTTAGTAGATGAACCGGAGCTACAGTCCATTTATCACGGGTGGGACGTTAATTTTTAAAATTTTGCTTTGTTTCCATTTCCTTTTACCGTAATTTTATTATGAAGGCAGCACCCCAGAAAAAGCCTCTGGGATTAGCACTCTGTTGATCCAGTTAATAAATGGACAGGAAGAGAATTAGAAGCTTGTAACCTGGATGTCAGTAGGGTAGGTTGTCCCACCAGAGCATGGGTTTAGATGATTGTGAAGGTGGCCTGTAGGAATATCACTGCTCCAGTGCCCAATCTGATTTCATGGTGGCCTGCTGTACTTCCCAGGAGCTCTCAGTCTGCTCTATCTCCATCCTAAATGTCGTTGGATGGCATGCATTTCTGTTCAAAAGTGCTTGTAAGACTCCCCCTTTCTTACCATAGCAATGATTTGTCTTTCTGTGGGTGCAGTGCATTTATTAAATAAATCCAGAATCACGTTACGTGAAGCTTTGGGTCAGGTTCTTCAAAGAGTCTCCTGCCCTTAGGAGTACATCTGTGCAGCTTAGGAGCAGGACTTTGGTTTCCCCAGGCATGCGTTCTTCGAGGTTTTGCCAGCTTCCTCCACGTGTGATTCTGTCAGTTGGCTTATGTGCAGATGAGGCAACAAGTGAATAAGTGTAGGTGAACTTCCAGCAAAATCAACACCACTGATCGTTTGGGGGTTTTGTTTGGTTGTTGTTTGGGGTTTTTGGGTGTTTTTATGGAAGCACTTGCACTTTTCAAGCTTCTCTTAATATAGCTGGACTGACGGTTATGTACATGCAGACATATGCAGCTGATGCCTATTGACTTCGTTTTATTGAGCAAAGCACCATGAGGGAGAAGTGATGCCAGCTGACACCACTTGTCATCTCAAGGTCTTTAAAAAGGCTCTTTTCTTTTTGAAAGAGCAAAAGTATAATTAAAAAAAACTACAGGTGGTTCTGCACACATGCATCTCCAGTTGAAAAGGAGGACCAGAGATAAATATGATGCCTCAGGATCATAGGAGTACTGTTTCTTCTAGACTCCTCCTGCCCCAGCCCCCACTTTCTTAGTCTTTGTCACTGTTGATTTCAAATGTTTGTTTACCATCAAAGATCCTTGTAGAAAAGCTGTGAGTGAGGTTTTAGCTTTTTCCCTGACTGAGTCTTCTTCTGTTTTACAGAATTCTAGAAAGCACAGACTAAGTTGAATGTATTTATGCAGATGTGGGGTTTTGATAAATGCAGAAAACTTTGGGGTTTTTTGTCACCTAGGTGAAGATGCATCTCTGCCTATAACGAGTGGAGGAAGCTACCAAGTGCTGGTGAACAATGTGTTTTATTTTACACAGCGTGTGGTAGATAAGCTTTGGCAGGGCATGTTCAACAAAGAATCCAAACTTCTTGTGGAATTCATAATCCAGCTCATTGCTCAGGTAACAGTGTTTTTCTATGTGCCTGCTTGCGGAAATATTTTTACGGGTTATGTTAAAGTCCATGGAACGATGTCACTAAGTAACCTGTTAGTGACACAGGTCACCACAGCAGCATGCTTTTCTGCCCCAGGTTTTCTCTCTTTACGGAGCTTTCCTAGCACATCTTGTCAGTTTGGAGTGCTTTAATACGGGGCAGTTGCGTAGAAACTGCTTTCAGATGATATTATTATTGTTGTTGTTGTTGTTATTATCATTATTATTATTATTATTATTATTATTATTATTATTATTACTATTTAGAAATCACCCCAAATAAACGACAAAATTTACCTCACATAAATTTTGGGAAGCTTCCTATATTTACCTTGACGTTTTTGGGAAGCTTCCTCTTGCACTTTTATTGGAGATTATTAGAAGGCTCTTATTGTTAAAAAACATCAGTATCTTTATAGATGTTAAAATTCTAAGTGTATCGTCATCATTAATGTCATTTTAGTCCTTGAAATTCATGGAATTATTGACACTTTTAGTAGAATACCGATTTTGAAAAATGAGCATGGGTCAATTCAGGGGAAGATTGTGTGCCAGTAAATTGATTTTCTGCTACTGTCTGATCATGTTTTTTTTACTTCACATCAGTCAAAAAGAAGATCTCAGGGACTATCGCTGGATGCTATTTATCACTGCCTGAACAGGACCATCTTGTATCAGTTCTCAAGGGCACACAAAACTGTTCCTCAGCAAGTGGCTCTCCTTGATTCTCTAAGGGTCCTTACTGTGAACAGAAACTTAATTTTGGGACCTGGAAATCATGACCAAGAGTTCATCAGCTGCCTAGCTCACTGCTTGATTAATCTACATGTGGGAAGGTAAATATCTTAGACAGAAGGTTATTCCAGAACCAGGGCTGTGAAGTATTAAAATGACCTGTTTTCTCTCAGTAGTGACACTCACCCTTGTAAGTCAGCAAATTCTGCATAACTGTTTATAATTTTCCAGCCAGTGAGATGCAAGCAAGCTTAAGTGATTCATTTTGAAACAGAATTATGTTTGAAGAGCCTAGGTATAGAGCACATTGTAACCTCCTTTTACAGATGTATTTTAAAATACTGTCACAAGTGCTTACCTAACCATTTTGTTGTTATGCTTTGATAATTTCAAGTGTTTTCAAGGTAGAAAGAAACACTCATGCTAAGTAATTAATATTTGAAGGTACCTGTCACTGGATTTATTGTCTGTTGAATCATTTCATACAAATTCCATATCTTAGTACTTGGCTATATAACTCTGGAGTAAGTCCAGTCAGGCTTTAAATCAGATGCCCATGACAAATGCTGTAGACACCCATTTTCCTGCATTGCTGCAAATGCCTGCCTGGCATTTCATTTTCTCTTTCCAGGAAGTTGTACAACTTGTGTTTCATCCAAAGACACTTGGGAAGCATCAGCAGCAGAAACCCTAATGTTTTCCATTTGTGGCCTCATCTGTTTTGCATTTCTTCAAATATTACTATCTTCCTCTAGTGACATCAGTGTCTGTGGCATGTCATTTTTCATAAACCTTCAGTGCAGCTTGTTACTGCAGATGATCAGAACCGAAGTGGACAGAAATGAAGATATGTTGCTATAGTAGCACATTAATCTTTGTGATACTGTCACAGGGAACCAAATGCTTTAGCTTGTTGGGGTTGTGGGTTGTTTTTTTTTTCTAGTCGTTAATTCATTGTGTATTTGTAGCAATGTTGATGGGTTTGGATTGGAAGCAGAAGCCAGGATGACAACTTGGCACATTATGATCCCCTCCGATATAGAACCAGATGGAGTCTACAATCAAGACGTCAGCGAAGGTAATCAGAGTGGCAAAGCCACAGATGTCTCCTAATGCCACTTCTGTATTGTCATCACTAATCTTCTACCCCAGTAACTCTTAGGGCTCTGTGTGTGTATATAAAAATAAATGAAAAAACACTTAGAAATGCCAAGACAGACATATCCAGGATAAGTTACTGTTTCGTTAAAATAGCAAGAGCTCTTCATTGTTTTCTGGACACATACTAGAATTATAAATACTGCTTTATATGCACTGAGTTGAGTGCAGTAGGGATGGTTCATTTTAAGTGTGCACCATAGTTTTGTACCAGCTGGATCTTACATGAGCATAGGTAAGAACTCCTTGGTATGAGCTCTAAAATTTTTATTCAGTGACAGCCTCAGGATCTTTCACTCAAAGGAAATTTATGAACTAGCTGTGGAATAATGGATTCAGTTGGGTTTTTTTTCTTACATTTATATATGCAATATTTATTCCAGTTGTGTACTTTATGCACACAATCACATGTAAAAATATTAAAGCATAAGTTATATATAGAATTATATATGTGTTTATAGACATACTTCTCTAAGATTTTTTGAATCTAATGTCGTTAATAAATGAATGCAGGAGAAGAATCACAACTAGTCAGAGATGGTGTTTCAGATTCATGGAGAAAAAACAGCCAAAATTAACTATTAGGTACTTTCTGATAGGATATAAATGGCAAAAAAAGACAGTCGGGCCAGAGGCATTTCGCAAGTTGTGCAGGAGGGGAAGATCTTAGAGTGTTACTGCAGAAGTTATTTAGTTTACTACTGTAAAAATACCAATTCTGTAAGCACTGTAGAGAGCTTACTGTTTGTGATCTTGTACCTATGCAGGTCGCCAGCTTCTTTTAAAAGCCATAAACAGAGTGTGGACAGAGCTGATCCACAGTAAAAAACAAGTTTTAGAGGAAGTTTTCAAAGTGACGCTACCTGTCAATGATCGTGGCCAAGTGGATATAACTGTTGCAAGACCTTTCATTGAAGAAGCAAGTTTAAAGTGTTGGCAAAATCATTTGGGTGAGTGTAACTGAGGATTTATCTGTCCTGAATGATAGATTTCCCTGAAGTGAACCGTATGCACTGGGTGTTTTAATATAGGCTAAACTTTTGGGCAGCAGTAAGTACTCTAAACTGTCACAGTTTAACATGTCTCATTTAGAAACTGTTATCATTGATAGGATGTACTTACACTCCACTGCACATGGGGCCTTTACTCAGCTTTTGTAAGTCAGACACACGATGATGCTCCAAAGACCTTATAGGTAAGATTGCTCAGCTTTGGCTGCTCAGTATCTTCAGTGTGTGGATTACTGTTCCCTTTTGGGTATCCTCCATTATCTGCAGGCAAGTAAAATGACTCTTCCCATAGACTAGGCTGTGGTGGACTTGCTTGAAGATCTGCATCTAGGCTTGTGTTTCACTGAATTCTTCCAGCCATAGAGCAAATAGATGTATCGGGTTTTCTGGGCAGTTCTTCTGGCATTGTGCTCCCTTATCTCTTTGACTCCATAACTAACCTGACACTTAAGCAGTTTAGGGGTGTGTGTGAAAAAACCAAACAAAACCAGAGACATGAAAGGCCAGACCTGCTGGTTTAAAAACCAAAACAAACTCAAAACAGTTTCTAACTGGACTGGCAACTGTTGGACTACTTTGGCCTGCTGTTATTTCCATCTCAATGTCTGAATTGGGTATTTCTGGGCTTGTAGTACCTTGTCCCTGTAGTCTAGAGAGAATTAACCATCTCTGGCTGAAGTTACACCACATCTAGGGTCTTGCTGTGGTATGTTCCAGGTTCCTACTCCAAAGCTGTAGTTACAGCTAAGCAGTGACTGTCCTCACTTTAGGTTTTGATTTCCACAGAAGCTGCAGTTCTGTGCTAAAGATGCTAAATAGCATATTGTAGATTACAGTGATGGGGTCATTTAGCTCCTTCCCATGAACACTTGGATTGGGGTGACCTGTGTTGCCATTCTCAGGATTGGATGTGCCAGGCAGGGAGGGAGACCCCTCGTGATCAGGTCTGGGTGCAGCCTGCAAACTCTCAGTGTGGTGGTACAATTGGAAATGTGTGACTGAGCAGTGTTTCTCCAACATCAGTGATACTGTGACTTCTTGGCTGGGAAGTCTCTTCAGCATAGGAAGCAGCTTTGCAGGAAAAGGACCTGGGAATCCAGGTGGACAACAAGTTAAGCACAAGTTAGCTCTGTGCCCATGTAATAAAGAAGGCCAACTGTTGCTGGACTGAATTAGCGAGAGTTTAGACAGCAGGTAATAAAATTCCATAGATGTGATTCCTTTGATAGTTATACAGCTCTAAAGTAATTGAGCTTAACCTGGATCTACAGAAAACATTTTTCAAAGCTTGGAATACTTGTTTTTGTGGTCTCTGTATTTCTAGATATGTAGATGTGTTATCCCTGGCTGATGTTTGCTCAGGTTTCCAGTATCTCCCTGACATTCACTATATATGCAGAAATGTTTTGAATAGAGTGAAAGATCTTAGGAGAAATTATTGCTATAAGAAAGTAGTGGTGGTTTTAAAAGAAGAAGAAGAAAGCTCAGAGGTGGAGTGGATTAAAGAAACGGTGAGAAATGTGAGCATGTGCTTTCTAAATCAAAGGTAACTGACATACAGGACAGTCCATTAGCTGAATATCGGGAGAACGTTAAACTCGAGAGTTGGGCTAAGCTGTGATTTATTTTTTTTTTTTTTAACCTTCCATTTTAGAGTAAACATACCAGTCTTGTGGACTGGACTAGCAACTGGGATGGCTGTATGTGCACAAAAAGGTGCAGTAGCCTCTCTGTTCAATGTGGCATATTTTACTGCCAGATTGGTTAGCGGGGTCATGTTGTAGCTCCTTTTTGGGTAGAGGTACGGGCTCAGCTGCATTTTTTTCACTCATATCTACTGTTTATAACATAAATGATATAAATTCTGTTATCTTTTTAACTGTTTTGAGAAAAAAATATTTCTCCAGAAGCTGTCTCCCTTCTTTGGAATGCCTATTTGTTCTTTAAGTGATGTAAATCAGCAAAAATAAAGTTTGCAGGGGTAGAGGGGAGGCTAGGTGATGATTTTGTTGTACATAGCTGTTTTCATCTCTTCAAACGAGGACAGAATTTATAGCTCATGGACCCTGATCTTGATAATCCATCAAAGGAGTAACAAATCTGTTGTGCTTCATTTCAAAATGCAAGCAATTCCCAGATTTCACCTGCAGATCTTTCCTCATATAAGTTGGGAATGTTTGACATGAATGTGAGTGCTGCTGGGCACTCTTAAAACAAATAAATAACAACACAAAAATCCCAAACAAACAACCCACCCACCCACACAGTCCCCCTAATTCCCCAAACATCTAACTTTTTAAAGCAGCAGAAAAGGTTATTCTATTACAAGTATATATGTGTATATAATGGAGGGAGTTAAAAAAAAAAAAAATTCCCAAAAAATGTGCTCCCAACATTTTCTCTTTGTTTTTCAGCTCATGAGAAGAAATGCATCAGTAGAGGAGAGGCTTTGGTTCCAACCACACAGTCCAAACTTTCACGAGTTAGCAGTGGGTTTGGCCTCTCTAAATTAACTGGTTCAAGGAGAAACCGCAAGGAGAGTGGGCTCCATAAACACAACCTCTCTATGCAGGTAATTTCTGTCAATTAATAACACGCAGTCTAAAATCCAGCAAGGTATGTTCAGGGCTTATGGTAAATACCCCGATGTAAGGAATCCTGTGGAGTGCTTGGTTTTCTTTCCCCTTTTTGAATAGCCAGGCTGGGTATCTTGCTTGTGTGAGTCCTAATCTAGTAGATGCAGCTACATATCTGTAACATTAAGCCAAGCATTAAAACTCTTCATTGTTGGTGAGAGTGCTCAGCTGCTTTATTGCTTTGCTAGTCTGGGTCTTAAATTCCGTTTGCAGTACTGCTTTGAAATAGAAGCTGTGAAATAGATGCTTGTCCTTTTTTCTGTTCTCCCCCCAAGTTTATGTGGTTTAGGAAAATCCCTATATAAGCATGTATGTATCATGACTAAACAAATGCTGCTTTGCACTGTTTTTATTGTACTACAGAGAAGAGTTCAGCAAAATGATCTGTGATAGTAGAACTGGACGCGCTCTTTACAAACCTGCTTGCTTAACTAAAAAAAACATTAGACCAGAGTAGCACAGCAATGATGCTCTCAGTAGGACAGTACCTGGTGGGTCATTGCAGTATTTGAGGCACTGGAAACAAAGGAAAGGGAGGAGTCTGAAGGTTTTGGAGGATTGAGTTCTTACTGTATTTAGCACTTGAAACACTGGGGACATGTTGGGTCAAGGAGGGCAGATGTATTCCTGCCACAAGGAAATATGTAGCTCCTTTTGATTTAATCACAAGTTTGTCCCCTGTGAAGAAAAAAAAAAAATGTTGCCAGTTCTCTTTCTGATCTGAAAATTAATTTGGTATCTTTGATAAAATAAAGAATTCTCATTGCTCTCAGTCCTTTTCCTGGTGAGCAGACATACACACTAAAAAAAAAACCAGCAAGAAACTCACAAACGGAGCTGACAGGAGCCGTTGCTGGCTGTATCAGTAGAGGGGGCAATAGTATTTGTAGTATATATATATATTACAGAGTTGAGGATTTCCGACAAACTAGGCAGCATCCATAAAATATTACTTAAAAGGAGATAGGCAAAAGTAGTAATATTTATCAGTGCCAGTCTTTGGCTGTTTGGGAATGTTCTGAATGTTAGTTCAAATATTTTTCAAATGATTGCCAGTTTCTTATAAAGGATATTTCTTACATGCATTTACTGCCTTTAAAAATAAGAAAAGAAGAAAACAGCAAAAAAAAACCCCAAACCTTAAATACCATTGCATGCAGTAGTTTGAAATTCATCATCTAAGTAATTGATTTCTTAGAAAAAATATCCACTGTGGGCACGGTTAGCAAGGTGATATATTCATAGGCTTTTCATTCAAACAAAATCTTCTTTTATAAAGTGTCGTTCTGTCTGTCCTCTTACCTTTGTATTAGGAGATTTCCCAGTGGATGTTTACTCACATTGCAGTGGTTCGGGACCTGGTTGATATGCAGTATAAGGAATACCAGGAGGTATGGTTCAATGACTTAATTACCTGACACTGATATTTTGATCTGATAGGTATACCAGTCCCATTTACCAGTATGGGGCTTGTGAAACATTAGGTTGTCATTGGTGAAATGCTTGAATGTGTAGATACATTTTGATTGTGGATATGAAAACTCTTCTAGCAATATTACATGTTAAATCTTAATTTTTTTCCAAGAAGCTTAAGTAGTCTTTCCTTAGAAGTGTGTTTTTTTTAAAAAAGAGAGATTGGAAATACGCTAGAATATGCTGTCTTTCTAAAACATCTTTCAAAAACCTAAGGGAAGATGTGGAGAAGCATTGTGTACAAACTCTACTTCTATAGTAGCACAAAGAAAATTTTATGATACCTTTCCCAAATCATGCAGAAATAAAAAGTGGCTGCACTGTGCCTTCCAGAATGAAATCATTGCACCCTGCGGTTTCTTCCAAACATCCCCAAAGACCTTTGGTTCAGACTAGTTGCCGAGCTACATGCTATAAATCTTGAGAAATCAGCTTCCAAAGAGATACAGGTCATTGAAAGTGATTAGTTAAAAAAAACAACCACCAAACTTTACTTCGTTTAATTTCTCTCTCCAGTGTAAATACAGCTAGGGAAAGCCCCCAAAATAATTTTTGTTTTCATTCTTAAAATCCTTTTTCAGAATCAGTGGATTAGCATTAAATTTCTTTCATATTTGCCATTTAGAAATACATTCAGTTAATGATACAAACCAAAAGCAAAACTTTCACCTTTTTTTTTCCTCCCCATTTTTTGAGAAGATTACAATATGAAGCCTGCTTTCATGGTAACCGACACTGGAAATCTTATTAAGGCATACTAGAAAATGCTACTAGAATTATGAATTATTCCACTTTTTTCTGTACTGTAGTAAAAATGTCTCTGTTCGTATCAGAGACAGGTTTAAAAGCATTACTCCTGATGCATATACAAATGTCTTTGTATTCAGCGTCAGCAGAACGCATTAAAATACGTGACAGAAGAGTGGTCTCAAATTGAATACGAGTTACTACGAGAGAGAGGTTTGTGGGGTCCCCCCATTGGCTCCCATCTTGACAAGTGGATGTTGGAGATGACTGAGGGTCCCTGCAGAATGAGGAAAAAGATGGTGCGAAATGACATGTTTTATATTCAGTATCCCTACATGCCTGAAGCCGAGCAAGAAACAAACTTGCTGGTAAGTAGTCAAGATTTTGGGATGAGTAATTTTATGCCCTGTTGTAGAATTCATCTCTTTTTTTAATAAGTTTTTCTTAAGAAACTTACCTTACTTTGTTGGTATTACTTGGTATTCTGTCTGTATGTCCTGAATGGTTGATAAGGTCCAGTTGTTCCTCATAGTATAGTTAGGGAAGGGACAGAGTCTCTCGGCTGAAAACTAAGTGAACCAGAAGACTAGCAATTGCAGCGTCAGATGAGGTGTGGTTGCATCAGCTAAGTGATCACGCTACTGAACAGCAGAGGCATCTTCACAAGCCCCTGGAGGCTGAGAAGTACCAGAACTATGGGAGGTTTCAGCCTGAGTTTGTGGCCTTATGCTAGGTAACGTGGTAAACAGAGATTAAAAAAAAAAAGAAGAAACCAAACAGGCTATGAGCCTTGGTTTGGGTGTGTTTGTGAAATTAAATGTACTTTCACAGCCCATGGATGTGAATGTGGGCTGTGTAGCAGTAATGCACGTGGCCTTTGGAAGCTTGGCAGTTAGTTCCTGTTAGTTTTGGAACACCATTTGTAAGATATGGAGCAGTCTTTATTGTGTCTCTTTAGGCATGCATGTATGCATGCAGAGGTTTTTTCCTCGAATTAAGCTTAAGTGTTAAAGTACTTAAAGCAAGCAAACAAAAATGAGCATTCAACCATTTTTAAACCATTAGATGTATTTGTCTGCTTGCAGTCTGACACACACTAGCTGTAGTGACAGTCTTAATTCACCCAAATTGGAGAACATGCCATCTTATGTTCTTCTCAAAATTGTTCTTTTTCTGATGCTTATATAATTGATGCCCTGTTTTCAGTCTGACTTCTCAAGTAGACTTCCTGAGACATCTGATGATACCATTCCTCAAAAGGTAAAGAAACAAGTACACTGACTGAAAGAATGTAAAATAAATACAACTTTTTTTCCTCCTGCATGTTAGGCAACCTTAACAAGGCTTCTACGTTTGGCTTTTGACTTGCTCTTTCAGTAAATATTTCCAGGCCTAAAGGTTTTTTCAAGTAATCACATTAAAAGATGTTACTGTGCTGTCCTCAACCTTCACTTAATAAAACTTTCTGTAGATCTTGCCTTCTTTGCTGCACACTAACAGGCTGTGTTGGGCTGTGCTATCACTGTTCTCACTGTGTGAAGTGTTGTGGCTTTGGGATTTCAACTAATGGTCAGTGGAACATGTTTAGTAATGGGCAGCATGATCACTTGGAAGCACTTACTGGGAAAGTAAGTGTTTCTTCCTAAGAGAGGATCTGGTGAGCAGTTTTTCTCCCTTTTAGCTATAATGGGCTGTAACAGGCCTACTACTTAGAGCCCAGGTTAATTTTGTCTTAGCTGACTCTTCTCCTCCTTTTTGCTATTAATAAAATACACACATTTGTTTAAAAAACCACGAATCCTGCCTTGAAAACAACAGACTCGTTTGGAAGTGGCTGCTGTGCAAGCATTTCAGTATTGTGCTGCTTCTGCTAATTACATTCAGTCTTGCCCATCACTAAGTACAATGTGTAATGTGCGTGCACTCATTTTGAATTACATTCAACAACAGACTAACAGATACATATGAAAGTAATCCTATTATACAGAGTATCTAATAGAAATTGTTACTGTTTTCCTTTCTTCGTGCTAGTAGTGCTAGTCAGGATTTCTCTTTGTAGGTTATGTATAAGTTTTTTCCACAGAGGTTTTAAGCGTCATCTGGTTGGCATTTTTGTGGTGATGAGTGAAGACTTAATTGAACAGAATTGAACAAGTTAGATCAGTACCTTAAATTTCTTGGGGCAGCCAATTTGACCTGAAACAATAAATCTCTGTGTTGCTGATCTTAATCTCTTTGTCATCCCAAGCATCCACTTGTAAGAAAACTAAGCTTGATTTTTTGGGGGTCGTTTACTTTCCAACTGTACTATCATACAAATGAACGCCAAAAAAAGGTAAAAAAATTATATATTTCCAATCATTGCTGCAAAAGTGGACAAGGGAAAATCTTGACAGAAATAGCAATGGTATTCTACAATTTACATAATGTAAAGCATTTAACTGGATTCATAATAATAACAATTTGTAATTATCCCAGCCTAATTTTGAAATTCATGGGAAATAATGCTATAAAACACACCAAAAAAAATTATTTGTGATGGAGAACTGAACACATTCACAAAGCTTTCTAAAGTTTGAGGGTCCTGTTAAATGGTAGTCAGAGAAGAAAATTTTCAGCTGTAGTATAAATAATCCATGGGGTTTTCATCCATCCATACGCATCAGTGTGTTTTAATTTTGGAAAGGCTCTTTAATAACTCTTTGATTTTTTTACCTGTATCTCCTGTGATCATTCAGATGTGTTTATCGTCCTCATTTAGTTTTCTATTTTGAATGTTACTTCCATAATCAAGGGAGGAACATAAGAATTAGCTTATGGTAAGGGATGGGATGGGCAAAGGAGAGAAAAACCCCACCAACCAACCACCAAAAACCTCACTAAAACCCCTCAACAAAACCAACCCCAAACAAAACAAAAGAACACAAAACCTGCCAAACCAAAAAACTGCCACAGCACCAGGGTATCATAATCCATTGTCACCCAAAGGTACAAACGGTGCTCGAGGAATTACTTTGTTTAAATGGATACTTCTGTGTTGTTCTCCTGCCCACAAACTGTCAGAATCTCTACTAAAAAAAGAAGCAACTGAATTAGTGAAGACTTTCTGAGCCTTAGACCTGGTCCGTGGCTGCTTTTAGTTCATATCAACTTCCACACATCTGTATCATTCCCTGAGGCAATTTTTTGTTCAAACTATTGCCCAGCAAAGAAGTCAGCTGGCTAATGAATAAGCTGTGTATGTTGTAGGGAGTTAGGAAAGATGATCAAGTGGCCATCTGATCTATCAATCTTAATCACAAGTACCCTGGCCGTTTGTGACAGTTCCTAACATACTGGCCATGCTTCTGATTTTCCAGGTTTAGGTTTATCTGCAGGCTTTTCTGCAAACCCCTTATTACTTGAGTGGCTGAATAGCTCCCTTGCAAATTAGCTGACGGGTTAGGTCTGCTGAGGAGTCTCTGTTTCTATATGTGTTGGTGTATGACTGAGCACGCATAAAACACTTGATGGGCATGCACTGTGCTGTACACAGTATTCCTGAAACACGTTCACTCAAGTGAGTGAGGAGCTGACTGACCAAGCAATTTCTTCAATTATTTCTAAGAAACCTGCTCGTTACCGAAGAGCTGTAAGTTACGACAGTAAGGAGTACTATATGCGCCTGGCTTCTGGAAACCCTGCGGTCTTTCAGGATGCTATAGAAGAGAATACAGTGGGTGAAACCACTCAGCAGGAGCCAGAACATGGGGAGGACACTATTGCAAGAGTCAAAGGTTAGATCATTTGTTTTGTTCAGAACTGTTTTCTTTAAATTTATCTGCATTTATATGTTTTCATTCATTTGCATTAAGATAAGGGTCCTGTAGGACTCTTGTTTTTCTGTCTTAGCATTGGATCAGTAACTTCAAAGTTCAATAGGTTTTGCAAAGTTAATTTTTTGTGTCAGGTTTTTATTTATCTACTGTTATTCTCCAGGCCTGGTAAAGCCTCCCCTGAAACGATCTCGCTCTGCTCCTGATGGAGGAGATGATGAGAACCAGGACCAATCACAGGATCAAATTGTTGAGGGGAGTTCAATTGATGAAGAGGAGAAGACTGACAATACAACTTTGCTTCGACTTCTCGAAGAAGGAGAGAAGGTACTGTGTACTTCTGAACACACCAAGCACTTACGGTGCTGAAATTGCTGCATTACATACTGCAAGCATTAATGAATGTCTTAAATATCTTCCCTGATCTACAGCTGAATTTGCTTAGTATTTCATCAGCTTCTTCCTTGATATCAGATGTGTGCTCTGGTTCAAAGAGATCCTGAGCCAAAACCCCTGTACTGGAAACATTCTTTTTCTTTCCTTCTGCCTGCTAGGGAAAAAACAACCTGTCCTGAAATGAAAGCTACATGCTACATGCTTGGATTATTACCCTGTTGGCTTAATGAGTCCAGACAGAAAACATCTGTTGCAAATATAAATGCTGAACTTGGCAGACTGTCTATAATTAATTGTTCCCTTCACTGGAATGAAGAACCTTGATAAGTAGTAGTTTATTCCCAAGAACAGTGTTGAATGACTGTGCTGTGTATTTGGTATTTCAGACTTGGTCTGTCTTAAGTATACCAGTAAATACATTTGTCATTGTAATACAAGCGGACTACAGGTTCTAAACTATGCTCAAAAAGCATGGTGTGAGTGGATAGGCTGTTAAATATATAAATCTTTCACATACAGAGGAGGCTTTATGTAACTCCCTTCCCAAATTGCTGTATCACAAGTGTTGGGTGATTTTTTTATTTTCCCCCTCTGATTAAGGGGGGAAATAGCAGAATTTTTGCCATATCTGCAAGTGATAAAAGTAGTGTCTGGAGCTTGTTCTAACAAAGCGATGATCTAAGTCAGAGCTTGTTAACCTGCTTTTTGCTCAGTCTGCTTTTCATTACAGATTCAGCACATGTACCGCTGTGCTCGGGTCCAGGGCCTGGACACCAGTGAAGGGCTGCTGCTCTTTGGGAAAGAGCACTTTTATGTCATTGATGGATTTACCATGACAGCCACCAGAGAAATACGGGATATTGAGACACTGCCTCCAAAGTGAGTAGATTAGTGGTGAGCTTCCTCAATTCTTGATAGCTGAACAAGAAGTATTTAATAAGAGTTTCGAGGAGTCAACTCCAAAACAATGTCAGATTCAGAAAGACCTCAGGAGCAGTTTCCTCTGTGCTCACAAATTGCTCAGTGTAATATGGTATATTGTGAAAATCAGCTGTTTCTATAACTGGATTCTCATATGAATTAAGAGAATGTTCTAATTTATCATCTTTTTATCACTTCTCTCTCCCTGTTTATGCTCATTTACAGGATGCACGAGCCAATTATACCTAGGGGAGCAAGGCAAGGTCCAAGTCAACTCAAAAGAACATGCAGCATTTTTGCATATGAAGATATCAAGGAAGTACATAAAAGGAGATACCTTTTGCAGGTAACATGGGCACTGTTTTTTGGATTGAGGAGCCTATTCTGGAATTTTTTTATGATGTCATTTTTAAAAAGTAAAATAAATACATAACTAATCAGTATTTGGAAAGCGAAGCTATTGCCTGTGTTTAGGCGCTGTGTTTAGGTGCTGAAATTTGGCATCTTTGTTGGAACATTTGGCTTACTGTGGTGTAGTTCTGTTTGCCTGTATTAGTGAATTTTAGTGTTCCAAAAATAAAACATCTGGCTGTGCTGAGCAAAGTCTGCTTCACCGTAATGTGGTGTCATATATATATATGTATATGTACAGTATAACTACACTAGTCTGTTCCTGACCTTCAAAGGTGATGAACAAATGTGTTAGTGTTGACATGGGTTTGTTCTCTTTGTTTTCAGCCAATTGCAATTGAAGTTTTCTCAGGAGATGGACGTAACTATCTTCTAGCTTTCCAAAAAGGGGTTAGAAACAAAGTTTATCAAAGGTATTGTAAAATAACAAACAACATTTTTAATCCAGATATTTGCGAATGTCTGTGTGGAGCCGTATTTGAGCCTACAGTGACCTAACAACCAGAAGCAGATTGCAAGAGTGATGGGCGTTAGGCCGTGGATAACCTTGATAGTAACTTGATGCTGTGCAAAAGAACCACTAGGAAGCACTAATGCCTGTGTGTGAAACTTGCGATATGCATTCAGTGAGAAAAGGGTCATTCCAATTTTGCTGAAGATGTCATGTAGCTGCTCAAAATGAAGTCTGTAATTGTACTAAATGCACGCTGTTTCTAGGGAGAAGACATACCAAGGACAGAAACGCTAATCTTAATCTCTTTTTAACTGCTGATGCAGGTTTTTGGCTGTGGTGCCATCTCTAACTGACAGTTCAGAGTCAGTGTCTGGGCAGAGACCAAACACCAGCGTAGAGCAAGGGTAGGTGATTCTGTTCCTCACAAGCTCTGTAGCTAATCAGCTTCAAATAAATGATGCTTGCATTAAGGTTGGGATTCACTAGAGAGTACTGCAACCTTGATGTAAAATTGGGCATTACCAAAATAACTTAACTAGTGATGTGCTCCAGTTATTTTAAATGTACTAATATCATTAGCAGCATTGGTATATCTTCTTATTAATTAATATATACTATCAGGATTAACATTATTGGTATACAGATACATTCTGAAAGCAACTGGAGTGCCAAAGCCATTAGACATTTTCCTCGTCAGCAGTCTGTTAGATACATTTGTACTTGCAGTGAACTGTGTAATTAATGTCCATTTTTTTAACAGTATGTGTTTAGAAATAAAAAAAGACTTTGATAAAGCAAGAAGGAACAAAGCCCCATTTTTCTAATTGTTAAAATTTACAAGTTTTGAGAATAAAACTTTGGATTGTCTTGTGAAGATGTAACCCAGATCTTACTGCTAAGTCAGAAAATGCAATTCCTTCTTCCCATTAGGTCTGGCTTGCTTAGCACTTTAGTGGGAGAAAAATCTGTTACTCAAAGATGGGAAGTAAGTATGAAAATTTTGGGGATTTTTTTTTTTTTTAATTAAATTCCACGTTTTGTAGTGATACATAATTAATGAGGGCACATAAGTTGCATCCTCTTAATCAAACAGGTGGAATGTGCTACTATAGAAAGTGTATCTCAATGTTTTAGTCTGTAGTATTTCATGATATCATCATCAAATAGGAAATTGTTCTGCCATTGAAATTACAAGGTGGGGGGCAACTGTAGTAAAAATAGGGTGAGCGTTGTAATATTGAAGTCAGTTTTGTCTGTTTGGGGAGAGCTTAACACTTTGACAGTCTAACAGTATGGACATTGGATTGTTGTGAAGCAAACACTTTACAGTGCTGTTATCTGTCTTCCTTAAGAGAGGAGAAATCAGTAACTTCCAGTACCTGATGCACTTAAACACTCTGGCGGGCAGATCCTATAATGATCTCATGCAGTACCCTGTCTTTCCCTGGATCCTCGCAGACTATGATTCAGAGGTAAATAAAATACCTTGTCAGCCTTGTCAGTAACCTTTTATATGTTGGGAGGTTTTGCAGATGATATAGCTGGCTCGTACTGCCTTGATAAAAGTGAGGCTTGTCTTTATCACCAGTTGTCTGATTTCATCTATTTCGTAATGTTCTTCCCACTTATCAGTGGGTAGGATGTTAGAGATTCTTGGCTGTCCCTTGCCTGCGCTGATTTTACGCTGATTTTACGGCTGTTACCAGACTGTGCACAAGTGAGGGCTGGGATCAGCAGTTTGTTTTAAGGCAGTTCCCTGTGTTACAACAGTTCCTATAAGTCTTTGCATTAGCTTTCTACTGCATGTCCTGAAGGGCATTATTCCCACAGAGAAAGCACGCTTGTCCAGAAGAATGTGGTAGGGGCTGCTATGAAATCTGGCTCCATGGTGAAGAATTTGCTTTTGAAAAAGATGAAACATCCTATTAATGCTTTAGTGGGCAGCTGTTGCTACCAGTCAGTCCATAACATAAAATATTGTTAAGATGGTTGTTGAGTATTCAAGAACAGAATTAGGGGGAATTATGGAACATGACGAAGGGAGCAGGGCAAAAATTATCTGGAGCCCAGATGTGACTTAAAATAAAAACCACTGACTCTTAAATCAGACTGAAGGACTGTTTTAAGCATATCCAACATTGTACCTGCTGCATTTGTAGGAAACAAAGATGAATCTTAGAAGGTGTGTGGTGTTAAATATGGTAATCAGCAGTATTGAAAGGGTTTGTTTGGTTTTTGGTTTGGGGTGCTTTTGTTTTTAGAAATTTGATGTCTGATTTATTTTTAAAGGAACTGGATCTTACAAATCCCAAGACATTCAGAAACCTTGCCAAGCCCATGGGAGCTCAAACAGAGGACAGGTTAACCCAGTACAAGAAGCGATACAAAGACTGGGAAGATCCCAATGGTAAGTAATGATCCATCCCGCAGGAAGAGCACAGGGATGTGTGCCTGTCACATGTCAGGAGGGACTCGTAGATTTTTATGTTATGGATCAAGAGGTCTGGATATGGATATGCAGAACTTTACCATGGTTTTTAGTGACTCACCAACAAATACTAAGTTAAAGCAAAGGGGCATTTGTTTTCTTGCTGTGGTGTTTGTTTTAAATCCAAATGACGTATTTTGTTTATATGTAAAAATGAAGACAAAAGAGTTGCATGTTCAGAACAGTTTAACGTTGTCTAAAGGCTAGCATGGGCAGGCACAGGAAGCACACAACCAGCTGTCTCTACTAAGTTTGAGTGCTGCTGCAAGAAAATAAGTTGTACAAAAGAATAGGAATACTTCTGCACTAGCAGTACTCTAGCTTTTTTCATTTCTTACCTTAATGCATTTTTTTTTTGCTAAGGAAGCAGCATTTTTTTTTAGCTAAAAAAAAAACCATTCAGAATGAGATGCAATTCAGTTATATATTCTTGATTTTAGAGCTTCCTTATATATTGAATATAAAACTTGTGGTTTTGGCAAGGCAGCTATTACATGATGCATTTCTTCTTGTGTGATTTTATTGAAGATATGAGTATGTTTAACTACTGCAGTGCTGTTCTGTATTAAACAACAGCAGGAGGCAAAGACGTTTGTTTCTAGAAATGGATCAGTACGTTCAAGGAGTACTTATGCAAACTTTTGGCCAGGAAATCAAGAAAGTAAAAGCTGTACAAAATCTGTAGCCAACAATTCTGAGACATATTTCTGCCCAAGCTTTTAATTCCACAGTATCCAACAAGGTTATAAATAAAATGTTTCTTTGGCAGAAATTACTATGGCTGTGCTGCAACATTTCAGTTAGTTAAAATAAAAAATTACAAACCACTCAGTATTGCTCTGCAGAAGCCCATTGAATTAGGGCTACTGGACTGCAGCCAAAACTCAAGTGGTGGCTGTGACAAAACATAAAGCTTTCAGATTCTTGAGAATGAAAATTACAAATTCCAATTTTAAATGTGTCGAATGTCATGGAGTAATTAAGATGCAGCACTAATTAATTCTTTTTTTCAGTTAGTACTAATTCAGTCACCTAACTGCTTTATTTCTTCTATGTTTATGATTTTTAATCTTGTGCAGGCGAAACCCCAGCTTATCACTATGGGACTCACTATTCATCAGCCATGATAGTGGCTTCCTATCTTGTCCGAATGGAGCCTTTTACTCAGATTTTCCTACGATTACAGGTAAAAATTGCATCATCTCACTTTGTGTTTCTTTCCTACTGTATATTTGAGACCCGAGTGAAAAATATGGTCAGTCAGCTTTGTTTTCATCAAACATGGTAGAAGAAATACTTCTAGCAGAGTTGTTATTGCCTGGGAGGTTTTTGATGTTTCTTTGTAAGAGATGTAATGGAATTCACACTTTTTTTTCCTGTAGCTTGAACATTTTTCTAAGTGTATGCAGAACAAAATATCAGCAAGCAAAAAACAGAGCAAGTTTTATTGTGAAAAATACTTTGCTCATCATGCTTTATTTTTCTGTTGTTGAAGGAATCATATGCCATTTGTTCAGTTCTGTGCTGAAGGTGTTGAAAGATTGTTATTTTAAACCAATATGTCTATCCAAAGAGCCGTTTTAGTGCTGACTGTTAAAGTAAACGTTTGCAGAGCCTGGAATTGTTTGATGGTTTGATGGATAAATGGGTTTTGTAACATTACATGTCAAGTATTTTCCTAGACAGGAGCCATCAGGCAAAAAAAACTGTGGTTCTCTGGAAAAGACCAAACTTTGAAATAGGACTGGGTGACTCTCTTCTGAAAATTATGTATATCTGTATCTTATTGCTTTCTGTTTACTATTATTTGCACCAAAAATAACGCAGCTGTGTTTAAATCAGTTGTGTTAAAGGAAGAAACATGCTACATTCTGTGGTATCTTTATTGGGCAGAGGATGTTCTGATTTGCTGCCTTGGCAAAATCTGCTGTGCTGAGAGATTGATGCTGATGTGCTTCTTGTTGTGTCCTGCAGGGCGGTCACTTTGACCTGGCTGACCGAATGTTTCACAGCGTACGGGAGGCTTGGTATTCAGCGTCAAAGCACAACATGGCAGATGTGAAGGAGCTCATACCAGAGTTCTTCTACCTCCCTGAGTTCCTGCTCAATTCCAACAATTTTGACCTAGGTAAGCAGAAAGAGCTTGATATCGTTGCTACGGGTGTAAGAGAAGTGGCAGACAGTCCAACATGAGAAAGGTGTCTTGTAATAAGGGCAGAAAAAGATCTGTTTAACTGCATGAGAAAATTATGAATGACTTGCACATTTTGACATAAAAGCATAAGCAGGACTACTTCTGGTATTTCCCAATACAACATGTTTATTCAATATTAGATTTGAAAGTCTGAATGATTCAGAACTCATCTTCTAGTCAGGAAGAGTGTAGCAGGAATTCTTATTTCCTCTGCGATACCTCAGATTTATTTTTTCACATTTATCAGACTTAAGATATTTTCTCAAGCAGTAAGTATTCATTTTATACAGTTAATGCTAAGTTTGTTCTGAGAATTGATGAACAAGACACTGAAATACCCAAAAAGGATTTTTGTTTGGAGTGGTGTGTTTTAGTTGATTTTGGGGGTTTTTTTACCTGTTCAAAATGCACATATAAATCATATTTTGCTTGGGGTTTCTCTAGTTTGCTTTTTTCTCCACGTGACTTGCTACTTCATAATGGTGTTCACCACCTTTTTTGCGAATTTTTTTATGCTTTCCAAAATCTGTTTGACAGTCCTCACTTTTATTAAAGTATTCCTAAAGGTTTTGTTGAAATGTTGCAGTTAGCTTTTGTGAGAGTGATTATTCAACAGCAGTCAAATTTCATGTCTATTGGCCATAGGGGATACATGTCCCTTAGGTTGTATGTCACTTTAACAGTGGCACTATGCTTCTGTTTTCTGAGCTCTGTGCTGTGAATCTAATAGCAATAACAAAGATTAATCAAGTTGTAGGTTTTAATGGCCTCAAATCCTCTTTTCAAAATGTATTGTAAGAGATGCGGAAGCACAACCTTGCAAAACCTCACCCAATTATATTTCATGCAGGAGGGTATGGCCATTACCTGAAAAATGCTGAGGTCTTGTCCACTCAGCATTGTATCTGATAATGGTGGACTGTGACCATCAGAGTCTAGAAGTTCTTCATTGAGCATTTGGAACAACAGTAGGAAAGGTTTTGTTATGGACAACTGTCAAAAACTGTGTGATACTTTTGATTGTGTTACTCTGTAGCAGTCCTGCTCCCCTTTCCCCAGATAGAAAGAGAGGAAGGTTCAGTCTGGCGAGGGAAGCATCTTTCTGTTGGAGCAATGTTCTTAGGACTTGTGTACCCTGTAAAATTGGAAATTCATCAGTGTTCCTCTGAGCTAATAGGAAGCGTGGAACTGTCTCTTGGCAACAGGCAACAAAACAAGAATATAACTGGGAACAACAAATACACTTTTAGTAATCGCAACATGCTACCATTTAATGTTCAGAGTGGGAAAGGGGCTGTCAGGACCCAGATCAATGTATGTGGCCGGATCGTGCCCGGGGGAATCACCAATATCCTTGGGTGTGTGAAGCCTGCCGGGAATGCCAGTTAGCTCTTTGCTGTTAGGATATGAATATTTAGCCTGTATTCCTGTGATGTGTAGCCATTCTCATGGGTAAAACAATAATTCCGTTCTTTGGTACAGAATGTTTGCATTGTGAAGAAAATAAATCCTGGGATGAAATACTCTTCCCCACCAAGGCTTCTCAGTGCAGTTTGCTGTTACACTGTCTTACACGGGATTTATTTTCTTCAAAATACACTCAGTTGACATGTCATTGCCATATACATGCTGAACAGATGCCAAATACAGGAAATTATGTCCTTCCTTAAATTGGGGCTAGCACGTTTATTCCAGTTTTCCTCATAGAATAAGAACAAGGAAGTCTAAAAGAGTTATGAGAATTAACCTTGCTGTGCTGATTTTTCTGGATACAAAATGGACAGCTGCTATGGTAGCAGTTCCCAGTTAGCAGGGTCGGCTGCTTACATGCAAGCTATACTAACATAACAGGATTCTGGTTGTGCAGCGATTGCAGAAAGCTATTTTACTGGCTCTTTTTTTCATTAACTTTCACACGCTGCAGTGGGTCTTTCCCATGGCAGGGAGACAAAAGCAGAAATTTACTTAAATAGAAGAATAAAGACAAAAGATTGATGTTCCTAGAGCACTTGATAGGGAAACGTAAAGGTTCTGAGTACAGACTGTGCATGGTAAAGTTGTGAAGGCTGAGGAGGCATAATCTAATTTATGCTTCTAGCTAGAAAGGTAATGTTTGTTTTGAAGAGCAGATGCTGAAACACTGTCACATCTTCAAGTCTTAGAAAAGAATATTTTAATTCTTCCTCCTGCAAGCATGAACTACTTGTGGCAGAATCACTCATGTTTTGTTGCCTGACATTTAAAAATGAAACAGTATTTTAAAGAAAAGACTGAAGTGGCTTGCTTTTCTTAAAGGAAAGGTGTTAGAATTTGATATCTTTTTTAATACATTTTTCACCATTGTTGCAGTCTAGTTTCAATGCTTCTCTCCAATCGTTTTGTTTTCTTTTGTTCTTAATAGGTTGCAAACAAAATGGCACTAAACTTGGTGATGTAATACTACCCCCATGGGCAAAAGGAGATCCTCGTGAATTTATCAGAGTTCATCGGGAGGTAATTTGTAATTTAATAAAGGCAATAGAAAATGTCAGTTGGGACTTCCCACTGCATATTAATCTAAGCTCGAGTTGTGCAGTTACAGCTACTACCCAGTCCATGAATTTGGGGTTGATGGCTAATTGTTGCAAAGGTCTGTAGAACTGGTGTTTCCTCCCCTTCTTTTTTGGCTAGGGAGTACTTGAAGCAAGGCTTTATCAAAACATAACAAGGATATGTCAAAATATATTCTGCATTTTTCTTTGTGGCAGGTGTAGTAGACTCAACTGGTGACTGATACAGCTAGTTTTAATGCATGCCCTTTGAATTTCAGGCTCTGGAATGTGACTTTGTGAGTGCACATCTGCATGAGTGGATTGACTTGATCTTTGGCTATAAACAGCAAGGTCCTGCTGCAGTAGAAGCTGTAAATGTCTTTCATCATCTCTTCTATGAGGGGCAAGTGGACATATATAACATCAATGATCCATTAAAAGAGACAGCTACCATAGGATTCATTAATAACTTTGGACAGATACCAAAGCAGGTATACCTATCGTATAATTCTTATCTGCCAGATGACAGCCACACTGAAATGTATCAATATAGAGTGGGAAAGTTTTAAGAATGAAACTACCTGGGAGTGTTTTCCATAAGTATCCTTCCAATGATGTGAAATCACATTTCCATTGTAAATGCAACAACAATCAACTTTGGGCTTTCCTTGTGAGAATTGAAATGTCTTCTGTTTTTTTCTTTTTCTTTCCTCTTTCCGTCCTTAAAGTAGAGGCAAAGTGAATTATGGTTCAACTATAAAAATCAGCATTAAAAAAAAAAAAGTATGTTCCTGCTGCAAAGGAGGAGGAGCAGTGAAGGTGCAACTTGAAAGTATTGCCTGGTGCTTAGGTATTTTAAGTTACCCTGTAATTAAATAATTTCTATAATAACTTATGCTTCCTTTTTTTACACCGGTCTCTTGGCATTCTGTAGGGCTTGCCCACATCTTTTATTTGGAGAACCTGTTGGAAAAAAAGCTCAGAATTTAAATGAAGACTGAATCTTGTAGGACAGCTATAGTTAAAGATTAATACAGACATGGTTTTGGTGCAGCTTTAAGGTTTGTGCTCTCTTAGAGAGGTTGCGTTGAAGTATTAAATGCAATATTCGATCTGAAGTTTTACTGTGTGGATTATTAGTTTGTTGGGCAGATGGAGGGTTTTACTCTCTCTCTCAGGCATTTCTTTAGGGTTTTTTTCCTGTCCAGTGAAACTTTTAGATGTCATTGGTGAAATTTTGGAATCTAGATCTGGTGGAAACTCACAGATACCTTCAGCAGTTCACTGGGAACCCAACCCATGTGCAGGAAACTAGACTACAGCAGCACATAATGTTCCAGGACAGCCACAGGATATTTCCCGTGGGGACCCTCTAACAGCTGTGACTCATTGCTTGGAAGGAAGACTAAGAACTGCTCATCTATCCCCTGTGGTTGCTTTTCACCTTTTCGTTCCTTGCTCTCAATAACCTAGATACGTAGTGAGTGTAGGGCTTTATACTCTAAAGTAATAATCAATCACTGCGTTGTGATGAGCGTCAGACATAGCTCAGCTAAAGCAGGTAAAGACTGGGGCTGAGAGCAGGGCGGTGGAAGAGCATTGCAGCTGATTTTGGAGGTCTGCCTGAATCTTCAGATGCCTGTTAGGTACAGACCTGTGATGAGATCTACTAGAAACTGCATGATGCTTTGGTAGAGGAAACAGGCAGACTGCAATAAACTCATGAAATTCCTTAAGTCATTTGTGGTGCTGAGTGCTCTTGGAGCACGTTTTTGTGTAACCTGAGTTTTGCTATGACCCTCTGTGACTTTCCACAGGGGATCTACAGCAGGCTATCTCAGTGATGTGGCTGCTGTGCACTTTTTCACTTCTTTGTTCAATGGAGATGTAACACGAGGGGTACATCTTCTTTAATGCATCTCTTCCACCAGTAATGCACCTGGTGGTTCTGTTTCCCATGTTAAAAAGTCGTGCTGCAAAACATTCCAGAGCTGGTACTGCATTTGGAAGAGGGCCCTCGCAGGATCTGTGAGGGTCCCAAGATGCCACAGCCTGGGAGGGCAGGGCAGAATTAGTAAGCCAGAGGAGCAGTCACTCAAAGGAGCAAAGAGGGTGGGTTGTTCTCTTGCTGGCATTGGCCTTTTTTGAGATCAGTTGTCCATGTGAACAGTATATGATGTGCCTTCTCCATATTCTCGTAGCCCAGCTAGATGCGGTAGCTCAGGGAGAGCTGTGGCATATAGGCCTGTTGTTACCCTTTGTACCCAGAGTGTAGGTGCAAACAGTAGGAACGTGTGTGCGTGTTCCTAGCTCAACTACCTCAGGCTTATGCATGTTTTTTCTGCTTTGGATAGGCAAATGTGTAACATCTCAAAGGGCTTTAAGGAAAATGACTTTGAGCCTTGGAATTTCAGTTCTCCTTTCAGTGCTGTAATAACCTTTCTGCAAAAGAGTAATCGAAATCTTATTTAAACCATGCTTATTAAATGTTACAGTACATAGCACCTACCATCCAAGATGTTTATTATGAATTTATCATGTAATAAACCATAGCGTGTGTCATTGATGAACATGGCTTATTAGAAGTGATGATCAGCTTGTTTAACCCTATCTGAGATACCAGGAATGGTTGCTGAAGCTGTAAAATTGAAATTCAGTCACTCGTAATGAAAAGCTAGGCAGAAGATAATCAGGTTCTAAGATGTGTTTCTTGTATATGGTTGTCATATGCTGTCCAGTTACAGGCCCACCTATGCTGTTACTCTGTGCTTTGGTAGCCTGGCCGCCTCCAAGTGCGTGAGCTGCTGGTTGTGGGACACAACTTTGTTTCAAAGCCAAAAATTAGCTTTTGGTTTGGCCTAAGTTAGAGTTTAGGACTGCGTTATGCATCAACTTCGGGATTTTTGCTTGCTTTACTTCAACTGCTTTTGCAGCTGGAGGTAGCTTTAAAAATACTTACTATACCCTTGTTGGATTTCACATGATTTGTTGAAGTCTTACTGAAATAATTGATATAAGTTACTAGTGAATACTGAGTACAGTTAAGTAACATTTGCTAACCTGCAGAATTTTTAGAAGGTAAATGGGATGTACTGGTGATCTTTTTAAGCTTGTGCTCTTGTAAGTCTATAATTTTTGATGATAATTAATTTTTTTATGAACGTCAGCTCTTTAAAAAACCGCACCCACCAAAGCGTGTTAGAAGCCGACTGAATGGAGAGGCTGTGGGAACCTCTGTGCCCCCTGGTTCCACAGGTGACAAGATTTTTTTCCATCATTTGGACAACTTGCGGCCATCCCTTGCCCCAGTGAAAGGTAAACTGTAAAAGTGCAGTAATTATTCCTGTTTCTTTGCCAGAGCATTCAGAGTTTCCACAAGATCATCCTTTTCCATGTTTTGCTTGGTTCTAATGTTCTTAATGCCTGTACTTTCATGAGAAAGACAAATGTAAAATATCCTAAGCTGTAGGATTATGTTCTCAGCTACCTTAAAATGTACTTGGGAAGCACCACACCTGTGCTGGTTTAATAGAAGTTTTTTAAAAGAGGGATAAAATTGGGCCCAAGCACTTCTTTAAAGTTTTAATTTAACAAATGATATTCAGGTTACGTTGCTTTGGGGCCTGCGATAGCCTCAATTGTTGTGATTTTTGTAGCAGAAGGATTCTTTATTATTCTTTTAGTGCCAAGAAAAACTGAGAAGTGTTGCCAGGAAAGGTGGTGTTTGGTAGCTGTACTGAAACAAAAGTGGTGGGGTTTGGCTTCCTATCTGACATGGGACCGAACAAAAATTAATTGTCTGTGAGGCAAGTAAATGCTGTATGGTGATATCTTCCCTAGTTGATCAAATGAATCTGTGCCTGCCTGCTGTAAAGAGAGAAGGACATACTGTTACAGAGGACGTAGTAAGGCTACACTGTAGTAAGACAGGAATTTAGAAAGCACTCATCTTTATTTGCAAAGCTGGGGGAAAAACAGGTAGGATGCCATGGGGTTTAGTTAGGAACGTAGCCTGTGGGAACGCTTGGCCGAGATGTTGGAATCAATACCAGAAACTTACTTTTACTTGTGCTGAAAATGGTGCAATCACTTTTAATGGCCACACACATCTTGTCTGAAGAACACCTGCAGCATTGCATGTGGGATCAGAGCTGTCTGGGATGCTCAGGGTGTTCTCGCCACTACTGATGGTGCTTAGCCCTGCATTTGTTATGAATTTACCGAAAGTTGCCATCATTGCAGTTGAAACAGATATGTGTAACAGATCCAGTACAGAGATCCTGCCTTTGCAGAGCATCAGGTATTTAATGGGATCTGATAGTATTTGCCTGGCCTAGCAATAAAAC
Source organism: Microhierax caerulescens (assembly GCA_035590215.1). Taxonomy (NCBI): domain Eukaryota; kingdom Metazoa; phylum Chordata; class Aves; order Falconiformes; family Falconidae; genus Microhierax; species Microhierax caerulescens. The sequence continues at coordinate 16,259,379 of JAVJGJ010000001.1, read as the reverse complement.
ATAACTCCATCTTCTCTTTTAGAGCTCAAGGAGCCTGTGGGACAGATTGTGTGTACTGATAAAGGCATTCTGGCAGTAGAACAGAATAAGGTTCTCATCCCACCTACATGGAATAAAACTTTTGCTTGGGGCTATGCAGACCTCAGCTGTAGACTGGGTACCTACGAGTCAGACAAGGTTTGTAATCTGAAATTTGTTTCAGTGCTGAATGTACCAAAAGCTAATAGTATTCAATAGTGAAAAAAGATCTAACAATGGAAATCTGTTTCACGTGTGAATGAAATAATCTTGGACTGCATATGTTTTATTGCTCCATATCTGGTGGCCTTCATCAGAACGCTGGCAGAATGACATAAACCAATGAATAATAACTTTTTACTGGGTCTGAAAAACTTAAGTAAATTAAATCTATGCAGTTAAAGCTCATCTCTTGGGAGGCATCTAATGGCAGAGGCTGGAATTGCTTCTGTTTGAGGAAAAACTGCATGTGGCAGCTCTTAGTTACATAATGGTCCAGCATGCAGGGTGGCACTCAGGTTTTTATTTTTATCCTACCAAACACTAATCCTGAGAGCAATTCTTCTTTGTTTTCTTTATTTTTAGGCAGTAATTGTTTATGAATGTTTGTCAGAATGGGGTCAGATACTGTGCGCCATTTGCCCCAACCCCAAACTGGTTATCACTGGAGGAACAAGTACAGCGGTGTGTGTGTGGGAAGTGGGCATGTCCAAAGAAAAAGCTAAAGCCCTCACACTGAAACAGGTAAAATACAGTAAAGATGCCTTTTACGTAAATGATGTTACAGGATCAATAAAATAATGAAAAGGGTATTGCTCACATAATAAGCTTTGAAACCACAAGTCCAGCAGACCTTTGGAGAACTGAGTAGTCAGGGTACTGATCTGCATTGAAAGTAGGTAAAATCTATTTTCAAAATTACATTGTTCTTAAGGGTGGTTGATCACGAGGACCTCTTTGGAGAGACGGAGAATTTGGTAGTATTGTTTCCAAAATTATACAGGTATGTTTTGTGAGATCATCTGATTTATTGTAGTGTTGTATGTAAAATACCCCCATCTGAAAACTATATCAGGGAGGGCAGCGAAGGAGACTGTCTTAAGATTCAATTTCCTTTTTGATTTTTTTTTTTTTAAATTACACTTGTGTGATGTATATATTTAAACTATGCTTGTGCACAAAACTTGCTTTTTCTGGCAGTGATGTTTGTGAAGCAGAGTATACCAGTTCAGGATCACTTGAAGCTGTTCTTGCTTTGTTAATTCAGAACATCAGCTTCTAAAATCTAAATTTTTGTTAATTTTTGTTAATTTAATTTGTTAAACTTGTTAATAATCTAAAAAACAAGTGCCTGTGCTTTAAAACCAGTTGCAGGTAAGTGCAGACTGAGTCTTGCATGTTTGCTAAAAAAAAAACCAACCAACCCAAAACCACCCCCCCCCCAAAAAAAAAACCAAACCCAAACAATTACCTCAAAATATTCTAGAAGCTGTGATAGGTAGCTAGATTGTTACATATTATTGTTACATGTTCCTGTTGGTGCCTTGATAGTAGGACTTTTCCAGAGGAAAGCTTCCACTCAAACTTAAGGGAAAAGGAATTTAGAGAAATATTTAGTGACTTCCCTGCTCTGGTCTCCAACAACTGTCCAAAGCTGTTTCTCCAAAGTGTCTTACTTCAAACCCGCGCAAGATAAAACACTGTCTCTTAAATTTCAGGGCAGCATATTGAAGGCCATTTACTGTACTTAGCCAGTGATTTGTAACCGAGTAAACTGTAGTAATCTGACTGCATTCTAGATTCCTGTTCCATACGTTTTTGAAGGGTTTTTTCAGTTGAAGGCTGTATAACATTAGACGCTTGAAATTTGGTTTTGTGAGAGTACTTTTTAAATGGGAAAAAATATTACTCCTATCACTTTCAGTTACAAAAATAATTGCCAGCTCAGGGTTTGTAAGTCAGTTGCATCTTTTGGTAAGATATTAATGTCAGTGCATTTAATGTAGTAATTTTAGTGTTCTCTCCTGATTGTAGCTTGTTCCTCCTGACTTTTGTTTTGCAGGCATTACTGGGTCATACTGACACTGTCACATGCCTCACAGCTTCACTAGCTTATCACATCATTGTGAGTGGATCACGGGATCGCACCTGCATTATCTGGGATTTGAATAAACTGTCTTTTCTAACACAGCTTCGAGGTCACAGGGCTCCAGTTTCAGCACTCTGTATAAATGAATTAACGGTAAGAAACAAATCCCATTCAGCAATGTGCAGCGGGAACAGTAACAAGTGTCAGAAATTGTTAAACCAAAGAAAAAGAAGCTAGGTTCTTCTGTTTGTTTGGCAAAACTTGTATAACTCATCTGAAAAGTAACTAGCTGGTTTAGGGTGCATCATTTCTCCAGAGACACGCATGTGTTTATTCCATGCAGAGTGGCTTGAGCTCGGAAGAGCTTATTAGCAGTGCTGGCAGCAGTATAGCTAGTGTGACGTTCAAAGTGGGTCATCAAACCTGCCACAGGAGCTAAGAAAAGATTTCTATGTGACCTTGGTTTGACTTCTCTTACGCTTAATTTAAAGGAAGCGGAAGATGCCTTGGATGAAGCTGCAGTGATAATCATAGTGGAAACAGACATGCCCTAAAAGCTTGTCTCCATGGCGGTCCTATAAGTTATGGGTTGCCACTTACCAGCTCCCATGCATATCAGAAAGAATTTGCCCAACTTGAAACTTTATGTAGCTGGTCCATCAGGGCTGAATGGACCTTTTGGCAACTGGAGCAATAGTAGTGGCTGAAAACAAGCCAAAATGGGGCTGTAATGCAAGGAGGAGGTAGCAAGAGGTACAGTTTATTAGCTGCTAGTAGTCTCGTGATTGTAGTATTGCCACTGTTTTAGACTGCAGCTTGTGTTTCCCCTGTGCACTAGTCTGGATCATCTCTTGCTATTTTCCTAATGAGGGAGCAAATGGCATGTAAAGTGGTATGTGTTTGTGAAAAAGAACAGAGGTAGCATGAGCGCAGAGTCTCTGAAAACCGAGAAGGGAAAGTACTGAAAATACACTTGGATTGTTATGCTGTGAGAAGTGGAGGATTGGTCTGCTCATTGTGTGCTGTGAATACAACAAACAGATTGTTACTAAGTCTGGTTTTCTATGTACAATTAAAAAAAAAATGCATATCATCCTAAAGATTTGTTTAGGTGGCCAAACTCAGCTTGAATAGAACTTCCTGAAAAGTGCCAGGCTTGGTGACTGAAGTTGGCTTATAAATCAACATGGCATATATTTTTGCTGAAGAAAACCTGAGTCTTGTGTTGAAATACAGAGGTGTTATTTGTCTTTGCAGGGGGATATTGTATCATGTGCTGGCACTTACATCCATGTATGGAGCATTAATGGCAGCCCTACTGCAAGTGTAAACACTTTCACTGGCCGGAGCCAGCAAATAATGTGTTGTTTTGTGTCGGAGATGAATGAGTGGGATACCCAGAACGTCATTGTAACAGGACATTCAGATGGAGTTGTCCGGGTAAGCACCAGGAATCACTGCTTGGAAAAATTAAGTTTGTGCCTTAGTAGTAGTAGTAGTTAGAGAAGTCATGTCTATCCAACACCATGCCCTGGCCAGTCCCAGAAGCAGACCTGCTGCACTTGGGTGCTCCACCTGAGCAATTAGCCCTGCAGGAAGGAGGGGAGTCCAGGCTGCATAGGCAATGCAGACTGCTTTTGGTGCTGGAACCAGCTGTGCCATCTCTGCACAGGGTGGTGTGCCATATCCTGTCCGCACGTTAGATGAACACTGAAGATTCATGGAAAACTCTTTCAGTGAGCTGACGTTCCTATGCAGTCTTCCAGTTTTCCTTCTCCTTTTTGATGCAGCCAGTGTGATGTGGTAACTAGTGATAGTCAGCAGCATATGTTTTTCCTTCCTGCTCTATTTTGGTCACTTTCTGATCACCGGCTTTCCTGCCTGGAGATTGTAGTTTTCATTCACCACTCTTGTGGTACACACCTTGAGACAATTCATTTTGCTGCCTAGAAAGGCAAGAGGATCTTGGAGACATCCCTGATCACTGTGAGTCTAACCCAATTTTCAGTACTTTGCTGTGTGCAGTCCTGAGTCTTCCATAACTGGAGTCTGCTGGTCAGACTGCTGTGCGGAGGGGATGTTTTTTTATTTGAACAGCTAAATTGTTAAATAACAGCACAAGACTTGCTCATTTGTGATTCAGGCATGAACACAGATGTCCTCTTATAATATCTAGCTGCCAAAAACAGGGCTGTGTATCACGTGACCTGCTGCTTGTTCTACCAGTGCAAACGCACGGTTCTAATAAGCCACCTTCACTCTAGAAGTAGCTCAGAAGAAAGCTAAGTGTTCAGGATGTGGCACTTTCTTATCCCCTCTCCTTCCAGTTCTGGCGGATGGAGTTTTTGCAAGTACCAGAAACACCAGCTCCAGAGCCTGTGGAGATGCTGGAAATGCAAGAGGATTGTCAGGAAGCACAAATAGGTATGTCTCCTGACAGGTGTATTGCATTTGCCTTTTATCTGATCTTTGCTATACACAGGTAAAAACCTGTGGTTATACAGTGCAGAATGGACAATGGGGATTTTGTATCAAAAGACAATAGACATCCAGCCGGGCATAATAAATAGAGCAACTGAGCTCATTTTTCACCATCTTCCTTACTGTAGTTTCATATTGCTAGAAGAAAAATCATGCCCATCATAGCTTTTTCATCTGTGAAGACTGAACTGCTCTGTGTGTGGTTGTTTCTGTTATCAGTGGATCCAATGGATGCTACTGTTGTCCAAAAGCTAGATTATTTTTTTTTATGGAATTACAGCATAATGTCAGAGTTAAAATATATATATATATATATATGTATATGTATATTTACTGATGGAACAGCATTCTGTTTAGGCAAGCAGTGCTGGCCATATCACTTTCCCCTGTTGGAAGATGTTGGTCCATTCTTGATGGGTGTTCCTTTTAGCCTTCTCATTTTCCTTTTGCCCTCTTCATATTAAAGATACTATCTGGATTTGAATCTGTATCTCGTAATACTCATTAGTAATTATTGTATAAATACAGTTCTTCAGTGTCACTAGGAATATAAATATCTTCAGCAGTTGCTTTTTTGTATTAAAAACCCCTTTTATTAGCAAATCTGCATGTTGTTTCTCAGTCAGCCCGAGAGTTTCAGCATGGCTGACTGTGCTTGCTTGTGTACATTTTGCCGAAAGGCAGCAGGGTTTGGTTTGCTAACGAGCAGTTTTGAAAATACTACTTGTTATGTTTGTGGTAGCCTGACTCAGATGGACTATCATAGGAAATAGCTTCAGCTAAAGAGTGTTGTTTTCTGTCAGACCAGTGTGAAAAAGATGAATAGTTTGGTTCCTGGCAGGAGATGACTCTCTGCAAAGGCTTTGAGATGCCTGCATGCGCTTTCCCTCTAGTTGTGCTGTGGCAGTACCTGCTGGGTTGTAGGTAGCGTAGCAGCAGCATAGGGAAAAAGCTCAGGCTCAAAGCAGCCTTGCTGACAACATCTTCTCTCCTGTTGGGTGAATCCAGGGCAGGAAGCCCACGAAGAGGACAGCAGTGACTCTGAGGCAGATGATCCATGCATTGGCCAGGACATGAAACTGCAGGAGAGCCAGAGTCAACCCATAAGCACCAGCCACAGGCCGAGGTCGTCATCAAACAGAGCAGCGGCAGCGTGGTCAGCAGACAGTGGCTCTGATGACTCCAGGCGTTGGTCAGACCAGCTCAGCTTGGATGAGAAAGATGGCTTTATCTTTGTGAATTATTCTGAGGGGCAAGCGAAAATGCATCCCCACGCTCAGGTTAACCACCCACACCCCAGCTATGCTGAAGCACGGCACTACAGCAAGCTTAAACCAGGTAAAAGAGATTGGGCACGCTTCCTCTGTCAGATAAATGTGCTGTCAGCACTGACCCGTAAGGCAGTCTCTCTCTGTCTGTGCAGCTTTGAGCAGGCGTGGCTGGTAAATTCCAAAATGGTCGGTGAAGAGAAAAAATTGTGTGTAAATGTTGCATGTTGTTCAGGCTTTTCCTGAGAAGCTGTGGTCTCTTTACCCTGGCTGGCAGTTAAGCCAGTCACCCACCACAGCACCACTCCTGCAGCAGGATGGTGGAGAGAATAGAAAGAACAAAAGGAAAGGAACTTGTGAGTTGAGGTAAGGATAGTCTAATAAACGAAGGAAAGAGGAAGACAAAAGAAGTGATGCACAGGCAATGGCTTTGCCACGTTCCACAAGCAGCATGATGACCAGCCAGTCTCTGAGCGAATGGCTGCCTTCCCCAAAAAAACCTCTTCGCAGTTTGATTGCTGAGCATGATGTTACACGGTGTGGAACATCCCTTTCTCAGTTTGTCAGCTGTCCAGCTTGTGTCCCCTCCCACCTTACTGTGCACCTCCAAACTCCTGACAGGGAGTGGGGGGCAGAGCGGGGAAAAAGAGAAAACCTTCGCTCTGCAAGTACTGCTGCACAACGGCCAAAACGCTGGTATGCCATCAGAACTGCCTTAGTCACATACTCAAAACACAGCATCGTAAGAGCTCTCATAAAGAAGATTAATGACAGTTGGAAATCTGAGTCTTCACTTTAAAAATAAAATAATGAAAAAAGGAAGCTGCCCCACTCCTGTCAGGCTTTGGTACAGGGCCTCCCTGTGTCTGTCACTATTCTCTGCAGCTCCCAGATGGACTTAGGGACATGGGAGGCTCTGTGCATTGTTTTGTATCCTTTCCTTTCCTGCATGCGTTGGGAATCAGTTGAAAAATATGTTTTCCCTGAGTGGAAACTGAGTCATAGAGAGGATCTCTGAGGGGAGGCTTTTTCTTTCTAGAACGTCACACATACCTGTATGTTGGGGGAAGAGGAAACAAAAGTGAGAACAAGCAAATTTGCTTTTTCCCCTCCTACTTCCCACTTATTTTTAGGATACAGATGGGAGCGTCAGTTGGTGTTTAGAAGCAAACTAACTATGCACACGGCATTTGATCGCAAAGACAACGCACATCCAGCAGAAATCACTGCACTCGGCATCTCTAAGTGAGTAGCTCGCGAGCAATTGCTTAAAACATGTTTCCAGTGTTGTCGGTGGGAAGCGGTACGAAGCAGCCATTGTTCTTTGCATAATGCTGTTTTGTGGTACTTCTGGTTAGGGCAGCCATGTTCAAGGACTGAGATTTAAAAAACTGCTAAAATAAGTAGGCGTGCTCAGCTGCGTGACGTTACATAGCGTGTTGTTACAGCTTCGGTTCTGTCATACCAGGCTAATTTGTGCCTTAATTACTGTGCCAGTGGTTTTACATATTGTGGCATGTAAAACTGGTCATTGATGTCTGTGTGTTACTGACAGAGTTGTGGCAAGAAAGCTTTTCTTTTTTTCTTGCAGGGATCACAGCAGGATTCTTATTGGGGATGGTCGAGGCAGGGTGTTCAGCTGGTCCGTAAGCGATCAGCCTGGCCGATCTGCAGCCGATCACTGGGTGAAGGATGAGGGGGGAGACAGCTGTTCAGGCTGCTCGGTCCGTTTCTCACTCACTGAGAGGCGTCACCATTGCAGGAACTGTGGGCAGCTCTTCTGTCAGAAGTAAGTCAGCCAATGCGCTCCTTTTGGGCTCTTTTCTGTACAGAATTTTAGGCTGGGTAAAGCTGTTGCATACCATGGAACTCTGCTGAAAGACTGAGGTTTCCCTTACCAAAACAGAACTGATGATGGTTTTTTTTTTCTTCAAAACTCTCAAAACTTCCAGGGAGGAATTAGGAAAGACAAACTAACCCCTTTATAAATCCAGTTAGCAAGACAGATATGAGGAGAGAGCGAAATCTGCTTGCAGCTTTGAAAACCTCCTGGTCACCCATCTGGGAAAAGCTTTAGACAAATGAACTTAGTGAAGAAAAAAAACACAAAACAAGCGAACAAACAAACAAACAAACAAAAAACCTCAAACAGCCAAACAAACTTCTTTGGCAGCAACTAGTTTTTCTTGGCAGTCTACAAGTAACTTGGTCAAAATATGAATGAATGATGTGCAGCACTGTAAGGAATGCTGATGTAGGAGCCAGTAGCGTGCAGCCTCAAATGGGAAGATGTATGACACACAGGATGTATGTGAGCTCTCCCTACCCAGAAACAGGTAGAAGTCTCCTGTCTGGTCCACTGCGCCAGGAATGGTGTTTCTAGTTTCATCTCTGTAGCTCTACTTTGAGCTTAAACTGGTGACAAACGTTTAGAGACTAAGCTGGTTTAAAGCTACCTCTCATGCGGTCATTGCATTGATTCTGTGGGGATCATACAAGTTAAACGCCGCTCTTGCCATGCTGCGTTGCATTTCTTTGTCAAGATAAGTTCAGACAGTTTTCTGTGATTTGAAACCATAGGATAATTTCCACACCTTGAAAGAAAATGGCTAGGTTGGGGGAAGCCCTGGGTTGACAGCGATGTTTGCTTTCCTCTACAGGTGCAGCAGGTTTCAGTCTGAAATCAAGCGTCTGAAGATCTCATCACCAGTCAGAGTCTGCCAGAACTGCTTCTACAACCTGCAGCATGAGCGGGGCTCAGAGGAGGGGCCCAGAAATTGATGGGGTCCTGGCAAACAGAGACCCCAGCCAGCCCCGTGGTCGCTCCAAGAACTAGTGAGAGTATCACGCAGTGATCGGAAGGGATTAGAATATTGTCTGTTTACACTTAAGTTTATACTGAGTTTTAAGCACTAAAAGTAAAAAGGGATCGTTGGATTGATTTGTGTTGACAGAAGGTAAATGAGGCTAACAGCGTAATTAAGAGAAGAGCAAGGCCCAGGAAGACATGATTAATAACTGCAAATCCAATAGAACCGTCAACCCCTAAACCTATGTTGACATGGCTATGGAGAAAATCCTCACTTATCCTAAATACCCGTTCTTGTCTTGTTTTTGTAGAGGTAGTTATCTTTATTGGGGGGAGGGGGAGGGGAAGGCTTTTTAGAAGATAGTTGTAAATCTGCCTTCTTCGCAAGCAACTGTGTATATTGTAAATAGGTATAATGGCCTTTTTATCTAAATATGAACTTAACTGCCTGTTACATGGGACTTCAGATTAACCACTATACTTTGTGTGGCATCTTTATCTCATCTATCAATTTAAATACGAATGTTTTAAAAAGCAAACAAACAAAACAAAACCAGAAGACTCGAAGGCATTATGCATATTTCTGTTTAAAATCCAGTCTGTGCATGTCTGTTCTTTCAGTTGCCCACAGTATCTTAATTTAAGTAAGGCTATTCATAGATTTTTTCAAAAAAAAAAAAAAAAAAAGATTTTTTGAGAATGGGACTTGGAGTATTTTATTCTAGCTGTAAGATAACCAGGAACTAAATTGTACACTTGTGTTGCATTTTATACCAAACTATTTACCACCTCAGTGTTGTTCATATTTAATAAGGCCTCTTTTATACATATGTCAGAGCTGCAGTTTTGTTAATTACTTAATGTTCATTAGCAGCTGATTCATGCAGTGCAAGAACCAGCTTTTACCTTGTTTAGTCAATATCAGTTGGCTTGCATATATAGGTACAGAATGAATTCCTTGTGCATAAAATTTAACCGCTGTTGTCCTGTAGCTTGTTTGCAAAAAAACTTCTGGAACAATAGGCATTGCTGTAAAACAGGGTGATATGAGTCATGTCAGAAATGCTTCTAAGAGCTATCTTAGTGTTTCGGCACATGACATCAACTTGAGGACAGCAGTAGATTTCCATTATGGTTTTTAAGTTCCAATATGAATTCAATTGCAGTATTTTTTTACTACTCTGTCATTTATTTTGCACTACATGTGGGAGGAAGTAGAGACACTGAAACCCACTGGGATTGGAACACGTGCATCAGAGATAGGCCCACGGACTTAATTTCTGAATGAGGTCTTGCCAGTGGGTTTTTGGGGGTGGGGGGGTGGGGGCGCAGGGGGCAGGCTGGTGTTTGGCTTGGTTTTGTTTTTTAACGTATGTGTATATATTTTGTAAATGGGTGACAAACTGATCTAGATCTAGATTTATTCACAATGGATTCTTTTAAATAGCGGTAAGGATGTGACCCAAACCAACAGAAGACAGGTGGCCCCGCTTTTGCTCCGCTAGTACTTCAGTGAGTGCCTCCACTCAAGACGATGAGGTTATCCTTCACTTGGAATGATTTGGGCAGACTCTGCCCCAGGGACAGCAAATGGTTAAAACTGCCACTGTCATCAGAATGGCACCATCAAAAATGCCAGACCCTCTGTGGTGGCGTGAGATCCTTCCAGAAGGTTCTTGGCACTGTGGGGGGTACGCCTGTCTTCCCTTGATTCGAGCTAGCGGTGAATAATTTGTTAATCCTGACCACTTACTATTTACCCTGGTATCACATGTTTATGCACTGAAGGTTAAATATGTATTTTGATACATGTTTGTTTATTATGTATGTGCTGGTCTGTAAAATGAGATATATTCCTGTTTTGGTATGTCTACTAGGTCCCCAAATGAACAGAAAGGCTTCTCTAGAGCCCTTGCACACTGTTGAGTAAATGCAGGTTTGTTGAGATTAGCTGACCCAAATAGATCCCTTTAGATCCAAAGAGTGATGATCAAGTAGCCAGGCTGCATGGCTACCGTGACAGATTTGTCCCTAAAACCAAGAAGAGGTCCTCAGTAAGCATGTGCGGAGCGCTGGAATTTCTGTGTTCAGCTGTTCTCTCTAACGTTGCCTTCACCCTTCCCAAAATGATGCGAAACCAGCATAGTTCAGAAGACAGGCGAGTGGCCTTAACGCTTTCGGTTTGAAGGAAAGGCTCTTTTAACAACTCAGAAATGCCTTTGAGTCCACAGAGTTTTCTTCCCCTTGCCTCCAGATTTCAAATCCAAACCAAATTTAAGGAAGCCTTCTTTTCTACGCACTGGAACTTATATTAAATAATACACGCGATTAAACCGTAATGATCGCAAGGTTTATGGCAATAGCACTGATAGGATCTAAACACTCAAGAAAGCAGTTGGCATATAGTACTAGCACGGGGTCGTGAAGATGGTGGGCGGTCAGTGAAGAGGTAGGCAGCTGCTCGCAGCCGTGTAAGCTTGTTACACGGGTGGTGTGCTACACTTCCGACGATGGGCAGCATCCTAAACAAACCAAGGGCGTTATTCTTTGCAGGTCCTGTAGCATAGAAATTAGTCCCAATTTACGTTTTGCAACCGAATCACCACAGCCCTCTGACTTTATTCTTTAGTTGCACTGTCCCAAAAACCACGTTCTTGCTTGTAGGAGGTGGAGGGGAAAAAACACACCTGCTCATATTTCCTCTGGCAGCTGGTGCTGTGGGCAACTGTTTTGTTCACTTGGGAGTGGGTTTTTTTCCATTTCTTTCCAGCTTCTAATGCAAATACTTGCTTTGTTTTCCATGTAAAAATCTGTTGAGCAAAAATATACTCGTGTGCACTAACATTAGTAGACCGTATCCTCTGCAAGTACCTCACATGTCTTCTCCTGCCTTGTTCTTTGTAGTATACTTATTCATGTACTCTTAACATTCGTATGTAGTGTGCAACTGTAATGTCATGCTTCTGGGAGGGGGTTGGCTGACTCCAGCCGACGTTCATCAGTTCAATAGCAAAACACTTTAGATAAGTTATTTTGCACTTTCTTATGTATAAAATTGGTAGAAACTTATATTTGCTTTGTATCATTTAAAGACTCCTTTCGTTTCAGTAAATGAACTGTGTATAAAATACTTATGCAGTTAAAACTGTTTTTAGAAAGTATTTTTAATTTCAGCAAGTTTGGTTACTTGTTGCATGACTATTAACACAGCTGACTTTTTGTGTCAGTGCAATGTATATTTTTTTTGTCTTGTTATTAACTTGTAAGCCCTAGTTAAATGGCCATTTATTTGTACAGCATCAGGAGAAAATTGAAGATAACTGGCTAAGACTGGAGTGTGGAATTTTGTACTATATTGCAGAATCCAATATCTGTTTTTTGGTGGTTACGTAAAAGGCCTGACGATTTACTATCTAGTGTGCAATCTGTGATATCTGAATGTTCATTGTATATTTGTCTCCAATGCAAAAAGGTAGAGTAACACAGTTACAACAATACATGATTAAATGCAATAGTTCAGGTACTGAAGTATTTTTTTCATTTCAAATAAATACCTGCTATTTACCACCAAAAAGCTGTTTTGCGTTTGTTGGAAAGACGCAACATTTGCAGCTGAATAAATGTTTTTAACATGGGAGTGGTAACTAGTGAGTAACGTGTTTCTGTATCATCCTGAGGAGTAAATTTCTGTTGCTTGTTAATGATTTTTGAGTATGGTCATCCACGATGATGCAGGGTGAAATTATGTGTCTTCCTTTATTCTTCTTTGCTTTATAAGTGTCAGTTGTAGAAGCCAGCAGAATTTGACAGTGTGTAGAATAGGCTGTACCAATATAGAGAAAGCAGACAGAAAAGAATGATTTAAGTTGTGCTGGATAAAGGACAGTGGAAGAGGAGGATGTATGAAAATCCAATTTAAATCATCTTCTCCGAGGAGAGAAGGACTACTAGAGCAGAACCTGACCTTCTGTGGTGAGAAACAGCCTAAGATTCCCAAATGTTGAAATATTTTACTAATTCTTTAGTCCACATTTATACACTTTGCTAAGCTGGTAATGCTACAGAACAGGGGGGTTCATGTTGGCAGTTGATAACATGCCAGCACTGGTGGCTAACAGATTTTCTCCAAGGAAAATACAGGCTTTGATGCAGTTGGGGCTCCCGTGGTCCTTGGCTGATGAGCACCTGAATTGACATCATATTTGCCACTAGTGGTATCTTTGGTTGTAAAAGAAAAGCATCCGCTCTGCGGATGAACTTAGCTGTCTATGCTCACTGTGTTTGACCCCTTCCATGAACTCTTCCAGGTTTTTAGTTATAAGTGTGCTCTTAAGCAGTGGTTACAGAAGCAGTTTTCATGGCCTTCCTAAGCCAGATCTTGGTTACGTAGCATTGGTAACGTTTGCTTTTCATAGGCGCAAGTATTTCTCATGCGGGGTTTTCTGTATTTTAAGTCTTTTTATACACTGAAAAAAATGTTTTCTATTTGAACAGTTACAGGGGAATTACTGTACTTCTCAGTGTACCTGCGGACACTCGGCAGCTGCAGCCTGGCATGCTATTCTGCTGTCACGGAGCGGGAATGAACTTCATCAAAGCATTTGGAGCTAGTAAACCACTCTGACCGCGGGCTGGAGGGTCTGGCACCGCTGCCCGCTCTTCAGAGGGAGGTGCCTTCCTAACAGTAGCTCCAGGCTGGTGCGCGCAGCCCGATCGTTCAGCATTTCAGCCTCATTTTCCCAGGAGCAAAAGATGAATTAAAAAACGATGAGAAAAGATGAGACCTGCTTTGGTCTGTGCGGTATTACGTTAGCTAACCGGTGCTTAACTTTGGGTGCAGCATTTTGCATGACACAAAGAACTTGCAATTAGTGTCGTATCCTGCACTGCAGCGCCTCGTCTCTGCGGCTTGTGAAGTGGGGTGGGGGCACTGCTCAGCTTCAGGAAGGTGAGCCGGCTTTGTGGGGTGGTTTTGTGGCCCTCGTGCCCACAGCACCCCAGTGTGCACGTGCTGCTCTCCACCTCTGCCAGCCTGTTGCCTGTCCAAAAACTCCCTTCTGCAGGTCTCTGAGAAGCCTGCCTTGATGAAACAAACAAATAAACAAAAAATTTTAAAAAATTGCCCTTTGAATTTTCCAAGGGGGGTGTGGAGCCAGAGGCTGAGGGCTGTGGCTGGAGCATTCCCCAGGTGTAGTGGAGAGTGGAGGTGCCAGGAGCAAGCAGGGGCTACAGTCCTGATGGACCTTTTGATCGGGAAAGTGCAGACCCACCGATGCCCCCGTGGAGTAAATCATACAATTTAGAGTCCCTGTTGCAAATTGGGTGTTGGGAGAGTTAGTTTGGCTCCTTTCTGTCCAGACAAACAGAAGGATGATTGATTAGGAACTCCCTAGCCTTCTGTGAGGTTCCTGCACTAAACCTGGGTCCGAGAGAAGCAAGAACAGTGCCCTGTGAAATTCATGGCAGCTCGGATGTCGGGGTTGGAGCCAGAAAAGCCCCAAGAGGCACCAGACAGGCCAGCAGCAGGTTTGGAGTGAAGGAAGGCAGCAGATGAGTGAGGGTGCAGCTCACTGGGAGTGCACTGCCCTTGAACTGCGGCTCCACCACCGCTCCTGCCACGCAGAAGCAGCTGCCGGGGCCGGGTACTCAATTCAGCAGCTAAAACAAGTGGCCGTGTTTTCCGACACGTTTGTCAGGTGTGCCTGTTGGTTGTGCGGCACCTGGTTTCAGGGAAGGGAGGAGCTATGAACTAAAAAGTGCAGCGTTTCATTCTGCAGTAGTGCCACAGCCTGGCCCATTGCTGTCAAATTTGTGGCAGATTTGCTGTGACTAAATTGTCTTTCATCGCGGTTGTGCTGACTTTGACAGCTCGGAGAGGCACGGTTCGGAGCCTGCCTTCTAGGCGCCAAGTGCTTTATGCTGTATCCCATCGTAAACAATGCACATACGTATTTTTAGAGAATTGCTGGCAGCGGAATGTGTCAGTCCCCGTGCCGGGACGCGGTGTTGATTCCCTAGCGAGGTCGGTGTGCCACCCAGTGTAGAGAGGAATGGGGTAAGTGAGCACTGAAACGGGACTGGTGTGTTGGGAGCCAGATTGTGCCCTGTCTTTCTGAGGGAGTGACCTGACGTTGCATTGGGTGCATGGCTGGCCCCAAAGAATGGGAATTTGTGAGAAAAGGGACCAGAACTTAAACACAGCAGCTGAGGGACACAATAGCAGCCGTGCTGGCTCAGCAGTCTGCTGCAGCCCCTGGGATGCTGCTCCAGCAGAGGCCTCCGTGCCGTGGGGCAGAGAGGCAAGCAGGAGGTGCCACGTGGCTTTTCTAAGTGTGAATATACAGGACAAGCTGTGAAATCCTCATTGCGTGGAAGGGAACAACCAAAAAATGTCATGACCCCATGAAATAAATAAAGGGTAAAACCAGGCTGCCAAGGGCCGGTGGTAGCTCAAATCCAGCCAGTTTTCCAAGCGCTGGGTCTTCAGCTGTCCCAGCAGCTCCATCCCCTGGGAGGAGCGCCTGCACCTTCCCCGCCTCTGGTGCCACCGCAGCCTGGGCTGCCTGCCTGGCTTCGCCGAGCGGAGCTGCAGGGAGGTTCAAGTGCTGCAGCGCTGATCAAGAGCAAGGATGTCCCCTGGGCAATAGTACATTACAGATGTAAACACCGATTGACGTATGGTTTATGAGTGCGTGCGCAGAGCAAGGCTGCTGCCCGATAGCAGCGAGAACTGTGCCGTCAGCTATGGCCTGGGCAGATGGGCTGCAGGGGGTTGCTGACACAAGCTACCCTCAGCTCTAGAAGCTTCCAGCCCTTCCCAGGGCACCAGCGAGCACCCCACGTGAGAGCAAGGGCTTTTTTTCTTGAAGCTTGGCTGCTCTCCCAGGACCGTCCTGATGAAGCCGGGCAGGGAGCCACCGTGGCGCTGGGGGGGCTCTGCCGCCCTCCTCCTCTCCCACCAGCATGGATGAATCACGGTCCCAGGGACAGGCGCTGCAGGACAGATGCTCGGGTTGCAGAGTAACCTGGGAGCGTTTCCCAACTGCTGGGCAAGGGCAAGTGTGAGGGAAGGGCAAAGCTGTCCAGCAGGTTTCCCGACACCCTACTGAGCTCTAAAAATTCACCTGCCTGAGCGGCGCTCGCTGTGTGCTTACCCACGGGATGTGTACATCTGTCTTAGAGCTGATCAGCTCCAAACTGAGCTGTGGAGTGGCAACAAAGGGCAACAAAAAAGGAGTGGCTGTAGTCCAAAACCAAGGGCTGGGGCTCAGCTGTAGGAAACCGCTAGGGCTTCATTGAAGTCAAGGCTGCTTCTTTTAAGGAAGAGAGTAAAATAAAGTTTGGGTTCAGCTGTAAAAGCAGTAGTAATTAAAAAGAATAGTGATCTCAGGGATATGTCTGGGGATGATTTAAAATCCTCAGCTGTTTCTTTCTCCTTATCTTTTCTTTCAGGATAACTGAGGTGTCTTGAATCCATGCCAGAGGCTAAACCACATTATTTTATTGAGGAGGCAAAATTCATTTCTTTTTGCTGTATCACAGGATGACACTGCTCACCATGACAGCTACCCAGGGTGCCTTCCTCCTTCAGAAAAGAACATTTTTTTAAGATGGACTTGTTCTAGAGAGAGGGCTTTCTGACTCTTAATGTTGTATCAAAATATAAAAGACAAAATCAACAATTTAGAACATGTTGTCCTGATGCAGCGAAGCCCGTGGATGCTGACGGAGCACAGAGGCAGGAGGTACTTTGCACTGGTTATCACTGGTTATCTCCCAGGACCGTCCTGATGAAGCCAGGCAGGGAGCCACCGTGGTGCTGGGGGGCAAAGTTCGTAGGCAAAGCCTTGGTTATCAGGAGCTTTTTATGGCGCGATCTGAGGCCCAGGGCTACCAGGACAGTCGCGACATGGCCTGAGGAGCAGAAACTTTTCTGGTAGTTTGCAATGTGGTGGAAAGAAGAAAAAAATCCATTTGTAGTGGACACAACTCTAGAAGCCAATTATTTATTGAAAGATCTTTTAAGCATTCCAGTACAGGCTTGTTTGCTCCACCATAGCTTTGAGTTGACGAAGACAAACAAATGTTTAAAAAAAGGCAAAATGGACACCTATAAAATTAAGTAGTAGATGAATTATGGACACTGATTACACCAAACATAAACATGAAACCACAGGAATTATACACAGTCCTAAGGCAAAGTACATAACGAATGTATGCAATTGCACTTACGTCTTTAGAAATTTATGGCACACACTGATGCCCAAGAACTCAATAGCCTGGGTCAGGAGGACACCCCACTGGAGATCTCTGCACTGAGGGCAGCAGCTTTGGAACCAAGGGATACCCTGAGTGTTGCTATACCATACGTTGGGCTTGTTGGGTGAGTGACCAATGGTCCCAGCAGTGCCCAACTGAATTTTCTCAAGGAAATTTAATATTAAACCAGTTCTGCTGGTACCTCTTGTTTTGTGCTTCTTCTCCCTTAGCTAGAAATCCCAATGCCTTTGACCACAGCACATCTGCCTGCTGAGACAGAAAAGGTGATCCAATACCCTGATCCCGTGGAAGTCAGCGGGAATCCTGCAGTAAGTCTAAGCTCCTGGCAATTTTCATTTCCCCCAAGTATGTAAAAAGCAGCAATATTGCTGACTTCCCCCCACACGCCCGTATCTCCCCCACAAGCTCTGCTCCATGATTATTCTCCGGCCCTGAGCTTTTCAACCCAATGGGACTGATTGTACTGAGGACTCTTGTATTAAAAGAACTGTTGGATCTCATCCCCATTTCAATCTCTTGCACTATGCTCACCTTCCAGAGAGACCAGCTCTCCTAAATCAAGGCTGCCAAAGATATTTCAGTGAGTTCCCTCTACAGAGCACGAAACTCCCCTTTCCAGGAGGCGGAGAGACTGAGCTGGCACTCCGGTTGCAGTCTCCTGGTAAATCCTCCAGCAGCACGAGGCCCGCCATGCCTTCCACATCCTCACAGTAACAAGTACCTGGACAGCATTTTACATTTCTTGCACCTACAGTCCACCCCTCGCAGTGCCTGTACAGTCAGATACCACCGCTCCGGGGGGACTGTTCAGGCAAGAAAATACTCTTAGAGATCTAGTGTTCAGAGTCCATCCCTAAAAGGCAGGGAGAAGGCAAACACCTGTTACGGTATGCTCGGTAAGTCACCCTTAATGTTCAGTTCAGGCTGTAATAAAGACCATTGTTTTTTAATAATCTCATTCTTTTTGTTGTAACAACAGATGCGTGGGCAAGATAGGGAGCAGGAGAGCAAACTGACAGTCTGTTTCATTCCATTCAAACTGTGAGACGCCGCTAGTGATCCCTCCATAATAAACCTCTGATAGGCAACTGCTGCTGTTGGGACAATTTGCCTTTTGTCCTCAAGGTGAAAGGAGCTCTCTGCTAGGCAAGAGAATTTTGCTGGTCCCTGGGCTATAAAGCTGGTTGCTTGCAGAGCTGCTTCAGGCGGCTTATTGACTAGATAGAAAAAAACTAAAGTATGTATTGGGTCTGGCTGAGACGGGGTTAATTTTCCCTGTAACAGCCCCCACAGTGCTGTGCTTTGTATTGGTAGCCAGAAAGGTGGGGACACCACACCAGTGGTGGCACTTGAACAGCCTGGCACAGCATCAAGGCTGTCCCTCCAACCTTCCCCTCTCCAGTAGGCTGGGGGTGGGCAAGGTCTTGGGAGGGGACACAGCCAGGACAGCTGACCCACACCCCAAAGGGATATTCCATACCATATTCTATACCGTATAATGTCTGCTCGACATAAAAGCTAAGGTGGGGGTGGGGGTGCCTTTGTTATTATCACAGTTTGTCTCCTGGAGCACCCGCTATACTTACTGAAGCCCTGCTTCCAAGGAAGTTGCTAGACACTGCCTGCTGTGGGGGAGGGGAGATTATTGTTTTCCTTTGCTTCTGCATGCGGCCAAGCCTTTGCTTTTGCTTTATTGAACTGGCTTTATCTTGACCCACGTGGTTTTTTCCCTCTTGGTTTCTCCCCACCCCATCCTGCTGAGGACAGGAGTGGCAGAGTGGCTTGGTGGGCACCTGGTGACCAGTCAAGGGCAGTTCACCATGCCGGGTCCTTCGTGGCACCCAGCGTGGGGCACGAGCCAGAAGCGGTTCCGTGTCAGGCGCGCTGCAGTTGCTCAGCGGCAGGCTCCCGTGCGAGCGGCTCGCAGGCTGTGCTGGCTGCGCCGCTCATCTCTTTCTTTTGCTGAGCTTGGGAACGGGCGAGTACAAACAATGGCCACGTGCTTTGTCCTGGCATCGATGGCCTCACCGTGCTGGGGGAGCTCTCGTGTGGGAAGGGTGAGGGAAAATACATCGCTCTCTTCCTCCCCAGGATTCATGTGGATGGTTTTATTATGCAGATTCACAATGCCCTTGTTCACCCTTACATGAGCTGTTCAATACTACTGATTAACGCTGTTAGCAATATTATGGGATTTGTAGAATCTGGTGTCGTCCTGGAGTATGGGAAGACAACTTTTGGGTGAGGCAATGCTGAAATGTGCCCTGAGGCAGCCGGTCCCTGGGTGGCGTGTGTGGGCAGGTCCCTAGGGCCATTATTGCCTCCTGTAACCTGGGACTTTACACCTGAACAAACAAGCAACCCTGGCAAACTGAGGCACCACCTGGTAGGAGGGTGCTGTGCCTGCCCCAGCAACAACCCAACAGCTTCCAGCACAGTACTGGGGCCTGGCCTGTGCCTATCGGGAAAAAGGAGGAGCAGGGGTGTTTGTTTGTTACTATTACAACATTTGTCTTGTGGAGCAACACGTACTGAAGTCCTGCTTCCTAGGAAGTGGATGGATATTGCCTGCTGATGGGAAGGAGTGAAAAAAATCTGCTTTCCTTTGCTTTTGCATGCAGCCTTTGCTTTTGGTTTATTCAGCTGGCTTTATCTTGACCCGTAAGGGGTTTTTCCATCTTATTTTCTCCCCGCATCGCATCCTGCTGAGGAGGAGAGTGACAGAACGGCTTGGTGGGTAGCTGGTGTTCAGCCAAGGTCAGCCCATCACAAGGTACAGCTTCATCCCACCAGAGCAGTGCCCAGCTCTGGTGGAGAACCCTGCGCCAAGGGGTTTGCTGGCTGGACATTACCGCAGCACTGCTAATTTGATCCCTCGGTGCCACTAGGACAAACCGCTTCCATTTTCCTCAGCATGGCTTTACTCCACCAACATCATAGTCTGTGCCCTCCGCGCTCGGTGCCATACATCGAAGTCCCACTCAACACATGAATGTGCTGGCAAAGCTCGCTCTGCCAACACCGTATCGGTGTCAAAACAGCCCCAAAACTGAAATGCAAGCACAGGGACTTGTTCTAATGATTCTTCAGTGAGAAGTGTCAAATGGTGAAAAGCCCATCATCCCAGAAAGTCCAAGTTTTTCCTGATTTCTTGGAGAAAAACAAGGTTTGGTGCAGTTTCCACTAAATCTTGGGGGAGTTCACTGTCACCTTGGCAGGAAAAAGCAGTGTTGCAGTTCAGGAGGCAGAGACCAGCGGGCCCAGTAACGGAGTGCTGCTACAAAATGCTTTTCAGGCTGGCACTCTGAGTCCTGCCCCGCACAGCATGAAGTAAGGAATTCACACAAACCGGTGTGAAGGTACCTCTGTTCTTCATGGGAGGAGGAACAGGCAGACCACTGGGCCACTTGGCAAAGCATTCAGTCTTCATCAGTAGCTCATTTACTTCAGAATGAGGAGCAGAAAACTAGCGTGAACAAGCAGGGAATAACCGATGCGTAAGAAATGCATCGCTAATCTGTCAGTTACTGATTCACTTTTGCTGGGCGCAAAATGGCGCATACCTTAGTTTCATGTATGTGCTAATTTATTTGTGAGATTTATTGTTAGCTGTACAAAGTGTGTGTTAAATACTGATGAGTTTTCAACTTCGATACAGTTGAGTGGTTCCACAGGTAAACCACCCTGCGTGCTACATTCTTTCTGCCACCCATTTTCAGGCACGGCGTTTTCATGTCAGGAGAACTGCAGTGTGCAATTCTGAAGCCAGCCCTGCTCTGAGCAGGAGGCTGGGTGAGGTGACACCCAGAAGTTCTTTCCAATCTTTTTTGTGTGATTGGCCAACACAATCTAATCATCTTCTATTTTGCAAAGCTTTGTCTTATCCCTTCCTTTATAAAACTTAAAAGAAGTTATGGATGGATTCTTCCTCTGAGAGGATAAAAGCCCCCAACCACTTTTGTTCTCTGTGCAATCAGGCAACCAGATAGGGCTAAAACAAAAAAGCCCCAAAACCTCCAACGAGAAGAAAAACTGTCGTTTCACGTTACATCTCTGTCAATATTTAGAAGCTACTCTAACTGGCAAGTCATTCCTCAGAGCAACTGCTCTTCATTAGCAGTGTTTTTCCCCGTATCTTCCACTTGGCACGTATCCAGCACTATTCAAAACAAAAAGCCAGTGCGTACTTGTCACGGATACCCCCAGCACCCCTGATACCTTCTGCCTGGATGGATGGATGGCCGGCCAAACAGCAATGAGCAGCATTTGGAACAGGGACAGCGCTGACGGCACTTGTCCAAATTCCTGCAGCACCCATCAAGTCTGTCTGACACTTGATACCAAAGCCACCCCCACAGCAACTCTCTCTCCAGAGCTGACTCTGACCCTTCCCGCGGCCAGAGTCAGCCTTGCTGCAGCTGTGGTTAACCCTTTGCTAGCAGCCATCGGACTCGCTGTTTTAGTAGGCCACTTCACAAGCTGGCCGTAGCCATGCTCCCCGAGCAGCTCCCCGAGCCTGCAGAGCGCCCCTCTGGCTCAGCTAAGCGAGCCTGAGCCTGGGACCGCGGCCAGCGAACGTCCTGATCTCAAATGAAGACTGAACCACAACCCTGGAAAAGATCTGGGGACAGAGAAGGGATTATTCCTGTAAACCAATCATGCACTCGGTACGGAGGCCTGAGCAACAGCATCCAATATGACAGAGAGACAGAGATTTACATACGACGAGTCACAAGCAAGCTCTTCATACTTATAAACAGAATATACACATTATATACAGCATGTCATACACCAAGTGATGGAACAAAGCCAGCATACTCTCTAAACACCTAGTACTGCACTGTGCTCTGCCAGGTGCTGCTCCACCTTCAGCCAGAGGCAAGGAAAAACATGTGGAACGACTGCCTAAGGTGTAACCCTGGACTAAAAGTAATAAAGATGCATACCTCACACCCGAAAACAAGAATCGGGACCGACGTCTCAAAAATATTTCTCCTATTGCAAGGTGATTTAGTATCAGGCAACTTCTCTTTCATTTTGTTTTGTTTTTACAATTGTGCTGTTGGAGACACCGACAGAATGAAAAATATTGCAGCAAACCTGAGCAGAACCCAATTCTTCTCTTCCCATATTTCATTGCAGCATGGTGACTTGGAGGCCATAGGAGCTGCACACCTGATGTGGAGCAGAGGAAGGACAAGGTCTGAACGAGGCATGCTGGGGCAGATCTTCATCTGCTGCCAACGTGTCGCCTGCAGTCTGTGTCACAGCAGCATGACTCAGAGTTCTGGCCCCCGTGCCTCACTGAACGGAGACTTCCTCCAGAAAGGGAAGTGGAAATGCTTCCTTTAAGTATAAAACTACATTCTGGTGTCTGAGTATGTGATACGTACTGGAAACAATACCCAAAACTTAAAAGAATTACTATACGTTATTATAATACTCTCTCCTTTCTCTAGCTTGCTTGCTTTGGTGTTTTACAGCTCCCTGTATACCATGAAGAGACACAGGAGATCATAAATAACTGAAAGAAACCTTCGGTGGAGGGCAGGAAAATCCTCATATATTCATGAAGAAATAAATCTCCTGTCTTACACATCCAAAGAATCTTGATTAGTAAACTGTTTAAAATCAGTTGCTTAAAAAAAAAAAAAGGAAACTCAAGTCGATGAGTCTCTGGATATCAAAAATGTGCAGCTTCTTCCCTCCTCTGTGCTCCTGCCAAGCACTGGCACACCAAAGAGAAGACAGTGCAAGGGGCAGCTGCATGGTCCACAGAGACCGTACAGGCTTTGGACCCAATGGACAAACGTTCCCATCTGCCCAAGGGCACGTGGCTCCAGCCTGCTCCGTCTCCTTGGCGCGAGAGGATCACAGATGGTGGTGGTGAGAACGGAAAGCCCTGCAAAGCAGTACTGTCTCAGGAAGTCGTTCAGCTACACCAAATACCACTGGCATCAGAACCTAAACACTTCTGAAACTTCTCCCTTATTTTTCACCCGCCTCTCCTGAAGCACAGGGGAGTTTTGGGTGGCTGCACAGCAGAGGAAGACAACAAACCCACCTTTTGTCTACCTAAGAACACTGTGCATTTGTTCCCCCACGTATGAATGCACAAAGAAGCCAGTATGTGGCTCAGAGACTCAGACTTCACAGCTGCCAGGTTACTAAGGGTCCTGGGTAATACAAGTAGGTATGAAGCAATTGTGCAACACCTCCAGCCTTAGGTGAAAGCCCAGAGCCTTGTCTATGTGAACAAAGTGGTGTGCAGAGCTGCTGGGGCTACAAACCCAAAGAAATAGCTGCCTCAATGCTGACTGGAATAAATAAATGCAGCCAAATGCGATCAGCTGTAAGCAACAACCGGACATTACGCACCGAGGGAACGGTGGCATCTTCTATAACACTGGGAACAGAAGAGATGGACAAGACACTGAGTCAACCTATGAACAGATGGATGTGTTCTCCTGCAGCACACTGTGTCCAGATGATGGCAGAAAAAGATAGCTGTGGCAGGTCTTCATGCCCATCTCCCACTGGAAGCAAAACTTCGGCTGAAGGAGAAGTTGATCTCACCATTCCTGTACTTGCCCCATGCTCCAAATGGCACTATGACAACTGTGCTGTTGTCTTCAGTGCCGAACTGCATTGCCTGAGAGAAGAAACAAATTGTCAGCATGATCATCTTGCTTGGAAAAGGAAAGTGTCTGGTTCTGCGTGGGCAAGAGACTTCCTTGCCCCTTCCCAGCCCTGATGCTGCATTCTTGGTATGCCCCAGAGCTTTCCATAGGATAAGCCACCATCCAGACCCCAGTGAGAAACTGGCTATTTCTGTCTACGTTGATGACACAATCAGCACAGGAATAAACGGCAGTTACAGTCCCACGCAGTTCAGTGGATTGTGAGCTAAGCCAAGTTAACTGCCGTGGTACCTGGCAAGGATGTGGCAAGACCCAGAGTGAAGAAAAGGCTAGCCAGCAGGGCTAGGGAATGTCTCAACCAATTCGCTTGAATGGGTGGTTGTATAATTGTTTCATTAAAACCAAACCAAACCAAAAACAAGTATTTGGTGCTATGAGAAGCCCTGGCATTACCTGCTCAGTAACAACGTGGGCAGCTTCAGCAGGATCATGGCACTGGTTAATGAAGTCACAGATCTCCTGGCTGTTCACCATGAAGTTAATACCATCTGTAGTAAGGACCAGGAAGCTGTCGTCTGCATGATGCAACTGCAATAAAGGCACGTATTATGCACAACGCTGGAGCGAGTGCTGAAAGGCAAATAACTGCCTTCATTTTTTTGCAATCTATTAACAAGCACTTTTTCTGGGGGGTGCTATATGCTCTCCGGTTTTCTGTGCAAGGACTGACTAACTGGAACCCCCAAACCCTTGGAGAGCCAAAGGCTGCCCCTTGGATCCTCGAGCACACCCACCAGCCACACAGACTGTTCTCTGTGCTGGAGAAGAGCATCTTAAGGTGCTTCCAGTTCTAGGAAGGAGCCCTCTGAATACACTGAAGGCCGAAAGACCAGACCTGTACATTGCCCAGTAAACAAAACACTTCCTTAAACTGAGGATTTCAAGGAAGACATAGACAGCACTGCTGTCATCCCCCTAAAGCCCTCAGCCTCGTGGGTGACGTTCAGTTAGGACCAACTGAATATAAGTTCCCCAGGCCCTGGGAGGTGCATTGGGGAAAAGTATCAAACACGAGCTGAGAAGAAAGCCTTCCTGCAAAAGTGAAGGCAACTGTGCTGAATACGTTCTTGGTGGTTAATTTGTTATCCAGACAACAACAGAGCTATGGTAAGGTGCATGCAACTGCCCTTTCCTCTTCCCTTCCTCTCAAGTGTGCAAACCTCTACATATTCTACTTTTTTTGATGACAGCCCATCCATATCCCACCTAGCTCTCAGTGATGGATTTATATCAGCGTTAACCACAAAATTACTCATTTGGCCACAAGACCCAAACAGACTTAACAGCTTTGTATGTCAGTAATGGATATCACGTGCTCTTTCTTCCCTCATCCTATACTGTACCGTGATAAAAGGGATTTAGAAGTTGATCTGGTTGAATTTAGTATCAGGGCCTGATTCTTTTCTGTCCTGTTAGTGTTAATGTGAAATGATTTAATTAGAATTGGTCTCTGGTTACTTCACCACAAATAAAAAACAATGTTCGGTCAACAGGCTTCACCTGGGCATATGTCGTGTGGGTAGCACCACGTGCATCAAATAGCTGTGATGCCCCTTAGTCCGAACGTGGCTGTCCCTGTTAACCAGGCCTTCTTTTACCTGAACCCTTTTTGTTTCTGGCTGGGCTATCACACCGCTGTTTTTAAGGTCCAAATCTCCTATGCTCCGTGTCATTGCAAGTCTACCATTCACATGAGGTTGTCCCAAACTGTTCCAGGCAATGAAGCCACCGCACTTCCTAATCCTGTCCAGAGGCACAAAAAAAAAAAGTGAGTATGAGTTACTGCTTCACACCATTACCCCCGTGTCTGTCTGCAATTTCTGTCACTAGCTCCTGAGGCGGAATGGGGCACAGAGTACTTAAGCTGGGAGAGTGAGGGTTGGCTTTTGCTGTTTGAAGGCTCCACAGAAGTGATGTGGCTTGGTGGGCTGAGTCCTGACCTGGGAACCATAGCACATCACTTCAGCTCTTGGCTCTAACTTGGCAGTCTTGGACAAGTCTGAACCATGTGGCCACAGCTCTGTACCGAGTCCTAGCTACGCTGATCCTACCGAAGAGACTGTTTATGCTCATGCAAGGCTTTCTGCATCCCCAGTCCTCTAAATGGAACCAAATTAATTAACTGGAGCTGTGCTGCTTTCTGCTCGCTCAGAGGTGGCCTTGGGGCATTATGTTCTACTCTCTGCTTTCTTCCAGGCCCAACCCAGCAGCAGAGCACAAGCACATCCTGACCGGAGGCTGTGCCCTGCAAAGCCACGACATCAGCTGACAGGTACCTTTCCTTCTCCTCCTTTCTTTCTGGAGTATGGTCAATGGTGAGTTTCATGGCCTTTCCCTTTCGACACAGCAGAGCACGACTGTCTCCCACACTTGCCACAACCAGCTCGATACCGTCCCGGAGCAGAGCCACTGTTGCAGTGGTCCCAGAGTTCACCAGAGTTGCTATAAACATCATACCAAAGAAAGAGGTTTTAGCACTGCCTCGAAGCGTGGGCCCGTTTATAACAGCAAGTTTCAGCTGGTAAAATGAAGACAACTTGTGTTCTACATTACCGGTCAGTAACTGCTTTTAAGTTTAAACTAAATCTACATATTAAAAAAAATACAGCAAACATGCATGCATGTAGGACTAGGGGGACAGAGGGGAAGTGGAAAGGGTAAGTATTTCTGTGCAACAACATGGCTCCATGCAAAGAGGGCAAGTGGAATAAAAGCGGTACAAGGTACAGTGGCTTCCTTTCCGCGTGTGGCAAACACTTTTTCTGTCCCACTGGCTCACCCCCAGTTACAGGGTTATCGTCCTTATCCCTGGGCACCGTGATTACATGGATAGCCCACCATAAGGCTGATGGCCCTTCCCTGCTGTTAGATGGTAAAGTGGGAAATCGAGTAATAGTAATTGTAGCTCCACATAGTTCACCAGAGGAGAAGCACTAGATCACTCCTTGCCACCAGTCTGTGGCATCTGTCCATTGCTGTCAGAGTTGTTACAATCTTCCTCTGCTTCCCCCCAGTCTTGCCAAGAGACAAAGGGTTGAGCCAACAGGCTGCTGGCTTTTTTCAGAAAGAGACGCTGCTCCCTTCAGACCCTGTCAATGTGCTGGAGGTCCCAGCACAGAGGTGAAGCTGGATTCTGCCTCACCTTATGCCTGCAAACTGGTGCATGCAGTCAGCTGGCAGTGGCTCTCCAGGCAATCTGCCCTGGGCACTGGTGGGGCACTGGTGGGATCACTTGACGGGGAAGGAGGGGGTACAGTGACTGCCTAGAGGGCAAAACCAAGCCCTAGGTGCTGTCTGTCTTCGCTTACAGGGTAAGAGAGCTCTGAGCTGACTGACTTGTGTCCAGGGACCTGGCTGAATTAACTGGTGCAAGTAAATTTAAGGGTTTCTCATTTCAGTTTCTACAATGCTCTGGGACAAAAAAGGAGTGTCTGAAAAGGAGAAATGCGAGTCTGCCTATTTCAGAAAGGATTTGCCATTTTATCTGTGGTGAAGGAAATGCCAGAAGAACTTTCCAGCTTTCCTTTTTTGCTTGATTTTTGAAAGAAGCAGTCCCATTTTACAGTTAGTTCTTCCCTTCCCACAAATTATGCAAAGGTAACTCAGTGAGAGGTGCCTGGAAAGCAGTAACTGGTTGACTTGAGCTACTACAGTACAATGTCTGGCCAGGACAAGCTATGGCCCGGAACACATTTGCATGTGACACAGACATAGAGAGGTCCTCTCTAGGCCTGCTGCATTCTGGGATTTTCCAGTTTTCCCAGGTTTTAAAAGCAAGCCAATTCAAGAGGAGTTTAGCTCTTAACTTAGCACTAAGAAGCCCCAGTTACCTTCCTGTTTCCACATGACTAACAGCTAAAAGATCTTTCCACCAAGCTACGACTACAAGCACCCCTCCCCTCTGGCCCTGCAGCCCTGTCCCACGGGAGGCAGGATGGATCTGAGACAGGAGCGCGTGGTGGAGCCTGAGGAATGCCAGCCAGCCCCATCTCGGACCAGCTGCCAGCAAACAGCATACACGTGGCACGGCTTGCTGCGTACTATGGAAACAGAACTGCGAGTGCTCTGGGATCCTGGCAACCTCTTTTCCCAACCCTGCGTGGTCTCAGCACCCTGTAAGTCAAACAGGACTGGCAGTGAACTGAAGTGCACAAAGCCCTGAAAGATGCATTGAGCCTTGTTGTGCAGCAAAAGCAGTGGGTTGATGAATCAAAAAAAAAAAAACCCTCACAAAAAAGTCTAAACTAAGCCTGTGTTATTATTTAAAACAGGTATTATTACTGCAGTGAGGACTCGGTTTAGCTATACACTCAACCAATACATCAATCATGAACCATGGTGACCTAGGTCAAATCTTGGACAACGTTATGGCTGCCATGCAGTCTACGGTATTCAAAACTATTTAGATGCCGGTAGCTTCTCCCTGTTCAGGTAAGCACTGACATCCTGTTTCTAATTTGAAGCAAGGACTAGTCCAGTGCAGGCTCATTTAGAGGCACATTATGAAAGTAAGATGCTAAGAAGTACCAGTATGATTAGAAATTTTAGTAGAACCAGTAAAATACCTGTTTTAGCCAACAGTTAAAATAAGGGAAGAACTTACGGAAAACTACTTTTTTTACTTCACAGAAAAGACATTTTATTTAGACATTAAAATTAATGCAGAATTGCCGCTACTCTCCCATTTCGTTCCTTGGTTTTGGAGCTGACAAACATAAATAGTTTCTGAAAAAGTAAAGATCTGTATTCTTTAATTCATAAATGACTGGAAACATTTGGACATTCAGGTGAATCTGTATCTTTCAAGTGCAAACTCTCAAAGACAAGAGCCGCTACCACAAATCAAGGGATGGTACTGAAGAGCAAGTTAAGATATTGTCCAAAATTGTGGTGATGGGCATAGTGACTTGAGCTTTATATACGTTTATTAGTTAAACAGCACTCCTAGAAAAATAAATGCTGCTCACACTCTCTCCCTTGGGACCAGTTCATGATCTGGGTAGGAGTGCAAGAACATGGATGTAACTACACTATAAGGATCATGTGATTTCTAGCACAGCTCAAAACCACAGGAATGATGATGGGATAACATTTCTAGTGTTTTACTGCAACTGCTGCTAAGTTATTTAATAATATCAAAATACATTGTATCAGCATGTATATTGGTTTTTAACAATTAAAGAGTTTATTTTGTTTTCCTAACAATATCACTATAAAACTAAGATCTTTCAATAGGTTCTTAACACTCACTGGACAACTTCTACTGCAAGTCATCTCAACTAATGTGACAAAGAGGATGTGGGAACCTTCCAGTAGTCCAGGCTAGGAACCGCCGGACTCCTTCACCTGGGACAAAATTAAGCAGATCTCTCTTTCCACTGAAGCCCAGCATATAGTGTCCAGGGCCTCCAGTTCTAGAGCTGCTGACCAGGTACAGTGTCTGCCACAAATAACACGCACACAGAGGCAAAGAGGAAATTCACCCAGGGACTTTGTTCAAACAAAATAAACCTGCAACACTGAGATGAAAGAATAAGGGCTGCAGAACAGGGGAAGTAGAAACCAAGAAACTCTTGAGTTTGCCTACACTGTATTTTGCATGTTGTATAGGAAGTACTTGAGACTTACACATGCATCTTTGGTCACAAATAAATCAAATTAGCTTTGGTATTTCTTGGGAATTGCCACCGTTCTTGCCTTCTTGCTAAAACTGCATGACAAAATCAGTTTAAATTCAGCCAAATAAAAGATACACTTTTTTTCCTTTTGTTGGAGGTCCATAACCAACCACCAAATCAACCAAAGAATTTTATCAATGCTAGAGGGACAGCTGTCTCATATTTGGCAAGAATGGCCACACTGAGGAACATCTTCAGTACGGAATATGGCTCAATCTGCTTCCTCAAGGTAATTCGTTTATTTTTATATATACATTTATATATAACACAAAAATGGGGAGTCCAAACCCGTGCCAACTAAAATGAGCCATCTTAAAGGCACTAAATAGAAGTATATGAATTGTTCTGACCCATGGGAAAATATACAAAATAAACACCCCTTTAATATTGTAACTAGTGTCTTTTAACTTGACTAGGTAATCATCAGGGCACTTGGTTAAAAAGGCTGTCTTTGTAATGTTGATAGATTTATGAAATATTTAATTACAATTTCTCCAGCTCTCCCTTTTCCTCAGTGTTGCAGGTTAACATACTCAAAGAAATAAAAATCATATGTTTGAATGGTAACTTAAAAAAACACAAAACCAAAACCCACTACTAAAGTTTAGTTATTTTTAAATAACTTTTGCTGTTTGCTCAGCATAGTAAGATTCCAGGAGTGCATTTCAAACATAGATACATCGGTTAATACCTGGCTACGTTTTAATAAGATGGCTATTCCAGAAGTGAGTGGCCAATGTAATTATAGAGTTGGATGTACCGAACGTGGAGGTGAATGGAAAGACTCCCTCTTGTCTTTTCTGAGCAGTGGATCACAGTGAACAGAAGCAGCAGCAGTACCTTGTAGGACAGCACTAGGCCAGGAGAGTGTTTGTCTTACATTTCTCTAGAGGGACGCTCAAATTTCCTAAAGAACATGATTCACTTCCTTATTTCTGTCCTTGCTAAGCAAAGCTTACTTTTCAATCTTTATGGCTGGTCAGAAACATCAGAAAATTATGTCTGTCTGTGTTAAAGCTGTCGCATGGATAATGACATATTTGTTGGATGTGAGCTTCCTTTACTGTGTTCTATACCTAAGTTTATTAAAAGTGACAATATAGTTAAAACTATGGAAGTAAATGTATCTTTGAAGAGATACCAAACACCACGGTTCAGGGCTCAGGCATCTCTCTAAGCTGTAAATGATTAGAAAGCATTTAGGTGGAGGACAGATTATCCCAGGTCTGCCTACAGCAAGTTTCTTATGCTTTTGTGTGAAACAACAGGTACAGATCGCTGTCAGAGGGGATACTGGACCAGTCTCTGTCAGGCCAGTACAGCACTCTAACAGCACGAGGGAACTGCATGCCAGACACAGTAGCAGCACCTGGAACACATTCATATACCCTTTTTCTGTTGAAAGGTCACTGCAGCTATTATGCTATGCATTTTCCATCTATGATTTCAAATATTCTGTAATTGTAATAAAGTGACCTAAGGGCCATGCCCTTGAAGACATAGCTAGGTGCTCCAAGGCACATTTCTAGTCCTGTTAAAACTGTGCCATTATATGAGGGTTTTACCTCTTAAATAGTATTGTAAACAATGCATCAGACACTATCCATGCAATTTTGGCAACAGGGATTTGTCCTAGGACTTATGTTCCTTCAAACACCCAGGCACACATTTTCAGAGCTGGTTGTGTGTTAGTAAAGACCTGGACATCCTGAACATGCACTGATGGGTTTTTTTGCAGATACAGTGAAAAGTTGAGTGAACCCTGGCAGGGTCATCTACTGGAATAAGACGAAGCTATTATTTTCCACTTTGACAACTATGGCCAGGTTTCAAAAGAAGGTCAGCCCTGGGGAGCCAGATATCCAGTGTTACACAACCATCCACCATTTTCAAGATACTTTAGCAACAGTCTTGGCTGTCACATCTAGAATAGCCACAATTAATCAGAAATTTTGCTGGCAAACTGAATCAGTTTGGAAGTAGGCTTCTAACGAGGACACATGCCAAGCATTGAAATTTTATGCAACTTTCAAAACAGCAGCAACAAAAATACCCACACCAAGTAGTCAACATAGAATTGAATGATTTTAACAACAGATATGCAAAAAATTTAATTTGTTCAGAAATACACACTAGTCTTTGCACCCTATTACTCCATTCTTTGCCTTATAGCTTGATTTTCAGCTGGACAACCAGTCAAGAGCACTGGGCACTTTTAGATCCTTCTGGCTTCTGCAAGAGCTTGCAGATGCTCGACCTATCTGAGATACACTGAGTGCTTGCCAGAGTATGTGTCACCTATGGATGTTTGACAATGCTTTTGCCCTTTGTTTCGCTTGACCTCAAGGTTTTTAAATGAGGAGGGTTTGCTCAGTGTGCTGGTAACTGTTACGTAAATTTGCTGGCATTTGCATTATATTTCATTAAGCAGCACCTGTTAGTTAAATGGTATGAAAAAACTCTAGAAGCAGTTCCAAAATGCTCAGCTTACTGCACAACTGGTCGGTCAAATTTTGTTACCCAGTTCCATAAGTGTCACGTCCAAAATGCTATAATGAGAAACCATTTTCAGAATAACAAAATAATATACCAGTTACAGTTCCCAATCGTTCCCCTCAAGGAGCTGCTCTGCCACTTAATAGAGGACCCTTTGATAAGCCAAGCCAAGAGCTGCCCTACTAACAAAAGGATGGGGAGGGGGACAAATATAAAAGATCTTAATGTTAGTGAAAATGAAAGGTCCTGATCCAGGGAAGCACATAAACCTGTATCCAGATATTTTCTTGAATTTGGGATTTTAAGAAAATGTACTCTTGGATAAAAAAAAAAACAACACATCTGCTGTAGTGATGTGTCTCTTGTGTTCGGTTACAACACACCACATAGGTCAACGGTGACTCTGGACTTTTTTTACAACATCATTTTTTGTTAAAGGATTTCAATATATATCAAAAAAGGGGGGATATAATGAGGAAATGAGCTTTATAGATTTAATCTCCCTTTTTTAAGGACTGCATTTCAGGACTTAAGACTTTTTTTCCTGATACCCCTGATACCTTACCTTGTATCAGGTAAGAGGAAAGGTGTGTATACCTCACAGTGCTGCAACAGGCAGGCTACCTGTTCTGCCAGAAAATATTTGAGTCTATCTAGATTCATTTAGCAGTTGAACTGCAGGAAGCTACTCAATTCCTTGATTGTATTCGTCCACTGCTTCAGAAAAACAGCTTGAGAATACAGTATCACTTCAGTTCCTAGATGGCCTGTTGGTTTCAAGTTGCTCTTCAAGCGATAACTTTTATAGTTTGTGTTTTTCTGAAATGACCTTAGTCATTTTGCCAGCACCCACACCAGCACTGGGACAGGTTTTTTGATTGTTTGTTTTCAGTTGAGTTTGGTTTGGTTTTTTTATTAAAACTGGCTAAACTGACTCCTAAAATTGTACCTTGTGGCTGAGGAAACTCCTATGACAGAACTGGGATGCGGACCTCTATCTCCCTTCCCAAGTTACTCTAAGCTCCTCTTGCTAGAACTGGAACTTCAGATGTACTTAGTCTCTAGACACATATACAAGAACTTGACTAACAGCCAGGGCTAAGGAGTCTAAAAGGGCTGGTGCCAGCTTTACCACCACCTTACCACAGCCAGCCTTGTTTTCCTCTTCACTGCTTTTTTCCCTTTCACACTCTGCTACTCCTGTGATTCTGTTTGTGCAGAAGCAATATCAATTGTATTAATTTTGGCTTACGTTCCTCCTCAGGTGCAGCAGCCAAGTTAGAAAGGGGAACTTCTGACACTGTTGCTTTTAACCCACAGGAATAACAGCTTTAAAATAAACAAAAAACAAAACCAAAAAACACCAACCCCCCCCCCAAAAAAAAAACCAAAAAAACCCCCAACAAACCAACCCCCCCCTTGCACAGTCAAGTTATACTCCTGGCAAATCTAAAT
Source organism: Microhierax caerulescens (assembly GCA_035590215.1). Classification (NCBI taxonomy): domain Eukaryota; kingdom Metazoa; phylum Chordata; class Aves; order Falconiformes; family Falconidae; genus Microhierax; species Microhierax caerulescens. The sequence continues at coordinate 16,226,104 of JAVJGJ010000001.1, read as the reverse complement.
AATTTTTTGCTAACTTAACAAACGCTTTCTTTGACAGAATCACATTAAGAGAAACTGATGGTTATGCTAACATTCAAATTAATAACTCCCCCAGTAAATTTGATTTAGACTTTTTCTAGCTTTTTCATTTTCAGGAGGTAAAGTGTAATTGTTTCATTTGCATTAAGTGATCACAGCAAAATCCTATGTTAAGTACAATTGTTTTCAAGCGTTTTTCTGGACATTTTACTACAAAACTACTGAGCAAATAAGAAAAACTTTATTCTCCACACCCATAGCAGTAGAATATTTTTTTACCTACCATCAGCAGACAGATGAGCGTGCCTTTCATATGCATTGTTTATTTCTAGAAAAGCTTTGTTCAAAACATTTTCCAAGTTCTCTTCCTCAGCAAGAAATTCTCTGGAAACAAACAAGCAAGGAAAAATGTTCATTTATTTCCAAGAAATATACTTCTTAATGAATCTGTTCCATAGCCTTATCACCTCCCTGAATGCATTGAATAATGATGGAGTTCAGTGAAAAGGTAATATGGTTTTACTAATGACCTGCACTGGAAGCATAATCCTGTAATTTTGCAAATACATAAATTCTTCTTCCAACACCCAGGGATGTGACACAGAGATACAAAAGAGTGTAAGCAAGCCATAGGTCAGTGATCACAGTGACCCCATCTGAAAACAGTCAATTCACATTCCTTCTGTGTTCCCAGTCCTTTCCTGGAAGGTGGGCACAATCATATTTTCCCCTCTTGTCTTTGAGATCTTGCTCAATGGGGCAGGCACCATACTGAGTAAGTAGTTGCTAGCATATCCACTGTAATGGACTGTTCCAGACTGGTGTTCCTGCTGTCCCGTTGGGCTAGGTGACTATATAACCCAAGAGGATTAGTGACAATGTATGACCCACCTTTCAGTCCTAAGGAAGGAATCTCTACTGTAATTCATTTGACACACATTCACCTGATGCACACTTACTTAATGTATTTTTCCATGTACTTATCACAGAAGTCTGCTGCTGCTGCCCCACCGTGTCCATCGTATACTGCAAAGTACAGGATATCCTCCGTCAGCTGAGCATAACTAAACCGGTCTTCATTTTCCTTGCGCTTCCCGATATGGCTAGCGCAGCCCACATTGGCCAGGCTTACTTTTGGAATCGGCTTCCCATACTTTATGCTTGGTGGGAGGAGAATAGGTTCGTCAATGCGATTGTCCCAGATGCCAAAGGTGTCCCATGTAGTAGGTCGCCCACTCCCATCTGGATCGAAGCGGGAAGCGCGGCGCTCAGAGGTGGAGCTGTAGCAGGCAGCTGTCGGACGCTTCTCGTCTTGCAAGAGGCGGGACGTTAGCACAGCTCTCCTTCTGACTTGATACCCCCCATTTCGTACCAAATTAATTAAAGTGGCTGTTGACATAACTTGTCTTCAGAGATTTGTAGGAATAAAAGATCAGGAATAGTGGATATGCAACTGCTGGAATGACCTTGAGAACGAAGAGAAAACTGATCAGGAAACAAGCAGTACAGGAAGGGGAATTTTCAGTTACATCATTCAGGAAACAATGTCACCCTCAGAGCCCGCTAATCATGCATAGCACAGCACTTCCTAGAAGAAACTACAGAGCAATCTGCATGACTCACTGAGAAACAATCCCACACAGACCAGCCTACATCTAACAGGGAGTACGGCAGATAGATGAAGACAAGTAATTTCTGCTGGCCACCTGCATAATGATATCCTGAATTTTCAAAGGCTGAAGAGGTTGTGCTGGAGCGAATAAGAGCGATAATGACTTTGCTCCGCGTCAGCTAAAATATGAACATGTGAAAACATAAGGTAAGGTCATGAAAACAAGCTTATCATGCATGCTGAAACATCTGCACTGTGGCTCCTGAGGGGGGAAAGGCAGGAGAAATACATTTGCTTAGATTTTGAAGAGTTTTTTCATCTGCACGTGATACTTGTCTGTCATACTTATTGAGGACTTGAACAATATTCTTCAACACAGACCTGTGAAGTTAATTGTGATTTTCTTAGGTTTATCTAAGAATGACAACTAAGACTGTACCCATGGCCATACACAACTGTGTATACAAACTTGCACCCAGAAAACCCTGTGGAACAATTTGCTGTTGCGCCTGGCCTGAAGTCCTCTGCCACCTGAAAGGGGCTCCCTTGGCTAACACAGGTAAGCAAGATTTTCTGCTGGCTTCTCAGGTCTTATTTCCAGCCCGGATGAGTTAAACACACAATTTGGCTCAGCACAGATAAAAATTCACTAACAATGACTCATCTAGCATGCAGAAAAATGTAGAAAGATGGGCTTATTTAACCTTTTGCAGAGTCACACTCAACTTGATTAATGTCTAACAGGCTAGGATGCAGTAACTGCATGTTGTTGCACCGGAGTAATTTGAACTGGACCATCAGATCACTGTTAACTAACCACACTAAATTTTAAGTGAGGGATTTCTAACTTGATTGCTCAAAGTTTGCTGAGTGCAAAATTATTATAGTGAAAAGTATTATATGCCATAATAAAGGAATTAAAAATATGCAGGCTCACAGTGAATGCCAAAAAAAGAAGGATGGCAGGGCGGTCTGATGTAATTGAGCAGCAAAGAGCAACACACGTACTCCAGAGATGCTGTAATTCTGAGCTGGAGTGCCTTGTTGTTGTACTCTCCCCTTGCCAATCACAATTGTGTCTGTAGATCTGAAATAATTGTTAAAACTCCTTTTTTAAATTACTAAACAAAATCCAGGTGCTGGCAAAAACATGCAGTCAAAGGTAACTTAGTAAGTCATTGCCTTAGCAGAAAATGGCTGCGACACGAGCTTTTTGGAGCCCCCCATTAAACTTGCAATTCACAGCTCAAAGCATGTTGTTCTAGATGCGCTCGGTTTACCCTTCCTGTGAGTCTTAGAAGAAAGGTTTCTTTACTTAGCACTTAAGAGAGTGACTGCCAACTTGATAAAAGGCCAAACGTGCTGGGAAAGACTGCTGTTGCATCAGAGGAATGTGGGCTAGGCCACCAGGTGAGTGGAACTAACCACTTGGAATTTTAACATTTTCCATTTTATTGCAAAGTGACAGCAACATCACATCCTTATTTCAGTATACTTACAGGTGCTTAATAACTGGTTTATTATTAATAACTGGCTTATTAATAATCTAATAATAATAACTGCCTTAATATATTATTAATAACTGGTTTATTATTAGTAACTGGCTTAGTAACTTTATTGAGTTATTTTTTCTGTTCTGTTCCCTCGACTCATAACAATATGTTAACTTCCTTCTGTGAGACACAGCACGACCAAATTTAAAACCTGCCAATTAACAAAACTCACACTGGGTTTCACTTCCGTCAGCTTGAAAGAAGAACATGAAATGCTAACTATATTTAGAACTCCCAGTATCCACAGCATGAATCAGAGAATTAATCCAAAATCTCGAGCTAATTAGTGCGTTTGTTCCCTATCATATTCAACTCTCAAAAGGCCTTTTTTTTCCCAGGCAAGTATAAATGCTGATGATGGTTTCACTTTTCAAGTGTCTCTGCAAGTCAGGAGTAGGAACCTGATCTTTAGTTCCTGCGATGTAAATAGTTACGCTTTTAGTCGGCCGTATAACAGACTACGCTTTTGTAACTGGTGTATTTGCAAGCACAGGTCAAGCCTGTCTGGGCAAGACAGGAGCAATGCATTGAAAAAGGGGGCACTGGTGTTAAAGCCAAAGTCCAAGATAGGGGCAGTTCTAGATGGAAATCTGTTTTGAGGTGCTTCATCTGATCCTATTAATCTGTACACGTTTAACCTACAGAAATAGATCCTGCAGACAGACAAATACAAGGCTTAAAGTGAACACAGTGAGCAATTAAACCCTAGTTCAGTGTGACCGGTGCCCCTTTTACAGGCCAGCTGCTTCCATCCAGCAGATGGAAATTTTCCAGACTGCAGTAAGAAAAGGGAAAAAAAAAGAAACCCGGAAGAAAGAGAAGGCATTCTTTCTGCCCCAGGGGATTAAACATATTTAAAAAGGAATTTTAAACTCTGAGCATGTCTAAGTGCACTTGCCTTGCAGGCCTCTCAAACCCCACAGCTAAGGGCAGTACTCCATGTCCCTCTATGTTAAGTTCCTCTTAAATCAGAGAGGTTTGTAAGCCTGTGACAGCACGCTGTCCCCGCTGCCGGGATGGTGACCCGCAGGCTGCTGCAACGCCAAGGTTCTGCCGACACGCCACGGCCGCGGGGCCCGCTGGGGCCGGCCGGCTGCGGGGCACGGCGGGACCCCGAGGGGCAGGGCCGGCGGAGGCGCGGCCGGGTCAGAGGCCCCTCACCCCCCGCCGCCGCCGCCTCTGCGGTGCGCCCGGCCGCACGGAGACCGACCGGGTCCCTGCCCGGCCGCCCCCCGCCGCGGCTCCCAAGGCTGCACCTGCCACCGCCGGCAGGAGCCAGTGCCGGGTTGCGGCGCCCTCCCGCTCCCCCCGGGCTGGCTCGCTGCCCCCGCCGCTCGGCCCGGCCCCAGCCGCCGCCCACCCGGCTCCCCTCCGCGCGGCTCCCTCAGCCAAACGGGCGAGCGGAGGGAGGAGATTCCGGGCCCTGCACCCCCACGCTCCCCCCAGCGCCCCCCTCCCCT
>JAVJGJ010000001.1:16203933-16221361 GCA_035590215.1 Microhierax caerulescens | reverse complement strand
ATGAGCACGTGTGGAGCCGCCTAGGAGAATCGAACTCCTGACCTATTCATTACGAGTGAATCGCTCTACCGACTGAGCTAAGGCGGCCTACCCGAAGGGCGCAGCTGAGTTTACAGGTCGGGGCGCAGCGCCTGACCGATGGTGGCGACCATGGCATCGACGGCGAAGCGGGGTTTGACGTTGACCGTCAGCGCATCGCGGCAGGCCAGCACCGCCTCGATACAGCGCAGCAGCGCCTCGGGGGTGGCGTGGGCGGCCAGCGCCGCCACCTGCTCGGCCATATCCGGGTGGTTGGGCCGCACGGCGCTTGCCCCCGACGCCGCCAGCAGCGCGTCCCGGAAGTAGGTGGCCAGATCGATCAGCGCCCGGTCCAGCGCATCCCGTGACGCCCGGGTGTGGCGCGACTTTTGCCGCCGCTCCAGCTCCCGGATCGCTCCGGTGGCGCCGCGAAGCGTGCCCGCGGTGCCCTTGCCGCTGCCCCCGGCACCCAACGCGGTTCGCAGCTCCTCGGTTTCGGCCTCGGCGCGCTCGACGGTGAGGTCTTTAGCCTCGGCCTCGGCGGCGGCCGCGGGGCTGCCCCGGTGGTGTCCCTGCACAGGCCGCTCCTGGCGCTCCGCCGCCTTCCTCGGCCCGCGAATCCGGGGCGGGCCTGGTGGTGGAAGGCCCGGCGGCAGGCCCGGCAGACTGCCCGCGGCACACCGGCTTCTCGAGAGCGCCTTAGAGAAGGGTGTCTGCGGTGTTACGGGAAAATAGGGCAGTAGATGCGGAATGGCAGCCGTGCCTGTGCCAGAGCCCTGCCGCCCCTGCGTACCTGACCCGTGTCCGAACGGTGGCTTAAAGAGATCATTTGCCAGGTGCCGTGCTACTGACGCGGCCTTTGGCCTGTAACGCAATTTGGCAAATCAGTTGCTTCTTATTACAAAAGCCTTTGAAACGCACCTTCCCATTGCCCTCGTGTTGTCTGCTAGACAAGTAGATTGGGAAAAGAGAAACCTGCAAAGAAAAATGCTGGCTGACATAGTTTCCGTAGGAGCTTAAGGAGGCCACTGTCAAATTTATCCCAGATATTTGTGAGGTATGGAAGTTTCTGGGTTGGTTGGTTTTGGGTTTTTTTTTGTTTGGTTGTTGTTTTGGGTTTTTTTAATTTCAAGAGCATTATCACCTCTAACTTTTCTTTCTGATTGATTTTGACGTTACTTTATAAAATGCTCTTTAAAATGTGATGTTGGATCTATAGGTTTACAGACCAATGATTTCAATTTCCCACCTAAGGACATCGCAAAAGCACTGTATTTCAGGAAACCGAGTTCTTTTGTCGCCTGACTATGAGTACAGATTCTTGAAAACTTGGACCTAACTATCTGTATCTAGTACTGTTATTAGGTGGGGTGGCATCCTTAATTTGTCAAAGCTGCCGTTAATATTAATGATCCGCTGCAATGTTGTCTTTACCGTGTTCTGAACAGAGCTTGATGTCAGCTGTCTCCCTTCCATACTCAGTAGGGGACAGCTAAGCCATCCTAGTGCCCACTCCGTGATGTCCCTCAACTACAAAATCCATTGGCTCCTGGCCAGAAAAGCAACAAGAAACCCCCTTGTTGCTCTCACTGTATGGGTCTACTTGTAGAAGAAGAGGTTAGGCAAGCATGGTGGCGCCTACCAGATTGTTCTGGTTTCCAGATGTGTGGTGTCCCACTCAGCATTCAGAATGAAATTTGACCCTGTGAGTCTTTTGAGCATAGTAACGCTGTCATCTGTCACTGCACGTTGTTCCCTGGTTCCCATTTGTCTTCAGTGAGACAAAGGAAAAACAGTGCTCTGTGGAAACTAGCTCTCCTGGCACAGGCAAAGGAGCAGAAGGTGATCCATACAGAAGTATCCAAACTGGCACAGTGATGTATTGCAAATGAAAACAGTACATTACCCTGTACAACAGGTATTGCTATTTAGAGAGCTGTACCAGCAGGGGCTTCCCAGAAGTATCAGAGACCTATGTGATGTTAGGCACAAGTGCTGAGAGACAATTTCTACCCTTGATAGTTTGCAGTGAAGGCCAGCATGGAAATGGTACGTTTTGTGCTGAGCCTTTATATGCAGTGGAAATACTCTTACATTTACCAGGTTTTGGAAGTTAAGTGGGATGCAGCTGAAGAGGCAGAGGCAAGAATTCAAGGTGGCAGGAGAAAAGAGCAGGCATAAGAAGAGCTTTGTGAGAAGTCAGCAGGCTTGAAGACGAGGCCAAGGCACAACAGCAAGGATCCACAGTGGAAAAGGTAGAGGTGCAGGGCAGTGGGGATAGGCTACGGTGCAGTACTTGGTATTCTGAGGAACTTCTGACAGCACTCTGAGGACAGGAGGCAAAATTTCAGAAACAGGAAGGGCAGGAGGCCGTACCATGCAATATTTTTTTTCAACTGCGAACAGTTAATTTGGATTTTCTCTTTGCATTTTTTTTTTATTATTTTTATTTTTTTACCTAAAGGATGACTTAAGTTTTCTAGATTCTAGCTCTCCTAACATGGAAGGTAACTGCAAGATTATCTTTCTTGCTCTTTTCTGTCTTGCTGCCTCTGGTTTTGCTTCTCCATCATGTTCTTGACCATTCCCTCCCCTACCTCCCATTCTCCTTTTCCTTCACAATTTGCACATATTTTTCTGTGATAATTTCTCTCCTGCTACCTCTCTTCCCTTTTTTACTCATGCTTCTTTCCTGCATGCTTCCATCTTGAGATTCCAAAACCTTCATTGACTGTCTCATATGGCTGGAAAACAAACCAAGCTACTGGGGGCAAGGGGAGGTTGGATGCCAGTGCGCTAGCATGCTGTACTGCCCGGCAGTGCAACTGAGCTCACAGAAGCTGTGATTCTTGGGTGTCTGGAAAAGAATGCCCATTGCAATGGTCATGTATTAGATCTCGGATCAAGCCAGAAATGCAGAGCAAACTGGTTCTGAACACCATGCTTTTCTCACCGGCACCATGTGCTCTGTGATGCCTGACATTACAAGTGGGAAAATAAGTGAAGAATTGTTCCTTATGGTACTCTCCCAGCTAGTTATCTCTCTGTACTCTCTAGGTCTGCTAGCACATCAGAAGAGACCAGAAAACATCCTGTGGCTGTGGTGAAGGGAAGTACTCATCCTCTTAACACTGACCTTCAAGTAATTGGCAACAACTATCATCTTTCATAGCACTTTTCAAAGGCAGCCCTTCAAAATCTGGTGAGCTCATTGTGGGAAAGGCTTGTATGGCTGCTGTCAGACCCTAACTGTGCCAAGAAGTTTCACGGGCTGTACCCCTGCCATGGGCATTGAGCTGCCTGTGCTTGTGGCCAGCCCTGGCATGGCCTAGCTGTCAGCATGGACCCCAGTGCTGGGAAAGGAGCTGTGGGAAACCTTACTGGGGATCTCTGTCCCTTGGTTCCAGAGCCAGATTTAAGCTCAGACCCTTGTCTGAGGTATGCTGTAGGTACTCCCATGCCTGGCCGTGTACCTTGCTGATCCTGTGCTTCCCTGGCTGATGTAACTTCCTGGCTTGACCTTGAACCTCTCTTGTCTCTATGGTCAGCTTTGGTGGTCCTTGGACTGTGGCTGACCACTGTTGCTGTCACCAGCTGGCCTGGCTCTCCTTGTTTGGGTGCCCTGGGGCTGTCAGTGAGGTCCCTGCCCACCTCACTGTCACCCTTATCCCCAGCTTGCCTGCCCTGGTGAAGCAGCCATGCTTCTTGCTGGCAAGGACTGCACACAGGGTGTGGGTGAAAAGCAGCTTCCTTCTTCCAGGGAAATGTGCTTTTTGGCACTCTTGCCACATATTGCCCTTGCGTAATTAATAATAGTGTTAACATTGAAACATGACTAAGAAAAATTATAAGCATTCTGATTAGAAACAAGAAGTAGAAAAGTGAAACTGCATTATTTTTGGCACTTTTCAAATTATGTGCAATGCCTATTTCTCAGACTCATGTTCTATACTTTTATGGGTGATGTGACATCCCTTGGGTGCTTAGACTTTAGGATATGATAGTTTTGTTTCCTCTGGAATCTTACTCAGTAAGTTTCTGTCTCATATGGGACCTGTGACTTACACAGACAGAAGGCATTCTGAAAACAGGATGGTTATGTGGCAACTTGAGCAGATTCACAGGAGCACCCAGATCAAACTGCTGCCTCTGAACCAGTTCTTATTTGTAGGAAAGATGGGAGTCAGCTGCACATCTGTTTCCACTGGAGTCCTCTCAATTCAGATGACATGGCTTGCTTCTGTCCTAGTAAAGGTGGAAAATAAACTTCTGTATCTATCTGTACACTTTTCTGGGACAGTCAGATGAAAATCGTGGCTAGAGGATTAGCTGTAGCCATTAAAACAAAAGCCAAGTTTCTGTACTTAGTGATTCCAGGCGTGGCGGGTTAATCTTGGCTGCCTACCAGGTGCCCACGAAGCAACTATCACTCCCTGTGCACAGCAAGCAGTGCCAGCACTGCTCACCAGCAGCCAAAACACTGCTGCATTTTCAACACCACTCTAGCTACAAAGCAGTGCACTATGAGGCCTACTATGGGGAAAGATAGATCTAATACAGCATGTTTTCTGAAAGTAAAAAAAAAAAATGGTTGTCTTGTTTATCCTAAAATTTTTAAGTGGCTTTTGTGTATTCAGTGTATTTGGAAGCAGAAAAAAAAAAGTTTTTTGCTGAGCTTTTTGTGCCCCTAGTGAAGAATCTGACCTCTTAAATGCAGGAAAAAGTGGTTTGGAACAGAATATTCCTAGTCCCTCGCATTGTGCCTTTGGTGTTCTCCATTTACAGCATTTTAGCTGTGCAAATTGAATTTGTCCTTGAACTGGTGTGAAGTATCCTAAGTTAGAGAAGTTGTGATACTTTAAAACATTAGAATATCAGCCATGGTAACTTTGTATTAGAAATATGTAGTTGAAAGATCTGATCTCTGGAATAGCTGTGCGCAGCACAGCTGATTTTGTTTCAGCAACAGGACTTCAGTAAGATAATACCCCAGTTCAGAAGTCAGTCATCTGTCTGCTGAGAGGAACCACAAGCATATGTCTGTCTTAATGATTAAAGAATTTTCCTAATGACCATTGAGGAGCAGTTGTGATTTGACAGCAGGAAATTCTTCTGGCTTGTGAGTATGTGCCAAATATTTTAAAGCAGGCATTTTAAGTGGTTTCCTTAGCAACCATTCTTCATTAGAGATCGACACATGCTATTAAGTATCATGCTGGGTTTGGATCAGCTGTGCAATATTAAAGACACTGTTTAAAACCCTGCCAGGTCACGTGCAGTTTTGGAGTCTAGAGGGAAGCTTGCCGCCTGCCAGACTTTTTTTCCAGACATGCAAGGACACACCTTTTGGTAGTGAGCTAGCATAGGCACCCTGATGGGTGGAGGAGCTGGCCCCACTCACTATTGGCTGCTCTCTCATCCAGGAACTGTTAGGAAAGGGAGAATTTATTTTCATTCATCTACCACTCCACCCCCCGCCCCAAGAAAACACTAGTGACTTCTGATTCCCTTTTAAAGAGGTATCAAGCACAGCTCTTAACTGAGCACAGCTCATACTCTTTGTTTTTCTTTTATCTCAAGTGTCTGGGGCATCAGATAATTTATCCTTCAATCCCATATTCAGTGCTTACCATCAACAGGAATGTCAAGCCATTAGCAAGGTTAATGGTGGAGAATCTGGGAGCTGTCATTAATATAAAGAAGCACCTCTTCTGCTCTCCTCCAAAGCTGTACTGTTATTTATTTATTATGATTTGGATTGCCTTCTCTATTTGCTATGGATATTGGGGTTTAAGGCAGCTTTAGCAGAGCTGACCTGAGAATCTTACAGAAAACAAATGCTGCTCAGGGGAAATGTGTTTGATGTTAATCTTAATGCAAGGCATTTGCCTGGCATTTGTCATCAGCTCTGTGAGAGCCTGATCGGATGCCCCAGCAGCACTGGGGTCTCTGGGGGTAGACTTCTCTCTGTGTCTGGCTGGAAGATCAGAGTTTGTTCCTGCTGCTATAGCGTAAGGAGTAAGAGTAATTTTCTCCTGATGCTTTCTCACTCTGTGCCTTTGTTACCTTGGGATTTGTTTGCTGTAAAGCCTCTGTGTGAGGCTGCTGTCTAAAACTGTTCAGAGGCACAGAGGCAGACCTAGTGTAGCACAGGATAGCTGCCTGCAGTGCCCTCAGCATGCACAGTGCTGAGTACTGTGAGTTATTCACTCTGCCTTGGCACCCAGGAGGTCTGGGTTTCTGCATGCAGTGGGAAAGTGCCAAGTCCTACTGATAAGACTCCTAAATGAATTTATCAGGGTGTTGCTTTGAGCAACAGGCAGTTTTTCTGGCTTCTGTGCCTGAACTAAAATTGGAGCAGGTATTCAAGAGGGAAGAGGAGGGACTGTCAGTGCCTATGACTCTGACAGTGGCTGCATTGTTGGTCTGAAATAGCCCATGTCTGTTGACCTTCAGAGCTGGGCTGTGGTGGCCTTTTTCAGGTGACTTGGAAAACAGGGTGGTAGAGTGAGGTAATGTCTTGATAAGCATCCTTTAAGGGTAAGAGTATTCTGATACTTGCATTTTTTTTAGGTAAGCCTGCTCTGTAGGAATATCTTCTTATTTGGCCATGCTTGCTTTTTTTTTTTTTTTTTTTTTTTTTTTTTCTGTAATTCTCCAGATAAAGGCTTTTCCAGAACTTACTTGGAAAAAATGCTTTTTGACAGTGGGTTGCTACTTTGTATTCATAGTTTTGAAGGCAGAAAGTTTCTGAAGGTAAAAATCATTCAGAAGTCAGATCATGTGTGAGCCAGCTTCTGGCTTTATTGTACTTAATAGCAGTTTTTATTTCCTGTTGATGCTGTACTCATCTTTGCTTGGTTGTGGTTAATACAACTGCTGCTGGCTATTATGGAAAGTGTTACTATTTCATTCTAAGATTGAATAGGAAAAATAGAATAATAGGCATTAAATGTTCGATAATAGGCATTCAAGTGTTCTAAATTCAATTCTCTTCTGTAAGGCAAAAACTGAGGCAATATTCAAGTTAAAAAATATATTTGTAAAAAACCAAAAATCACAGGGCCCATAGGCAAAATGAAATCCTGTAGCATCATTTTGTAATGTAGGTGATTTCATGAAATCTCATGTTTACAAGTAAACCTGTCAGCTTATAAGGCATGACCCAAAGCATACAGAAACTGCTGAGGATACTCATGTTGACTTAACATGGGATGCACTGGGTCCACAGGACAATGGATGTGTTCAAAATCACGTCCAGCACTGAACAAAAGCTTCAGCAGTGTGTAATCTTGGTTGTCATTGGCACGAGAGTGTCACATAGAAATACCATGTGTAAGCAACACCCCGCTGCATTCCATGTGTGAACTTTGCCTGCTTTGGCTTTGCCATTTACCATTACAGTAAGTGGGAATCTGGGGTGCAGTGTAGTTGCAGTGATTCTGCACTTGCAGACTATCTGCTGCTGACATCTTCTGCCATATTTGGTTATTTTAAAACTTAGATCAGTTTAGTGGATGAATCTGATGATTATCCTTGGGGGACAGGATGGATGGTAGGAATAAACAGCTGGATGCATATGGAGTGAGGATAATGAGAACAACCAGAACTGAGTTTACTGCTGAGAGAAAATTTATGGGGAATTGTACTTTTTACTGATGAAAGTAAGATGCATAGACTGGATATTTGGTCAGTTCAGTTGCAATGATGAGCTCTTTTTCTAGGATATCAGAGGTGTGAAGTATTAACTTAAAGCTCTTTCAGTGAGAAGACCCAAGCCTGTGGCTGACTCCTCGCTTTACTTCATAGCTGTGGCTTTATCTCTTCTTCTTATCTGCAAAGCGGGAACAGGAAGGCTTCTCAGCATCGGTGGGAGTGTTGTGAGGGTGATTGCAGGGGCAGTTGGGATGAGTTCAACAGAGGCTGGACTAGCTCCCAGGCTAGCTGTCGAGGGGGGTACCAGTCCACGAGCAGCATAAGGCTGAGCAGCCAGCTCATTACTGCATTGCACATGACTCTATATAGTGTCAGTGTTGTGCGTAGCTAGTATGAAGCTTTGTGGAAATGTGAGAGCACCTTCCTTGCTGTTTCCTTCAGGACCTGAGGATGATTATCGAGTGGCCTGTCTAATGTGTATGGCTGCCCTCTGTCTGGGCTGCCTGGAACAGCAGTGTTTGTGCTGATCATTCCCCGGTGCCCACTGACACAAAACTGTCCCAGCCTTCTCCAGCTGTGGCCTGACAGACAACCTTTTCCTGTGAGAAAGGCATACTGTCACATGGAGAAACCTGACAAAAAGGAGCTGGTCTCATCCTGATGGATAACAGTAAGCAGGCGTTAGCCCGGGATTTATTCTGAGTGGCCTTCTGTGCAGTGCCAAAGACATGGTCTTCCAGGTGTCCAAGGTGTTACAGTAATTGCAGTAGTAAGTAACAATGATTGTTTGTGTGCAAATAAATTCCTAAAAATGTTTTGAAGCTGGAAGGATTTGCTGATGGCTAGGCTAAGTCATCAAGCCCCACACAGTTAGTTACTTTCCTATGGAAACATTTCACCATTTTCAGAAGGTCAATTTCATCTTCAAAAATGCATCTTCAGCTTCAGGTTCAAATCCCCCACTGATGCAAGAGAGCACACAGCTCAGCTGAAATCAACACGACTTGATCCCCTTACTTCAGCGGTAAATTAATCCTGCTTCTGCCTTTTCACCTAATCTCTTCAGCCCAGAGAAACAAATTAAATTGTCAGTGCTTGAAAGAAAAGGCCTGTTTAGTTTTCAGGGCAAGACAATACAGGGAGAAGAAAGAGATAATATTTGCATTTAGCTTCATTCAAGGAGTGGAGGTGCCGTGGTTATGCTGTTAAATGTCATGCTGTGTTTACTCCACTTGCATCTGTTCACCTGAGCAGGATTAACTATCTAGGATGATATTTAGAAATATTATTTGATTTTTTTAAGAACAAGCGGAGGGTAATTCAGAAGCCAGTTTTTGAAAAGAGTTGCGTATACGATAGTAAGTATTGATAAAAACAAAAATGAAGAATGGCTCCTTAATTCTTGGCTCTACTGGGGCAGGAGGTGGCAAACCTTACCTGTTTTTTGCATCAAGCTAAGGGAATGCTAGTTTCAAGAAGGTGAGTACATCCTGGTTTGGTCTGTCACACCTGCCGTATTCTAAACCTAGGCAAGCCTGGCCCAGATGTAGTCCTGGGTGAATACCAAAATTCTGGACGTTATTTGATCAGTTGGCAAAACCTGGGTAAGAAGAAATGTTTCCTCATGGGTTCTCACAGGTCCCAACTTCCTTGGGTCTCTGCTCCTGGAGACCCTTGTGAGCTGTTCAGCCTATTCTGTCTTTGCCTTCCAGGTGAATAATTTTGTGCAGTTGTATCTGCACATGATTATGTTCTGTCTCTCATTTGGGGTTTCAGGTTGCTTCCAGCCTGTATTTAAGGTCTCATCTTTTTCTACACCACCGTGAAATAATTGTTTTTCTACTATGTCTTGATCCATAAATTGAAATAAGCAAAACAATGTTTTGTGTTCAGTGCCCCAAATAAGAAAATGCATGACTGGGTCAGCCCATGTTCAGGTAAGAACTGGGAGAAGTGCGTGACACAGGCAAATGTAACCGTTCTTTAGTGGAACACAGTGCTGTCAGGTACATCCAGTGCTCAGCTGCAAGTATAGTGCTTTTATTTAGTGTCTGAGCCCACAGACAATGATGCTTCTTCAACAATGTACTTCCATGGAGAATTAATGACACTTGGGACTGCCTGTTTTTTTCCTGAGCTTTCTGGTTTTTGGGTGGATGGGGGGAGTCATCTCAGAGCAATAAATTCAATGGGAATTTTTTTATTGATACCTGTAAAGTTTTTACTGTAGAACAGAACCAGCCAAGATGCTCCACAAAATACATTTAAGTTTTATTAATCTTCCCCCTCTCCAGGCCAATTTCCTTCCTGCGATCATCGTGCTCCAGCTGTGGTCGGACAGAGTTCCCTCTTTACACAGAGCAGAGTGCATTGCAGTTGCACCCTGCCATCACCACAGTTGTTTGAAGATTTACAAGTTTAGTTTTTAAACACCCTTGCAACAAACAGAAACATGTTTGCATGCTGCTTCTGTCAGTCCTAAACCACAGTGTGAATAGTGAATCTTTTCCAATATGCTGCGAAGAGCTGGAGTGGAAGATCCTTTCTGCACGCCACAGCATCCCTAAGCAGACTCTGGGTGTCTGAGAAGGAGACCTGGCCATTCCCCAAGACATCTCTGCAGGGGCTGATAACCAGTACTCCAGGAACACAGGAGATGTGGGTCGTCTTCTCAGGGGAGCCAAGAGCAGAAGACCAGCTGTTAGGTTATACTCTTTTCAAGGTAAGCTGTCTGCTGTTTCTGCAAGATTTATATCTCCTCTTCTCCTCAGGTGTTTCTTGTCTCTTTTTGCTTGGCCTCTGCTCTGTCTGAGGCCTCTACTTACCACAGCAGTCACAATATACCCGTTTCTGATTTCACTGTATTACTGTGTGAGCCTTTGGAAAAGCAGCATTTTTAGGCTGTTTTTTAACTTAATTAATTTTAAATGGCACTTTATTAAATGTTGCTTGGCACTTGTTGGCCACATAGGAACACATGACCTTTGCACAATCTACATTTTTTAAAATATCTGACAAACCCATCCATAATATTATCCTTATTTCTTACTGGAATTTCTAAAACATCTGACTAGAAGCAACATAAAGGGAGATAGAAATTAACAGGCCTCCAGTGTGACGTGCACAGCAACATGTCACTTAATGCAGACAGTATGATAGCATCTTCTTTCAGTGAATGCTTTGATGTTATAAGGCTGGAATAAGAAAAAGCAGAGTGCCCAGCACAACACAGTATACATCATCATCATCAAATCTAATTTGTTTGTCTCAAAAGGGAAAGGTAATGCACTTAAGTAATTCTGTAGTGCAGCAAAGTTGAATTTCACAGACCTCAGTCTATGACAGTAAGAAATCAAGATACAAAACACCTGTTGCAGATGGCCCAACTCCTTGTTGGGCACTTTCCCAACATGTATAAATTGGGGCGGGGGGGTATCAGTTACAGATGGACAACCCAGCTGATGGGACAGACCTTCAGACACTTTGAAGGCAAATGCAATGAGTAGCTGTAACTCATCTGATAGCTTTATGGCTGTCGATACATCTACATAATAATATGAAATGGATTCAGAAAAATATAATATCCAACCAATGAAAGCACAAGCAACTTCAACAAATGTTCATAATATTATTTTCAGTATTTTAAGACACATCCATATACCTGAATTCAATTTCTGACTTACTCTCTGACAACTCTAAAAGAGCAGATTCCAGAAAGATCCAACATTAGTAAACTGTAGAAAAGAAACATGGAAACATAACCTCCAGCAATGTTTTATGATGATGATTTGTAAGCAGGTGTTTTGATTTATACCTTGATAGAGATTTAATTGCCTGACACCAAGAAAACCTGTCTGTCATGTTGTGCAGGTGTTTATCTGGAATGGGTAGAGTGCCCTGACGGTTTTCAGTTAACTTACCCATTCAGTTTTATCTACAGGCTTGATGGGTAAGGATGTCATCTTTTGATTCTCACTTGTGTCTCTTCTTGGGTGCTAAAGAAGCATAGGTTTGGTTAGGGCGTTGTGGTTAGGGGACCTCCTTACACCTTCTTCTCGAGAAGTGGGGCCTTTCATAGAACCAGATGTACAACTACAAATGCAGGACCACGGTGGTATCAAGTCAGCTTTTCAACCTGTCCCTCCCTACCTGCCTCACTAGTCTGAAGGCTGGTCCAGTCATTGGCATGTTACTAAAGTGAGAGTGCTGGATTTACCTGCAGTCTGAGGGCAAAACAGTGCTACAGCCACCCACTGCATACCTTTGGACAACACCAGCTCGCCACCCACCTCTTTAAACGTGCTGCAATCAAAGCTGCAGTTTATGGGAATTATTTTATGGGAAGATTGAAGACAAAAGTGCCTTGACATGGAAGATAGCAAAAACTACCTAAAGGTCAGATTAAGTGCTATCTGGGTATTTGCAGCTCATATACATGTAGGCAACAGCAAAAGCTGAGGGTGAGATGGCAGATGGGCTACAAAGTTATTTATATGGGCATGTATATATATGCCCTTTCCCTGAACTGTCATGTGGGCAACAATCTGTCTCCCGCCAGAGCTCTCCTCCCTTGTGCTCTTGTCTCTACAGGGCAGTCATTGCTTTCTCTGTTGGAAACCGGCTTTGTAAGTGCATTACTCACTGACAAAATTACCTTTGAGTCTTGCCGCTAGTTATGGGACCAGCTCTGAAAACAGCAGTTCTAAGAAGTGTGTCCACTCCTCTGCCCTCCTTATTCCCAGCAAGAATCCAAAGGGTGTATGAAATATAACCTTGGACACCGGTACAGAAATAAATCGGGTAACATGACCTGCAGGTCAGTTAAATAAGTCGCATTGCAATTTCTACTGCACTGGCTTGTTTGTATTGGAAGATATTTTCATTTTATTGAAAAGACTGGGCATGCAAACTCCACAAAGAAAAAGGACACAAAGCACAAGTAACGGCCAAGTCCTGCTGAGACTCTCTGCAGCCCGCAGGTTAACAGGCAAGATCGTTGCAGTTGCATCCCATGCCTCACCCCAAGGCTGTGGTTTCCCTCAACTAGCAGCTGTCATAGGGATCAGCTGTACAGTGCCACAAGAGCCAGTGGTTGGAAACCCCATTTTTAAATTCCCTGCTCCAATTTGGTGTCCGATGGAAACCCCCAGGGCAGCACTGGAGTAGTGCTGCCTGCAGGCTGGAGTAGTTCCAAGTATCCAGGTTCCCCTGGATATCCCACTCTCAGGCAACTCTGCCTCAGCAAAACCTTATCCCACTCTCAGGCAACTCTGCCTCAGCAAAACCTATGCTTCAGGTCTCCATCTGTGCAAGGGCAATCATTAGACTCTGGTACCATCCCAAGCAAGGTGGTTTCACCAGAGATTGTAAGAAGCATAGGTATTTGGGTCCACCGGGGCACTACAGGCAGTAGGTGGGCTGTTTCACACCACCACCCATCCTGGGGTGCACTCAAGCCTGTCTTACAGGGACAGACAAACCAAGTCAGGTAGCAAAACACTGGAGGTCAGCTCGAGGCATGCTGAAAACTCCTGGGCAAGCCAAGTCCAAAAGGGATCCCTCAGAGAGCAGCATACAGACCTGAGGGAGTTAGGGACTGCCTGCTTACTCTTCCCTCTGTGAGTTTTTTTTTTGAGACACTCAAACACATTTTTACTTCCTTAGGTTTCCTGTATGGAGGGAAGATGTCTGGCATTTGCTGACACTGCTGGCTACTGCTTCTGTGAACCAGGATTCATATCACGATCATTTTTGCAAGGCTGGGGAGGAGTGGTATGGTGCATTGACCTGCTCCTGCTGCTTTTGGGGTGTGGCAGAAAGATCCCTAACATGCAACAGTGGTGCTTTTAGTGGCAGCAGAGCCTGGGACCACTGCCTGGGTAAGTGCCAGTCCAGTCAGGGAGTCATTTGTCTTTGGGTTTGGCTCTCACAGAAGATGATTACTTGTCTGGTGTTCAAAACTGAGTTTCTTCTTTTGATGTAAACCTTTGACTTCATAGAAGTCCAGTATTGTTGTCCTCCTTCAGTGCAGCTGGAGGTGGTGCAAGTCCTCCCGGAGGGGAGTCAGGCCATTTCTCCTCAGCGTAGTTGCCTGCTGCAAAACTACAAGAGGGGAAAGTCTGTAACTTGCAGTATTTCTGCTCCATCTCTTAAAGAAGGAATTACTCAAACTCATTAAAAAATGTTACAGAGGTAAAACTGTCTAGTTCATAGATCCTTTGATTTCCTACTCTGATAACTTCATTTTTAAAAAAAAAAAAAAAAAAGCTCACACCACTATGCAATCACTTGCAAATTTTTGCATTTTCATGGAATATGCATGCAAAAATCCCAGCTGATTATGATTTCTGCCAAAGGGTTTGAAATAAAATCCAGGCTTTAGTAGTAAAGTAACATTTTTTAGCACTTTCTAAAAATTCCAAATGTTTAAAAAGTCACAGAATCTATGATTGCTGTAACAAACCCTAAGGGCTGCTAATCATAGCAGTAATGAGCTTTTAACACTAAAATCTCTCTGGCAGATAGGTTGGGAGGAAAGAGGTATGTTACCTGTGTGTGCTGAGACGGGTACATTGTTACATGCTCCTGAGCTTCTCACTTGTTTTTTGTTTCACCAGTTACAGATGTATGCCAGTTTTCTCAGCCTCTTCACGGAGAAACTGGATGAGAGATTTTAAATGGGTGGAAATTACTGGACTTGCTACAAGGGTCAGGTAGTTCAAACCTGTGGCCTGTATCACGCAGGCTTTTTGGGTCCATGTTGAACAGCGCACGGTTAGCCAGGCAGGGAGCCTATTTGCTAGTCCAACAGTGGCTTCAGTTGAACTGCAACTTGGTAACGAAGGAGGAAAAACAGCACTGGCAGCACTTCGCCATGCTCTCTTAGCCCTTACTCCTCCTAGGTAGAAAACTTACTCCTGGTCTGTATGTCTCGCTCTGTTTTCAGTGTGAGCTTGCGTGCCCTGCATTAAGCCAAATGACCAGCTCAGGGCTGTGCCATGCCCCGTGGAGAAAAGTACCACTTTGTGGCTAGGGCTGCCAGCCACTGTGCTGGGAAGGGGCGTGCTGATGTTGAGTCAAGCAGCCCTTCCAGCATTATAAGGCCTCGCTGGGCAAATAAACGTTGAGCTGCCTGTGAAGCAGGTTTACTGCTGAGATGTTTCTGTACCACGTGGGCTCTGGACTCGTGGGCCAGCAGCCTGGAGCTTCCCTAACAGAGCCTCTGAGATTGATGGGGGCTGATGGCACGTGGCCATGAAACAGACCTGGTGAGAAGGGAGAGGGTTGCACCCTGGCCGGTCGTTGCTGACCAGATCACACTCATCCTGGAGAAAACAGTCCAGGAGAAAGACATACCAAGGCCATCACACCTCCAGGTGAATGTCTCCATATGGGTGGACCAGGCTAGGCCTTCATTTTGAAACTAAAAAGATTTCCTGGCCTGAAGAAATGAGGCATTTCACTCCATACGGATGTGCTGAGATGGACTGTTAGGGGTTACGAATACACACCTACCTAGCTATTTTTATGATAAGAGTATCAAGTAGTGCTGGCACCTACCACCTGTAGTTATTTTTTTTTTTAATGGATTAAGTTGAAAAAAGTTTCCTTCTCTGTGCTGCAGGCCCAAAGCCATCCCCACGGGCGTGACGAGGTTGGAATACGGTGCCAACCCCTGGAGATGGATGTTTCACCCAGAAGCGTAGATCCCTGTACCGCAG
Source organism: Microhierax caerulescens (assembly GCA_035590215.1). Lineage (NCBI taxonomy): Eukaryota > Metazoa > Chordata > Aves > Falconiformes > Falconidae > Microhierax > Microhierax caerulescens. The sequence goes on along the minus strand of JAVJGJ010000001.1, from coordinate 16,205,966 downwards.
TACCGGTCTAAGCAGAGGTGAGTCCAAGATGCTGTGCCACCTGGGAAGAAGGTACTTGAAGGTCACCTGCTGCATGGTGACATGTGCATGGCTTTCTGGTTTCTGAGAGGCACGTGTAGGGTCCACATCCCAATGCAGCTGGCTCATGAAGACAAGAGAAATTTGTGGTAAGCCCAAAAAAGTTGCTTGGGTGGCACGTCTTGTGCTGCCTGCTTTGTGGAAGAAAGGTGGAGGATGAAACTCCCCAGTGAGCAAAGCAACAGGACAGAAACACTGCAGCGTTCCAGCAGCATTGTGTGTGCTTCTGTAGCAAGCAGCAGTTTATAAAGCACTTGATGATAGTCTAGTAAAGGCGGGAATTTTTCAGTGCCTTAGATGGGAAGGGGACTAAGACTGTAACAGTAAGTTCATGTAAATATCTTTAAATGTCTCAGAGTAATTACCACGTAAGAATGCCTTTATCACTGTTAACACTTGTCTGCCTTGCTTAGGCATTCCGAGGGAAAAAAAGAAACATCTGAAACGCTGCTTTTCTGCAGCGCATCCCTCGTATGCCAGAGCAAGCTTTCTCAGTAATTTGTTAACTGAGGACACAACGCAACCCCTTTCTTTCTGAGCGAGCAGGCTGTGTTGGTTTCCCTTAATGCCGTCTGGCAAAGCTACGTGCTCCTGCTGCTCCCTGGGTGCGGCAGAGCCACCCCGACGTTCAGCAGTGGTGCTTCTTGGTGGCAGCAGAGCCTGGGACAGCTGAGTGCCAGCCCAGTCAGGGAGCCGTTTCCCTTTGGGTCTGGGTTCTCCCAGAAGAGAACCTGAGCTCTGTGACCACTGTGACACCTGTAAGTGACTCGAGGCGCTTCCTTCCTTTTGCCCTGGGGTCCCGTGGATTTTCCCGCCCCGGGGCAGGGATGAAGCAGGATCCGCTGGCCTTCCATGCCCCGCGGCGGGGTGCTGCGAGGTTCCCATGGGCCGGGTAACGCACCTCTCTGGCGAGATTGGCGCGGGACAGCCGGGCACTGCTGCAGTTTAAACTGTGACCGACCGGTTTCAGACGGTCCCCTCACGGCAGCGGCCGAGGGAACGGGCGAGGTGGGATTCCCGCTGCGGCCCCGGCAGCGACGGCGGGGCCCCCCGGGGCAAGGTGAGCGGGGCGGCGGGAGCCTGCACCGCCTGCGGGACAGCCGGGTGTCGCTGCCGAGCTGCGGGGCTGGCCGGGGGGGCGCTGGGGGCTCCGGGGCTGGCCGGGGCGGGAGCTGGGGGCTCTAGGGCCGGCGGATCCCGGGGAAAGCCCCGAGGAGGGCGGCGGGGGTCCCGGCGGACTCTCGGGCGGGGGGGAGCGGTGTCCCGGCGGGGAAGGCCGGGGGTGCCGGGGCTCGGCGCTCAGTGCCGCTGTGGTGACCCGGCACACGGTAGCGGGACAGCCGTGCCCCTCAGCGCCTGCGCGGTGGCGGCCTCGCCGCCGGGCACCGGAACACAGTACCGGAGGGGCTGCGCCGCGCATGCGCGGTGGCGCCCCGTCCCTCCTGCTGCCGCCTGGCGGCTGAGGCGCCATATTGCAGCTGGGGCTCTGTGCATGCGTGTTGCGCATCGCCGCCCGCCGGTAACGGCAATACAGCGCTCCGGTGCCTGCCAGGCGGAGCAGCCACCACCGCCGCCCTTATTGCTGCCTCCCGGTGAGGAAGCGCAGCGCTGGGCGTGGGGTGAGGGCGCCGCGTGCTCACTGACGCCCCCTGCTGGCCACACGGCAGTACTGCAGCGCCCCGCACCGGGACCCTGCTGCGCCGCCGCCCCCTGCCGGCAGCAAGGCAGCACTGCGGCACGGGGTCTCGTCCTGCGCCTCCTCGGCAGGTCCCGGCCCGCGTGTCTTAATTTATGGAATCATTCAGGCTGGGAAAGACCTTTTAAGATCATGAAGTCCAACTGTTAACCCAGGACTGACTGCCAAGTCCGCTTGTAAAACATATCCCTGAGCGCCGCATCTACATGTCTTTTAAATACCTCAAGGGATGGTGACTCAACCACCTCCCTGGGCAGCC
>JAVJGJ010000001.1:16187678-16203276 GCA_035590215.1 Microhierax caerulescens | reverse complement strand
AGCAGATCAGCACCCCTGCCCAGCCGGGGGTTGCCCGCAAACTTGCTGAGGGTGCACTCGATCCCCTCGTCCAGATCATTGATGAATTCCTCCTGCTATGTCTTGTCACCTGCCACTGTTAAAATTTTCATTCAATGTCTCCATGTGGGTCAATGCCTCTATTTTTTAATTCTTGCCTAAGTTTCTCGTACCGTCTCACTTTTAAAATTTTTTTTTGTGTTTATGGGATGCAAGGTTCTGGTAGCGGTGGTGCTGCAGGGGTGGCTGCTGTGAGAAGACACCAGGGGCTGCCCTCGTGGTGGATGGAGCCAGCTCCAGCCAGCTGCAAGAGGGACCTGCCAAAGCTGAGCCACAGTTCCCCAGTGCTGAGTAGAGGGGAAGGATCTTTAGTCTCTGCTACTCCCCCAGCAAGCTGCCTTCACCAGAGACTGTAAAAAGCAGCGGTGTTCCTGCCCGCTGTCCTGTCAGACTGGCCTTGAGGGAGCTGCCTGGCAGCTGGCCCGAGACAGAAGAAGAGCAGGTGAGCTATGCAACTTGGTTTTTATACTTGTAAAATGACCTAATTCCTTATGGCCAACAGAAGATGTGTCCATCTGTACTAGAACTGGGTTTGAGAGATACATGGAAAGAAGTTCTTGTGTAATTATGAAGGTCTAGCACCTCCGTTTGTAGCAGGAAAGCTCTGTGGGGAAAAGGAGTATTTGGCTTCTTGTAAGGGCTAGGAATAAATGTGGTTTCCTAATTCAGAAGCCAGGATGTTTTGTGTCGCTTCCTGTAAATCTTTGGGAACATAGAGGAAACAGCATTTCCTGTCTTCTCCTCTAGCCTTCTCCATTTCCCATGAAACTGCTTAACCACTTTGAAATTTTGTCTCCACTACCCAACATTACTGGCCTTTGCAATCAGCTTCCTTACCCTGTAGGGGTTCTGTAGTACGCTTTTCTACTGATAGTTACGCAAGATAAGGACAGTGGAAGTATCAGAAACTTGCCTGCTCTCAGCTTCCCTAAACCAAATCAGTCACAAGGACCTTTCTACAGGTTAGAAGAAAGGAGAAGTCACTCCCCTTACCCCACAGCACGGGCAACTTTCAAGTCAAGGAGAGCTAACAGTGTACAGCTCAGTCAACACTTCGGGGTGTGACTGGTTTTAAAAAAAAAAAGGGGATGAGAGTCTTTTTCAGTCTTGTCCTTTCAGGTTTCCAAGTGTAAATAAAATGGATTTCTATTAATTCTAGTTAAATTATCATCCTTTTAATAACACTTTCTTCTTGCTACATGTATCAAAGGTTTTTTTTAAAGTGTTCCTAAGAAATTTAGCCTTGTGGTACTTTTTTTTTTTTTTTAAACCACTGGTGAAAACTGGCAGTGCCTATCAAAACAGGCTCTTCTATAGAAACCTGCAATTTTTTTAATACATGCACCATACAAACTTTTATCAAGTAATCAACAGAAACCATCTTTATTTAACATACACTTTTTAACCAACCAGAATAAACCCAAGAAGCTTTCTCCAAAAATCTGACTGTAGTTTTGGACCTTTCTTACTTTGGAAGAGCTATACAGTCAATTTATTTAAATGTGTTTAACTTCTGGACAGAAATTATTTTTAAGAATCCAAGCAAGGCTACTGATATATTTTAATAAAAGGAAACCTCAAGAGATCTTGCTAGCTTTTGTTGTTTTCTGAAACTTAGATTTTTTTTAATCTAATATTTATGAATATACTGCACAACAAAATAAGTATTCTTATATAACTTATTTATGTACACATGTTTGAGGAAGGAATTAGTTAGCATTTTACTTAGTGTCTAAATCAGGAAAACTACTTTCTAGACATAAAAACCTCAATTTTCCCTTTTATTTTTCAGAAGGCATACATAATTGATACTGCCCCCAAACCTCTCTTTGCTTCTACCTTACAAGCAAAGTAAAACAACAGCTCTGTTTTAAATTCCCCTCTCCCCTTCTCAGATACATAAATATACATAAAAGCCTCTGATTTAGGAAAAATATTTAGGTTTGTTCTGTATAACTCTTTACTTTTGCCTGCAACAAGCAGATATTAAGGAATAGATTAATCAAACCTAAATGTCATTTGGAGTAACATTAGCCAACAGTTCAGGTGTAATGTAGGCAGAAAAAAACAGGGTCTGAGTTCTTTGCCAGGCCGTGTGCATTCTTGGTGAGCATATGCTTTTTCATAGCTCCACGGTAGCCTATTTAATGCTTTACTTTTGATTTTGCTTCAAATTTACATTATTTAGCTAGCTTTAAGTATTTACACCACAGTGTAAGTCTAGGTGCAGGCAGCCTTATGCCTCGTAGACAATATTTTCCATAGAACCCTGGCTTACGTGAGAACCTCTGTGTTGTCCTGTTCCCTTGTATGAATCCAGCTTTCTTCCTTTGTGGGTCCTCGTTATTTGAAAATACTTTGAATAGTTTAAATCCCACTGTAGCAAAACATTATGGCGTAACACATAAATTACAAAGAAAAAACTACTGCTAGCATGGATTGCTTCCCAGCGTTCATAATAACAGGGTAGCACACTGCATTTCCAGCCCCTCACCTCTTTCTTGTCTTACTTGCTGTAGCCACAGCCTTTTGCTGTGGCTCTCCCCCTCCCCAGCAGTGGGGAACAGGCAGGGAAGGGAGGTGCCAAGGAGCCATATCTGCCCTCTCCCTAGAAAGTCACCATCCATGTCCTCCTGCTGCTTTGGAGCATGGATTGGAGACATTCTGCACAGGCAGAGCCAAAGGTACTAAGAGTTCTGTGGTTGGAGGCATTTTAGAGAGCAGAAAGCTGTTTAGATGAAAATCATGGTCTCTCTGTGCAATTAAATCTGGTCTCTGTAGGGAATAGAAACCAGTTGTTATATTCTGCCTCTTCATTTTTTACTTCTGCAGATTGAATGGGGAGGGATGTGTGTGTGCAGATAGTGCCTGCAATCCATAATCCTTGGCCCTTTTAGGTTACACTTCAGTGGATTATTCAGATTTACCTGGTTTAGGACATTTCTGTGTAAAATATTTGCATTGCAAAAAATATATTCTTTGTATTTTTTTTCCCTAAGGAAAAAAAACCCCAACCAAACAAAACCCTCTGATTATCAATGTTTTATTTGAATGTGTGTTTCTCAGTTCTCTGAATTCAATTCTTTTTCCAGTGTTCTATAGAACAGTCTGAAATTTATCCATAAAACTGGTAGTTTTCTGACTGTAGTGAGTTTTTCTGAAACTGCAATGTCATGCATCTTTTTATACAAGCTTGCTTTATCTCTGATGTTTTTCTTAAAGCTCTGATTCTTCCATAAAAGTTTATTTTGTAAAAGTGTCCTAGTGAGGTTATTTCCTGCCAAATTTGTCTATGGTGCACGTTAAAGCCTCTCTCCCTCTGCCACCAACTCAGCTACAGTTAATCATGCAATTTAGTCTGATGATAATTTATTCTAGCTAATGATGCATGAGATGTAAAAAGCCCAAAGGAGGAGTTTGGAGAACTGGAAATTAGGAGGGGAAAAATTCCCAAACCAAACATTCCTGCCTTTTTTCCTTGCAAACTCAGCATATCTTATGCTGAAATTACCGAGACACCATGGAGCCCTTCTTTTTTTTACAGCCTTTTGGTGGTGGAATCACGCTTTAAATCATTCTGCAGAAGCATGACTTAGTTAACACTTCATTATGCAAGAAGATTTCCACTATGCTGTAGTTGGCAGAAAAATCTGACTTTGCTCATGCATTTTATCCATCACCCACTTCAAATTAACAAAATGTGACTTTAAAAGTTTTTGTCTAGAAAGCAGATGGCTGAATGTCTATTTACCCAATCATCAGTTGTCCTAGGTGGATATGTTAAAAATATGAAAGAACAGATACCACAGTTAAATTAGGATATTTCTGTGGTTTGGGTTTTGGGTTTTTTTTTCCTTCAAGGAATAGATATTTTATTGTAAAGCATTATTTGAAGAGTAACATGCTTCATCTCAAGGATCAAGAGTGGCTCGCAGTACAATTTTACAATGTGGCTTGTTAAATTAATGTAGTAAGTGAAGAATATGGTTATTTGCCCACATAAGGGTTTTCAAATTGTGATCTTCGAACTACCAGCTGTCTGACGCATCATAGTAACTGGCACATACATAGTCCCAGGGCCAAATAATCTCTTTTACAACTTGTGTTAAGATAATGGGAGCCTCCAAAATATTTGAGGGTAGCAAGTGGTGTAGGAAATCTGGCAGTCATAATCTTAGTGGAATTTTTTTTTTTTTTCAAAAAGCAGACATTGATAGAATAATACTACATAGAATCATAGAATGTTAGAATTGTTTGGGTTGGAAAAAAACTTCGTGATCATCAAGTCCAACCATTAACCCAGCACTGCCAAGGTACCCAGTCCCCAATGACATTCACGCTCTTGTAATACTGGCATTCAAGCCTCTAAAAACATATAGATACTTCTGGTTATTTTCTACAGCTGAATTGCAAACCCTTTATTCAATTTTTGTTCCTCTCTTTAAGCAAGACTCCAATTTACAATATTCATAAATTCAGACAGTGTGGTTATATGCAGCTGACTCTTTTAATTTTGTATCCTTTTAAGATACAAACAAGTTAAAAAAGAGATCCTTTTGAAATGGATAAATACCCTGCCATTCTACTGGAAGTATACTCAGAAGAAAAGAGGGGGAGAAAAAACACCCATGGCATTGCCCTCAAAATCAGTCCAGCTGCACTGCCAGAATTTGCAAACCTGCGCCTTACCCTTCTGTTTTTGGATCTCTTTCAGCTAAATATGGTGTTCTAACTGAAGCTACCTCAGTGCATTTCAATAGGCATGGGCTTACACAGAATGACTTTCAAGGCTGGGCTCAGGTCTGTAATAATGTGATACACCAACAAAAAAATTTCTGGAATATTTTACAGGAATTGCCATCAAGAAGTCACCCGGTCCACTTCCCTGCTGTAAATATTTTTAGACCCATTTATGTAACTTGTTGAATAAGGAGTGTAGTGAATGTTGTAGACAATCCCTGCTACTCTCATATTGTCTATTTTTCATTCTGCTAACACACAGTGGATTTTTCTGCTGATGTGGCAGGGTATCTTAAAATATCTGTAAACCAATGGCCAAAATGAGACAATTTTTAACCATATCCTGAAGTACCTCTCATTTCAAAATATCACATTATACTTTTATAAACTGTCTATATACATAGAAAGAAGCAACTAAAATGTAGCCTCTGGTCTGTATTTCTTGAGGAAAACAATTTTACCTTACATTAAATCAGTCTGTTAATTGGTTCCATCTTTAAAATCCTCATGACAATGTAGATTCTGCTTTGAAAACTGACATCCCCTCCAAGAAAGAAACCCACATAGTAGTGCATAAATTACACAATTTGAAAAGAAAGACTGCCAGAAATGAAACAGAAGGATTAAGTTTAAACTAGGTTGCATTCATATGTCTTAAGTTAAAAATGTGAGTAGCCTTTCTGTAGAGATAATGGAAACTCAGATGGACATGACCTTGAGCAAACTGGTCTAGGTTGCCTGTACAACTCTTGATTTTAGGAAGAACATACAGTCATTGAGTAATTTGGGTTGGAAGGGCCTTCAGGAGGTCACCTGCTTCAGCTTCCTGCTCAATGCAGATCTGGCTTCAAAGGGCAGTCAGGTTGCTTAGGGTCTTAGGCATTCAAGGTTTTTGAATTTTCAAGGTCGTGGGCTCCACAGCCTCTCTGGGAAACATGTGACAGCATGTAACACCCAGCTCTGTCCCTGCCTAGCCACAGTATTTCTACTGCACAGCCCACCCCCACTCCCAGCCCCATACACAGCCCACCCCCACTCCCAGCCCCATACACTTCCTTTACACATCCGAACTTGGGAGTTTCCTGCTCAGCCAGCCTGACCGCCTGCTATCTACACCCATTTTCCTGCAGTTCAGGACGGCCTCTCCTGTGGGTTCGGGAGGCTAGCCTCCAAGGCTGGCCAGCTCTCCCTGGCTCTTTGCTTTTCAGAGCACCCTCCCATTCTGCCCCTGCTGCTTCTGCTCTCTGCTACTGGTACTATTAGCTCCCTTCACTTTTAAGGAAAAAAAAAAAAAAGTGTAAGGCAAGAGCCAGTAAAGTAGATCTCAAACTGTGCAAAACCACTCAGTTTTTAAAATTGCCAACATTGGATTAGAATTTTAGCTGCTGCATGGCATTGCATCCAGTTGCCTTCACACCGTAAAGGTGGCATAAGCTTACTCCTTGTTTTTCAGAGTGTCAGTTTCCTTGGAGGAGAGGAAAAGGTCATGAAACAGTTGCTGCTTCATGTCTGTGACTGTGCCATATGTGCTCACGGATTGGGAGAGAGGAAAAAGTGGCCTGCCAGATTCAGAGAGTAATTTGCCCTGCTTCTGTCTGTGCTTGAGAGAAGGTTATGGTTATTTATTTTTTGTCTGATTATTTTTAGGCTGCCTTTGAATTTCAAACACCCTGAGATCTGACAAAAGCTGTGCTGGCCATTTCCTGAACTGTAATTCTCCCCAACCGATTCTTTGCTGCCCCCTCCATGGCATTTCGGTGAGAGCCCAGCGGATTCATTTCCATCTTCCAAATGGAGCACCCCAAAAGCTGTCATCTGCTTTCTGTCATCTGGTATGTCATGACATAATTCCAACTGCTTGCTCTTTTTTAACCCTCTCTCGCTCCAAATGTGATATAGAATTGTCTTTCTTCCTCTCTCCACTGTGGGTTTGTGTGTTGCCTGTCTCTGTCATTACCTCTAGAGAGGAATGTTTCTAGAGGGAAGATTTATCACAGAATATAAAGAGATTTGGTTCTCAGCCCAAGTGCTCAGTACTTCTCTGGAAATAAATGTGCTTTCCATCACCACTGAAGAGTCTTTATAAAAAAAATTCTCAGTGTGAGTAAATCTACTTATCTCAGCATTTGAGGACCCATATTTTATTTTAAATAAAAGAAGAACCAAGCAATAAAAAAATTATCAAAGTGCTGAAATTGGCAGCGATAAAGCTGGTATTTTATTAAATATAACCTATTTGAAACCTATTTAAGTGACTGGTAAAGCATTTAAAACATATTCAGTATTTACATAAAATTTGACTTCATATGGTAGAAGCCTTCCTATTGCAGTTCCCAGGCAGAGCAGTTATTGGAATTCATTGCTTGGCCGGTTCTTTGAGGGGTCAGTTTCCAATAGTTTCCCCATGACTGGTAGGGTCTGAAGGCACTGAGGGAATCCCGATGAAGGTAGCTGACCACGCTGCATCGCAACTGATGCAAATCGACCGACCCCAACTTACGCAGGGCTACGTTTACTTGCAAGAGAGCTAAGCCTTGGTCCCTGCAATAAAAGCAAAACGTCAGGGAGAAAAGGTCAGAGGCAGACTTCAGAAGCTGCGGAGAAGAATCAGTTATTTCAGCTCCCTGCTTTAAACCCGAACTCAGTACTATTCTTCCCTACGTTGTGGGTTTTCCATAGGGATCTCCCAGTTTGTTGAAGGAATGACCAGGCTGGAGGGGGAACGGTTGAAGGTAGTATAGCAACATGTCAACCCCCTTTTTTCCACATTATAAATTCAACTGTCTGGGAGGAAACCACCTCATGACTTGGAGCACTTTAGGACAAACATTAATAATAACGAATTCTAATTGGTCATTATTGCTTGAACAGAAAATATCGGATTTCATTTTCACCAGGAGGAAATGAAAATGTCATGTACTGTAATATGACAAGCATGGAATTTACAGTAGTGATATGTACTTGTAATTACCTTTATATGTGTAAATACACACAAAGCAGAACACCAGGGAGGCTGTTTTACAACAGATTTAATCAAGAGAACATCCACGTCTCCTCATAAACTTACTTAACCAACTTTGAAAAAAGAATGGAGTTGATTAGACAGGTTAATGGGGTGATGTCTTTATAAATGACAGATGGCCACGTTAGAACAGAAAGTTGTTCACTCTCCATTTTTTATTTTATTTTACTTATGAGACTATTTTACTACTTTTTTACTTATGAAAGCATTGCTCATACATTTTTGATTAGGAGTGGTTCACTGAAAAAAAAAGCAATTTCCAATGCAACTGAACTTTTAACTGGATGGATGTTGTCATTATGCTTAAGCGGCAATAATCAAAACTAAAATACAAAATGAATTTTTTGGAATTCCAGGTCCTTATAAACATTCTGACCTCCCCACATTGGCCTGCAAATGGAGAAAAGTGCTTACAGATTTGCAAGCTCATAAGAACGTAACAAAGGAATGGAAACATGAAGAAAAAAGCTAGATTTTTATGATAAAGGGAACCTATTAGTAGTGAATTTGACAAAGTAATTAAAAAATTAGAATTCAAAAGAAGGCAAGGGTCTTGGAAAAAAAAATCCACCTTGGACATAATGATTTTATCTCAGAATTATCAAAGTGTAGAATGTGGAATAGCCTTGCGTGTTAGTCTTCGCTCAGATATATGAGGCATCTGGAAGTGGATCACACAAACCGTGCTAACCGAAGGAGGATTCCCTGAGTACCTGCACAAAGACCTCTGGTACGTGCTCTGGGGACCCTGGCCAGGCCTGAAGAGGAAGAAGTGCAATAGCTGAAGTTGTTGTTGAAAGCCACTGCTGCAGCAGCAGCTGGTGGCTCTTTCCCAGACCACACGCTGCTTGGCAGGGGTCTGTGTGCCACCGCTGGTACATGCCGCAATCCGTGAGGCTCTGCCTAAAGATTTCCAGTGCCTGCTTGGCTGTTAGACAATCACAATCCTGCGGTTCATTTTGCAGCATTCTCTCATCTCTCTTCTCCCATATGAAAAATAGGCATTCCTAAACAGGCTAGAAATAATGAAAAGATTACGTGCATTGCTAACCTTCTACTCTTTTTGCCTCCTCCTTTGGCATTTGTCACTGATCTGAAGCGTACAGCTTCCTCATCTGATGCGGGCCCTTGATTAAAACAATCCTATTGAACATCTCTCTAGCCTTCCAGACAAGAATTTGAAAACCGAAGTCTCTCAGGAATTTTTTATCTTGAAAATTTCTGTGTGAATTTTGAATTTACGGGAAGCACCAGACTAAATTTTGGAAAAACTCTGGATCCATGGGGCCTTTATGCATTTATCAGGATTGTAGTACCAGTGCAGTGAAACGATCCTTAAGTACGTATGTGAAACTCTGCAGTAGACAGCTAGCATACTGATTTTCTTAATAAAGTACAATAGCGTATCGCAAGTTTAATTTCATTTATCTGTAGATAAATTTCCATAATGGTGGCTAATCCTCATTAAGAGGAACAGATTAGCTTTTCCCTTATCTAGGTGAGTAGGTGGCTGGCAGCTGCAGAGAGGTAGTGGTCTAGCTTTTACTAGAAACATTATAATCAGCAGGTTTGGGTGATAGTTTGAAATCATATTTAAGTCACTACACAACTCAATCGACTTGTCCCATGATTCAGCCTTATTAACACAAGGAAAATAATTTTCACACAGGGTATTCATCTAGGTAATAGCTGTGACTGGCTTTGTGTTCTGTTTTGGCATTTCCAACAGATAATTGCTGTAACGTCAGTAGCACCACTTATCAACGCATTACCATCTGGTCCAGCATTACCAAACTGAGATGGACATTGTGCCATGGAAATTGTTAAGATCTACCTTTGCTCAATTAATTTCTTAAGTTCAGTCAAACTTTTGCCACGTCATAATTCCAGATTTTCTGCAGAGCTCCTATTTTCCCCAGAGTTAGGTCGACACTCACAGCATTTTGGAGGAGGTACGCATTTTTTGTTTTCAGTTGGTGCTGACTGGAGTAATCAGATCAGTGGTGGATCTCTGGTGTCATAAATGTGGTAGGGATAGAATGTAGGGGACAATATAGAAAGGATTATGCAAAAGATTTGTATCTTCAGGAAATACTAACTTTCACAATGCCTGATGCTTAACTGTAAGCTATTGTCTGCCAGCACCTGGCTGCCTTGCAAAGTACTCAGTTTGAGTGCCTAGATATACAAAATACCATAGCTCATCTGTTCAGCCAATCCTTGATCACTTTATTGTGATTTCTTAAAGTAAGTAAATATGTAAAAGAATGTTCCTTGGTATATGGCTATTATAATCCTATGGAAGACTGCAGTTTAGAAGAGCCTGGTAAATGCTGCAGTCTTCTAAATCTTTTCTTTCTCTTTTTGTTCCATTCCTAAAACACTGATTCCCTGGATTCTTTACTGCTCTGTATGGGCTGTTTCCCTGTATGCCTCCTTGCCAGTGATTCCTGTTTCTATTGAAACAGCCTCTTTGTCCCCCTGGCTTCCACTTTCTGCTGTTCTGTTCTCTGTTAAATTCACCTCACTGGTTTGATACAGCCCCTCTCCTTCCTTCCAGGACATGAAGATCACCTCGTCTTGCTTGTCCTGCTCACTCTCCTACACTCAGTCCTATCAAATCTCCCTCCAACAGAGCCTCCTCCCTCTGAATCTAGGCAAGTACCTCTTCTCTGCAGGGGGAGCTATACTGAAAAGGAAACGAGGTGGCAAAAAAACGGGTGACAGATTAAAATAAAATTTAATTAGTTAGCAGTTATAATTAGAGAAGTTTCAGGTGAACCAAAGTCAATACAGATCCAAAATATATAAAAGCTATTTAAAAAGAAGAAAAACAAATACAGCATGAATTCTCAGAGACACCACCCAGCACCACCTTTTTCTTTTTGTGCTGCTTCTTTTTCAGTTGCTGCATGCTCGCTGGGAAACAATGACTTATCTGAAATCCTCAGGCTTTTCTGTTCTCTTCTGGTTTTACTTCAGCACTGTGATCCAGAGAAGTACTAAAAGGCAGAGAGAGATTACATAGCTTATGCATTCATTACAAGAGCATCTCTGGTCTTTGCAGTTGTAACTATACAATGGAGCTGAAAGACTGAAGTGTCACAATATGTACTGTTTCAATAACAATAATAAAAATAGTAATAATTTAAGGCTTTGTTACTCATTTCTTTCTGTGATGTAGCAAAGGCCCATAACTGCATTTACTCTCCTCCACAGATCTTAATCCAGCCTCTGTGAGAAGCGATTTGTTGCGGATTTCAAACCATCCTCTGAGATCATACTAGAGTTTTACACCAAAAACCTCTCATAATCCCTCTCAGAACTCTAATAGGAAGCTATTTCTAGGCCTTTTGCTTCTTTTGAACTCTGCATTCAGCTCTTGCCTTTTAAATAGCAAAACCAGGTTTGGCTGGAGAGTTTGAATAGTACCTGAGAAACGACTGCAGTGCAAGGCAGGAGTAATAAGGTGGGTGGGTACAGTTGCTGCCGGCCCAGGAGCAGCTGCTTCCAGAAGCTCACAGAAGCCTTTGGATCCAGCACAGCAAGGCAGGTAAGTGCAGGCTCCAGGCCACCTCGCTCCAGCACACTCTGCAAGTGTACAGGTACCTGACCTGATGAATATGGCGTTTGAACTCACGCTTTGGTGAATGGGGCCTTACTCAAGAAACATGATTTGTCGTGTCTTCCGTACGCTAATGTTATACACCTTTGTTCTGCTCAAACACAGCATAGGGTTAACTACCACAGCAGAAAACAAAGAAAACGTGTCTTACAGAGCTGCTAGAAATGGGATTCTTAAGAGGACTTTCACAACAACAATTACACCTTCTAGTGCAAATGAGAGAGTGGAAAAAAAGGCTAACAAAATAAGGGTGTAGGACTTGAAAGGAAAAGTAAGGAGTGCTCATTAAAAACAGTGCACCATGGGTTGTTTCATAAGTTTATTCAGAATTTGCTGTGGTAAATGTTCATGAGATATTTCCTGACATGGCTTGGACAGAGTAAGGAATTATGCTGACATTCTGAGGATCTTTTCTAAGCTGAAGGAACCAAATAAATGAGCTAAAGCAGCTGCTTCAGCTCAGTACCAGAATAATTTCCTCGGAGAATGGAAATGCATTTTCTAATGTCACCTAGCTGAGACTCATTAAGTATTCAATTATTAATTCAGTGCTTTCCAAAACACTGATAGCAGCAATCTGCCAATCATGAACATGTGATGCAGACAAATGAAGAGATAGGCTGATTACACTTCTAAACGAAAGTCAGTAAAATTCACCATATGCATTTAAAAAATAAATTGCTTTGCTTTACTCCCCACACTAGCTATTAACACAGGAGAAAAGATACCCCCGAGTCTTCCCTCCCTGCAGCTGAACAGTCCCAGCTCTCTCAGCTTCTCTTCTTGCAGCCGATACTTGAGTGGCCTCACCATCTTTGTGGCCTGTCACAGGACCCACCCCAGTACGCCCATGTGTCTCCTGCGCTGGGGCACACAGAATGGGACACAGCATCCCAGATGGGGTCTGCTCAGTGCCAAACAGAGGGTTCAGAAGACTTGATTAGAGCTTCTAAACAAACACACATGGTAATACTTTAAATAGGTTATTTAAACAAAGTATATTTTTCTTAAAATCAAGTTCAGAGACTTTACTGGTACTTTCCATGGTATCTTATGGCATTCATTCCTAGTCTGGGGTTTAAGTTAATTTTTAATCCTTGCTTTGTGATTTTCTTTTGGGTTGTAATGTTTAAAGAAAACTTTGTAATTCTTTTATTCCCTTAGCTCAACATTTCCAGTTTGATTGTGGAAGGTTGAAGCAGCATTAGACTTACACTCACACTGGGGAACTCCGGGCAAAGGGTTAAGACAAGATTTACTCCCAATCCTCAGCTATACTGTAAATAACTTTTATCTAATGTAGTGTATTTCTCTAGATCCTGGGTGGTGGGGTTTTGGCAACCACCTTGGTTGCTTGAACATAAACCCAGCCCAAACAGAGAACAGATCACCTGGAGAATTTGATGTTGGTTTTACCTGGCTGAAAAATCAAATTAAAACAATTGTCTTTGGAACCCTAAACTGGCAGTCTGCTGAACATTACTGGCCTTGACTGATGCACATACCTCACTGCCTTTAACAGTCGAGACCAGTCAAGAAGTATTTATTTATCTGTAAGAAAATATAGGAAGATCTGACAGAATTCAATGTGACAGTGCTGTCTTCACTAGTAAACTGGATATGCTGGCTGTTGGAGTATGCAGTTTTGATTAAAACATCTGAAATCTATTAAGCTGGATTTTAGCAATTTATTTTGTTTTGTTTTGTTTCTAATGGGATGTTAAAACAAAGAAGAAAGCAGAAAGAGACAAACCAGCAAATGTTGCATTCTACACAGATAACAGGAGAGATCACAAACAGTGCTCATACTCCAAGTCACTACTGCTGTGGTTGAGCCCCAGCCAGCAACAAAGGACCAGCAGCTGCTGGCTCACTCCCCCTGCCCCGGAATATCCCTTTGGCTGGATGGGATCAGCTGTCCTGGCTCTGCTCCCTCCCAGCTGCTTGTGCCCCTCCTCACTGGCAGAATATGGGAAACTTGGAAAGTCCTTGGTTCAGAGTAAGCACCATTTAGCAACAACTTCACATCAGTGTCTTATCAACATTATTCTCACACTAAATCCAAACCACAGCACTGTACCAGGTACTAAGAAGAAAATTAACTCTACTGCAGCCAAAACCAGGACAACTAGGTTAAAAAAAAAGAAAAATCACAAACATTTTGCTTCTGCTTTTTGCCTGGTGGTGGGTAGCCCAATGAAGACCTTAAAGGTAAAGGCCAACCATGGAGGCAGGGAATACTTCAAAGCAGGCAGGTAAAATTGATGTGCAAAAATGTGTACTTAGCCTATTTAAAGGCTCAGATAAAAATTGTGTCTTCCTTATAAAAGGGAAGTTAATACTTTAGGAAACTACAGGTGATTCAGGAAGCCTGGGAAGCTCAAGCAACAGACATGAGAAATCTAAAACATGCATAAGAAATGCTGGCATCAGGAAACTCTAAGATTAATATGTCAAGATATACACAGTGTATAACCACACAAGCTCACTGTAGCTTTGTAAAGAGTGAACGTGTCAGCACTACAGTTCTAAACATTTCTAATTCTGAGGAAAATACTGCAGACGTTTGCTACTCAAATTAGAGATTATCATCTCTTCCTAATGATGTATGCATGTATGTATGTAACTAAGGGAGACAAGGAAAGAAAGGAAAGACAAAAGGAGCTCACTCCTTTCTTAGGACTTGGAAATTCAAACAGGAAAGCAGATATGAGATGCTCTAGTCTTGACATACATTCTCTGGATAAACATAACGATGTAAGGAAATTACATAGGAAAGGAATGGAAAAAGCATTATAATGGAACATGTTCCAGATTGTCTTTTCTTTTTGATACCAACACACACAAAGTATGACATTCCCAAATCAGGCCATGGCCAAGTTAAAATATTATTTAATAATAATATATCAAGTTATAACAATAGTTAATATGTAATAATTACAATCTTCTTTAGCATGCTTATCAGGAACATTGCACTTCAGAAAGCCATTTTCCAGGAAAACTGTGGTTTAATTTTTGTTTGCACCTTTTTTTGTGTAAACACGGTCAGGGAGACATACATACAAACAATTTTGTTACAAACATGGTGCAATATCAAGACCAAGGTGAAATTTTTATTTACCAGACAAAATACCCATTGGCCTCTTTGGAATTTCACTAGTCAGATTTCAAAACATAGAATTTTTTTACCTAAAGGTTCATTCCCTTTCCCTCCATAGAATTAAAAAAATGACAGCTGTTTATATCACAGAGGATGTTGATCATATTTGTGAAGCGTTAAAATGTACATACATTTATATTTTTGTCCTATATCTATCTGCCCGTCTGCAAGTTAATGTCCCTGAAATGATCCTTCCTTGGGAAGCCTTTGATGCTGTCATGTTGCTGTGATACTTTGTTAATAAAACTCATAAGCTTGCCTGCCTGTTCCACAGCCGCTATGAGGTCACGCAGTCCTTAGAATAATACTTATTAACACAAGCAGCCTTGTTATAAATGCGGAGTTGAAGACTCCTTGAATGAAGAGACCAGAGGAGCAGACCCTCTTAATTCCTTATTGCAAGAGATTCAGATTAATATAGACAAATAGGTTTACTTAAGAGGTCAAACAACAGGTTCATCGCATCTGAGATAACAATACGCTCGTATTTGTAGCTCAAGTCACCTTAGAAGGGAGCACAGAAAGGGGCACCGATTCTGGTGCTTTGCAACCACCAGTGCCAGGACGGGCGGTTTTACGCGGAGGTTTCCAATGCGGTTTTCCACTAACCGTTCGCATGTGCAGGCGTGTGCACTCGATGGCAGGTACAGCCCCTGCCCCCGGAGTCTGCTCCCCGCCTTTAACAACGCGACTCTCCCCCTCCCGCAGCGCGCACCCCGCTGATGTTCGGGTGCCATCCGACGGGCGCTACGGGCTGACCGTCTCGGCGGCTCCCGGCAGGTGCGGCACGGAGGGACGAGGGCAGAGGGGGGCTGCGAAGGCAGGTGCTGCGGGGCACCTCGGGGCCAGGCCCTCCCGCCCGGAGGCAGCGCCGGGGTCCCCGCCGCCGGGCCGCCCCCGCCACCTCAGCGCCCCCGCCCCCCGCAGGTGCTGCCGAAGCTCCGGCCGGGCAACGGCCGCCGCTCGCGCGGGC
>JAVJGJ010000001.1:16173360-16183404 GCA_035590215.1 Microhierax caerulescens | reverse complement strand
GCAGTGTTGGCAGAATCAGCTATGTCACTTTGTGTACTTTGAAAGGAGGAGACATACGGTATTTGGGGGATTTTTTGATCACTAAAGTGAGACCTCTGTAGACCAGAGCGGAAGGAGGGCTGTGCAAATCTGTGTCAGAAGGTGTTTGTACATACTTATTCTTCACAGCATAACGACTCTCAAATGTGAAGATTTGATTTTTTAAAATGGGAGGTTAGCTGACCTAATTTTCACCTTTTGTGCAAACATGTTGCTCTTAATCATGCTCTTCAAGCTTGCTATATAACATATGGAAGTTAGGGTGAGTTTCTTTGTTTGTGATGGAGTGTCAAGAGAAACCCAAAGTGCTGTCTTGATGTTCCTCATCTGTAAGTGATGGTCATGCTTTATATGTGACAGACTCAGAAGGTCAAAAATCTAAAGTGCACAGTAACTGACCTGCTGCTTATTAAAGAATTGTAAGCTTCTGTAGTGCTGATTACTTGAGCAAATAGTTGCTTAGTCCTTGTTCAGTCCAGCAGTGTTGAATCTTGGAGCTGAGAACCACTGTTAACATTTTCTCTGTCCAGCAGTATAACGGAGTGCTTAGTGAGCTTACTTCTAGTATGCATCAAAAACCTAGTAGTCCCACTTTATTGTCTTTGGAAACTGTACTCCTAGAAATATTCAAACTCACCTGTTTTGTTTTGGTCAGTATTCACAGAGAACCTAGTTTTCCAGCCCATGTTAGATACAGCTTTGTGTGTTTCAGCACTTTTTAAAATTGAGAAGGAAAATACTGACTTCAAGGAAACTTATTCTGTGAATAACTTCGAAAGCACAGTCTTGTTCAAGTATTAATCTGTTCTGTTACTTTTCTGACAGACAGTAAGCTAAACTATGGGTATATATTGCTGATGCATTGTAAATTATATTTCTAATTGACTTTGGGCAGCATGAATTCCTTGAATTTCCCTTGCACGTCAATCAGGTGAATTGCTGTTTATTACCTCATATCTGTTCCCCGCCTCACCCAGCCCCACTTTAGTTTATTAAAATAAAAAACCTCTTGGTAGGAGATGAGTGGAACAATAAATTATTTATAGTGGTATCTGTTACTAACTTAAAATAGCTATGTGTTTTTCATAGTAAAATAGAAGAACAAGTTGACCTACTAATGAAGAAACATTCAACTGGAATAGTAGAAATAATTCAGCAGCTGGTAAAACTTAAAACATATACAATTAGTTACAGTACTGCGCTGCTAGTGTCAAAGAAGGTTTTTAGGATCTGAAGTTTTCAGATGTAGAGAGCAAATTCTGTTTTGAAGGCTCTGCAGCCTGCATTAGAAAGAAAGGAGGTCGTGCAAAATCTTTTCCTGATTAAAATTCTGGGTGGAGCTTCTGGTCTACTCCATTCTATACAGACTTGTCTTGTATCATATGTCAATGTTATCTTGTTTCCAAGTTATTGCAGGTTTCTTGTTTATATATAAAACTTAGGTCACTGGATATTCTTGTCTTTCAGTAGATAAAGGGCTCTCACTGATAAGTACTTCATAATGAATGCTGTATGTGCAAGGGTTAACTATGCAGCATTAGCAGGCTTGCAGTGGGAAATGGATATTCCGGCAAAATTCTGCTGTGCTTCAGGCAGATGACTGTATAACTGTTGTCTTTCTCTGTAATGTTTGTATCATTCAGTTTGGGAACTTCATGCCAGAATTTACTCAGGACTCAAGTTGATAAGTGTATAGAGACAACAGGTATTCTAGACTTTCTGCTCTTTAAAGAAATGCCATGCCTTGCCTTAAGCCAGTTTTGTTTTAAAAAGCTTTAGTATTTCTCATTGTTCTATTGACTAATGTAGATACAGTTATTTGTTTTGTTTTGATTTTTCTTTTCTCAGTCTGTGTGGCAAAGACTTTTTTTTTTTTTTTTTAATGTTCTGTCTGTCTCTTTGGTGAGGAGATTGTGCTGTTCCTTCTGGTTCTGTTCGCAGATTATGAGGTCCTCACCTACAGTCCCTAGTGGCGAAGTGCAAGTGGGAAAGAAATCTTATTTTTCCTCCACAGGTGATTAAGAACAAACAGGATCTGAGGAGCAGAGACTAAAATTACTTCATGAACTTTGTCACCTCTCTCATTTCTGCCAGACTTCACTAAAACCACAAATAAAAATCAGCATAACTTCTTAAAATTCTTACTGTTTACTTTCCTTGTTTCTTCTTTTTGAAGTAACCTGCTTCCCCAACCCCACTTGGCATGTTTTATAGAACAAATCTGAGATCAGTGTCAGGATTGCCACTTGTTTGCCTTCTGTTTGTGTGCCCTCTGCTCTTTTTGTGATGTCTCCATTCCTGCGACTTCTGCACTGTAAATTATTTATCATTATTCATATTGAAAGCTAATGACATCACCTGCTGATATGACAGGTTCCTAATTTGTATGAATGCTTGTGAAACACTAGCACAATGGATTTTGTGAAGCTGAAGTTCCCCTTTTTTCATCTCTGGTCACAGACTTTTTTTTTTTTGCACATACCTTCTTGTAGAAAACCCACAGAGCTAATGCTGTGATAGAATTAAATTTATTACAGTAGTAAAAATGCCATATAAATGTTTTCAGAACAATGCATTATTTTCATTACCTTACTGTATGTTTTTAGAGAATGCTAAGATTTATTTTCTGTATAAACTTATCAATGCTGATGACAAGTGAGAGTAACTAAATAGTTTCTAGAGCATCACTGAATATTGTGCATTCTTAATATATACGGTCTTCCCTAGTAGGTTTCCAGTAAGTGCACCTCTGGCTACAGTTATCCTAGTTCAGTCACTTCTGTCCATTTGCAGTATAGATGATAAGGTAAGTCTGTGGCTTAAGCTGGGTCAAGCTTGCATCTTTATTTATTTATTTATTTGAAATCATAGTAAATTGGACAGTCAGCTGTCTTAGTGATCCTGTGTGGTTTTACTCTTGGTGAATGAGTGGAATTCGGCAAAAGATCTGTAATGCCTCTAAATGTGTCTCAATGTCCTTTTTATAAAACACGTGAGATGCAGACTTACTTCTTGCTGACCCCTTCACAGTGGGAGACTTGTGCTCAGTTTGATGAATAAATTTGGACTCCTTGTTTCCAAGTCATCTTCATGGTTTTGAAGGCATCTAATTTGAGATCTGGTAACAGTAAAAGATGATTTTGATAAGCGTAGCTGACTAAATGAGGCTAAGTGATGTCTTTCACTAGACTGTACCTAGCTCAACATTTTAGAGTAAAGGGAGTCACTTGTCCTTCGCTTAAAATAGGAATTACAGACCTCCGTCTTGCTAGAATGTATTCTCAGTAGTTGTGGATACACTTAATATTGAAGTGATGTGTATTGGGTTTTTCTCAGGTATTGATGCTATTTGGATGTTACTTCATAGTTAGTGGAAATATCACCCTGCATAGTAAGGGTAGGAATTTAGGGAAATCTTGTGGTCTATTGAGAAAGGCATGGAATGTAGGAGGCGAGATGGTAATGGTAGTCTTGAATTAGGCATGCTTATGATTTAGAACCTAGACAAAGTCTAGACTGAAGAGGAGCTGGTTTGTACTTTGGCTGTATTACCAACTCACTTGTGTGACTGCAACTTAAAATGCACTTTAGGATGACAAAATGCTGAGGACAGATCATGCAGGAAAATGGCCAGTTTCTCTCACTCTGCCTCTAACTGTTGAATTTTTATAGATTCTCATAACCAATCTGAAGTTTCAAGTGTCTGTGAAAACCCATGAAAGGCACATGCTCTGCATTTTCCAGATATGTTGGCATCCTGTACTCCCATTAGTAGGCTCTGTACAAACCTAAAATAAAGCTAAAACCCAAGGCTGAACCAGGTATTTACATATATCGTGTTTTAATAATGCAGTATTTGATAAGCAATTTTTAATTAGCATTCTGTTCTAAAAAGTAGGCCTGTTTAAAATGTGTTTATGGCATTTTTCTAGCGGGTGACCTTTAACAAAGGAGAGTCAGGTATCTGTTGAGCTCACTTTGCTTTCTGTAAGGGGTATTTTGTATCACCTCTGTCAGACAATACTAGGCTAGATGGACTATTGGCCTGACCCAGCAGTGCAGATAGCACAGTAAAGTAGTGGCCATATGGACTGGCTCAGGAAGAGCATTTGCGGATTAGGGAATAGAATGACTTTAGTCAAAAGCGTCAGGGAAATAGGTGGATGGCATGTCAAGGTTGTTATAAAGGCTGGACATTGCAGAGTGAGATAAAAATAGATAATTACTTGTGTTCATTGAAAGAGATTATCGGAGGGATGGACCGTGTGCAGATTCAAGAGGAGTGTGAGTAAAGAGAAGTTTTTGGAACGTGGCTGTGTTGGACGAATACTGGAGGCTGAGGAAAATCAGAGAGGAGGTATTTGCTTAACTTTTTTTAAGGCAGTGTTGGTTTGGTACAGTGTTCAGTATTCAGTGATTAGTCAATCGTACATTCAGATGCTGAAGCTTGCTGAGAAGTCCCAGTCTTTTGAAAATCATCAGGTGTTAAGATTTCAAGTCTGATGAAAAATAAAAATGAGTTTTCTCTGTGGTTTATTTCATTATCTGTATATTTGTTTTACCACCTATTGGGGAATCTGTAGTCATTCTGAACTGTATCCCACTTGACATGGTGCTCTGTTTTTATTTTTTTCTGTTCATGTGTCTGTTTTGTGTGTCCCCCCTGTCTCCCCCCTCCCCAGCTAAGTTGTTAATTTATAGCATTTATAGTTTCTGTCTTTATGCAGTCATGAATTTCTTTATGAACCTTAAGGAGGAAGCTTTAATCTGTTGCACAGATTAAATAAACTCTGCAGTTTAGTCATTGGATGTGAAATAGCTTCTTCCTACTTTTGGTGTTTCTGTGGATAAAACCCTTTAAGAATCTTTTCTGTCAAATTCAGTCTTGCTTAAATTAAATTTATGCATATCTTTTTAAAGAACTTCTATTTATTTTAAATAGGTCAATCTGGAAAAATGTTCATAATCACTAATTACAGCTAGCTAACTTTCTGCCATTCAAGTGTCTTCCCCAGCCCCTAGAGGCCTTGCTGGCCTCCTCATAACATTTTGCATGATGGTTTTTGGTATTAACTTGACCTAATTACTAATGTCCTAATTTAGATTACATTTCTGTTTTAACTAATTCTGGAATTTTCTGTTAGACTTGGTATCGTTCTAGAGCATATTATTGCCTATCCAAAAACTAGTTTGGTTGTTTTTTTCCTCTGGGAAAACTTAAGACTTCTGTTTGGGAGCTCTGGCCATTTGCCAGGAATCTGAAGGCTCTAATTTGCATAAAACAGGATACTATTGCCACCTGCTTTTTTAATACCATGTGTGGCCAGTGGAGACTGTAGTTTCCAGTATGCAATGCTCCATATTTAGAGCAGATTTCAATCGAGATGCATCCTTGCACAACTGCTGTAATCAGATTTGCTAAATAATGACGCTGCATGAGTTGCAACTGTATCTTTTCCTGAGACACTGTAGTCTTTGTTGATACTGCAAGCTTGTAATCTGTGAAGAGCTTGCATTGCTGTAGTGCTTTAGATTCCAAAGCCTCAGGAACAGGCATAAGTAGTTTCTAAATAGAAACTAGTTTGTGGAGAAGAAAACGTAATGCCTTCTGTTCCACTGGATTCCTCTAGTAATAACTGGGGAGCTGGGAGCAGCTACATCCCAGGCATGATTTTCTTGTTAATAGCTGCCTTGAGATGATATTTAAATGAGAATAGCTAGTGGGAATAGAATGTGCTCTGTTGCCTCCTGTGAAGTGCTCCGAGTTTGAGCTGCAAGTCTCTTTACTGCAACCTGCATATGAGTAGTTGTTGATGATTTTGTATTCTACATCTAGCCAAAAAATCTCATGTGCACTATACAGCAAATTCAAATTATTTTGGTGTGACTGAAAAGCTGGAAATGAGTTGTTTAGGCAAAAATATTTTATTTTGTTGATGCAACTGAAGAAAACCACACCTAAAGAGCTACTAGGTTAGATTTCCTTTGCAACTGAAAATCAAAACCAGAGTTAACAACTTAGGACTGGTCTGTTCTATGGAAGTGTGCTAACATGTGTTTGTGTCAACCTCCCCCACCTCCCCCCTTTGCCATCAGCAGTTGTTCTCTGTGGTGTGGGCAGAAGTTACAGAAATAAGTTAATGAAATGGAGGCTGTTCTGTTTGCCTTGCTTAAATGTTCCAATTTTCTACTTTATTACTGGACTAGCCCTATAAAAGCAGTAACTGTAACAGTACATAGTGTGATCTGTAGCTTGCCTATTTTCTTTTGGGAATACTGAAATGCTAGATGCACCGGTAAGCAGCAGGTAAGATGGTCACTGCAGCGGGAGAGCAATTTCTTTTATGAAAGAGCAGCAAGAGAACGAGTAGCGCCTTGCAGTGGACTGGGAAGTATGTGATTATGGAGTCCAGGATGCTGAATGTTTGCTTGATAAATCACAAATTGGTTCCTTTGTCAAACTGTGCAGGTTTGTGTGAAGGGAATTATACTGGTTGCTTTGCCAAATATAATTGGGATGGAGGTGGGTGGGCATCTGTTTGGTAGAATAAGATAAACCCTGCTGCTGAATAAAGGCTTTGCAGTTCCTGCAACTTTTAAGTTTTAGCAGGCCATTATTTAGAGAAGCTTTTAAGTTGTCCTGTTTGTACTTCTCTGGACTAAAACTGTGCTCCTAAGTACAATCAATTGTTTTTTTGCAGGACTATTAAGTGGATTCAAGTGGACCTTGGAGTCAAGCAGTGCTTAAAAAAAACAAGGTTCTTTTTGCAGAATCATAGATCTAAGCTCAAAAAAAAAAAAAAAAGGCCAAATATACAGAAATAGAATTGCTGATAAGCCTTACAGCAATGCAGCCTGGGGGAGAATAGGAACCAAATGACTACTGTTGGTAGTGGTGCATGACTGTTAAATAAACAAATGGAAGCTATCAGTCCAGTCAGCATCTGCTTCATGCTAATGCTTTTGTTGAAACAAAGCATGTGATTTGTCTGTAGTTTTGGTTGTGAACTTGATTGAAAAGAACTTGCAGGTTTTCTTTTTTTTTCCCTCCCTTCCCTCTAACGGGAGCTTAGTTATATACTGGAATCAAATCCTACAGTACGATTTAGGTGCTGTAATGCCTGACTTTTAGGTATCTGATATGGAGTATGAAACTGAGTAACTGACTGCATTTTTAGAATGTGTTTCAAAATAGCTAATGTGAGATTGGGAGCTATGTGTGTTTAATATATTGCTGGTGTTACAGAATGGGAGAACACAGATGCTGGGAATGGATATTTCAATTGGAATTGCAGGACGTTCTCTGCCCACTTTGTAATCTACAGGGAAGGGTCACCTGACGTTTTAACATTTCAGGTATCTTTGATTTAAATATGGTAGCAGTGGTGCCCATCTCAACAGTAAAATGCTGTGAAAAGGGTTCTCGGGCAGAGAAACTGTACCAGCAGCTTCCCATCTTTATGCAAACCAATAAATACTCACGGATAAAAGATTGCCTTGTTTTCTTGCCCATTTCTTCCTCAAAAGCAGGGTCCCAATGTGCCATGCTAGATTATCTGCTGTTTAACCTCGCATCAGCACACTCTGCTTTGTTCTTTCTCTGCTCTCCTGGCTCCCCTCCTGTGACCTGGCACCTGCTGCCTTCACCCTGGGGTGCAAAATGGAGTCCTGAGCACTCCCTGGAGTGCCACAGTGTGCTGCATTTGCTACGGATCAGCGGAGTGGTAAGGGTATTGCCTTTGGGGAGATGTTTATTCTGGGACTTGCCGGAGACCAGGTACTAAAGACTTGTGCCCTTCCTGTGTACTGCTTTTAAAGTGAAATGTATATTGCTTTTTGGGAATTTTGCTTACTTAGTAAAGCCTTACCTAGGCAGGAAATGGAAACCATCCTGATTTCTATCCTTAGTAGGAAGAGCTTCAAATTGCCATTTGTCAGGAGTTCATAGTGATGATGATGTGACTTGTAGGGGGACATTTCTAACACCTTTTCTGCAAAGACTAGGTTCATATACAGGGAAGAATGCCAGATTCATGGGGATGGAGGGAAGCCACAGAAAGAAACCAGTCTTAGACCTTGTGGTTAAGGTGTTTCAGTAAGGTTTTCCAATCACTCATATGTGACAGGAAAAGTTTGGAGCTGGAAGACAGCTGGATTTCTTGCCCACATGTTGGGGCTTTAATAAAATTTTCTTTATGGTGTATGGAATTTCGATTTCCTTCCTGGAAAGTGAATTCTCTTCAAGTGGAAAGATTTGTCTGGTGACTGAAAGATCACCAGAATTGATTAGACATATTTCAAAAAGATAGAATTTAGATGTCAGAAACTTGGATTTCTTGCTTCTGGATGGTGCTGTCATTTTGCAGAAAAGTGATACCCCTATTTCCAACTAGATCCTGCTTTGGGAGTGTGCTTAGTACTTCTGTGTGCTGTCTTGAGAAGAGAAGCCATGACCAGGCTGAAAAAATGTCATGTGTGCTTCTGGATACAAGTTCGTGTTGTGTATTATCTGCCCTGCCCCCACCCCCAAAAAAGGCGGTGAGGGGGAAATATTTTTCACGTTGTCAGACAGTGTGGATGACTGTAACAAGCAAACTTGGCAGTTCAGGCTTTCCCTCAGCTAGGTTTTGTGTGGCAAATTGAGAAGCCTGGAAAATTGGATACAAATTGGAAGTTTGGGGTGGGGCGGGGGCAGGAATTGACCTTTCACTTGAGTCTGACTTAACCTTGATGGTGTTGCTGTTGTTCTTAGCACTTTAAAAATGGATATGTCCATATAAGTTTTTAATTAGGTATGCAAAGAGTTGCTGGGATATCTTACAATTCCAGTCATAGGAATAGAGGTAGAGGTAAAATTTTTAGAGGAGCCACCTAACTCTGGCCAAATAAAATGTCTTAAAATAACATCACAAAAGAATGGTTCAGGTGAATTGCTCTAATTGTGCTGTGCTGTAGTAAAACTTGGTTATAAATTGTTTCAAATTCAAACTTTTGAAATCAAATCTGGCTGTATAAATGTCATGATCTTGTCACTATCCATCATATTAGAAAAGTTGTGGCAGACTGGTAAAGTTCCTACTGACTGAAAAAGGGGAAACGTAACTCCTGTTTTTAAAAAGGGAAAAAAGGAAGACCTGGGCAACTACAGGTTGGTCGCCCTCACCTCTGTGCCCAGAAAGACTGTGGAACATATTCTCCTGGAAACTATGCTAAGGCACATGGAAAATAAGGAAGTGATTGGTGACAGCCAACATGGCTTCACTAAGGGCAAATAGTGCCTGACACGTTTGGTGGCCTTCTACGATGGGGTTACAGCACTGGTGGATAAGGGAAGGGTAACTGATGACATTCACCTCGACTTGTGCAAAACATTTGATGCTGTCCTGCATGACATCCTTGTCCCTTAATTGAGAGACATGGGTTTGATGGATGGACCACTTGGTGCTTAAAGAATTTGCTGTATGGTCATATTGAAAGAGTTGTGGTCCACGGCTTGATATCTGAAGTGGAGACCAGTGACAAGTGGTGTCCCTCAGGGGACCATACTGGGACCAGTAGTGATTAATATCTTTGTCAGCAACGTGGACAGAGGGATGGAGTGCACCCTCAGCAAGTTTGCAGATGACACCAAGCTCAGAGATGTGGTTGCTACTCTAAAGGGAAGGGATGTTGTCCAGATGGACCTTGACAGGCTTGAGAGGTGGGCCTGTGTGAACATCATCAAGTTCAACAAGGCCAAGTGCAAGGTCTTGCAAGTGGGTTGGGGAAATCCCAAATGTGGATACAGGCAGGGCAGTGAGTCCACTGTTGCTGAGTCAGCCCTGAGGATGACTTGGGGGTATTGGTAGATGAAAAACTGAGTATGAGGCAACACTGTGTGCCAGCAGCCCAGAAAGCCAACTGCATGCTGGGCTGCATCAAAAGAAATGTGATCAGCAGGTCGAGGGAGGCGATTCTGCTCTGCTCTGGGGAGACCCCACCTGGAGTTCTGAGTTCAGCTGTGGG
>JAVJGJ010000001.1:16065577-16157989 GCA_035590215.1 Microhierax caerulescens | reverse complement strand
TTTTGTTCTTTTTTTTCCCTTTCCTTTATTTTCTTCCCCCCCCCCCCCCTTACAGGCACATGCATTGATGCATTTCAAGACATTCTGATATTTGCAGCGAAGTAATGGAGATACTTGTGCCAGTCTTTGGCTTCACACCTAAGAGGCCATGGTTTGTACTGTTATCAGGTTGCTGTCTTGAAACCTGTTCCTTGTTTCATGATTTTTGTGGTAATTATTTTTTTTCTGTTGTTCTATTGGGTAATCTCTTCCTAAGTAAATACCTACATGTGTGGAAAGCCACAGGAAATACTGTTACTAAGAGCTTGATTTGATAACACTGAGGAATACACCTGTGATTCTTCATACTGCTGAATTTGCCTGGCAAAACTTTATTTCTAGAGGTGACATGCCAGTAGAAGGGAATAAAATGAAGTAGCTTCTCTGTTAGAGGCTTCATTGATTCTCCAGTCTTAGAATTTAAATCAAAATGGTTTACTTATAAACTGGAAATACTGTTCTAATTTTTTTTTTTGATAAAACATATTGAATCCCTCTATCACTTCCGAAGGATTTTATTTATTTATTTATTTATAAATTCTGTAGTTACTCTTGCAGTCCCAGAATCCATGACTATGATAGACATTACTAAAACAAGTTTCAAAGAAAACACGTAAACAAATATAATTCTTATAGGAGGGACTGATTTTAAAAAACTAGGATGATGGTTAGTTGCCCTTCTTTTAGTGTAGGTTTTACTAAAATTTGAAGGAAATTATGTAGAGACTATTGTGGCTCTTAACATTAAAGAAAAAAGGGAAAATAATTTGGATATGAAATGAAATAGAAGATGTTGTTAAAAAGATTATACTGTTCTTTGTTTTGATGGCATTAACCTCTCCTTTTATAATGATACTTTCTTTGTGTTCAACTTGAGTAGCTTTTCATAGTGGCAGATGTTCTTTCCTTCACAGTCTCACTGAAGCAAGATTTATTGTTCACTTAATCACACTTTTCATAGAGAAAACAGTATTCTAAAAAACATCATTTCACATATTCCTACGTTATTTGCATGTAGTTTTTTTCAAGTTAAGTATATTATCACTCATGGATAATTTAGTTTTGATTCACAGATTTGTGTGTGGGGAAGGTATTTAAGCACCCTTCTAAATTCTTAAATCCTTAGAAGTGTAGCAATTGCAGAGCAAGCCTTTTTGCCTTAGAAATCCAAATACATGACATGACAGTGTTGGTGAAAGAATGTTGAGAACTCCTTTACTGCTGTGTTTTTGTCAGATTTTTTGACAAATCTGTTGAATTTTTAAATGTTCATTGAATGTTTAAAAAAAAATTAAGTCAAAAGTATCAGAGGCCAAGTCTTAGCAAATGCTAGCTTTACTGGCTAAATGCTTGCTTCAGCCTATAATTCAAAAACTTTTTGCCTAACAGTTGTTGCTTTCCTCCAGTCTAAATTGCAGTTGGTCACAGGGGAGCAGGAGGCTCTTGCCAAGTTTTCTGAAGAATACCTGACAGTTGCTGTTGGTAGCGTTTGATTGCAAAATTAAAAAACCCAAAAGGAACATAATTTGCAATGGTATTATTTAAGGATGCTTTTGTCATTTTTAGGTCTAACTTCAGTCGCAGTTCTGGTCAACAGTTAAAATGAGCATGGTCATAACTTAATCCCCCTCTGTGCATATGGCATGTTGCATAAGTAGTTTGCACGCTGTGTAGGAGGTGGTTGTCCCAGAGGAATTGGAAAACTGTGGCGTGAACTGAATTGGTAGAGCTGCTTAGCTGAATGTATAGGCAGATGTTGTATAATGAAGTCAGAATTATGTTGTTTTCTACAGAAATGGAAAAAGCCAAGGGGTAAAAGAGTTGTCATATGGGATGATCAAGAGAACAACTGGAATTTATTAGGAGAAGCACTTACCAGGAGAATAGTGGGGACATTATAAACAGGAGGGTATATTTTTAGGAGATAGTGATAACATATGCAACACTAGTAGTCTTTGTCTTGTTTCTTTGTGGTGGTTTCTTTTTTTTCTCATCTCCTTTACCATTGTAACTATCACTTGGAGACAATTTCCATTCAGTCATTGCCTATATGCTGAGAAAAGGGACAGAGGGAAATCAAGGCAGGGTACAGTTTAAAAGTAATATTAGTAGCTTCTGTATCAGGGGGAAAAACCCAAATTGAAAAAAAGTCCTGTGGCAAACCGGGGGTGAAGCTTTAGAATGCTTTTGCAAGCATAGAAACGTAAGCCACTTGTAACAAACATTAAGTGGCACAGTCACGTTTCTGGCCTTGCTTTCAGTATTGCTTTGTGGGAATTGAAAGAAATAAAAGAAGAAATGTACTGGTCATGGAGGCTTTACTGATATTTCTGTTCTCACAAAAAAGGCACCTTCTGGTGTAGTTAGTAGAAATCATCAGTTTAGCAATGGCAGTCCTGCTGTTAGAAAAGCCCAGCTGGATGGAGTTGTCTGAACATAATTGTGACTCTAGTGAATTTGGTTGCTGCCTTCACTCCTGCCCCTGTGAGCAGTATGGATGTGGTGGCTATGCTGCTTGTGTGTGGACTTGGCTTTGACAGAAAAGAGGACTTGAGCACCAGTGCTGGTAGTGGGTCTTTGAGCTCAGTCAAGTATTACTGATTTGCTGTTTGGTAGGAAAATGAATCTCCTTAATCCTTTTGATATACTGCTTGAGCCTTGTGCTTTCCTTCTTTAAGATACTTACTATTTCAATACACTTAATACACTGACTCCCAGTAATGTATTTCTTTAAACTCTAAACAACGTAGTGGCATATTTGGAGGGGTTCAGGGCTGGGATCTGAAGGGAAAAAAAATATCTTGGTAAGAATAAGCTAAGGGCTGTTATTTATTCTAGGCACCCTTCTGTTCTAGCCAGGATCATTCTGCATGGCTCTCCCCTATTGATCACAGCTACAGAAAATTAAAAAAAATGACAACAGGGAAGGCTGGGTGTTATGTTTCCCGTACCATGTCATTTAGTATTTCTTAAACCCAAACTCTTAACTGTCTCTGCTTTAGCTGTGGAAGCAATCTCTGCCAATTCTGAGAAGGCAAGTGCAGTGTTTTCCAGCTGTTCTGGATCAAGGCAGTGTCAGAAATGACAGCAGCAGATGTGCTGGTTCTTGGTTTCTGCTGGAATTTGTAACCCTGTGCCTTTAGTTGTCCTGAAATTCTCTGCAGTTCATCTGCAGAGCTATGAAACGTTATGGCAGTTGAGGAGCTGGCACACATTTGCTTCTAGCATGTGCTGTATGAAGGCTGCAACTTCGAGCAGGAGAGGAAATACTTAACATTGTAGTTGCTAAATCTGATAAAACCTGCCAGAGTTTTATAAGTAAACTGCTTACTCACTTTGTCTTGTATTCTTTCTTGGCTTTTTGAGCTTCATTCTATTCCTTTTGTAAGGTTATTCTCTGGTATTCTTACACAACTCCATGTTTGGAACATGCTTTGTTTTGTTTCTTTTCTGTGATATCCTTTGTTCCATTCTCCTTTCTTGCTTACTTGTGACTGTTATCCCCCAGTCTCAACAAGCCAGCAAAAAACTATAAAACATGTTTCCTAGAATAAACTCATAACCTTGTTTTACTCCTAGAATTCCATTGGTAAGTTTTTTTAATTATGTACTTTGCAAAGACTGCAGAGTGAATATCCAATTTAAGTCAAAAGTTGCAAGTTATGTGAAGGATTGTTTCAATGAGACTTGCAGGATGCAAACTTTAGATTCTATAAAGAATGGTGGATTCCTTCCCCCTACCCCCACTCCGCTGTAAAATACTAGACAGATGTATTGTTTCTAAAGAAAAATATTGGAATATATTGTCTGTTCTCTAGCATCTAGGGAAGTGGTCTTCAAACATTTTTGATTGCACACCCCATCAGTAAAAATATTTTGAACATGCACCTCTGATAAATTCATAACTATGTATTTATAAATTATATACAGATATAGCTGCATTTGTATATTATTATAAATCAGACAGTAGAAATTAAAAAGTGAGATAAAGATAAAATAAACCCCATTTTTTATTTTTAAATTTTATTTAGTAATGATACAAAAAAACCCAAAAAAACTTTCTGCACCACAGAGTGTTGTCTTGCTTTCATATTGAATTATTATAACTATCCTTGCACACCAGTTTGGTAGAAGGACAACAGGTGTCTTTAATCTTTTACATTTAAGTGATTTGAAGAAAAATAAAAAAAGTCAACTGTTAGTCTTTCAGATGCTGAATACTAAGTAGGTAGAAAAAGAAATTTAATGATAAGAAAGCCTGGACAAAAATTGGTAAGTTTTTTTTTAGGCGTATACAAGTGTATTATTGGACTTGAATTTTTTTTTCTTTTGCTAGTTATTGCAAAGTGGGAGTCAATCTACTTTGCTCATTTTAACTTACCTGTCTAACTTCTGTGTGAGCCCTTATTTTTAAGTATATGTAAACTCAGTTGTATTTGCTCAGGCATGGTGTCAGTGTTGTACAGTTTTATTTTCCTGATTTGGCCTAAAAGGCAGAATGAATTTGCTTCTGCCTGCAGCATACGATGTAAATGTCCTCACTGATGGAACTGGGTGCAAGCAGGGAATTCTCTGTAAAGTCATCCTGACTGTATGGTTAGCTCCCCATTATGGACTTGTTTATTCAGATAATACTAGAAGTGTTATCTTTTGGGCTCCTTCCTTGAGGGGAAGGATTAAGATAGGACAGGATGCAGACCTGTGCAGCTTGGTGACCGAGGTATGGTTAGTCTGTTTCACTGTATAGCAGATTAGTTTTGTTTACTGATGAGTGGTGTTTCTCGACAACAAAAGAATTAGGTGCTTGATGAAATTACATGTGTCTGGATCCTGGAAAAAAAATAATCTGGTTTTAATATTCTTGTAAATCCAAATAAAAATATTAGATAACTTTTGGAAGTGTAGCTAGGCAGGGATGTGCTGGAATAATGAAATGGACAGGATGGTACAGTGCTTTGCTATGTATGTTTCATGTACTTGAGTTTAAATTCAGAGTAATGCAACTCAAGCTGACTTTCTACTGGATGTCATAAAATGACAGATTTCTGATTTTTAAAATGTCAAAACCATAAATCATTAGTTTGCTAAGATTGCACTAGCAAGCTATTAAAGAACATGGCAGTATTTACTGTAGATAAATGCAAATTTAAAAAGGTTCTCTGTATCATGGTTTAAATGATTTATTTGCTTTCAATGTACATATGAATCTGATGTGGTGTAAAGATTTAGGATATTTCATTTCCTGTGTAGAGCTGCAAATTTGCATATTATTAAACCATCTCTTGGAGTCATATCTTTCTTTTATGTCTTAAACAGTATCACAGGTTAAGGTACATTGAAAAAAGTTAATACAGAATCAGAATTTAATGCTATTAATACAATTGCTGGAAAGATAGGAATTTCAGCTGGATTTAAATATAGTCTATATCTATATTAGTATCTATTGAGGTTTATAATATAAGCCAAATTCTGAAAACAGCCAGGTTTTGTAAATATGCCTTTAGCCACTATTTGGAATGTGTTGAAATTTTGTCTTGAAACTGTTTGGTTTGCAAAAAATCCACTTGGTAGTCCTTTGTTTCTTCAGGGATTTGAAATAAAGTTTATAGTCACATAGTGTCCCTCAGGAGCAAAGGGTCTCTGTGCTCAGTGTTGTACCTTGGACAAAAGCTGGTAGAGAATCATTTGATACTGTCTCCAGTTTTATTCTCTGAATTTGTCCAGTGGCCTGCAGGTTTGCAGCGTGTATTTGCTGTTCAGTCTGTGTCAGAGTGTGGTTCCCTGGGCCCCTAGTTCTCACATTTTGTCATATTATTGGCAAACTTTCTTCTTATATCAGCTGTCCCACCTCCTGATGGGTCAGCAAAGATTGGGAGAGAGGTAAAATTCTTAATATTGGACTTGTATACGTCTTTCATTTTTGGAATCTGTTGTTGAATTTCCAGAAGGGATGACAGAAACACTGTGCAAGATGGTATGGAGTGCTGTAATTTTCTTGAATTCAAGTGTGGTATTTGTTTTTAATTTGAACTGTTTGTACTAAGATGATTTTTTTTAATGGATACCAAACTGATAAAATAAATGTAGAATTTTTTTGTCTTTTGAAATTTGTTTTTGTAGGATTAAATTTAACTTTGGTAATTTCACTTAAAACTGGAATTGTTCCCTTTATAAGGTAGAGATTGAATTTTGTTTTTTGGCACATACTTTTAAAAAAACTTCTAAAAACTTTTTCTAAAATAGATTAAAACCAGAATTGTATAACATTTTGAATTCATCATGCTTCTCCCCTTGCCCTTGTGTTTAAATACATTGTGTAGAGCTAATGCTTGTTTGCATTGCTCTGCTTGCACTGGGCTTCAGCTGCACACTGCAAACTGAACTAGTTGTGCTAGTGAACTAATTTGATGTAAAAAAAATGTGTGCAAGCAGAGTGAAAATAAGAGATTATTAGCTAGGGTAAATACAGCATTATCGATTACAGCATAATTCTCTTTTAAAACAGGTTTGTGTTGTTTTTGTGTTTTGTTTTGTTTTTTTTTCTTCTTTCCCCTCCTATTAGGAAGGAGTAACCTATAGGTAAATGTCCCCACCATAAGGATGCTTCAGATGTATTTTACCTGCCTGGACAAGAATTTTGATTTTTTACATTTGTTATTTTGGCAGAGTCATTTTAATATATACATAGACTTAGCTCTGTTCTGTTTTAATGAACTGTTTTATGTCTCAGCTTAACCGGATAGGGGATATTTGCTACTCCTTCCTGTGTAAATTAGGTAAATTGTGTGCCTTTTGTAGTCAGCAATTGTGAAGTTGAAGAAACCCTGGTTACTTTATATAATCAATACTTAAATGTAAACTTTTCTGCTAATTTGAAATCTTATCCAGTTGTATTTCCAGGGATACAGCTTTCTTCTTCTTTGTGACACAGCATGAGGTATAAGCTGCTGATATAAAGCTGTCTTGTGGAGGAAGAGAATTATACTGTGCTGAGACGCTATCTCAAAAATGTGTAGTACTGAGCTAATGGTTTCAAATACGACATTAGGTGGCAGTAGTAGACTCTTAACACCTTGTGGGTGCTTGTTAGATTTACCTTTAGGTAGTTTCCAAAACAGAATCAGATTTGAAGAAATTTTATTTTAATACAGAACGTTCATGGTACATCACTATGAAGGGAAGCAATGGGAATGATTTTTTCCTAAATGATCCAGCTTCGATCATAATTCATAACAGTATTGAACAGAATCGTCCGAAAGCATCAAGGTGAAAGTGGGTGCAGTGTTCTGCAATGCCACTACTGATATGCCTGGTTTAAAAAGGACCTTTCTAATTTGCCAGGTAAACGAAGGTGTAGGCTTTGTTAGGAACTTGACAAGAGGAGAGAAAGCAGCTGATTAAGAAGAAAATGCACTTGCAGAGGAGATGAGTACTATTAATATTCTTTTTTTGTAGTGTAACTGTTGGGTACTGTTGGATGAGGTGGAACTGGTGACTTCAGCCTGAGATATTAGCAGGAAATGTTTGTGGTTTTCCGCTCAAGAAACACCTGTTTGCTCTTTGTTTTTGGGGTTTTTGAGTTGTTTTTGTTTTAGGGTTTTTTTGAACATGGAAAAAAGTAAATCCAAAGTTGGAGCAAGATTAAAGAGGATGCTTATGGAAGAGGCTGGAATAGAATCTTTCCTTCTGGTCACTTGCTGGTCTCATGTTACTTTAAACATTGAGTGAAAGTAGCAAATGAAAAATGATCTAGATCTTGCTGGAAGGTTGTGACCTTACCTTTCATGTTACTTGTACTTTGTCCAGTTTTTTTAGTTGCATTATGGTTGACATAGTGGCAATATATTGAAGAAAAAAAAAGTTGACATCCAAACTTTTTCTGTCCCTTATTTACCTCCTTATAGCCTCTCTGGGCCTGAGCCCTGTTTGGTCATGTTTTTACTAACTTGACATTTCTGCTGATGTTACTATTTCATATTCTTACCCAAACTATCAACAGGCTTTCCTGCCTAATATCTCCACTTAAGAGTTAAATTTTAATATGTTTTCACTTCCAAGTGTTGTGTTAGTGCTAGAAAAGACTACATGGAAAAGGAGGGGGTGAGGGGCAGAGAATGGATTGCTGCTAATTGCTATGTTTGAGTTACTCTTTTTTTTTTCCCCCCACCTTTCTCCTCTTGTGGTCTGTGGAGGCCTTTCCAAATCAGAACCATCTTTTTATCACACCCAGAACATGTTCCACAGTGTTGACTTTTTACTGTTTATTGTGTCCCCTCATGGGATTTGACCAGCTTAGGATCACTTCTGATCCCATGAGATCCTTGCCCTAAAGAAATTGCGGTTCTTATACTTCCAAATCTTTGGCATGTATTTTTGATGATCAGTAAGTTTGTTTTGAGTTTCTGAATACATAAAAGGGGATGGAGTCCAGGAGGTGGGTTATTACTTTGGTGGAAGATAGGAGTAAATGTGGGCAAAGAACATTATATTTATTGTTGCTCAGAAGCATAATGGCTAAAATGAATCCATCTTTTTTGTGCTTGTGTTTTCCAGAAGCTGCATTCAGATTTCAGCATTGAGGGATGAAAACCATGGTGGTTTTATTTGTTGTTGTTGTTGTTTGGTTGGTTTTTTGTTTATCCTTGGGTTGACTGACATAATGTATAATTGCATTAAGAACAGGACCATTTTGGATAGCAGAGCAATTTTGTGAACAGAGGTAAAATGTGGGGTATATAGCAAACCTTTAGTTCTTGAAATGGCAACTGGTTTAGCTTCAGCATATTTTTCTTGATGTGGATCTTGTAGATGTAACTTCCTCTTATAAATGGAGGATTTCGGGCAGTTATCAACTTTGTACACACATCTTTGTGGGTTCTTATGTGTGCCAGCAGCCCAGAAAGCCAACTGCATGCTGGGCTGCATCAAAAGAAATGCGATCAGCAGGTTGAGGGAGGCGCTTCTGCTCTGCTCTGGGGAGACCCCACCTGGAGTTCTGCGTTCAGCTGTGGGGGCCCCCAATGTGAGGAAGACACGGACCAGCACGAGTAGGTCCAGAGGAGGGCCACGAGGATGATCAGAGGGCCAGAGCACCTCCTGTATGAGGACAGGCTGAGAGAATTGGGGCTGTTCAGCCAGGAGAAGAGCAGGTTCTGGGGAGACCTTACAGCGGCCTGCCAGTGCCTAAAGGGGCCTACAGGAAAGCTGGGGATGGGCTTCTTAGCAGGGCATTTAGCGATAGGACAAGGGTTAATGGCTTTAAACTGGAAGAGGGTAGATTTACATTAGATATTGGGAAGAAATTCTTTACAGTGCAGGTGGCGAGACAGTGGCCTGGGTTGCCCAGAGCAGCTGTGGGTGCCCCATCCCTGGCAGTGCTCAGGGCCAGGCTGGACGGGGCTGGGAGCAGCCTGGGCTGGTGGAAGGTGTCCCTGCAAGTGGTGGGGGGAGAGTTGGAACTCGATTTTAAAGGTCTCTTCCAACTCAAGCTGTTCTGGGATTCTGAAATTTTCACTGAGATAGAGCTGACTTGTTTGACTGCATTTTTTTTATTCCTTCATGGAATAGGCATTTTCCATTGGATAGGTGTTAACCATAGTAGTTTGGACATACTAAAGAAACAATTCTGAGGTCACAATGTCAACATCTTGAGGAAAAGTGAGGTTGCAGTTTGCTTGGTTAATAGTTCTTTCATTCTGGCTTTAGTGAACAAACAAGGACGTTTGTCTTGATGTGTAGGTTATCTAGTAACCAGAAGGATGAGGAAACTGCAGAAGCTAAGGTTTTTTCTTTTGAGGTTTGTGCCAAAACTGTGGAGATCGAGCCCTATATAGTAAGTGTGGCTTTTCCAGGAGAAATGTTGATCATGGTCTTGACTTGATTTCTCTTTTTCTGTTATAGTTCATTGAAATACAATTCCTCATGCTTTCTTACAGGGTTTTGAAATATTTTGTATCTGCCACTGGGACAAATTACTTTAAAATAGATTCATGATCCAGATCATGTTCTTTCAGTAAAGTGGACCTTGACTGTGTTTATTCTGAGCTGTTTTCTGCATGCTGTAGTTTGGCAGTTACTCACCTAAAGAGTGCACCATCTCTTTTATATTTTGGATCACTTCTCCCATTTTGTTAGATGAAAGACTTAACGGCAAAGAGAGGCTTGCTGTGTTTAAATTGGCTTTTTGTTTCTATTTAGAAGTGAGGTAGTGCTATTTTATACTTACCATTAATGCTATTATGTTGACTTGTCATTAATTTGATTCTCTAAGGGGGTAAAAAAAGCCCCAACCCACACTCTCTGAATGTTTAGATAGAAACTGCTGTGCGGTATTTTCCCTGCTCTCTATCAACTAAATGTAGGAACATTTTGCCAAAAAGTTTTATGTATTGGTTTAGTTTATATATTTTTCAAAGGTAAATATAACTGGCAAAATGTAGAATTTGTGAGGATGTTTCTGAATACTTTGAATACTGCCCTTTAAAACCATTCCTGTAAGCTTATACTTAAATCTACGTGCTGAAGAAAGAAAATGTTATGCCACCCTGTAGGTTGCTATAAAGATTGTTTATGCAGCTCAACACAGGACTTAAAATAAGTTGAATTGGAGAATTTTGAAAAATGTACTGTGTGACATAAGAGACCAAATCATGCTAAAGTGCAAGGAAAGACTATACATCAGTTCAAAGGCTACATTATTCAAAAAAATACAACCATAAAAAAGGTAATAAGATTACATTCTCACACTTCATGGCTAGTAAGGTGCATTAAGCTGCTCAGATATTCATAACTTACTGTGACATTTGGGAAGATTACATTTTGCTGTGCACAGCCATTACTGCAGCACAGATAATAACTAGCCAATGCATGGACCTGGATTATGATCCCTGTCATTGGAAACAAATTTGTGTTTTGAAGGTTGGTCAGTTTCAAATCATTATTAGAAAGGGTTAATATGACATACTGTGGGGTGTGTGTATGCTTATGTGTATCTAATGGGTATGCATACATATAGTACATCAACTGCACTGTGCCTTTGGTATATTGCTTTCTCTGTCAATTTTTTTGTCCTCACTTCCCTTAAAGAAATGTTAAAATGGTAATTATTTCTACCATAGCATAATATTTCCCAAATGTACTTGCTGAAATGTTTATGTTTGCAGATTAGATTGGAAACCTAATTTGACAGCTTCCTGGATGGGTGGTTACTGATAATAGTGTATCTAGCCAAAAATGAAAGATTGGTGGTGTAGACTATAGGGTGAAGGTAAGGTCACCTCTAGTTGCCGTATATGGTTTGGTGTGATAATTGATGGTTGGCAGATAGTTAAAACCAAATGCATGAAGAGTTAAATTTCTTGTTAAGAATTAGCAGGTGGTTCGTGGCTAGACTTTAACCTTCAGCTATTCTGTCTGTACACAGAATGAAGTATTTTCTTTGTTTCTTAACTTGATGGTGAGATAGAGAGCAGCTTCTTGAGGAATATCTCAGTTTTGTAAAGGGTGATAACATCAGTGTAAAATAAATTGTTCCATTGGTTATGTATTTTGCATTTTCAAATATTTTGTTCAGGGCTTTTAAGGGGGCCTGTATTTTTTTTGCAGTTGTTTCTGATAATACTGTGTTAATCCATTCTGCTCAGCATTCTCCCTTGAATTCTACCTTATGGAGTATTCTTGAGGTAGGCCTCTGCCCCATCTTATGGAAGGGGAAAACTGAGGCTTGGAGAATGATAATGACTTGATAGATCTGTTTGAGTTGACAGCAAGAGTTGATATAGAGAAGCTGGGAATATAATTCAAGTCTCCCCATTCAGTTCCTGCGATTTCCCTAGATATTAAGGAAGCATCTGATACAAAATTGTGTAATTATTTTTCATGACCAAGAGGGGAGAAAATGGAAAAGTGTAAATTACTGTTTAGAAATTGTTGCCATGAGACATTGTCTATTCTGTCATAAAAGCAGTAACTTTCTCTGCTTCTTGTGGTGTTTGGCATTACTGATTTATACCCTGAAGACCAAGGATTGCTTCTTCAATGACAAGATTTAGACACTTGAAGAAAATGTATGGTAATTTCAGTAGTTAATGAAGAGTATATATTCTGCTCCATTGGATAAGTTTATCTTCAGATCCTGACTAGCCGAGAGAAGCTGTTGGAACTAATATGGGAGCAAGTTATTACATGTATTTTGGGGCAGTTTTTACATGGTGTGACTTCGAGTGACAGTACTGAAGGTGTTAATAGTCAAAGCTTGTGAAAAGACGCTATGTAGGACTGAAATAATGTCTTTTGTTAGACAAACTTGTAGAAGTGAGAATGAGCTGAGATACTTTTGATCGTGAGCCCATTTTGATTGTTTGAGTCAGTGCTGTCTGAATTCCTATTTGTATGCTGGTATGCAATAGGTATTTTGGCAAGCATGGCACATTTTTAAGGTTAATGTAGTTCTAAAGTCCAAGAGAAGTTTAAGAAATGGATGGAGGGAATTAAGGTAGAGGAGTTAGGTTAGTACAATCCATCTTTCCTTCAAGTGGAATTGTTATTTTGTTGAGTACACAAATGAGAATGAAGTAGGTTATTTCCTTTCCCCCCCTCCACCTCCTTGGCACATGCATATGTAGTTGGTTACTCACTGTATGTTCAAACAAAGCCTGCATCTAGGAGACTTGAAATATTACAGGATTTAAGTGCCTTAGCTGTAGCATAGTCAAAGGCTTCCAACAGTGGTGCTGTTTCATGTTCATACAAACAGCAATCCTTTGCTTCCTTTTAATATCGGTGACTACTAATGAAACTGGCAGTTAATATTTAACCAGCTTTATTCAGTATCTCAGGAATGACTCTTAAGTGTTTATAAGTGGTAATATTTCTGATGTGCATCAGCTCCTTCTGGCTAGACTTGCCCTCTTATTTGAGGTGTGTTAAGCACATGCAAAGGAAAGCTTTTAGGGCCAGTTCAGGCCATTTAAGCTATCTTAGCTGGCTTGGCACTCTCACCCTGTTTTAGAGCACTCTCTTGGTCTCTTCACTTTTTGGCTGTGTGTGGTAGCTCAGGACATCTGTATCTTAAGCTACCCAAATGTCGTTCTGCAGCAATTGTCTGATAGTAGGCGACACCTTAGGAGCAACTTTGTTGAAGTTACACAGAGGAAGGATAAGACTGGCTTCATATGGGTTTTTTAGCTTATGTCTTTCATAGCTTGCTTCTTGCAGAATAAATAACTTTAAACATGGAATGGTACTTTGATATCTTTGTCTTAATGTTTTCTTAAAATCTTTTGTCTGAAAGCTTGTTGGGGGCCACTTTGACTTGGAAATGAACTTTATCATCCAAGAAGGAGAAGGCATAACCTGCATGGTAGACTTGCTGGACAAGTGTGACATCACCTGCCAGGCTGAGGTGTGGAGCATGTTTACAGCAATCTTGAAGAAAAGTATACGCAATCTACAAGCATGCACAGAAGTGGGGCTCGTTGAACAAGTACTCAAGAGGATTGATAGAGCTGACAACATGATTGCAGGTATGGTTTCACCCAGTGTCTTGACTCAAACTGTATTCCTTTAATGTAAAATATCATGGAAACATTTAAGTGATAGAAATTAGACACTGCATTTTATCAAGCAATTATATTGCTGTTCTTTTCCTTTTCAGATCTCTTAGTGGATATGCTGGGTGTGTTGGCTAGCTATAACTTGACAGTTCGAGAACTAAAGTTATTCTTCAGCAAGCTTCAAGGAGAAAAAGGGAGATGGGTAAAAAAACACAAAATTGAAAGCTTTTTTGTAGTGTTTGCTTGTGTTTTTCCTAATGCTCATAACTGAAAAGGCTGTTTGATAACCTTTATAATAAACAAATTTTAAATGTACCAAGAAATATAGGATGCTTTTTGGTATTATATCAATGTATCTTTTTACTTGCAAGTAATTAAAATACAGAGAATAGAATAGTGATGAAATTAAATTTCCTCCTGGATCTACGGACTGGATTGGTCTTTTTGAACACCTGGGAATAATATGTTGACTCTAAGCTTGTAAATCCAGTTATGTGAAACTCGAAGGAAAAAGGATTAAATTTTTTTGAAGACAAAAGAGAAATAAAAAAAGTTTCTACAGAGGCAGTTCAGTGTGCCTGAACTTCTGCTCCTGTGTGAATTACAAAGTGAGAAGAGGGTCTCCTTTTATCATTGAGAACCTCCTTTCCTAAACTAAAAATGTGTATGTTGTAGAGGCCACTGGATAAAGTTTTCTTTAACACAAAATTACTGTTTTCTAGGAATTGGAAACTATTTTAACAATGGTTTTAACTGCTTTGAATTTTAATTCAGCCCCTGTTATGTCTAAATACCTAGTGTAGGGAAATGTAGCACAATGTCAAATAATTAAAAAAATGCTTTCAGTATAAAAGCCTATGCACAAGTAATATAGAAAATTTTTAAAGACCTT
This sequence comes from Microhierax caerulescens, assembly GCA_035590215.1. Taxonomy (NCBI): domain Eukaryota; kingdom Metazoa; phylum Chordata; class Aves; order Falconiformes; family Falconidae; genus Microhierax; species Microhierax caerulescens. Next base: position 16,143,505 of record JAVJGJ010000001.1, on the reverse strand, counting down.
TTGAAATAAAAAAAACAACTTTGCAGATCTTAACTTGCTCAAGTAAAAATACTCTAAACTTAACAGAGGGTTTAAACTTAATAATTGAACATACAGAGTATATTTAACCATTGATGAATTAAAGTTGTCTCTCTGTAACATTAACTTTTTCATTTCCTGTCTCTCTGCTATTTGCATTTAATTTCCTTTCTTTATTAAAGACTAAATATAGAGGAAAGGAAGAGAAAAATGCCATGGTTGTATTACTAAGGAGTTGCACAACTCCGTAAATCTTCACATCAGCAATGCTGTAAAGATACAAAGTATTTGGCTACAACAGAAATTACCTGGTTGAATTCTATAGTGCTGAAGACATCTAAGCAGTTCAGTGTTTCATCCTCAATTTTAATATAGATTCATGATGCACTGTTTATCTGACTATAATTTTGGTACATTTAAAGTACTTGTAAACATTCACCCTCTGAAAACTGAGCATTGCTGATCCATTAGAAGAGGGCGAAAAGTGCACTTTCAGGAAAAGATCAGAAGTATAAAATTGTAGTTTTAAAGTAGATCTACTGTAAAGTTATAAAGTGGTAAAAGAAGATGCACAAAATTGTTCTGTCACTACAACCAGTATTTGCTGTACTTTTTTTGTGACCTCATATACTTGATTTGAAGTTTATAGTTGCTGAGCATTACAACAAAACCAATGCAGAATTAGGGTGGTGGTGGGCAAGTGTTAAGTATTCACCCTGAGCACTCAGTTTAGGTGCTCCAAACTACCCTTGAGACTTGAATGAATGAATTAATGAACTTAAATGAAGGGATGTGTGTGACCAAAGACACTTTAGTATATGACTGTAGTCCTGATGAAAATAATCTCGTCTGCTGATCCTCCCTCTCCCTTTTGCTAAATGTTCTCCATCTTCATTGTGCTGGTGCAGTCTCATGCAGCCACATCCAAGGCTGCTGTAACTGAAAATGGGGGTTTGCCTTTGTTTCCCCTAAACTGGTTTCTAACTGGATAAGTTAATTTTCTTTAGCTCACTGCAAATCCACTCAAATGGTAGCACTGATGGGAATGAACAGGTAGAGGGAGGAACCAACATTCAGGGTCAGTTTAATTTATGCTGGATGAAAGTGTCTCTGGCCTTTGAGTCCTTAATTCAGTTATCCAATTAATTGTGTTTCAGCGCAACTACTTCATATTGTGTGAAGGGATCCATAACTCTGTTAATGTAGTTTATTGAAAGTGTTGTCTTGCCAGAATAATACTCAACCATGTACAAAGCTTTAAAATGTGTGAAAAATTATCAAAATTCTTTTTTTGTGTGTATAGTTTTTGCTTTCTTACGGGTGTGTTTTATTTATTTACAAGTGTAATAATTCTCTTTGTCAGCCACCACATGCTGGGAAGTTACTGTCTGTGTTAAAACACATGCCTCAGAAGTATGGACCTGATGCCTTCTTCAACTTTCCAGGAAAAAGTGCTGCAGTATGTAGATATTTCATGTTCGTTGGTCTGTTGTTCTATTATGGTCATTGGTTATTTTAATTTGTGATGTTCTTTTGTCTCATTTGTCATTGTTATAGACAATATAGACAATTGGTTAGAGTTTTAACCAATTTTTGTTCTCTGCCTGACACCTACATTATGCCTAAATAAGTCATGCTTATAATAAATGTGCATCATCACAAATACTATTACATAAAGAATGGATATAAATGAGGCTTTTTTTTTTTTCTTCCCAGACTGTTCAGTTAAATCTTGTTGCAAGGAAAATCTGCCTGCTTTTTACTGCCATGTTTCTGTGGGAATGGTGCTTATGTTCATATGCAGTATGTGTGACAGTGGCCTTGTGGTGGGGTTGACCTTGGCTGGACGCCAGGTGCCCAGCAAGCCACTCTATCTCTCCCCTTCCTTAGTTGGACAGGAGAGATCAAATACAATGAAAGACTTTTGGGTTGAGGTGAGGACAGGGAGAGAGCGCTCACCAATTACTGTCATAAGTAAAAGGGACTCAACTTGGGGAAATTAATTTATTACCAATCAAGACAGGGTAGGGTAATGAGAATTAAAAAATAAATCTTAGAACACCTTCCCCCCAACCCCTCCCTTTTTTCTGGGCTCAACTTCACTCCTGATTGCTCTGCCTCCTTCCTTTGAGTGGCACAGGGGATGGTGAATGGGGATGGTTCATCACATGTTGTCTTGGCTGCTCCTTCCACCTCACACTCTTCCCCTGCTCTGGTGTGGGGTCCCACCCATCAGAGATAGTCCTCCATGAACTTGTCCAGTGTGGTGTGGGTCCTTTTCCATGGACTGCAGTTCTTCATGAACTGCTCCACTGTGGGCCCTTTCCATGGGGTGCAGTCTCTCAGGAGCAGACTGCTCCAGCGTGGGTCCCCCACGGAGTCACAAGTCCTGCCTGCAAACCTGCTCTAGTGCAGGCTTTTCCCTCCATGGGGCCACAGGCCCTGCCAGGAATCTACTCCAGTGTGGGTTTCCCATAGGGTCACAGCCTCTTTTGGGCACATCCACCTGCTCCAGCATGGGGCCTTCCATGGCTTGCAGGTAGATATCTGCTCTGCTGCTTACTTCCATGGGATGCAGAGGGACAGACTGTCTCACCATGGTCTTCACAGGCTGCAGGGTAATCTCTGCTCCAGTGCCTAGAGCCACCTCCTCCCCTTCCTTCACTGACCTTGTTGACTGCAGAGTTGTTTCTCTCACATATTCTCACTCCTGTCTTTCATCTGCTGTTGTACAGTAGTTTTCCCTCTGCCTTCTTAAATACGTTATCACAGAGGCTGATTGGCTCAGCTTTGGCCAGTGGTGGGTCCATCTCGGAGATAGCTCTGTTGGGCATGGGGGAAGCTTCCGGCATCCTCTCACAGAAGCCACCCCTGCTACCAAAACCTTGCCATGCAAGCCCAATGCAGCCTTACATGTGGAAATATTTGCTAGTGAAACCATAGAAAGTGTTGAAGTAGCCATATTTGCAGCATTTGTTTGTTCTTTTAATGATCAGTTGATGTGATAACTTATATCGCTTATAAGAATTCGCTGAGAAAATGGATCCTAGACATGTATAGGCTGAATAATCATGAGAGAGGATTAAATTTCACTATGATTAGTTTTCTCATAGTTGTTCAGATGAGTGATTAATTTTAAAGTTCTGTGGTGTTCACTTGAAAAACAATTTGAAATTAAATAGACAGTTGGAAAACTGTGCAGAATCTTCTGTAGGAATTTACATAAATCAACACTTTTGCTCCTAAAATGGTAGGATGAAATAGTATGTTAAAATTGTCACACTTAATTCAGAATAAGATTTGGGTAAGGTTTACCAGATGACTCATTACATTTTTGTTCACATAAACCCATTAGCTTTCTGCCTCGGTGGCATGAGACTAAATTTCACCAAATTGATGACATAATGAATTTTTTGGAATGATAACCGCAGAAGAATTTTTCTAGTAATTGGCATCTTTATGTTTATCACATGAAACAGAACTTGGCAATAGACAGACACGTTTTGTTCTTTTTCGCTCCTCATGTACTGTTTCTGCACTTCTAATAATTGTGTTGAATGCATAAACTGTATGTGATATTGGGGTGCCTCAGTAACCTGAATGTGAACATCCTTATAAATTTTTAAATTATGAAGTCTTAGAAATTAGGTATTTAATCTAATTACTCCAAGATCCGTCGTGAGTTAAACCAAATGATAGTGCTACCAGTTCGCAAAAGTTGGACTCAGAGACATGTGGACTGATTAGTTATCTGGTATAAAGAAGGATTTATAGCATTTTGTTTGGACAGGGATAGCTGAATGGAGCGTGAGAGCATAGTAAGGAGTCTGGCGACACTCAAGTTCTTTTGAATTTTTTTGTTCATTGGTATTGATCATCTGGACAGCATCTTTGATCAGAGGTTATGGCAGTCTTAGTTGAAGTATGTATTACAAATCTGTGCAGTAAAACAGTGGAAAGTTAACAGTAATGTTAAAAAAACTAAAACACCCCCCCCTCAAAACTCTGAAAAAAACCCAACCTGCACACAATAAAACCTGACTGTTTGAAACAGAGTCCTGGGGTCCTGCCACACAGTTTATAACTTAAGAGCTTTAGAGCTACCCTAAACACAGTGATATGAGGATTTTGGCTGGTGGGGATTGTATTACCTTTCTTCTAAGAAAGTTTGTAAATCTATTGTATTCTAACTTGAAGGCTACATGGGTATGAGTTTCAGGAGAGAAAAGAATCTCTTAAGTGAAACGTGTATGATTCTGTTTTTGTGACCAACTTCTTTTCATAATCAGTTATTTTCCTGAATACCAATACTATGTGGAAATAAGTTTAGAAATGTGATTATTCTGTCAGACTACCACAAAACCAAATCAACTTGAATTTGCATTTTGAGGAGTATTTGCACTGTAAGACTTCCATTAATGCTTTTACTTTTGTAAGTGTAGGTTACTGTTAATAATCTTTGAGATTTAAAGACCAGTTTTAAAATATTTAGATTAATTAAATATTTTAACGGTGGAGTACCTAAAGCACAGGAGTTAGACCAGATTTTTTTAGTATATAGAAACTATACACATTTGTAGTGTGTATCTGTAGATCAGTATACATTTGTAGTGTGTATCTTAAGCTGTGTACTCTTACTATTGTGATGTAGATCTTTCTACATGAATAACTTGCTTTCTTTAGGCTATTGCCTTACCTCCTATAGCCAAGTGGCCATACCAGAATGGATTTACTTTCCACACTTGGCTAAGGATGGATCCAGTAAATAATATCAATGTGGATAAGGATAAGCCTTACTTATATTGGTAAGTATTATGTAAAACAATATTTCTGATTTTCAGTTTCTATTAATTGTTCAATGATTTCTGCTTCCATTTGTGTATGTGCTGATTTTGTTCTAATTTGTTAGTTTTCGAACAAACAAAGGACTTGGTTATTCTGCTCACTTTGTTGGCGGCTGCTTGATTGTAACATCCATAAAATCAAAGGGAAAAGGTTTCCAGCATTGTGTAAAATTTGATTTCAAGCCACAAAAGGTGAGTAAAAATAATAAAACCTTTCAGTTTCATGAATTTAAAAATGTAGCCTAGGGGGAGTGTTCTTTCTGTAGAACAACAGTTACACTGGAATGAGGAAAACAAATTTGTGTTCAGAATTCTTACTACTTTTTGATTTTACTTATGAAATATATAAGAAAGAGCTAGAAAATGCACTTTACTAGAAGTTTTATGAATTTGTGAGACTTGTGTGAATTCTTGGAGGACTCTTAGTACACGTAGTACATATACACAGCTTGGAAGTTAAAAGGCTTGTGATTTCTAACTTGTTTATACTGTGTTTTCTCCCATCTCCAGACATTCTCTTCTCCTTTTCCTAAAGGGTTTTGCTAAGGCTCCTCTATATCGTTACTTTCTCGATGTGAACAAATTCAGTGTTATTTTAAGAAAGCGTGATTACTAAGCCATATTTAGTTTTCCTAATCCAACTAGGACCATTCATAGGAGTTTGGTCTTCTTACATGTGGGAGAAAAACAGATTCAGCCTTGAAAGTATATTATACTTCATGTTCATTCAGGTTGTCCATAAAATTGTCATCTTGTGTTTGGTGTTTTATTCTATCTATTTTTTCAAAGGTAAGAATTATAAAATATTAGTTGATTTTATTGCTGATGTTTAAGGCTGCTTGACTTCTTAGTATTATGCTATGTTGAAAATGTTTCTTTTCTCAACTAGATATTCTGCTAATGTTTTTAGAGCAACTGGTGTAAACATTTTTGTGGGAGAACAGACCTCCTCAGGAATTCCTTATCATAATCCCTTGCTGTAAATATGGATCCTGTTTGTGATAATTTGACATGCACAGCCTTTGAAAGTCTTTAGTCTGGAGCCATCCTTGCTCTTTGGAATGACAACATTTGCAGTAGTCAATCATGCTAAGATTAATCCAACTTAGGACTTATTTACACCATGGTTTCAGTGTAGATTTGGTTCAGCATTGCCATGAAGATTTTTTTGAGTTCTATGCTGTAAATATCTTTTAAGCTTCTCTGTCTGTGTTTTTGTAGAAAAAATGGCATATTATGCTTTGATATAGCTGTGCAAGAAAACTCACCAATGACTTAATCTCTTCTACTTAAAATAAATCTTTCAGTCTTAATTTAATTCACATAAATAGTTGAATTTGTTCTACTATGTCCCACTTTAATGTATAAGCTATTTTGAGTGTCTATAGAATTATATCAATTGTTTTCTTTTCATTATCAGTGGTATATGGTTACTATAGTGCACATCTATAATCGCTGGAAGAATAGTGAACTTCGATGTTATGTGAATGGGGAACTGGCATCTTATGGAGAAATAACATGGTTTGTCAACACCAGTGATGTAAGTAATCCCTGTATACCAATGTCTATAGTTGATCATCATGACGGATTACATAGATATCCTTTGCCATTTTTTTAATAAACCTCCCCTGTCTTATACATTTTTTAAAAATATTGAAACAAAATCAACAATTTCTTTGTAGAGGAGTGGATTCTGCTTTTATACATATCAGAACTTTTATGTGTCTGCTGAGACCCTCAAATGCTTGTTTATGTAAAAATGATATTCCCTGTAATATACATGTTCTTTGCATAATTTGCTTGCGTAGTGTAGATTAAACCCTGTTACTGGGTTCTGTTTCATTTTCAGACCTTTGACAAATGTTTCCTGGGTTCTTCAGAAACAGCAGATGCCAATCGAGTGTTTTGTGGGCAAATGACATCAGTTTACCTGTTTAGTGAGGCTCTCAATGCTGCTCAGATCTTTGCCATTTATCAGCTTGGTCTGGGATATAAGGTATCTTAGAATTGACTATAAAGTTTCCGAAGATTAATTCTGATAAGAGTCTTTATGATGGGTTTTAAGAATGTTGTGACACCTCTATGTACTTCTAGAAATCTTCTTCCCATATAATCTTTTTATTAAACTCTTCTGTATTTCTTCCATAAGCCTATGTATCACCTTTCAAACTACAAGTAAGCATTAATTCAGTTATCTAATTTCTTAAAAAAAAAAAAAAATAAAAAAATCTGTTCATATTCACTTTTCAAAATTTCCATGTTGGTAATTGGGAGGAGGAGAACACCACTGATCTCTGGCAAGGTTCACTTTTTCACTGAGGATGAAAACTTCAAATCAAATATGATGTATTAGTTTTAGAAATTTAGCTTTATAGTTGATTGTGCTAGTCAGGTTTTTTTCATGTCTGAAGTTAGTGCTGAGGCTTAGTTTTGTTGCAGTGATTTATTATTTGTTTTGTCATAGCCTGAGGAGCACTAATTGAAGAATGTTATTCCCTAGCAGCTGTACAAACATACGCTAAAAAAGATGGTTCTTATTCTGTCTGCTTCTCAATTATCAGTTCCTTCTGAGTGAACATTGCTGACTGTCACTCTGTTTCCTAGCTAATGTGTTTCTTTTACATTACCCACCATTTTGGCAACGTCACTCTTCATGGATCAAAAAATCTTCTGCAGTTTAAATTCTGTAAAATTGTCTTTGAGTCAATGTTTTTATGAGACTTTCTTTCTGAAATGTTGCTAGATTTGAAGAAGCAATGTTGTAGTCCATTTTTGGCAACAATTGTGTTCTGGGCCATATTCTCAATATGTGTAATCTACTTTTTTTTCTTCTTTTGCTTCCTCAACCCTGATCCCCAATCCAGGGAACATTCAAATTCAAGGCAGAAAGTGATCTCTTCCTTGCTGAACATCATAAATTGTTGCTGTATGATGGCAAACTATCCAGTGCTATTGCTTTTATGTACAATCCAAGGGCTACGGATGCACAGCTGTGTCTAGAATCATCCCCTAAGGATAACCCTTCTATTTTTGTTCATTCACCACATGCCCTCATGCTGCAGGTATATCAACATTTTCATAGATTTGGAGGATACAAATTATTTTTGTTTGAAAACCTAAAAATCAAGTTTTACGAGGTATTGGACAAGAGCAGGAACTGTTAATAGGTTAGGGGTTTGGGGTTGTCCCTGCTGCTACCTACCCTGTTTCTTTAATTAATGTTTATTTAATTTAATGTTTCATTTTATTTAATGTTTATTTAATTTAATTAATCATAAGGAAAAAGTGTATTTTATCAAATTTACAACCAAAAAATGTCAATATTACAAAGACTGTTAGCTTTTTGAAATAATCCTTCTTAATTTCTGATTTATGTCCACTCCCCTACAGATATTACCTGTCTCCCATCCTTTGCCCTGTTGATATGATACCTTTTTCTTCCCTAGGCTTTGAATGCCTTAATCTTTTAATTTGTCAGAAGCTTTTCCTGGTGTTCTAGAGTTTTTCTATTACTAAAGAATTGGTTTAGAATTTCCAAGCCACCTCTATATTGATCTGAGGAGCTACACTGTAGACTGTATCTAAAGCAATAGGTCAGCCAGACTGGCCATTTAGTGTGGCTGTGGCAGCTGGTTTCTTTCTAATTGGTAATAATACAATTTTTATATTTAGGAGATTTCAAACTATTTCTAACAAAGTTTTTATCAGTTTCTGAAAGAGATTTCAATATTTCTTAATTCTTCTTTGTCAGGATGTGAAAGCAGTCTTAACGCATTCTATCCAAAGTGCCCTGCACTCCATTGGGGGAGTGCAGGTACTTTTCCCTCTCTTTGCACAGTTGGACTACAGGCAATATTCATCAGACCATGTTGACACAACTGTTTGGTGAGTCTACTTACTGTGTTTTGTTCTTTGTTTCTTTTTAAGTAAATTACTTCTTGCTTTGTTAAGGGTCAGAGTTGTTTAAATTGTCTTGTGCAACAATGAATTATGTGAAACAATGAAAAGGTGGCCTTGTTACAGGCAGGACCTCAAAGTGATGTGCTTATTTATACCAAAGTTTCTAAATAGAATCAAAATATACACATAATTTCTACTTCACAATTTTTTTTGTGTAACAGAATTACAGACAGTTCTCTTGAGCTTATTCCTGTCATGGAAAAAATCTGCTGGGGAAGGCTTGAAGAGAAACTCCAGGAAGGATGATGCTACATGAAGTCATTCCCTGGAAATGTTTTGTTTTGTTTACCTTTAGACTTTTTGGAAGATACTGTTACTCAGTGTTACTGCCAAGCCTTTTCTGTGGTTTAAACTCTGTTTCAACTCAGTCTGATTTCTGAACATCCAGTCACAGAAACGGGTGGAGCTCCTACCTTAGAGTGTAATTAATACAAAGGGACTGCTTTTTAGAATCCTGGTGTAGTTTTCTATGTTTCATTGCAATTGTAGTTTTGTGACTGATTAAAGATGATTTACATCCATATTGTTGCTAAGAAGGGGTGGTCACAGTGTTCCTTCAGCCCATTTGTAAGTTCCTGGGCCTCTCTTCAGTTGGCTCAGACTTGGGCATCTATGTGACAAGTCAGGGATTTGATTCAGTTGTAAACTGGCCCAGCGTAGAGGGGTTTTCAGCTAAGGTCTTAATTCATAGGCAGCAGTGCTGTGACACAAGGCAAAGGGCCTGAACGTTCCTTTTGGCAGCAGTACAGAATTGAATTAAGTTGAACCAATAGTAGAGCTGTGTCTAGAAAAATATTTACAATGTTTGCTCATCTGAAAGCAGGAGGAAGTGGAATTGCATTTGTTCCTATCTTGCGGAATTTTGAAAGTGAAATACAAAGCAGAGAGAAGTATGTGCTTGACTGTTGCCTTTCTGCAAGGAGGTTTTTTTTCAGAATTTTGGTATTGCACGGTTAATCTCAGAATCCAGAATTTCAAGTTAGAAATCCATTAATTAAAAGTAACAAGTTAAAGCTTTCAAAACTTAGTCTTGCACTTTGTTTTAAAAATTCTGATCTGAGCATTTATGTAACATGTTAAACTTATTTCTGGGCTATGTGATGGAAGTGTTTATTTGGAAATACTTTGTCTTGTTGTAACCCTTGAAAACTATTTTTCTCTACTAAAACATTATATTTTTCAGTTCTACTTTATTGGCTTTCATCATGGAGTTGTTGAAGAACTCCATTGCTATGCAAGAACAGATGCTTTCCTGTAAGGGCTTCCTTGTGATAGGATACAGCCTAGAAAAGGTAAACCAAATCTTTCTCAATGTTTTACATTAATCTTGATTTTTTTTTTTTTTTTTGAGAGAAATACTTTTCTTAGACTGTTGCAGGGCTCTTCCTTAAGCAGATCTTCTTTTGCAGTCTTCCAAAGCCCATGTTACCCGAGCTGTACTAGAACTTTGCCTTGCCTTTGCGAAATATCTGAGCAGCTTGCACAATGGGGCGCCCTTACTGAAGCAGCTGTGTGATCATGTTCTCCTTAATCCTGCAATATGGATTCATATTCCAGCACAGGTAAAAATGCTTATGCTTATGAATAAGATATCTTATGATACAACTCTTGATTTGGGAGTGTTGAGACTAAACCTGGACTCCCAGAATTATATGTCCTGGATCCCTAGCAGGAACCATAGCAGGAACTGTTTTCAGACTCTGCTTTTCTGCATGTAGCTGTCAAGTTTTGCAGACTCCGAAGGTTTTCAGGGAGTTTGGAAATCTGCAGTGTTCTGTAGAGCAGAGTTGGGAGGGACTTCTGCAGTCCCTCACCCAGTGAGTGTTGGAGACTGAGAAGAAATTTTGGATGTATTAGTTGGCAAAAACCCAGCAATTTTTAGGAGAGATTGTTCTGGGTGTGAGATTTGAAGTCTTCATTGAAATTGATATATTCCCCACAGAGTATTTTTGTTTTGGTGAATTTATGTTCTCTGAGGGCAAACAGCTTGGATGGAGACTTTACAATTAGTTCTACCTGAAACCTTCCTACTATGTTTTTCGGTCTCCTCTGTAAGGGTTTGTTTTGCATTTCAAAAACTGAGACAGCACCAACAATGCTACTGTTTAAGTCATTGTAAAACATTTGTTTGCTACAGCTAAACAAAGTTAGTAAATATTATTTAAGTCATCTATTTCCAAGGAAAAAAAATGGGAAGAAGATATGTTAATGCTTAAGCCTATAATAAATATGCACCTTTCTATAATACTTTCTGTGCGACTCTGTTCTGAACAAAGAGGTTGGGCTAGATGATGTCCAGAGGTGCATTCTGATCTCAGCTATCAGTGGTTGTGTGAATACCATACATTCATTCTCCTATGAGCATGGACCAACTAAAAAAACCCACAGCACTCTATAGTTTTAGAAATAAAATTATTTTTTTCATCAGTTTGCAAGGGTTTCAAGAGCTTTGTGACTGAGCTATGCAGAGAAAATCATATTTCTTTAAGACATTTTAATAGATGGAATTTAAGAATGCAGTTGTCTGATGTCCTGCAGTTTTGCTGTAATGATTTTTAATGTCCCGATTGGGTGTTGTAGGTTCAGCTGATCCTGTACACTTACCTGTCTACTGAGTTCATTGGCACAGTTAACATATATGGTGCAATCCGGCGGGTTGGAACAGTTCTTTTGGTCATGCATACCCTAAAATATTATTACTGGGTAGTCAATCCTCAGGATCGCAGTGGTATAACTCCCAAGGGCATAGGTATGTATTCATTTCTACTCTAACAAGCTGATATTTATTTTAAAACCCCCTTGTATACAATGTGTAGGATAGAACTGTAAAAGAATGGTGTTTTAATGGGGTGGGTTCACTGTAACAGTTTGAGCAGTGTGTTTTTGTCAATAGGATATTCTTGAAAGCTTTTTGATAATCTAATGGAAAATTTCTTAAGAAGTCATCAAAGACCTATGTGTATTAATACTAGATAGAGCTGGTCAGAGAAATGGTAGGGTTTTGGAAGTGTAAAGTGGTGCCTGAGAATGTGGTCTCTTTACGGAGCTTGTTCAAGTACCGGACAGCCTTTAAGTGCTTGATAATAGCAGTATAGCTGAAAACAAGCATACTGAGTCTATCTGACAAGCGTAGGGATCTGAACTTGTTGCAAAACTGCTTAATAAGCGTGCTTAATCCAGACAGTGAACTCATGGCAAAAGTAGTAATAAGAAATTTAGAACAGGTGTTTACTACTTGTCATTGACATGGAAGACAGAACAAGAATACTTACTGATCCTAAGAAAATAAGCAAAGGGAATAGCTGCATGACTAAGAAATATAGTACTGTAAAAGGAACTGGGAGAAGTGAGATGTGCACCAGCATAATGTAAACATGTGCAGATGGAACTAGCGTGGATAAGGGGATCGAGGCTGTTGGGAAGTAAGACTTTATGACCCTTCTAATTGTTGTTCTGTGTTTTATGGGGCTGGGCACACAGCCTTGGCAAAGGAATAACTTAAGTCTCTAGCCTCTCCTGTAATGAAGGAAGGCTCTGGAATTTCAGAGAGAAGCAGGTGATGAAAGAGAGCTAAATACACTGAGAGTGAGTGCTCCTCAGTTATATTCAACTTCCTGCCAGTAACCTGTCAAAATGACCAACTCTTCCTGTTAAGAGGGTTGCAAAGATGGTTTTATAGTATTTTGCATCCTGTAAGGAGCGAAGCATGTGTCTATTCTCCTTTTTTAGTGAAGATATGGCTTAATTAGTTTCTGAACGGATTTCTTAAGCCTGAGGCAAGTGTGTGTAGGATAGTCTTACTAATACAGTTTAATGCCTTATTGATTAAACAGATCTATATTGAAAATAACTATTCTTAATCAGATATGTCTGTGGGCCTATACTGCATAAAACCAGATTCATATGATCACTTACATTTGCTAGTTGGTTTGCTTTTCCATGGTGATAAAGATCGTAAGAACTGTGAACCTATAATCAAATGTAAAAACTATCCCTAAAAATAATTTGCAACAGTTCATTTGCTTTCTGTATGAAAGCTTTTACTTGGCTTGACATTTAGTTGCACCTGTTTTTTTTAACCTTGCCTCTCCTGTGAACTGCTCAGTATTTGAGTATTTAAAATGTTTCAGTGAAAGTCTACTTTACATTGAATGGCAGAAACAAGTTATTTTGACTTAAAGTTAACAAATCAAGTCACGGCTTTCGAGGTAATCTTTATATATAGCATTGTAAGATTGATTTTTTTTTGTTGTTGTTGTGTATATATCCAGTGTGTAATAATGGCATATAGTTCTTCCTGTGAGCTTCAGCAGAACCTTAAAAACAATTGTAAATTGCAAAAACCTGAAATCTGGAAATTCTGACATAAAGTTCTCGTATCAGTCTTAGTCTTTGCATGAAATAGGTTCATAGACACTGCAAGGAAGTGGTAAAATCATGAGAAGAATTTGGAGGGGTCGGGCATTTTGCTAATAAACAGTGTTAAAATGAATTACTGTTTTGTAGACTGAAGTGGAAGAAAGGTAACTTTACTTAGAATTGTACTCTCTTCCCCCAGAAAATGCCTTTTATTTTTAATTATGTGAAAATGCATACTATGCTAATAATGACTGTTAATTTGCATTTCATATATCTACTTTCTTCTTTTGTAGATGGACCACGGCCTACTCAAAAAGAGATTTTATCTCTGCGAGCATTCTTGTTGATGTTCATTAAGCAACTGGTGATGAAGGTAGGACAACTTTAAGTTGATAGGATATCTATCTCTTTAAGATGATAGGATATCTAAGTTTTCTTTCATAAAGAAATACTCTTTAATATAGTATGTTTAACTAAGCATCTTGAGTTTTGTAAACAAATAAGTAAATAAAAATACCATGTCAGGTGCATCTTTTTGTTGTGGCTCTTGCCACAGACAGCAGTGCTAAAGATACGTTTTTCTCCTTTTTAAGCTGTTTTTAATAAAAGTAAAGCTGTTAGATCATTAATCTAGAAATGTTTACTACTGGGGAAATAAGTATTTGATTCCATTTTTGGTTTTTTTTGGTAAGAACACTATCACCTGCATCAGAAGTGCTTATAGACTAAAGAACATCATTCGATATTATAGGCTGTGGGCCAGTAGGACAGAGAAGTATCAGAAAGACTTACTCTATCAATAAGTTTCACAGCTGTTTGTTAGACATTAGATGAATATTGAAATTCATCAGTTCTGGTTATAGACTCATCTTAACCCTTTCCTGTTGTAAGCCCTGATCTCTCTCTCCTTCTGTCCCTTCAGTAGACTGACTTTTCTGTGTTTGAATCTACCTCCCTTTCTCCCCTTTTCCCCTGCGTGGCTAAGGGACCAGTATGCTCTCTGTGCTGCTAGCCTCAGCCCCAGCAGTATGGAGAGTAACTACCAGAAAAATTCTTTTGACTCTTATACTCTTCCTTTAAATAGGATGTTCTGCAATTTGAAGTATCAGGGACAATTTAGCTGTCAAACTCTAAAGGACTTTCTTTAAGTGTTAGCTTAAATTTATTTATTTATTTTAAATATCTGTCAGAGATTTATAACTTGGACAGTTTTGGATAGTGTTTCACAAGGACAGTAAAAAGCATGTCCGTCATAAAAGATTGATTCTTGTGCACATTTTCTGTTTGGGCACAGTGGTGCAAAATCTTTTCAGGAAATGAGATTTGCTTTAAAAAATAAAAGCCTTAGAAATGAAGAAGGCTGCTTTTCCCTACCCTCATACTGTTCTTAGAAACTTTTAGGTTTTATATTATTTTCACCCAAAAAGACCTCAAGGCATATTCCTGACATAGACATCACAAATTATTTAAATATTCGCAAAGTTGATAGCAACTGAAGACAGGATTCTGCAGTGAAGTGTAAACTCAGCTGTAGACATAGCTCACAGGCTTATAATTAAACATCCAGGTCTACTTTTAAATCCTTCTTTTTACCTTAACTTTTCTATCAATAGGAAGCTCTGGGTTCAAATTGTCTCTATCATTTAACATGTGTTACTCTAACAATTTCATGTACTGTATTAGTATAGAGATAATTTTTGTGCCTTTTTTGGAGTTGTCTTGAAGCACTTTTATAACTTTCAGTGGGTATTTTTTGGGCAGGGGAAAAGCTACCTTCCAGCTATGAAGCTATTATAGTACCAAGTGAAAACAAATCTGTCTTGTGGGACTTGCTTCGTCTGTAATGTTTGTAATGCTCTTTTGGGAACAGTACTTTTGTACTTGAAGGATGATAATTAAAACCTGATTGTTTTTAAAGGACTACGGAATAAAAGAAGATGAATTGCAGGCTATCCTCAATTATCTGCTCACCATACATGAGGTAATCTTTAACTTGGGGTGTGTGTCGGAGGAGTGGTGTGCTACTACTGCTGTTTGTGACCACCAAATATTTGAATTTTTTCAAATATTACCTTCTTTATTCCACAAGATGGCTCTGTAGAGGAAGTAGCAGACATTGTCCAACTCTTCAGTGAAGTGTGCTGAATTGCCAATATTCTTGCAGTGATTTAAGCACTATGTTCAATGTTAGATTGAAGTTCATTAAGCCAGTAAGTCAAAATGGTTTCTTATGTTGTTCTGCAAACCGATTTACCAAGCAGGAGAAACAGATGGTGAGACTGACTTTATAAAAAAAAAAAAAAAAAAGCGCCTTTTTTTTATGCTGCTTAAGTAGTATTTTTTGTTTTGGTTTTTTCTCTCCTTTTTATTTTGCTTCTTAAATAAAGCAATAAAATTGAAAACATGCATTAAAAAATAAAGATGTATGTTAATGGCATCTAAGAGAAGCATATAAACTTAATTGGGAGAAAATGTTGGTTACCACTGATACATCTGCATCTTCATATTTTAGCACCAGGAAAAGGCACTTTATGCCAGATGCAACATCAAAGACAAGGGAAATGGGGTCATAAATCTAACTGATCTCATCTCTGTAAGGGTGCTTGAAATGGGTAAAATAAGGAATTAATTGAATTTCATTTCAAGCAGTATGAAGTTATGTTTCTTTTTTTTGTTTACACCTATATGTTTTCCTTTTATTCTGTGGGCTGGTTGCTACTACTTGGTGGTACCGTGGTCAAGAAATTTGAGTCATTCTAGTTTAAATGGAGGTATAAAAAGTAAGTCTTGGTAACATGTAAAAGTAAACCAAAATAGGAGAAACTTTATATAGCCTTCACATGAGGGGGTGACATTTTCACTGTTTTAGCAGTTTGCATAGTCAAGTGTAAAAGTACAATGAATGCTGAATCCCACAGAATTGGGTATCTAGCTGTAAATTCAGAAAAATATCAATGAAAAAAGTAAAATTCAGCCTTCTTATAGGACTTGTTCACCAGTGACAGCATCTGTAATGCAAGCTGATATCGTCAGGTGAATACAATTGTTCAGGGGGTGTAAAACTGGTCTAATAGAGAAAGAATCTGACTATTTATTCAGAAGTGTTGGGAAATGGGTTGGTATTTTTTTAAATAAACTTTCATTTTAATGCCACAAAGAATGGGAAAAGACAACAGTTGCATTTTGCTACTTTGTAGCTTTTTTATAAATTTATAATTTTTTAATAAAAAAATATTTTTATAATTCTGATTAACTTTGAACAAATTAATAAACTGTTGTTTGGAGTGCTTTAGGCTAATAGTATGGAAAACTTTACTAAGCCTGAATACCCATTTTAAATGTTGTCTGTGGCAGGTGATGGTATGTTTGTTTTTTGTTTTTATCTTGGGGTGGATATTTGTCAGTAGTGATTTTGCATTAAACACCACCTTGTGTCCCAGAACATGTGCAGCAGTTTATTTCTAGCTCCTGTTCAGTAAAAGAGGGGGAAACACACATGCAAACAGATGAGCGTGTGTGGAAGGAAATAGCATAGTCCAATAGTCTGTTCCCTGTCAAAGGCTTATATCCCAGACACAGATGTATTTACTTTATCACTTTTCACTCTAGAAAATAAAGTATTTACTTTAGTAGTGTTTTCTTCTGTTCTTGCCTTTTGATCCTGGCCTAATTGTTTTGGTCCTTAGTTTACTATTGCTCTCCAGATAATTTTGAAATGTTTTGTAGTGTTTTTTTTTTAACCAAACTGTTCTAGTGTACATGCATTTTTAATTCAAACATGTAACTTCTGTTTAACAGGATGACAATCTAATGGATGTCTTGCAGTTACTTGTTGCTCTGATGTCAGAGCATCCTGGTTCCATGATCCCTGCTTTTGATCAGAGGAATGGATTACAGTAAGTTTGAATTTTATAAGTGGGCAAAAGGAAATGATATTTTGACCATAATGTTGCATGCTAGAATTTCCACAAAATCTGGAAGGTCCTCATCAGTAGGTGTGTTGCAATCTTAGACTCCTCATCTTGAGAGATTTTTGTGTCCAGGTGTTCTTTTGACAACAGGTGATGTTGGAGTTATTGTCAGTGAGGTCTTTTTTTTTGTTTCCAAGCTGTCAGTCATGCTTAAACAGGTAGTGATCAATTTGAGTTGGTCTATACATTGATGTTAAGTCTTCATCTACTAGCGCTTAGTCTTTAGCCTCCCATTCTTAGATATATTTTAGAACTGAAAGTGGGCTGACAAAAATTGGTTCAGGTTTCTTCTGATCTTTGTTAGTTTTCTTTCCTTTTATTTTTTAAAGCATGTAAAGCATTATGGGACTTTTGCAGAAGAAACCTTTTATTTGTTTAAATTTAGAACTTTGTGGTATGGATTGTTCACAATCTTTTCTTCAGCAAACAAAAATATTGTTTAACACTGTTGTGAGAGAAAAGTAGGGAATGTAGCAAATTCTACTTACAGTAAAAGCACAAGAGAAGATCTGCTAGAAAGTCTGAAAATTATGACTCTGATTTTGTGTTGTGGCTCTCAGAGGATGGTCACATTATTGAACTTTTCTACTTTAAAATGAGGCTGCCTGTACATAGTGGGGAAAAAATTGGAACAGGCAAACAAATGTAAGAACTATTCCTAGAAGGGTATGTGGAGTAGTAATTCTCTTGCTGTGTAAAGGCAGAGTCTCATTTCATACGTTTTGTTGCACCTATTGGTTAACCCCTATTTATACATACATTTTTTTTCAGTTGCCCTTTCTCCAGAGACGACATTCTGGCATGTTCATAATTGTTTTCTCTGCTTTTAGTGCTAGGCTGATTTTTTTTATTTTTTTTTTTTTTTACCCATTTTCTTCAGCTTTGACTTCATTTGTATGGTAATGTATCATGCTTTGGGAAACTAATAAAAACTCTAAATAACAAAATATTTGAATGTCATGTTGGGTCTCCAGTGCAATGTGTTTGTTTTTATTTAACAACTGGCAGTAGACATTTTCTTTTTTATTTACTAGTATATGGTCATGTCAGTATGAGTAGTGAGTCCACAGTGAGAAATCACTTTGTTTTCCTGTCTCATTTGTTACATTCCTTGCTCCTGTGTTGTCTCCAGTCACTTAATGGGCTTTTGTATGCTTATTGATACATCTGCTTTTTATAATTAATATTCTTGAAAATTTAAAATAATTTTTATAAAGATTTATAAAAACTTGGAGAGTTTTAATAATTAAAATTTTAAATGCTAGTCTAATTTCATTTTATTTGGGGAGTGGAAGATACATGTGATGAGATCTGTGCACTATTACAGATTGAATTGGTAATGTCAAATATATGTATGGTTACTGGACACTTCCCACTGTAACACTGTACTTCCAATTATTTATTAATTTACTAGACTTTCAGTTACATGGACACTTTCCTTGCTGTGTTTGTGACACTCTCATTTTCTTTCTTGGCAAAACTTCAGCTTGAACTGTTCAGCTAGTCAGGTCCAGTACTTTACTAGAAACATGCTCCTAGCTTCCTTTGGCTTTGTTCTTACACCTTCTAGTGGAAAATCATAAACAAGTGTAGACCATAATCATGAGGTGAAGAGCAGAAACCAATGTAGGTGAAATGAGAAGAATGTCTCCTGACTTGGTGTCATTATCCCTCCTCAGGGAGCAACAGCGTGCACAGATGTCAAATATTAGTGCTAGTAAAAAATCCCCCTCCATACAGGACTATTCCTATCCAGCCACATTTATACTAGAAGATATTGCTTGCTTAGTTTTCTGGGTAAAATATCAAATTAAGACAGTTCTCAAGGAACTGCAGCAGCCTTTCACAGCATGTTTTATGTATTGGTATTTAAGAGGTATTTAGATTAAATTAAAAATCTCTAAATGTAATTATAAAATGTGAAATCAAACACTATTGTGCTGTTAACAGAAATGCCATGCTGTTTTTTGTGGACTTATTAATAGTCATTCTTTTAAATTAAGCTCAGATATACAGCGATTTTTGGAATGACGAATTAACTGCAGTAGACTGCAAATAAATTTGTATTTCAAATATTTTAGAAAACATACTTTGTATTTTCTCTACTTAGGGTTGTCTACAAGCTTTTGGCGTCACAAAGTGAAGGCATCAGGGTGCAAGCTCTAAAAGTGATGGGATATTTCTTAAAGCATCTTGCTCCAAAGTAAGTATTGGTTTAGGTCCTAAAACAAGCCCCATCTTTCCCAACCCCCTCCCAAGAAGGAGAAAAGGTAGGGTTTTACACATATATGCCGTATATGATTTTGCGTGTATATTATTTGGTGTATTTATATATACATACATGTTTATATGTACAGTAAAAAAAGCTGTACTGGAGGTTAGTGAGTAAATATGCTTCACTGAATAGAAGCTACTATTCTTCAAGTACCCTTCAATTTGTTTGCCATTAATACATTTCTGATATGGTGGAATTACTTGTTATTGGCAGCTAGCGTCCAGGCATTATCACTGCCTTACCGAGTTCATTTAATACTTGCAGTATGGCTGCATGCTTTTTAAAGTTGTCTTTTTCTGTAATTCCACAGAAATCGGTAGCAAGAATAAAACTGCTGAGATTGAACCCCATGTCACTTACTGAGAACTAAATCTAATATGTCACAAGTTGACTACAATAGTAGGTAACTAGTGAGATCGCTGTCCATGGTTGTATTTTTGAGTGAAATGAGGACAAAGATGCCCTTTCCTTAGTGTTTATCAAGAAATCCCTGTGGGTGTGTTCCAGCTTCTTGGGCCCGTGGATGGGTAGACTGCATTTATGGAAGAAAGTTAGCTGTTTTCTGTCTGTCTTCAGCAGGCGACTTATCTTTTCAGAATTTGAATCCTTGCCCTTTTCCTTAATGAGAAGTGAAAGCAAGGGAAAAAAAATGAAAAAGATGTTTCCAGTGATTTCATATTTCTTGGGGCACACTGTTGAAGCTTTTTTTTTTTTTTTTTTTTTTCCCCTAAAGCAAGTTGAATTTTATCTTTCTGTACTGTTTTAGGAGAAAAGCTGAAGTCATGCTTGGACATGGATTGTTCTCTTTGTTGGCTGAAAGGCTGATGCTTCAGACAAGCTTAATCACCATGACCACATACAATGTCCTATTTGAGGTAGTAATATACTGTAGTTACGATCCAATCTTCCTAATTACTTGTAAGACATGTTAGAAAATTGCTTACATATTTGTGCTGATATGTTCCAGATGACATTAAACCTTAGTGTGATGCAGCTGAGTGCTGCTTTTTCCAAAGCTCACTACCTGAGATTTCCCCCCCTCCCCCTGCCCCAATTTGGTTATGCTCATTATGCATAATTCTAGATAATGAGTAACCTGAATGTATCAAGCAGACATTCATATTTTACTATAGCAATGATCTTGCCTTATGGTGATCTTTTGGTTAGATTCAGGTTTCTCTTCCAGTGTATTTAAAATAACAGTGTGTGCCTAAGAGAAGGCAAAAAAAATATAGTTTAGAGTAAAATTTTAGGTACAGGATGAAATAAATTATCAAGACAGACGAATGGGTTTTTGGTTAATTTTTAGAACCATGGTGAAATAACAATGGTGCTCTATGAAGGATGTATCCAACTATTTTTCAGTGAGTTGTCTTTATGAACATTGATATGGCATCTTCTTCTTTCTTGCTAGATTCTGACTGAACAGATTTGCACTCAAGTGATACATAAACAACATCCTGACCCAGATTCAACAGTGAAGATACAAAATCCTCGTAAGATTGATACGTGTTTCCAAGTGCTACCATATGAAAAGTCTGCTCTAAAAAGCTTATTAATTATATCCACCAGTCTTAATTCTGATGTTTCACATCCTTTCATAAAAAAAGGAAAGATAATGTGCATTTAGTTGGAGTTATTTAGGAAGTATGTCTCTATAGCTTTTTGAAAGACGTTTTGCATGTCTAAATGTGTATGTAGTTCATAACTCACCATTTTTGGCTGTGCAGTCATGTTAGGAAATGGTTTTTCAAGACTTCCATGCACCGGATACTTGGATTTAATCTGTGTTTAGGTTCCTGCAAAATTCTGATTGCATTATTTAGTGATGTCAGACTAAATTACCTGAAATATGGAAACAGCCTTCATCTTATATTACATTCAGTATGACAATACTAGATGGAAAGTAGGAGAAATGTATCTGCTCACTGTTTTGGTTAGCCTACTTTATGGGAAATGTCTTGATATGAAACTTTAGATGTCTCTTGAACTAAGAGACAGTACTGGTCTCCTTTACTGAGTCATATGCATTATTGATGTGCTCTGTGCATAACAGAATGGACTTATGATAGCTTTTGGAGTTAATTTTTTTTTTCTAGAGAAATAATAGATTTTTCATTTTCATAGCTGCTTTGTGATTCAATGTAGGTCATAGTTGTGGGTTTGCTTCATGTGGCAAGTGGGGAAAGAGAAAGGAAAGCAAAGCAGATACAGAGGAAAGAAAACAGTTTGCAGTATGCCATTTGCCTTCTGGTAAATCTGTATGAAGCAAGAGGTGTGAGGACATTTCTGTTACTTTCTCAAGATTTTTTTTTAAAGTTGGGAGTCACTGCAGTGGTTAATACAGATTATTTGTACTGTGAGGTATGAGCCTTGAATTATCTAGGTCTAGCAGGAAGAGTGATTTCTAGAGGACCTTTTTAAGATCAGTGCTAATATTGAATAAGAAATTTATCCTTTTAAAGAAGTGGTACAACGTGAAGTTCACAGTGACCGTTTTCAAATTTCACCCTAATTTATTTACGAAGTCAACTTTGTTTTTAAAGTAACAAGAACAGCTACTGCCCCACTGCTTCAAAAAGTGGCATGTACTCACAATTTTGACTGTCTTCTAAAACTACAGAAAACATTATACTCATAAGAGATAAAATTTTATATCGGGAGGGTTTTGTCCTCTTTCTCAAATTTTTTTTATAACATTGTTAAGTGTAATCCAAAGTTGTTTGCATTCTTCAAAAATTCAGTGTTATTAACATAGAGCAAAATCTATGCATTTTTCTCATATATTGATTTTATAATAGATATATCATATTATGTGAACTTCCTTGAAAAAAGTTCTGACAGATTCTGATAGCTTGTCATTTGTCATGCGGTAAGATTGGTGTTGCATAAACCTGATGATTCAAACAAAATATAGAATAATTGAACTTGGGTTCCATTTTCTTCAGTTGTATAGGTCTGCAAATCCCGCTGATGGTGACCAGATTTGAGAAGTCTTGGAGGAAGGGATTTTATTATTTAAATCTTCTACTCAAATAGAGATGTGCTTTTTCTCAGTATAAAATTTTTTTATGTAGCATTACTTTTCTTGTACAAACAATATTGAAATATGTCCTGTATTTTATGCTGTGTTTAGTACTAATGCTTTGTTGCTCATGAACTGTTTTACAGAGATTTTGAAGGTTATTGCAATCCTGCTACGTAATTCTCCACAGTGTTCAGAAACTCTGGAGGTTCGGCGAGCCTTTCTTTCAGATATGATTAAACTTTTTAATAACAGCAGAGAAAATAGGAGGTAAGATAGCTTGCTAATATGCACATGTATATGAAGCAAGTAACAAGGTCTCCTAGTAAATTAGACTCATTAAGCAGATGTGGTTTCATTGCTATTTGGAAAATACTATAGTACATAGCAATTGTTCTAAACTTGTTGAATTCCTGACTTAGCTGATGTATATTTCTAAGATATATTTTGAAATTTGATTAGATAACATGTGTGTATTTTGCAGGAGTTTGTTGCAGTGCTCTGTCTGGCAGGAGTGGATGCTTTCCCTTTGCTGTTTTAATCCAAAGACTTCTGAGGAACAGAAGATAACTGAGATGGTGTATACTGTATTTCGAATTTTGCTCTACCATGCAATCAAATATGAATGGGGTGGCTGGCGTGTTTGGGTGGATACATTGTCAATCACACATTCGAAGGTGAGTGTCTGAAATAGTTGGGAAATTTTATTATGCTGTGTAATTAGATTTAGAGCCTTAAAGCACTGTATCATATAGTGAGATAGGTAAAAGCCTCGTTTATATCTGTTGCTGGGCATAACTTTCTAGTTGACAATTTTTTGTTGTTGCTCAGATTGTGATAGTATTAGTCTATATTGAAAGTGGCACATATTTTCAGATACGACATACATTTCAGGAGCATTTAGCAAAAATTTTAGTGCCAGTTTTGCTTTTTGATAATGACATGAACACAAGGTGGCGCACCATATCTATTCATAAACAAAGATACCTTTTCGTAATATCAAAAGGCTGTAAAACAAAACAAAAAAAAAGTGAAAAGCAAAGAAGTCAAAGTTAAGACGAATGCTTCAGCTGTTAAGCTGTTATGGAGTACAGGGATGCGAACACATATCCTTGCAGTATGAACGAAACTATTACCTTTTATTCTTCTGATTTTTTGGTTGTAACAACTGGAATTATATCATAAAAGTTATTAGTGGATCTGCAAACCAAGGCACAGTAGTATAAGAGAGAACTGCCCTGCCTTATTCTGAACAAATGAGTGAGGCCCGTATGGCCTCATAATTATTTGGGTTTATCAGAAATATTTACTTAAAGTAAATTAAATTACAAATTCTGTATTTCTAAACACGTGGAACTTAACAATACGAAAAGGACATCTGTGAATTCTTAAGGTCACTTTATGATTCTAAGGTCCTTGGTTTGTATGAATTTTCTTCTCAAAAACAGTCAGTCTGTAGTCAGCAAGAATACTGTGGTTTTGCAGTTCTGTTTATCACATTCATAGCTTGATGGTGGATTATAGGGCTATGGGGAGACAAATGTGGAAATCTATATAACAAGTATGTGAAATAATATCATTAGTCACTTTACTAAATGGAATCCAGGTGCAAAGGAGCCAGGGCCAAATTTCAACCCTTGCAGAGATCCCATTTTAGTTGTTGAAATGTCCTTAATCTTCTTTTGTGTTAGCTCTCAGTCTTCAGAAATCCTGTTTCCTCTCTTTCCCCTAAGATGCAGAGGGCGTGAGTGGAGTAGATAGTACAATGGCAAGCTGTAGTCAGAGTAAAGATCCCTAACGTGCTTTTATAGAAACTGGCATAATTCAAAGCATTTGTGTGATTGCTGGGTAACTGCCCCAGGGAAGGGTGGAGAGGTGAGTGACGGAAGGCCACCTTTCTACCTCAGTTGTGCGGAGCTTTGGTGTATTGAATTTAAAAATTGTCGAGCATGTTATCTTACAAGCTGTAGTTCTACTCTTAAATTCTTTTTGTTAGATAACGTAATATCAGAAATCTCATGTAAGTAGCTTCTATGTCAAAATGATTATGTGGATTTTTGGTCATTATTGTTAGTGACTTTAAAGTGGCTAATCAATGGCCTAGAGGTCACAGAGGGAAAACCAAATAGTTTTATTGTGATGCCACAGCCAAATGTTAAAAAAGACCCCACAGTTTTAGAAAATATTGAAAAAATTGAGGTACAGGTAATGCTACTTTTGGCTGGTGTTTTTTTCAAAAGGCTGTATGTTTTTGTGCAATATTATAGTGAAAGAGAAAATTACTTGCTTCACTCTTTGTTTCTCATTTTGGTTTCTGGCATGGTGAGGTATCGTTGGTTGTAGAAGTAACTTCCAGTATCAGTTTTCCCAACCCTAACTTTGTTGGCTTTCTGTTCAGTATATAAGGACTGTTTGTTCTTCCAACCTATTTCAGAGGGAGCTGAACCATGTGAACCATGGCAAGGGTAAAAGCATGTGAGTGTGGACAGAAGTAGCAGCAGAGCGGTGTTGTAATTTTGAAGGAATTGTAAAGTTCAGTTTATTTGGCAGTTGCTGCTAATGTCCAATTCCAGAAGCCTAAATGAAAATTATTAAACAACAAAATCACTTGGAAACTACCTTAAGAGTAGTGATATGAATGATGATGCAGTAATCAAGGATTTTAAAATTGGATTTTTTCCCTTTATTATGTGTTTACCATTTGAACTTTTTATAAATAATACATGCAATTATTAAACTAGCAATATAACTACTTTTAGTTACATAAGCATAAATGGATACATTACAGAAAAGCTCTTCATGGTAAAACTTTTCTAAGCACTTGAAAATGTCCTTATAAACTGATATTAATATCTAATGATAATGAATTTTTAATCCCTCTAATTTTGCTTGTTTTGAGTATTCTTGTATCCTGTTATACCAATATTGAGATTAATATAAATTCACACATAACATAGTGTAGACATAATTCAGTGGGCAAATTGTTTGATCTAAGTGCATCTCAGAAGT
Source organism: Microhierax caerulescens (assembly GCA_035590215.1). Lineage (NCBI taxonomy): Eukaryota > Metazoa > Chordata > Aves > Falconiformes > Falconidae > Microhierax > Microhierax caerulescens. The sequence goes on along the minus strand of JAVJGJ010000001.1, from coordinate 16,118,044 downwards.
TTTTGATTTCTAGTATGCTTTCAAAGTAATGTGGGAATTATAGGAACAAAAATATTTCCTTAACATTGCTAAGAGAATAACCAATTTGTGTTTTTATTATTTCATCTCTAATTGTATTGGGTTACTGCTTATTTTTCCTTTTTACAACCCTTTGCGCTGTTCTTGCCACTAATTTATAACACCATTCTATGATAAAGAACTAGTACATAAAGGACTAGTGTTACAGAATTGGATAGGTTTTGCAGAGCTACACATCAAGATACATGCAGCTGCTATAAAAAGCCAAAGAAACTCAATTGCAATTTTATTGTCCAGTTTGATAGATTTCCTGCCACCTTTGTAGCAGGGAAGCTGTTTGTCACTGTAACCCTCTCCTCCAACAGCTGCACAACGTTTTATAAGCAGCAATGGCTTTGTAGCATAATTGCAAAATTGGTTTACTTGCACCCAGAATTTAGAAGCTGTGTGTAACCTTTTTAAAGCCAAATATCTTAGTATTACTCATGTGTTTTGTTCATTTCCATACTATATTTTTTGATGTTTTCCAAGTATTAACACAGCGCATACAAAGGTGTTTAATCTGTGGCTTCTAGTTCAATAAAAATGTTAATGAAAATATTAAATCACCATTCTAGTTTGTTCTAACTGACCAGTGCTGAATTTATGAAAGCATCTAAGAACTTCTGTTTTTTGAACAGCATAACCATACTAGCTAGGCCTTAGATTTTATCTGTCTAGCCATGTTACTGTGTAAAAAGGACCAATGAATTTGGGGTTAATAGTAGGAAACAAGAATGCTGGACAACTTGCCTTTTCGACCTTTCGGCTTCACCAAGTGTTAAAAGAATATAATGATTTAGACAGTGCAATACACTCCTAAATTATCTGAATGTTTTAAGCTACTGGGAAGAACTAACATTTTCTTATTTCAGGCCCGTAAATATATTTTACTACTTAAAAGTTGCTTCATGTTACCATGTGATTTAGTTAAAAAGAAGATATTTGGGGTAAATTCTGATTTGTTTTTTTAGTAGCTGAAGAAATTTTCATGGACTAAGGCACAGAAATGTTAATATGTATAAGCTACAGGTTTATTGCTGTACGATTGGAAATACTTTGTTCACTGGTCTGAATGAGAAGTAGTATAATCTTAAAATGTTAGTACTCTGACTTTAGCATACAATGTATTTCTAAATAATAGTTAGTTTTCAGTCTAAAGAAGTGTAGTTGTAACAAATATTGGTGAGTGTTAAGTGAAATTGTATATTCTTTGGTGCCCTATTCATTTAATACAGGAGAGGGAAAGGAAAAAAAAAAGATGTACACAGCATTTACATGTGTTATATTTGCCTGAGTTTTGTCACTGTCAGGGGAGGGAAAACTGGCAAAAGCAGCAAAGATTAGATGGTGGAGGACTTAATATACAATGGCAATTTGAAAACTAATTTGCAGAGAAGTGAATGTGACTCAGTAGTTTTAGAAGGTAACAAGCTACCGGGATCTCTTGACTCTAAAGCCCATTGGTGTTGTTGAGGACGGTTTTGTCTCCATTTTTTCTGCCTATCTTGAAGAAGGTAGAGTCTCCCATGGTGTTATGTGTGGGCATTTTTAGCTCTAGGGCATTTTGAAGGCTTCAGGTGTCCTTCAGTCCCCTGAAAAACATGTCTGCATTGCCCTGAGGGGCAGCGGAGGTAGCTAGCCAAGAGGATCACTGTGCTACTGCAGGTTTTTGGTTTTCAGTTGTGCGATGCCCAACAGATCAATGAAGCAAGGCTGGGGCAGGTGCAGCTTAAGTAGCATGCTTGAAATGCTTAAATATGGGGTTCATTCTTAATGGTCTAAATCTTTTTTTTTTTAAATTAAAAAAATGCTGCTTATTAGAGATAGGAATGGTTTTCAGGGGGATCACCTGATTTATGGGGAGCAGAAGGAAGTTGGAGGTTGGAATGTGCAGCCTCCTTTAAGGTGTACCCTTCAAGATTGTGGTTATGACAGAATCCTTCACCTTTTCTAGGTGTTGCCTTGTTACATCTTCTTTATAGTAGGTGTGTGGGAAGGCTGTTCCTAATCAATGCCTCCGAGGAGAAAAGAGTTATTTTCATTATTCAGCAGGCAGAATGGTTGTGAGGAGGGATCTGTACCACTGATGGGCTCTTACGCATGTAGCATGTATGGTTAATGGGGAGCTACTCAATCTCATTATTCACTCAGTTTGAGTGGGATGTCACAAGTAAAGCCGCAGAATGCTAAAACTTGACTAATTCAAACTGAAAGAAAGATGTGAAATGGGGATAGGAATAGAGTGAGCAGGGTAAGCTGAGAATTTGTGAAGCAGGAAAGAACAGGATCAGCTGGGTAGAGGAAGCTGCCCAGAAGTCTTAAAAGAAGAGTGTAATAGGGATTTGCTTCTGATCAAGAAGTGCCAGAGGTCCCAAAAGTACCAAAAATGGGAAACATTTGCAGTAGAAAGAACTGATGCATAAAGAGGCAAACAGCTATGAGAAAATCTTCCTAAGCAAAGATAACTTGAAGAGAGCATTGATTCTTATCTGTATAGCGTGGTCTAAAAATCATTGGCAGATGGGACCTGTGTCTGCAGCCTCAAGAATTGTTAGTGGGCTCCTTTGCTGTTGCTGCAGGGTTTGACATACTGGCTGCCACCTGTATTCAGGTTGTGGCAGTTTTGTGGCTCTGGGGGCTGAATTGGGTCTCTGGACCGTGAGTTGAAATGATGGATATGGAGTCCCTGCTACAGGGCTGCCAACAACATATGAAGAAATTGGAAAAAGATGGCTAAAGAAGAAGGCCTATAGCTGGGTATTACAACAATGCAGAGTGGTAAACACTAAATTTAGTTACAACATATTTTTGTTAATAATTAAACATCAGATATGCACAAGGCAGCGTTTGAGTCTGCTGAACTGTAGGAATAGGGGCAGGGATTGAGACAGAAGAAATATATACCCTGGGAGGATAATGTGCTTGTGTCTTGCAATTTAAACAAATTAAAAACAATAGTTACATTAGTGAAAATGAGCAAATACGTTTGGTATGCTGTTTCAGTTTATTATTGTATGGTGGTGTAACAGTTAAGTTATACTGTGATTGGAAAATAAAATGCTGCCAACATACATGAAATAATCTCTCAGATAAACCAAGACTTAAAAATTACATTGACTAATACTTGCTTTCTTATTCTGGAAATTATGTACATGCTTTTTTTTTTTTTTTTCCCCCCCCTCAAGCTGAGGAGATGCAGGAACATGAAAATATATTAGTACAGTGGTTTTATTTCCTTCTTTCCTGCACCCCCTGCTGCCTTGTGTGTCAGTGAATGCTTTTTCTGGTGGAAGCTCAGATTCCTAGAAATTTCTCATATGTAGTGTCCCGCATAATATATGTTAATTTGCTTTTCTTAGCTTGCTTCTGCAAACCACACATAAATAACACAGAGATTCCTCAGGTCTGTAAGTCAGTGTATGGTGCACACAGTAGCTTTGTATCTTTCACTCCACTGAATTGAAAATTAGGTTTGATATCTTCAGATATTGGTATGTCCTGTCTAAACAGACCTGGGTTTTTTGGAGATCAGTTTCTACTGTTGAACAGTCAGTTCAACTGTAGAACTGCTAGAGGAGAAGTGGAAAACCACATAAATAAAGTCCTTGTTAAGATTTAAAAAGTTGTAATTCTTTCTGGAATTATGAAGAGCTTATTGATGGTGTCAGCAGCACAGGAGCTAGTTTGCACTGAGCAGACTCTATACAAGGAAATAGCAGTACTGTATAATTGTCTGACTTGTCTGGCAAACGTTCCCTTCCTCTCTTTACAGAATTGCCCACCTGATAATGAAAAAAAGGACAAAATCTTAATGTATAGTTAAAATATTCTTCCCTGTGTTCTTTAATGCAAATGTCAATCATCTTAACCTTTTTCATCACTGTATGCTAATTTTTCTCCTTGGCAATTAGTAAATGTTGGATGTCAAATTAAGTTAAAATTAATGGTAAAGGCAAATGTTGCAGTTATTAGCTCACAAGTGTCTTTAACTAGTAGTGCGTAGAAATGCATTCCAAGCATTATAAACAGCTATGGATTAACCATCAAATGATGGTGAAGATTAATGATTGGCCTTTTAGCTCACTAATTTAGAACAAATTCTAGTAATTAATTTTGTACTATCAGCTTTACAGTTGCAAATACCTTAAGGAAAATAAAAAATGACTCAAGTACATTGAAGGTTCTTCAAGCTAACAGTTGTCTTGTAAATTGTTGCATGCTTGCAGATCCTGGTGCTTAATCTTTAATAACTTGTTATATTACCTCTGTCTACTTGTATTAGTAAACATAATTTCTACTACATTTTGCATTTTTGTTGATACTGGTTTTGTTAACCTTAGGTGTTTTCTTTGTAGGGTGTATTGTTTGGCTTTCTGAACTTGCATGCTTCATAAATGGCATGTCATGAAACAGAAGTGTGTGGGATCTTGTTTTTGTTAAGCTTAGGTGTGTGTTCTGTGGGGTGTGTTGTTTGGCTTTGTGAACTTAGGTGCTTCATAAATGCTGTGTCATGCAACAGGAGTGTGTGGGAACAATTGTCTAGTGCCTCCATCGTAGTACTGCTATTTCTTGTTTTTCTGTCAAACAAATAGAGTGAGCAGAACTGTTTGTACAGCCAGGATGAAAAGTTGGATTTTACAAAGCATCATTTCTTAAGCTTGTTTTCTTTTTTATGTAAATAAGAAAATACCAAACTCAGAGTGCATGTTTGGAAAATACTGGATTAGGTAGTCCGCTTAATTGTATGCATTGCTATTTCAATTTGAATATTATTAAAGTACATTAAGTGACATGAATTCTTTCTGATGGATATGGTGGAAGTAGAAATTGCTATCCTTTTAAAGTAGATTTTAGTTGGTTTTGTGAGGGGTGTTCTCCTGTAGTTCTGTACTGTCTGGTTTTCTTCACCAGGGTGTCTATCTCTGCAGTTTCGTGCATTGTTCTTAAATGAATGTATATTCGCATCAAATTGTGCTTAGATTTATTTACCTGTAAGTTTATATTGCCAATCTGTAAAGATAAGTTGTCTGTTTTGACCTTCTTTCCACTTTGTGTGGTAGTGATTAAGAGCACAGTTTGGTTTCTAGAGAGTTGTAATGGCTTCCAGACCATTGTCTCTTCCCTGTTTAAGATGAGACTGATTGTGAAATTATATTGCATCCCTGTACCATACATTGTATTTTTAACTGTTGATTATAGCTTGGCAAAGGTCAACTTGTTGCAAAGTCGATTGTGTCTCTAACCTGTACAGTCATACTTGTAACTTTCAACAGCCTTAGCTGGAAAAACAAAACTGCTCAGTTTGTAATTCATAATTCACCTGTTAACAATCAAAATTAATACAAAAACCTGTGGTGTCTAGCTGACTTCAAGGCAGCACGTGTAGGTTATCAGGAAAATCAAACCATGCAACAGGGAAGTGTCCAAAGAGACAAGAGAGAGAAAGTAGCGTGGTAAGATTTTGAATAATAAATTAGTGAGAATATATTGTTGTTAAATACTGGGGGGCTTTTTTAGATAGAATTTGATTCTGTGATTGTTTGGATTATAAAAAATATAGGAAGCCTTAGATCAAGATGAACTTTTCTTCCAGCACTGAAATTTTAATTGTCTTTGAAAATAAATGAGAAGTTACGATGTGAAGGAAGGGGCTTGCAGGCAGGGGGACTCCATTGTTGGCAATGCAATAAGAATTTAAGCTATTAAGAATAACTGAAATCTTGGCTATGGTATGTTTATTAACACGGCTGTGAAGTTGCTAATGAGGGGCCAGAAAATTTGGAGCTTTCAGTAATGTAATATGAAGTATGATGTGCACATAACGATCTTGTTAGGATTATGTATTGTTAGGAGCTGTGGTGGGATTGCTCCTGTGACTGGAGTGATGCAGTGAAGGGGCAGCAGCTCTTTAGGAAGTGGACTGGGAAGATGAGGAATGGGAGTTGCCCTTTATGTGAGAGAGCAGTTGGGAGTTCATGGAGCTCTGCCTGGGGACGAATAGGAGCCAACTGAGAGTTTCTGGATTAGAATTAGGACAGGTAAAGGTGACTTTATAGGGGGTGTCTGCTGCAGGTAAAGGTGACTTTATAGGGGGTGTCTGCTGCAGGGTGCCTCACCAGGAAGGATGAGGAGATGAGGTGCCCTGCAGACAGATAGGAGCAGCCTCATGTTTGCACATCCTGGCCCTCATAGGCCTGATACATGCTGGAGGGGCAGCACAGCAGGACGTAAGCGATGCAGGAGGTTCCTTGAGTTCATTGACAACTTCCTCCTCCTCCAAGTGACAGAGAAGTGGAAGAGGAGAGGTGTTTTGTTGTACCCTCATACCTCACTAGCAAGGGTCTTGTTGGGAATGTGAAGGTCAAAGGCAGTCTTGGCTGCAGTGACCATGAGATGGTGGAGTTCAGGATCCTGAGGGGCAGGAGGAGAGGAAAAGCGAGCTCATAGCTGTGGACTATGGAGAGTGGATTTTGACTTGTTCTCAAGCAAGGTTAATTTAATGCTATTAACAAGATGATAAATTTGGTAAGAGAAAATAAAATCTGAAGCTGCAACAGACTTTTGTAAAGGTTATTGGCTTGGTAGCATGCTAGAAAAAAGTCAGCATTACAAGAAAAAGAGTGTGTCACAGGCTATGCAAACAGACACAACTAACTGTCCATTTCTCCAAAAGCAGTTGCCAGCACTGTAGAATGTGTTCTTGGAGTGGAAAGTGAGAAGCCATAAAGTAGGTTGCTTTTACTCCTGCATGTGAGTTTGAGACTTACACTGGAATGATGCATGAAAGTATGGGTGTTCACACTAATAAAGATTTTTTTTGAAGAGCTGGAAACATGACAGAAGGGGGGCACCAAAAGGATTCTAGTCCTTTAAAATGAAAGCTTTTTCTTTTTAGATCATCCTGTTACGTCTCCATCTTTTGGGCTTTTAAAAGCATTATTATAGTATGTTAAAGAAAAAAAAACCACACCTTGAAAACATGGTATTTCTTCCTTTAATAACTCAGAAATGCAGACGTTAGTGACTAGAAATTGAAGCTAGATTTTTAAATGAAGAAGGATATATATATATTTTTTTTTAATATGGTAGAATAGATTTGGAACAACTTTTCTAAGGGAGATTTCATCTATTGATTTCTAAACCCAAGGCTGGACAACCTTCTGGATGCTGTCATCCAATCCGTGTTACTGGGCTCAGTGTGTAGGGAAGTGGATTAAATTCAAGGGGCTGATCTGATGTTACTTTCTAGCCTTCACCTCAGTGATTCCTTGAAGTGCTGGAGGAAAGCAGCTGTAACAGAATTGATGATATGCTTTTAGAATGCATTTGAAGTTGTATCCCTTGATGCTTGCAATTTGCTTTAACTAGATTGGTAATTTATCAAAGCACTTTCATAGATAGAGCTGCCAGAACATAGAACTTTATATTGCTGTTAAAGCTTGTTGTGTGTTGTAGGGACCAGTGTAAGCATCAAGTGCTGCTTTATGAAACCCTTGCAACACTGTGAATGTGCTCTTTTTGCAAGGTGGATTTAGTAACTGCCAGCCCCGTGAAACATCTCTATGATTCATTCCATTAAGATTGAATTGTTGCTTTATTGAACATGTTCTGTGAGTCATGTACTACTCTCCATTGCACTCAAGTTTGAGCACTGAAGAAAATAATGTTTTGTAAGAGATCCCTCCAGCCACTCTCTTGTGATCAGCATAGTGTCATTGTGCCTATCCCCATTTGTAGGGGGAAGAGATGACCACAGCAGTAATAGAATTTGATGTACATCCCCCTCATTTGCCCCTTTCCACAAAATAAAATGAAAGGAAGAAAAAAAGTGTCCTTCACATCTTCATTTTTATCTTGCTTTGCCTTGGTTCAAGGGAACTAGTGAAATAAGATTTTGAGGCTGTACACTTTTGGAAGCAGTGCATAACTAGAGTAGAATTCAGGTCTCATACTTGAATGTAGCTTAACAGTGTTAAAAAAGTACACAGCATACCTAAAGCCTGCAAATACTTTTGAGAAGTCATCGTTCCCATGTATTTTTCGAAATGAGCGTTGCTAATAACAAGTCTGATACTGAAGACAGAAATGAGTAAAGGTTATCACAGATTTGTTACAGCTCTACTTGCATTGTGTAGGTAACGCATATACATATGGTGGGTAAATGTACTTTCTGGGGAGTTAAGTTTTGCTGAAATAAACAGTATTTTTATTTGTTGAATTTAGTATTTGTTGGAATAAAATTTTTTAGTAGTTTTGGAAATGGAGAAAGAAACAGGAAGAGAGTGAAGAGGGAAAGCAAGTTGGAGATAAGCTCCAGATAAGTTGCTAGGTTTTCTTCTTCAGAAAAGTAATGATTTGATCAAAAGTAACAGCTTTACCTAATCATGGTTTTGAAAACAAATTAAAAATGCAAGGGAGAGCTTATTAGCATGATCCATTTTGGGTTGCTTTTGACATCCTGACTGTGGTACCATTCAGGAAGGAAATATTCCCACAATGTCCCCCACATGTTCTATTTAGCAATATCCTATAATTAGATATTTCATAGATCTGTTGTGATGAATGAACTTTCAGTCATTTGTAATAATTCACACTTTTTTTGTTTGTACATAACTGATTTTAAACTAGTACAGGAAGCCTCTTTTTTTAAAGCAAAAGGAAGATATCCCAGTTCTATTGCTAGAGACTCAAGTTTCAATTGGATTGACTCAAACAAATAACATGCTTTGTCATGTTGCAATAGTACACTGCTCCTTCAGTACTTTATATTTGATTGATGGAGAAAATAGTATACTAAAAAGCTGATGCTGACAACACAAGCTGCCAAGAATATTCCTTTTTACTTTTGTTCTTTTTTTGCACCTCTCTGATTTTTAAACTATAATTTTTAGTACCTTTTTAACCTGTCAAGTTAGGTTTTGACTTACATGTATTGTGTTTAGAGAAAATATACCTACTTGCTAATCATCACTTTGAACACCATGTACCTGGAATTTTTAGATAAGATCCAAATGAATGACTTCAGTATGTAAGAGAATAAGAAAATGTGCATTCATATATTTAGTAAAATGTACTGCTCTATTTTGTCTATGGAAAATGTTTATGATAAAGAAAAAGTTTAAAAAATTAAAACCCTCAGCTGCAGCTTATATGTTGGGAAATTTTTTGAGAACTAAGTTTACAGATAAATAAACACATCTGTTATAGAAGATAAATCTAAATCCTAAATAGAAAGGTATGGATAAACTAAATTGAATGACAGAGTAATAAAAGCTTTAGCTAGTCTAGTGAGATTTTCTTTCAATACATAGCTATTTATTTGGGCAAATTAGTTTTATCGGTATGTATATAAAGAATTTTTCTATCTGGAATTTTTTTATATATACCTAAAAACAGTCATAATTTTTTCCAGCTCATCTGTAGGAAGGTCTTCTCACTTTAATCAGATTGTGTAGCTGTTCTCATGTGCCTTTTAGACTAGCATTCACTAGAGGACAAGTCTTCTGGAAAATTTTAGGTGTCATTTGGAGATCCCCATGATTTTGGCTTCGTTACATGCTTGTCTCTGCTCTGACTTAGTGTGATTGTATTTTTTTTTAATGTAAACTTCTCAAAGTTTATTTATCTTTGAGGGTTGTTGAGCATACTCAAGGTGCTAAAAGGATGTGAAAATTCAGCTATAGTAAGTGCTTCTGCTACTTGTCACAGTGTTCCTCCCTTACAAAAAAATTGAGTTTGTCAGACAGCCATCTCAAATTTAGTAATTATCTGGATGTTATGCTGTGCGTATTTATCTGCATCCTATACAGTTACATGAACGCAAGTAGCACAGATAACTAATTACAGACGACTGTAGCCTAGGAAATAATGCAAGTTCTAACTATAAATATGAAACTTGAATCATTTTCACTTCTTTTACTATCTGTAGTAGTTTTTAAAACTCTGATTACTTTTAGTAAACATTTTTTCATCCTTAGGATCAGTCTAGGATTTTTTAACTCTAGTGTTACCTTTTTTTCTTTTCTTCCTTTTGTCCAGGAATACATTTAGGGAAAAACTTGCTCTCAGTTGAAGTGATCTCCAATGTGATTTTTTTTTTTTTTGTATCACGAGGACAGTATTGAGTATAAATTTGTAGTATAACTTTGTAATTTGAGCAATGATTTTTGTTTTTTTCAGAGAAAACAGTCATTAACGTATGGTTTTTAATGTATTTTCAACTCTGTTCTTTTAGGTAACTTTTGAAATGCACAAAGAAAGTCTTTCTCAAATATACAGGGACTACCAAGGGAAAGGAGATGAAGGGACTGGAATACATTCTTCAGCTCCAATTAGAACAATCTCTGGAGTTAGCAAAGAGGCTGAAATGAAGGGAAAGCAACAATGTTTGGAGTTAAAAGAAGATGCTACTGTTCCTTCTGGCATTATTGATGGCGATGTGGAGTGCAGTACTGAAAAAAGAGAGTTAGATACTTCATCAGATGGTGACCAACAAACTCATTCAGTGTCTAATCATAGGGAGAAGTTAGAGGGGGAAGTCAGGGAGACTACACAGGATTTAAAAGAAGTGCCTTGCATGGAATTTTCTTCAGAACCAGAAGTAATAAAGCCCAGTGTTTCAGAAATTAGTACTGGAATAGCTGAAGCAATCGAAGATTCTCTGAGCAAAGCTGAGGAGCTTGTGGAAGAAGCAGTAGCTGTCACTGCTGCTGCTTTAGCAGTGCAAACTACTTCAGAAGGACAAACTCCTGAAAGTCCAGAAAGACTGGAAAAATCAAGGGTAGAGGTGGAAGATGAAGATGACTTTGTTGATTTGAAAGAGGAAAGTAGTATGCCTTTACCTTCAGAAGAGCTTACAGAAACAAACAAGGAATGTAGCTCTAATGAAAGCAAAGTGACAAAGCACGAAAAAGCAATAGAGAAGCAACCTGAATCTCTGCCTTCAAAATCTGAAGATACTGAAAGTGTGGATGGGAATAAACAAGAACTGACTTCTTTACCAGAAACAGTGAGTTCTGCAGTTCAAGAAGTAGTGATTCAACCAAATTCAGAAGGGAAGAAGCAGCTGGAGAAAGAAAAGATTGTTTTTAGTGAAACCAAAACAGCTGAAGAAAACGCAAATGTACAAGTGCCAGAGCCTGCTGGCACCTCTGACAAAAGAATCGCCAAGCTTGATGTTTCTAGTGTTGCATCAGATACAGAAAGACTGGAACTGAAAGCTAACACATGTCTAGAAGCACCTCTGCCCCCCAGATCCATATCTGAGGTAAATATAATCTGTCCTTTATCTGTCTAGCTTAAAAGCAAAAGGAAGTTCTTATTTTATGAGACTTTTGAAAAAGTGTGCCCATATACGTTTTGGGGATTTTAATGTCTGTGGATTTTGTGAGTTCTCAAGAATACTTTCAACCCTTGATTAAAATAGCCTGAATTCTTACTTATTTGTGTACTGGGAAGTCTCGTAAGATTTTATTCTTTGTATGTCCACTTAGGGATGCTGACGGAGTCTGAGTAGTTGGCTAGATGGATACTTATCTGTGCTGGTACTTCTGTTCTTAAGTTTGAAGGCTTGGAAGAAACATTTATATATTCTGAGAGGATTTTATCTAGAATTTCTTCTTCTTCACTTAGCTTCAGTTTTGCTTTTTTCAATTTGGTCGCTTATAACCTCAAGTCTTACAATTATTGAGAAGCAAACATTACTTGTGCAGAAAAAATAGCACTAAATTTCTTTCATATCCTGATGGAACTTGTGAAAATACTTTCTATGCTAGCTACTCTGCAGGTACACAAATATACATATATATATTTGGAACTCTAAAATTTGATAGGATTGTCACTCCATCACGTCAGCCTACATTTCTGTAAGTGTAATATGAAACTATTGCATGCTGCAGTGCTCCGCTCCTCTAGTCTTTAGTTTCAAACTGAGCTTTTTGTGGTTAAAATAGTCATGTATCTGAGTACTTCCCTTCTGCAGAGATACCTGCTAATGGATGCTCTTCATTCTGCACCATTCTTCCTTAAAGGAGGAAAACTACTATCTACAGCAACATATACTCCCCCTGTGGTAAGGTTGGGTTGCTTGTGTATGCCTGACAGGTGTAGTGGTGCAGCTGTAGACTAGTTTGTAGGTTTGGTATATCCAGTAATTAGTGTTTGTATAATAGTTTTAGCTTTGTTTGTAACCACGTACATGGTCTAAACTTGTTGAATATCTAAAATCTCAAGTCTATTAAATAATGCATTTCAGTGTATGCCACAGAAACTAATAACTGGAGTGTGGTTTTTTTTTGTTGGTTTTTTTTTTGTTTGTTTGGGTTTTTTTTTTGTCTGCAAACTGTGTATTCAGAGCTCAAAGCAGCAAAATTCTTCAGGACAAGAGCTAGCTGCTACATCAGATGTGCAGAGAAGAGACTCCAGGTCAACTGTGTTCCGTATTCCTGAGTTTAAGTGGTCACTGATGCACCAGCGGTTGCTCACAGACTTACTCTTTTCCATAGAAACAGATATACAGATGTGGAGAAGGTAAATTTCTATTCTTTATATGGAATGATCTAGACTGGCAGTTCAGTTGTAATTAACTTGAGAGTTTGTTGAAACTGCTTCACTCTTTGGCTTCCAGTTTTGCACATCTGGTATTTTCCTCATTATTCAGTAGCCTTACTTATTTTGTGACCTATACCCAAATATTTTCAGATTTTTTTTAAAGACTCTTTATAGACAGAAATGTTTATTGGTTGAGGGTCTGCACATATATTTTGACTGAAATCCTCACTACATTTAGGTCAATGGCAGTTTTGCTTTTGATTTTTATTGGACCATGAACTTCATGTTCCTAATATATGTAAGGGCCTGCATCTTTTATCAGTATCTAAATATGATTTTTTTTTTTAAAAAAAATAATCTCAAATAGTATTTATTACTTCTACATTTACACACACTATATTTCTGCTTTGATAGGGTTCTGTGAACACAGAGGTGTTCTATGCATTTATGCATTTAAAAATTAACTTGTAACAGGGACCTGGAATGCAATCATCAAGAATAATTTAGTAAAAAAAAAAAAAAAAGCAAAAGACCCCACCAACTTTGAAAACAGTTGTAATTCTGCATGTTAATGTTAAAAATTAGTAACTTACATAAGTGGTGTCTATTATTAGCTTGTAATAGTGAATGTGAAATTTAAATTGAGCCATATAGTTGTGATGACTGATAAAAAGGAATGTAAGGATGAATAAATAGAGTATTTAAGTGTTTAAAAGAATTTAAATTGAGGTGAATTTTTGTCTGACTAATTTTTAGGATGTGATTAAATTAATCTCTCAGGACATCATCAGATGTAGCTAAAATATATTTTTAGTTTAGGTTCTGGTTTGAAAATCTATTTCCATGTTTAACAGAATTTAAGTTTTTGTGTTTTATTGATTTTTAATTTATCTGAGAAAGCCGTTAGTATTTGCTTTGTGTTTTTCCAAAGATTTAAGTTCAAATCTAGTTCATACTTCCAGGAAACTTTATTGTATTAGCTGATACAGTGACTTTTGCTCTGTAGCAAGTAATCATAGACAAACCTATAATATATCTTTACCCAAATAATGGTTAACAGGCATCTTGATGTTTTTAACAAGCTATGATCTGTGGAGGTTTAAGAACAGAAAGGAAACGGTAGTTTTAGGTTTAAATTAAGGTACATCAGTTGACCCTTGTAGTCACATGTTATTTGCTGCCTCACTGATGTCTGTTTTTAGTTTTATGAAAGCATAAGATACTAAAACACCACAAAAATAAAGCTGTATTCTGAATGTTTTTTTTGGACAGCCATTCTACAAAAACTGTGATGGACTTTGTGAATAGCAGCGACAATGTCATATTTGTGCACAACACGATTCACCTCATCTCTCAAGTGATGGACAACATGATCATGGCTTGTGGTGGTATACTGCCATTGCTTTCTGCTGCTACATCCGCTACTGTAAGAAATTTAATTTTTGTTTGAAAATTTATCTCTTGTTGGAGGATGCCTTTCTTTATGCAGTGTATTAATGATTATATCTGTCCTTTCGGGAAACAGGAATGTATGTGGGATATTTCTACAAACACATCTTTCTTCCTTTTTCTACATCCATCTTTCCCTGAGATAAATTGGATGCCTTCCCTCTTTACCTGAGAGCATAAAAAGAAGTTCCCTGGCTTCATTGGTCGTGAATGGGATTAAATCCCAATGCTAATGATTGTTCCTAGAGTGTGACTAATTACAACTTTTGAATGTGACTGAAAATGGACTTCCAGCATACATTTTTCTTCAATTAAGTTGCAGGAATGTCACCTTTGTGAAGAAGTAAATGTTACTTTCAATTTTTCTCTGTGCAGCATGAATTAGAGAATATTGAGCCAACTCAAGGGCTTTCAGTAGAAGCATCTTTAACATTTCTCCAGAGATTAATCAACCTTGTGGATGTGCTAATTTTTGCAAGCTCTCTTGGTTTCACTGAGATTGAGTCTGAGAAAAATATGTCATCTGGAGGAATTCTGCGACAATGTCTTCGTCTGGGTAAGCATATAAAACCACTTAACAAGCATAGGAGCTTGCTGTTACTAAATAGTTAGCAATTGTTAGCTTTATTTTTTTTCTGTCCTTCTTTTGTTAAATCAAGATTAAATTTAGTCAAAGAAGCATTGGGATCTTTTACTATGTTACTATTAACGTAATCTTCAATGCATACACATGAGGTTCTTTTCCTCTTAAAAAAGTTTAAATAAAAAAATTAAGTTTGGTAGCCTGACTGTTGTGGATGCATGTGTTCATTTTATCCATGAAGATATTTCTTTTGCTATAGTTCCCCAAATAGTCAAGGCTGAGAATATAGCAGCTTTAAGAAAAAGAAGTCTTGTGTACAATATGTAGAAAAGAGGTTTAAATCTCAAGGTTGGTAGGTGGAGGTATGATAAAAACTAGAGATGTAAATTTCTGAAGAGTAGGGTTCAAACTGGACACTAGTTATATCCAGTATTAAAGGATGTTTGTCTCAAATTGTATTGAAAGGAAGTGGTCATTACCTATAAAAGTAATGACTGTTCTGGAAATGTGAACATACAAGACCATTCAGTTAGTTAACACAGGAAGAGTATTCATGCTAGTTGCATGCTGTAAGATTTTTTTTGTAATGAAAAGTTTAATTTGCATGAGTGCCAGAGCAGCTCAGAGCCTCAACAGTAACTAGCCTTCCTCTCCCTTTCTAGGCAATTAAAACTTTGTGCAGGTAGAGCAAGATTTATGGGATGCAAACAGGTATAGAGGTGGGGTAGTTCTTTTTTCCTTTGAAAATAATCTTAGAAGATGAAACAGGTACAATTGTGAAGCTAAAAAAAATAAATCATGTAACTTCAGAACATTTAGCCCAAGAGTAACAAAGCATTGTGAAGCAAACATTGTCATTTGTTTCATTAGTGTTTCACTTGGCTTTCTTCCTTGCTGGTCTGTGAAATATAGCTGTCTTCACCTGCCCTGCCCCATGGTTGTATGCATGGTGAAATTGCACTGAGGGGTGCTAACTTACTTACTTTGAAGTGTCCATTAGACATAGCATACACATACGTGTACTAGTAGTTTAGTATTAATTATTAGTCATAAATTATTAAATAATTCTGAGCATTGTTTTGCAACTATTTAAAATTTATGGAAGCAAAATATCATTTTACTGATGTGCTTAAACATTTCAGTCTAAGTGATAAACAGAAATGTATTATACAGCTCTGTAAGGGATATAGACAATACTACTTCCCGGAGTAATTCTCATAATTTCTTTTCCCTTCAAGTGTGTGCGGTAGCAGTAAGAAATTGCTTGGAGTGTCAGCAGCATGCACAGATGAAGCCTGTTGGAGACATTGTGAAGAACCAAAAAACAGTGCAGGGCTTTATAGGAACAGGAAAGTCTGCAGCAAAGGCAAGTATAAGACCACGTTTAGGAACACAAAAGTCAGTAATGATTACTGTGTACAGAAAGGGGTAAGTTCTTAAGTCTATACCTGCACCGCTGATATTTTAACAGAGGTGAAGGGCATAAACTGACAACCTGAAGTACTTTTTCCAAGATGTGAATTTAATACTTACATATTTAACCTTTCACAGTGAAATAAATCTGTCAGAACTTGCCAGATTTTCTTTTTCCCTTTAAAGATGAAGTGCATATCTGATCTTTGTGCTCTAGTTATGACAATATGATGTACAGCGGGTGATCGTACACACAGTGATACTTGGCAGAATAGTTCTAAAAAGAGATTCTGAAACAATTGTTGGTTTTTGTTTTTTTTAATAAGAGTCCGGTGGATATTGTGACTGGTGGCATTTCTCCAATACGAGACCATGACAGACTTCTGCAAGATATGGATATTAATCGACTTCGAGCTGTCGTGTTCAGAGATATAGTAAGTTACAAATAATGTTTCCTTTATAGCTGGATTTCTGCATATATCTGGTTGCTGAACACTTGATGTGTGTTATGCAGTTTGGCTAAATGGAATTTACAAAAACTGAATAGTACTCACAGTAGTTAGGAACCCATAATAATCTGCAGCTGTTGTAGTGTTTGGGACTAGAAAGAGGGAGAGGTGAAAATCGCTGCTTGCTGATCACGCTCTTTGGTGTGTTCCTAAGAGCTGATTTTCAGGAATTCTGCATATTGTGTATGTTGTGTTTAGTACAAATACATAGTTTCACATGCTGTACATAGACAAGCTGTTCACGTATACTCTGTATGATAAAGATGTTTATGTGTACTTTTTGAATAGTGAGTATATTTTTAGCTAATTAGAAATTAGAGGTCATCCCTAATTCCTTTACTTCCCCTCAGAGGAAACAATTTGTGTGTATGTTCTGTAAATATGCATATGGTTTTTGGTCTTAAATTGACTAAAAATATCTTTGCCCTATGTCAGCAACTTTATAGCTGATATTGAGGAAATTGAGATTGATTGCTTAAAAAAAACACCTCTGTAAGCAAATACAGCAGCTGTAATGGCTATGAGTCATTGGTGGCCATGAGCTTGGACACCAGAACTTATTTTACAGTAATTGGACTATTTAGCAAGTGTAAGGATTTACACAGTGACTTTTGTTCTATCCAGAAATGTGAAGAGTCTTTGGTTTTTACAGCAATTACTGATTGAAAAAAGCTACTTTAGTATCTGTGCAGAAGAGTAACAGAAAGTGAATCTTCCATACTGGTATAAACTAAAATAATCCCAATAATGCAATCTTCAAAACAAAGTGCATTTTTTTGTCCTCTTTTTTCTTTTAAAAAAATTATATACACATACAACCTCTGCTTTCTTTTGTGTTTCTGTTCCACCAGGTTTTCTGTTTCACAAATGAATATAACATGATGCAATAACTCTGCTTTTTGGCTACTGTTTTGAGCTGTGGAGAAAAAGTAGATTTAAAACCTATTCCAAAATAGATGTTTTAATCTGAGCTGCTTATACTTGCAATTAAATATTTTATGTTTGATTTCCATGCAGTTTCTTACATTGTATTTAGCACATAGAATTGTGATTGGCATAATTTGAACCTCTATAGGAGGAACTTGGATGGATTCCACTTAACCCCCAGTAGCAGCACTTCCAGTAGTATGTGAACTTCATTTTAAGGAGTTCTACAAAAATAGCAGAAAAAATAAGGAAGGGGTAGTGCTAATTCACTGGATCACAACTTTATTAAGTACAGTTGGAAACTGTCTTACAAAAATTTACCTAGCAAGAAAATTCTCTGTAATCCTTACAGTTGTAGGAGAATCATCAATCTCACACTGTGCTTGCCTGATACATTCTGTTATTATCTTACTGTTTCTATCTTGTTCTATGAAGAAAGTTAAGGATTTGTGTGGTCAAGCCAAGGGGAATAGGTTGGGTTTTTAGCATAACAAATAGGATCCAGCTACGTTATCTAGTTTTTAATAGAGAACTTCTCATAAACTTCTCCCAGTGTAGCTTATTAAAGAACTCTTCATGGAGTGTGGGACTTCGGTAGGTACCACCGTAATGATAAAATGAGCTTTATAGTTTAATTTACTCTCTTGAACATCTCAGAAGGAAAAATTGAATGCTACCTGATCCCTTATGTAAATGAGGGGGATAAAACCCCCAAACATCACTTCTTTTACTGTTTAGTCACAGAGGATCCAAATATTCCATTCTCCTGTGACCCCAAAGTGTACAAAGCTTTTCTTCCTTCAACAGCCAAAGTGGACAAGCATAGGCTAAATCATAATGTCTAGTCAGGTCTGGGATGTGGCTCATCTCTCTGTTTCATTAGGAATGACTCTGGGGAGGTACCTGGCATAGTTCATACTAAGATTTGGTGTTAAGGTTTTTTCTTAAAATCTCTTCATAAAGTTACAGCTGTAATCCAAATCCATTTGCCAATTCTAGTTTAAATTGTGCATAGTACAGTACATCCATCTGGACAATCTGATGGTGAAATAAAACCTTAACACTGGTTCTGGAATTTGTTCCACTTCCTTCATTAATATGTTTATAAATGCTTTTACAGTTTTCTTGAATATGCTTGCCTGGTTGTACTTCACAGCAAGTGCTGTTAGTATCTTGGCACATTTGAGGAAATGTTATAGAGGAAACACCTGTAAATAAATAAAGGGGACCTAGCCCCTGCACTAATTTGAAGCATGTAGTCAAAACACAAAACCTTAGTCAAAGTTGTCATATTTATAAATGAAAAATGAAAGGATTAGTGCTACTTGAATAAAATTGCTGTATTCCCTAGCTTTATAGGTGAGACAAACTGTAACTAGAGAATATTGTTCTTCCATTGTTGACATATCAGCTTACTCTCGGTCTGTTTATGGTAGCGCTGGGCATACTTTACAGAAAAATAAAAATGCTGCTGAAATTGTAATAGAAACATCTGTGTGTGTGTCCTTGTGTGTCCTTTTTTTTTTTTTTTTTTTTTTTTTTACAGGAGGATAGTAAACAGGCTCAGTTTTTGGCTTTGGCAGTTGTATATTTTATTTCTGTGCTCATGGTTTCAAAATACAGAGATATACTAGAACCCCAGAACGAAAGACGACCACCAAACCACAGTCAGTCATGCAAGGAATCAGAGAGTGAAAATAAGGAAACTCCTGCTACAGGTGAACTGTTAATTATTTGGCAAGTGAAAATAGTGGCTTATGCATCTTAAAATTCTGTAGAAGTCCATTTGAAATTGTATAGAACTATGCACATTATAACTGCTTAAATGGACAACATTATAGTATTCAATTTGCCTTGGTGTTTTTGTGTATCTTTTTCTGATCTGAGAGGAGCCTAATCTAGAGGTTGATTTTGCTGTGTAGAGGTGGTTAATCTCAATGAAGTAGCTAAGTATGCATGAATGGTTATTGCAGAAAGGTTACTTATTTTGAGTAACGTTAAGTATGCATAAGCATAGACTGGCAGATTTGTTTCCACTATGACACTTCTTTCTCCTATTCTTCTGTAGGGCAATCAATTAATTTTCATTCTTTGACTGTTGAGTCAATATCTTCTATTTCCTTGTCTCAATTTTTGGATGTTGTAACTTTTCAGGTTCCTCAGAAATTAGAGGGAATTCTTCTAAGTTTCCTATAAAAACTTACAGATAATATAAAATATCTAAGTAGGCAAGAGGAAATACTTACAACTGTGTTATTTCACTTGTCACTTCTTAAATAGTAGTGTGGTGAACACAGTTCTGTTAATAATGAACTTAAAATGTATTATCTGCTTTTGTTATGAACAGATGTGGAAAATACGTCTGCTCCTGATGCTTCAGCTTCCACTGAAGATTCAGAAAGTACAGCATCTGTACAAAGAAGGGATTCTGGTCTTGGGGAGGAGCCAGCTTCAGGGCAAACAAACAATTCCAGCAGTGTTGCTGAAGCAGGACCTCTGAATGTCAGTGCGGGTCCAGATGCAATCAGTGAAGTACTATGCACACTCTCATTAGAAGTAAATAAGTCTCAGGAGGTCAGATGTGAGACAGGAACTGAGGATAGTAAGCCTGCAGCTTCTGTGCCAGCTGCAAAAAATGTCAACGTCAAGGACATCTTGAGAAGCTTGGTAAGCACACCATCTGATGGGACTGCAGTGGATGCTGCTCTTCTGCCACCAACCTTCCTTGGAATTCTTGGCGATGGAGCTGCTGAGCAGTCTGTACAGTTCCATTCCTTTGACAGGTAATGTAACTTCTAAAATAATTGCTCTATTTTCTTTTGCTGAAGATACCTGTAAGGAACAGAAAAAAATCACACTTCAGTTTGCCAGATCTCATGTACAGTGTCATGTAGTACTTAATATAACAAAAATGATTTTATTTACAAGTAGAACCTTTGACTACAAAGTCCACCAACTTCACATAGGTTCATCATGAAGGTATTTCCTGCAATTCATGGGATGCTATGCTATGTTATGCTACAAAAGACTATGGAAATGAAAAATGACTGGTGTTTGGGTTATACTTGAAGGTCTTGGGTCTTGAAGACAGCACCTCTTCATAGGAGTTAATTCTCCTGTCTCCATACATGTTACAGGTCAGAATCAATATGGTAATAGGGCCAATAAATTGCCTAGAAATAACTGCAAGAGAAAAATAAAAGATTAAGGATGTAAGCTGTTCCTTCTGTTTTTCCTCTTGTCTTTTCTGTTCTCCTGTTGCCAACTGCAGCACTTGCAGGTGAGTGCTGCTGTACTGGGCATACTTAGTTTTTAAAGTACTCGGGAAATAAAATGGATATTAAATAAATAAACATGTCAATGATTAGATTAGCTTGTGTATTGATCACAAAGCTGTATCTAGTTTCTGTTACTGTTGGCCGCAAAAGAATACTGGTTTAGTAATAGTTATAAATGGATCAAAAACAATGGAGTGATCATCTAGGTGTCCTTCTACCTGTAGAATACTCCCATATTCATTTATGAAAATGGATGTATGTTCTGCCTTCTGGTGCTAAAGGCTTACTTTAAATCTTTCAAGCTTCATTCTGTAGATAAATTTCGAAAGTGTTAGATTTACTTTGTTGTTATAGTAGCATTTTAAACTTTCATTTTCATGAATATCTAGATGCCTGCCTTAATATTCAAATGCTGTGGTGGATTTAAAATGGAACATTCCTGCTTTGTTTCTCTTTTCCTTTTAGATTGAAGTCCCTCTTTCCTGATAATAATTTTGGTGTCCCCTGCATCTCAGTCTCATTAGCTCCTTATCTTTTCCTGAGTGTAGTAGACCACGCTGTCTTTTACTATGCTTACTGACTTTTACATCTCCAGGATTCCCCAAAACAACAGAGAACAAAAAACAAAAGAAAGAATCCTGTGACAATTGTGTTCCTGCCTCTAGAAAAGCCTTAGTCATATCCAGAAATCCTGGAGTCAAGCTGATCCAAGGGGGATCCCTTGTTACCATACCAAGTATCTGATCCTCTGCTTATTCCTGAACTTCCTCTGGCTCTGTTTTTGCAGTCTGTGGCGGCCTTGCTCAAACTAGCAGCCTTAGATGGCCCAAGAAAGTCCATCTCTGCCAGGGGTATGGATGCAGCTGTCACAACATGTCTTCTCAACTCAGATTGCCGTATTAGTAATGGGGGAAGAAATGGTGGTGGTTGTCTGGCTAGATTAGACACAGAGCTTGTAGCATTTGGCCCCCTTGCTCCTATCTCAAAGTAACTACTGTGATCTGCTTGTGATGCTAAACAGAAGGACTTGTTTTGGGAGCGGTAAGAGGATGGAGGCAGAGGGGAGAAACGGGGACTAGGGACACTGAATTAGAACTTCTCACACCTCCCTGCTGCTGCCTAAGTGCTTTTAGCACTTCCCCATTGAGGGCTGTGATTGCTAGTGGGTAGTCGATGTGAAATAGTGTAATGTTTTAGTCTATGACTAATGTTTTTCCTCAGGAAATTTTTATTGTTCATTGCTTGAGTGGTACAGATTTGAACCACAAAATGACATTTGTCTGGACATTCTGGTACAAAAGTGCATGTTGCATTTAGGAATTATTTATAGCTATTGCTAACACTGAAGGCTTGTGCTGCCTGTGCAAATCTGATTTGAATTGGTGTAAATCAGGTTAACTAGACAGGAAGTAATTGGGCACTTGCAGTCCTGGTATCTGACATAGGTAGATTACACCTACAAAACCTTCTTAACAGAGGAAACTGTGCAATTTAATCTGATAACATGTACACTGATGAAGTACTGGGCATTGGCAGCAGCCCTTCAGTCACTTGCAGTTGTGTTTTCTTCTTCCTGTGTGGTTACAAAGTCACTCAAATAACAACCAAAAAACCCCTTAAATTCCAATGTGTTTTGTAAATCAAGTCACTGAAAAGTTGAACTACTTGCTGTTTTGCCATTTTATTTTTCAAGTGCTGTGCTGTCCCAGATGGACTCTTCTCTCCTTTTCCCACCTCTGAAGTGCCAGCAATTTGTAACCACAATTCCCAATATTCTCTCACTTAACCTTGAGGCGTAATTACTATATCAGATACTGAAAGGAAGCTAGTCTGGTGAAGAGTATATACAGAGGAGTGAAAGGGTGCATGGACTGAAGCAGTAGACAGCAATGTGCTTGTAAATGGACGGGCAGAGGGCAAAGGGTTTTGTGGGAGTTTATATAACTATCTGGACTGCTCCACAGTGATAACTTGCGCGTATTAGTTTCCTATGACTTGTTTGTGTGTAGTAGGTGGGGCTAGATGTGTGAGGAAAAGGTAATGAACTAGTATAAAATATTTTGTCCTTCAGCAGTTGCATGTGACCTCAGTATGTCAGTGGCTTTGTGTTTCCAGGTGGATTAATTTTTCATTTCCTTGCTATTGTGGGTATATATGGTAGGCAAAAGCGTACTTAATGATGTAGAAGTCTTACCTCTAGTCAATTAGAATCACGCATAATTTTGCGGCTATGGTAAATACGTTCATCTATGATAAGGCATGTTTTTAACTATCTAGTAAATCAGTTAATTAAAAAGACAGAATAACTGTGTATATGAACAATCTGTATTTGAAATTATATAGACAGGAAAGTTTCACAACCACTTGAAGGTGACTGTATCTTTATATAGTGTGACTCTGCTTAAAGCACAAGTTTTATGCTCTGAAATGACACCTAGTGACAACAGCAGGAAGGAATTGTACCAGGGAAAGAAAAAAGTTTATATAAGAAACTAATAGAGTTGGAAATAGTAGCTTTTATCTCTGAAATAGACAAAAATACTAAGGTGCATTGGGAAACTTCGGAAAAACAGGCTCTGGGATGCTCTCTTATTTTCTGTGTCTGGTTTATGTTTAATATATTGTTTGATGGCAAGCACAAGTTCTGTGAGTTAACTTTTTTTTTTCTTTTTTAAAACATTTTGTTAAAAGTTGTTCCCGTGTAGCAATTTACCGTGGGGTATCTCTGGGAATTTCAAAGCATCTCTCTGATCCTGTATTTATCTCAGGAATGCTGTGTCAGAAATCAAAACTCTCCTCATATCTTAAGGATTATCAACTTCCCAGCCATAGCTGGAGAGTATACAGTAACAGCTATGTGAGTGAAACCTTACTGAAAGGCTGCCAGGTTGCAAGCTTTTGCAAACAGCTAGGTGTATGTGTTCATTCCCATGCCAAAAATCTTCCCCTTATCTTATGTGAAGATATGATCTTGTGATTAGTGGGTGCCAGGGGTTTATCATGATAAAGTTCAAGACTTGCATTGGCTTTTTCCCAAGATCCATAGGGACATGAATTAATGTTACAATTTCAGTGTGTCCTAAACCAGCATGTTGTTTTTTTTTTTAATTTGGTAGTAATCTTGTAGTAAAGGGTGGGTGTGTGTGTGCACATGTGTGGCTGGCTAATGCATGGACTTTCAAATAAAACAGAAATAAAAATAACTAAAGCTCAGGATAAAAAAAGAGATGACATTTCTCTTCAGTTAGTCTAATAAAATCCATAACCTATCACATGCTATTTTTACTATGCAATTTAAAATAAAACCTTGGTCTCTCCTGGATTCTACTGCTCTTTGTGGAAACATTCAATAATCGTGTCATTATAGGAAGCTGATCCTGAAGGTTCAGAGGAATATAGGCTCTTAAATCATGGTCTTCTACCATAGAGCTTAAATCTGCAGCCATGCTGTAACTTACAGAACAGATATGTTAATAAGCTTGTTTATTGTTTTGGAACATCCTCTATAAGCTGCTTAGTTTGGTTCAGCCTGTGTTTACGCATTTGTCAGTCAGTGGCGTGCATGTGCCTTTGTAATGGTTGGTTGTGGTGTTTCGGTTAAATTTAATCAAAGTCCTTTTTTTTTTGTATGAAATGAATACATTTTAGACATCATTGATTTGAACCTCAAATGTAAAAAGAATAAACTTGTTGACAAGATTAAGTCTGCTTAGGTACAGGTAGGGACAGAATATGACAATGGAGGATCTGTAGATCAAGGCACATATGCCATGAGGGGAATCTCAGCTCTTTTGGCATACCAACAATTTGCATTCTGCAGAGGCTGAAGAGGCAAACCATTTGAAGTCCTATCCCTGCCAACCTGATTTTAAAGTTCTCTTAGAAAACTGATTGTATTCTTTCTATCATCTCCCCGCCCCTCCCCTCAGCTCTGATCTCTCATGGTTTTGGGAGTCTGCTATTCTTCCTTTCCCCTTGCATATTTCAAGGGGGACATATGAGAACGGGTATTATCTGCAGACAGCAGAGTCCATAGAATGACACTGACATGGCAGGCTGCTTTCCTGGCTCACAAAGTAGAGGTAAAAATAAGTCTCTGATCCTCTTTGTTGGTCTTTTGCTTATTGCATAGGAGCCCTGCAGTGGGTATCATTCTGGTAGCCTGGAACAAAACTCACTACTTTTGATTTTGAATTAAAACCATTATCCCATAGGGAAACAGTCAAACTGTCACCTGTGTTGCAGTTCAGTGCTAAAAAAATGGAATGCGAAGAATTAAATCTGTATAAATTCCTGTACGTCAAGAGGAATTAGAGTGTGTGTAAGCATTTGTAATTTATAGTGAGATCATCAGTTTGGCCTGGCCCACATTTTACTAGGGATATTTGACTCGCACCCAAGGAAAATTTGTAATTTGAAATATATTTATAATTAATTGCAGACTTGCCAGCTTAAAAAAAATAAATATTTAGGAAAATGTACTCAAAATGTAGGAGATATTTATAGATATTTTGTATCTTTATATTGAAACAGAAGAACTGGTGATCTGAAACCAAGAAAGCATTCAGTAAGTAAATCCTTACAGAATTTGGCAGAAGAGATCATTATTGTGTAAGCCTTTGTCTGCGATGGAAGTCAGTGTTCAGCTCAGTGGTCTGTGCTCATTCAGCAGTGAATAATTGTCTGCAACACGAAGGCTTCTCTACACTTCAGCGTAATTGGGACTAATAACACACTGACCTTCTGGCTAAGATGTATTTATGGTGGCTAGTCCTCACTATGCCTGACCTACGTTTATCAGTTCATGTGCTGTAAATTCCTACTTTAAACCTCAGATATTCGATTTTAAATGAAGAAAGGCAAACATCTAATATGGTTATGTAAATGAGGCAACTAAACTACCATTTTTGCCATAGTGCTTGAAGTCTGCTGAAATATACCTTAAGAATATTTTTGAGCAATTTTTCTAGTTTAATTTTTTTCTCCTGTATCTGAATGTTATGGTAATGGATGTTACAACATACAGATGCAACCCAAAAGTAGAGAGTGAATTGAAACGGTGTGATAATGTGAATGTTAAGGAGTGAAATGTATTGATGGTTTTCTTCCATGTGACATGTCTCTACCTGTTCATGAAGTTGTTTAGCATATCTTGTTGTTCTGATGAAATTAATGCATGATTACAGATGTTTCTTAAATATATTATTTTTGTACATCCGAGGAAATTTACTATAAGGTCACTTACTGAAAATGTTGTACTTGTGTAGCAATATTAAACTTTTTAAGGAATGCTTATCAGTTTAGGTACAAAAAAGGACTGTCATATCTGTGTACTCTTTAAAAGCAAATGCCCTATTACTTGAGAGAAGTTGAAAGCACATTTATTTTTAAGACACTTCTCTGACAAATTTATTTGATTTAATAATGTGTTAAACACTCCATGTTTTCCACATAGTTTATTTACTACAATATTTAATCTTGATTTTTCCAGTCTTATACATTCTTTCTTCCAGCTGCATTCATTTTACTTATATTAGCATTTAAATAATCTTTTGAAAGAACACCACAGAGGAACATAGATGGTTAACGGCAAATATTTCTGTTTGAACACAATTGCATTTCCTCGTAAACATGCAGATAAAAATAGCTCTACTACACAAAGAAGGAAAAATGTAGGAATTTCAGAATGTAAACAAACATACATGACCAATGTTTGTGCTTCAAATATCTTAATTTACTTTCCAGTATGAGGTAAATATGAATCTGTACCTGATTGCTGAGCTGTAC
Source organism: Microhierax caerulescens (assembly GCA_035590215.1). Classification (NCBI taxonomy): domain Eukaryota; kingdom Metazoa; phylum Chordata; class Aves; order Falconiformes; family Falconidae; genus Microhierax; species Microhierax caerulescens. The sequence continues at coordinate 16,091,489 of JAVJGJ010000001.1, read as the reverse complement.
TTTCATACCTTGAGGAAGGCCTGGAAATGGAGGCTCCTAAAACAAGTCCTGCAACTGTAACATTGGTCATTTGCACCGTTGAAAGGGAAGACATACGCAGTATTAAACATTACATTACAAATAATGCAGCAATGCTTAGCTAGAAAGAAATGATGTTAAGATACTTCAGTGGCTTTGGATTTTTTTGAATCGGAATGTCGTGGCTACTGACCAGAAGACAAAGTACATTCAGGGTCTGGGGTTTCTTTATATCATGTTTTTGGACAATATTCAGCACTACTTTTGGCTGTGTGGTTCAGATTGACAGAACTGTCAGGATAAGGGACCTTCTTTCTGTACAAGATACGCTGTTTATTTTGTTTTGGCTGAAGAATCAGAATAATTTCACTTGACTGTTGCAGATCACTATCTAAAATCTGTTTAGAAGTAGTCTGAGACTAGGAAACAGCTTTATGGTGAGTTGTTCAAAGCCTCTGTTTCCCTCCAAGGTCCAGATTTTTTAATGTGAAGCAGCAATTCCTCCAGCCCCCTACCCTGTCACCTTTTATTTTGCTGAGTAGTTATGGAGCACAGCAGAAGTCTTTAGCTGTGGTGCATCGTGAACACTAAATCCTTAAGCAAGCTTCTAACAGAGGGGAACAAGATATAACATGATATTTCAATATAGGAATTATTGTAGAATATATGAAGAAAATGTTTAATTTTTTAAATATTTTGTAATGGGTTTTTTAGGGGGTAAAAGCCAAAACTTTTTTTTCCAGTGGGATATGATAAACAACCTAATTTTCTCAGAAAACTTTGTGACGGTGTCTCTTGCTCAAAGCATGTGGTGACTCTCTCTGCCATGGACACATGTGCACACCCATGTGTACTGTTTATGAGGCAGCATACATTCTTCTGTATTTTGAAGTCTGAAACATACTTATTTTTATTCCTTCAATCAAAGTAAAAGGAATGATGTTCGGTAATTTTTTTTTTTTTTTTTTAAAAAGGCTTGAACAGCTGTACTTTGCAGCTGTGTATTAGTGCCATATTCCTGGTGCTAGTGATCAGAGTATCTTCCTTAAAGTGAATGCCATTGCTAGATACTGAAAAATTATAATGGAATTGTTAAAATATAATTCCTTTTTTATGTACTTCATAGAAAGTAATTTACTGAAGATGAGAGTAGCAGCTGTACCAGTATTCCCAAACTTGTATAGATTTGAAGATGAGAAAGTATACAAAAGATCTTAAAAAGCCAAAGGGACTATTGTGGTCGTTTACTGCTGTCTTTTGCAGTCCGGGGGGGTGGGTTGGGGGGGAAATCATCTAATTCCTGTGCTTGAATGCACCTCTCCTTGGGTAGCTTTAGAGAGTCAGGTAACTTGCTGAAACTACTCCCTCAGTGCAACTACACTTAAGCACGCTGAAGGTCAGTAGGAGTTTACAGGAAGAAATGATAATATATAGTGTTGTGTCAGAAACAGCCCAGAAAATGGAGGGCTGTTGTAGCTGGCATTTCTTTTGTCTCCAGTCAGTCAGCTGCAGATGAGCAGTGTTAAGGTAACAGCTCCGTCCGCACACAGGCTTCCTTGCTCCCAATGCAGTTCCAGGACTGTTACTTGCTCTGTGAGGTAGTAGTAGTGCTAAAAATTACTTCTGTTCTAAAATTTCTTCTTGATCCTTCCAGCGTGTTGATTTCAATATTTTCATCTGAAGGGGGGTGGTTCTAATGTATAAAAGTAGTTGAAGTTCAGCCATTTATGTATAATTTTAAGATGTGGGTTTGGCTTGCCCTTTATGACTTGAAATGAAACCTGTTTTGTAGTTCCCAGGGATCTTAGTAGAGTCAGAGAGTTGAATCAGTACTGTTCATTGGCATTCAGAGGATACAGCCATTCTGATTTGATGTTTTGAGAGAATTTTGATTGACTTTAAGCCCTGGAAATAGAAAACTTCTCTAGAAGATTTGTTTTTACCCTCAAGGTCATGTGATGCTTTTGAATTGAAAATTAATTACATGAATGATATGTTTTGAACAGACAGTACCTCTATGTGCATAATTGCCATCTACATGTGTACCAAAACTTGTCACTAAACATTCCTCCCCGTTCTCCTTGCATCCAGTATAATTGTATATACTAGTCAGCAGCAAATGGGTAGTTGTTTCTGTGATTTAATGGGTGTGCAAAGAAATATTTCCAGCTTATGCACTGAGATCTCAGAGTCCACATGAGTAGACACATATTTATAATATGTTGGTATGATTTGGGTTAAATACTATTGATCAGTATTTCTTGAGTTGGATAGTTATACAGCAAAAGAACTTAAAATCTGTAAAGGAACTCACTTGGGCTACAGTGCTGCATTATGGACGTTGGAGAAATGTCCAAATGTTTGCTATGTGTGGGTGCATCTTGTACTCAGTAAACTAGTATCATTTCCCAGCCCATTCCAGGTATTCGAATGTGTGTTATTAGCAGTAGCAGTTCCCAGACAGTGAATGTCACAGAATCTTGAGCAAGAGTTCCCCTTCTTATACCTGGATGATGCAAAATTAATTGGTAACGTGGCTATAATTTAGAAGACAGTCTAAATATATGATAATTTTTTTTTTTTAGTGCATTGTTCATGTTTCAGGGAAACTGACATGAACATATGAGCAAAATTCATGGTTTAGAGCTTGGGGCTCAGGTGTTGTTGCTTCTATTTTTTTAGTGTATAGTTAACATTAGCAGTCACCCCTATAATGATATGACATGTATTGCCTCCAAGTATGGTGCCTGCCTACTCCTGCCATTAAGGAGAGTTGATTTAATCAGTAATGTGGTCTAGCTTCTGTGACATCCTTTGGGCTGAAGGAGGGAGTCAAATACAGTCCTTTTTTTCCTATTCTAGAAAGAACTGTTTTCGAAACATTTGACAGAACTTCTTTGCTTCTTATTGTCACACTTGAATTTGGGTCAAGTTCCGAAGTTACTTGATTTCAAAAAGGAATATTTTAAAGCTATTAAGGGAATTCTTACAGTGTGTAGTTATAGTACTGTCAACAAAAGATGTGATTAAATAAATTGAATGTTGAAGACTTTCAGCTTACGGTTAACACCAGGTAATTAAAAGTAAGCGCTGCTGTGGGAGTGCATTATATATCAGCTGTACTCTTTACCTCATTAGCTGGGTTTTTGCATGTTTATGGAGCTAACTTGCAATTAAAAATGCCTTTAACGTATGCTTAACAAGGCCTTTTAGGTATTTGGAATAAAGTACTACAATTTAATTGAAATTGGTATAGCATAAATAGATTTCTTAGTAATGTGAGATAAATCTCCACGCCTAACTTGTCACTTTGCATCTTTTCCTCTTGTGTAATCTTTAATGCTGACTATAAGGCCTGACATTTAACTTGTACAGAAGATGGAGGTTCTCACTTTAACTCCAAAGACTGTTTTGATTTGTTATATGAGTAAAGCTTGGTTGACAAGATATACTCAAATTCATGCCTTAGTCATATCTTTCAGATGTGTGAATGTTTGTATGTGCATGTGAATATGTGTTCAGATGGTTTTAGCCATAGTATGTATATCATCAATTAGTCTTCTATTCTGCATTAGAATACCAGTATTGGCATACTGTCAAGGCAACATTTGATGCTGATAATTTAGCTTAATGCTTTGAGTACTGTGATATCTTTTTTGTTGCCTGAAGTTTAAAACCAAATCTTAGGGAAACTAAGGCAAAAACTAAAACCTACTTGCAGGTCACTTGTCCTGCTGATCTTCTAACTGTGTACTTGTTTGGCAGGGATTTTGTAGAAGTGGATGAGATATTAAAGTGTACCATAAAAGCTAGACAAAGGTGAAGTGTCCTTTAGATTAAGGTAGATTGCCAAAGATGATGGAAAAAAGGAAATATGCATGGAATGGTACTTTTGCAGGGCATAGAACTCTGTGTGCTAGATGTGTAAACAAGAATAATGATGTGTAAACCTTCATACGATGTGATTTACAATTTTTTTGTCTTCACCTAGGAGTGTTGTTGTACCACCGAAGAAATCAACCATCTCCTCTTCTACAGCTGCTATGGGGATTCCTACAAATGCTGTCAGTGTGGTTTCTTCTTTAGATTCAGCCCAAGCCCCAGATTTGTCCGGAGAATCTCCTGGTGAGTAAGGATAAATTAAACGACTGAAATCCCAGTCCTTCCTCTTGCTTCTCACTCTCTCAGCATTCACTCTGAATACAAATGAACAAGTTTTTGTTACCTTGTTTTTGTTATGTGAAGGTGAGAATTTTTTAGTTATCTATATCTCAAAACCACTGTGAGAACAGTTTTTTTTCAGACATTGCCATTAGTTGCCTTCTGTCGTAACACTGATTAGTGTGTGTGTGTATATATGTAATCTATCTATATATGAGTCTTGCTTATACTAAGAACATTGATACTTACTGCTGGTTGTATGTTCTTAGGCAAAAATGTGCCAATGATCTGGGAAGATGGTGTTTTACACTTTTTTTTTTTTTTTTTAACTGCTGGAGTGTATGTGGTATAACATGTCCTGAATTATCAAGTCAGACAAAAGGACCTTTGAGACCTTTGCATCCTGCGTACTACTTTGTCTGTATCTGAGTCCCACGCCTTGACACAGCAACTTGCAGGCTTGCATTTGGTATCTGTGTCTCTAACAAAGACCAGTATCAGATACTTTACAGGAAAATAGAAGTGACTAGTTTAAACTGGACCAATTGTCAGTGATACTGTATGAGTTCATGAATATAAGAATTCATCCTTTTTGGTATTTTCTGTGTGTTCACTTCCAAGATAATTTAATTATTTCTAGTTTTGATGCTGTAGCTCCACAAATGTCAAAAAAAACCCCAAAAACCAAACAAACCAATCCATACAAAAGTAGTGCTGTATCAAAAAAAAAAAAAAAAAAAAAAGCTTTGTTAAACTTGTTTGGGGTTCTCTTTTTGCTTTGATCTAGCAGAACAAATGCAAATGTCTGAGCAGGTTTGTCATAATCTCAAGATCTCTCAGTTTCTATAAAGGAGGCATACTATATTCACTTGTATTTAGTATAGGTATGATATATTCTAGGCACTACTTTTTGTTACAGATTTTTTTGTCACATAAAATATAAGCTTATTTACAAGTCATAGGGTATTTGTCCAAGGATATATGTGTTAGTGCTAAGTAGGACTGAAAATTATATACAAGTGTTTCCAATAGCTTTAGCCTGAGGTCATATTCAGTGTTGATGTTGAACTAATTGCTTTGGACGTTTTTTTCAGTGGGGACAAAACTGAGTAGATTGTTTATAAGCAAGTGGTCCTTTGAACCCTTAGTCTCTCTGGTTGTTCTGTATGAGATAAGTGATGTTTAACCTTATATGCTGTGTCAAAGGCATGCCTTTCTACTTAGCCATGTTTAAGTCACAAGGCTGTGTAGGATCTCGTGATTGTTTGTACCCATAAAGTCTAACATCAAGGCTTACTGATTTGCATCTTAATCAAGGAAATCTCAGTCTATGCCTGATTATTGGCATTTCTTCTCAATGTTTGACTTTCTGGATTCCTTTTTTTATGAATTTATATCCAAATTGCAAAGGCCAAGGAAAAAAAATGTAATCCACTATCATGTCTTCTACTACTCGTGTGTCTGGAAAATATTTGTTGCCATCTTCAACTGGCCATGGCATTTCTTGGGAAAATCAAAACTGTTTTCTTCCAGCCACGAGAAAGAAAAAAAAGAAGCTATTGAAATCTAGTATGTTCTTATTATTTGCAAAAGGGAGAATCCATTTTGTCACTGAAATTGCAGGAAGTAGCACTGCACCAGTATAGGAGTAGTGTTTGGTCTAGGAAAATTAGCTGTCTCTTAAACTGTTACAATTCTCTGGGGAAGATTGGCTCTGAGTAGCTAATTTGTTTTAAAAATAATAAAACCTTACCTACATTGACATTGTTTAAAATAATTGCTAATTTGTTAATTTCTTACTGGTTTACCCAGGTTAGATGTGGGCTTAATTATTACACTTTCTGGAGTCAGTATTCACTTGTTTTTAATAGAAGCAAACCAGATGAACAGCAATTTTCAGATTTAGTCAATCTTTTAAGAACATATAGAAGAAAAAAATAAGTGCTCATGTGCCTGTAGAATGTGTAAGAAATCCAGACAATAAACAATACTGATGTAGTTTGTAGCTGTGTGACTTCCAGCATGTCTGGGACTTTTGGCAAAAATTGGGTGTGTAATCTGAACTGATATGCATAAAAAGAAACTAATCAGGATTAAAAACAGTAGACATGTTTAGACTGGCAATCTAATTAATTAAAAGAAGAAATAAAGGGATAAATGAAATCGTGCCTTAAACAGATTAAAAAGTGAGACTGTATCTTTTTTCCCCTAGTAAAATAATGGCATGGAAACAAAAATTTTGCGGAGTTGGAGTGGTTTACACTTAAATGATTGCAGGTTCCATGAGTAACTTAAGTTTGAAATGAAGTTCTGTGTGAGGCCTTTAAGTTTTTTTTTTATTTGAGGATACAAGTAGAAATAAACAAGCTTCCTGTAAACCCGATATATATATATATATAAAAATGAAATTTTCCCCTGAGTTTCACTGATTTTTGTTTTCATGCAGTATTGATCATTATGTGGGATCAATACATTGTTCTCATTTTTTTCAGCTAACATTCATTATAAGTCTTTTTACTTTTGTAATTAAGAAAAAAATGAGTTAAATCCTTTTTTAAAAAGAGCTGAGATTAGGGGTTTATGTAGTGAATACAATTTTTGGATTTTTTTTTTACTTTTTATATGAAGGCTATTTATTAAACAATACTGCTACATTTAAAGATATGTTTGACCTGTTTTTTCTAAAGTCAATGATTTTTTGTTTTCTGTGCATTTATTTGCTATGTTTTAAAAACTGATTAAGCAAATAGAGCCTTAATATAATAACATATAATGCTTTGCTGTGGAGACTTGAATCTACTCCAAAAAAGGTGAAAGGCAGATACGGATATTGAAATGGGATTAAACAGCAAGTGGTGGTGTTTTAGTTGTAATGTGTACATAAGCATAATTTGGGAGTAGGTTTTATATAGTGTGTGAGCATCTTCTGCCTGTAGATGGGATATCAAAATTGCTTTTTCATGGTATGATCTTTGTTGAAATATTCGTCAGTCTATGTGGTTCCAGATGCCTCCATTGCCATCTGCATTTGCTCAGAATTCATCACCCTCCTTCCCACAATTTTTTTTCCTGAAGTTTGCATCTTGCCTGTAACTCAAGGTCTGTATCTCAGATATTTGACCCTTAAGATTGTCCTAAGCTCATATCAAGTAGATGTGATGTGTCCTGGCCTACCAAATACAAAGCGTTGACAAGATGGAAGGATAAGCATCTAAGCTCACTCTATTCCTCTGATACGTTGAAAGAGAGTGAAAACATGTTCTGGCCTTAGCTAGCCTGGCCTTTTTTGAGGAGAAGTTTCTTCACCTTTACTTATTCAAGCTGCAGAGTATTTCACAACACAAAAAGCCTTTCCTGAATACAAATGTGCCTGGTGTGGTTTAAACTTGCCCGTCAGTATGTTGCTGATGATGGATATTTGAGTGGTTGGTGTGCTGGAATTACTACTCCAATTGTTGAAAGATCTTGGAAATTAATGGAGAGAATAAAATCCTTTTGTGGTCCATGTTGAGCTAATTGTTTGTCTCTCTATGAAGGGTGGTATTGAGCAAAAGAGCTTATTTACTAGTAATAAGTGAGGAGGAGGAGTTTACTTGAGTTGTTTCTTCCATGGATTGGCTCATTGGCTGAATGTGAGATGCAGAAATTTTACACATGCTGTGTCCAGGAAGGGCTATTGGAAAAGCAGGACTAATGTTTGGATAGGCAGCTCTTGGTGGAGCTGTCTGAGCTATTGTGAATATGCTAGTGGGATGCTTGTATTTTTGTTTGTCACTTGGTTTTCCTTTTAAATGTTTCAATTACAGTTGTAATGTTCCAAAGTAGTATGAACTTTTTTGAACTGTTTTGCAGTTTGCACTTCTGTTTTTTCTGATGCTCTTCAGTTTCTTTATGTACTTGAAGGCTTTCACATGCGTTTTATTAGCGCTTCACTCTGAAGAACACAGTTTGGGGCTTTCACTATTCAGTTTGCAAAGGATTGGTCAAATACAGTTTTATAAAGAAAGTATGAAAAGTCTGTAGGAAGCAGGAGTGAATCAAGTCTTGTCCTTACTGATGCTCTGAGTGTAGAAAACACTGAAAAGTTCCAGTTGGTTTCTGTTGCCTGCCTCCTCACCCTCTTATTTGAAGTTCTTTGATTTTTCATTTGTTTTGCCTCTGAGCCACACAGTTGCCAGCAGGATTTCTGCTTCTTCTATGCAGAGACATGTGCTGTTCCCCAAAGTGTGAAGTCATAAACAAGGCCATGTCAAAGGCTGAGGTGAAAAAGGAGGGGGATGCTTGGAAGAAACCTGGGAATAAGCAGTAATGGAAGATAAATAAAGCAGTTGTGACTTCTGAATTCTAGCTGCACACAGAGGAAAATGTGGATTTTTTTCCCCACAGTTGGCTTGTTTTGCAAAGGAGAATGGTATACATTGACTTTTGTACATAGGTGAAAATAACCTTAAAGTCTCACAATAAAATAAGTTAGTGGCAGACAAGGTAACGTTGGAAAAATGAATGTGAAGTGAGTGATCATCAGTGCAGAGGTAGTTCAAGAAACTCACTGGATTATAGTAACTATTTCAAAGAGAATTCCAACTTTACAGTGGCAGTAGTTGAAAGCCAGTTACCAAAGCAGAGTGACATTTTAAAAAATCTTAAATGCTAATGATATGCAATGGAAATGGTTTAATACTGTTTCAGCATAAAAAGTTTTTAAAATAACATCTCTTTAGAGAAGTTTTCACCATTGTTTCTGAAATCTGTTTTGGTTTAACCTACAGATGTGTTTATGTAACAGATCCCTTATATTAACTTGTAAAACCTTTCATTGTAGTCTTGCATTGTACACTTCCAGCCCCAGAAGTGTATTTTTGAATGAGCTCATTATTTTACTAGATACTCCTTTCATAAAGGGCATCGGTGTATTTATGTGTAGTAGGTCTGTGGTACAAAACTAAGAGGTATGGTTATTTAATTCAGCTCCTTCCCTCCTTTTTTTTTACTTCATCTCCGTCCTCCTGCGGTAAAGCATATCATGCACTGCTCCTGTATTGCCAAGTATACTTTGTAAGTGCCTATGCAAAAGCGTAAGGATCTTGCGCAAGGAGTTTCTTAAACAATACTTTATTGCTAGAGACATTATTTGTTTAGACCCTTGGGGACCTTGAATAAACAATAAGGTTTCACTGTAAGGGTGCTAGACAGATGATCTATTTGCATTTTCTTTTATGTTCTTGCAAATGTCTGTAAAACTGTCAGTTTGAAGGAGCCAGTTTATCAGTGAAAGGATAAGGAAGAGATAAGTCAGTTTAGTTCCACATGTTTGAAGTAGCTACTGCACTTACTCACATGTGTGTTGTGGATGAAAATATGCTACTGAAGTATTTTCATTTTTTTTTTACTAAAGGCAGAAAAAGTAGTAGAATAAAAAGCCATTTCTGAGTTAAATGAAGTCAAAAAAGTATTTCCACAAAACAAAACTGAATGCAAACCCCACTGTGGCTAATCCTATCTAAAAACACCCTGAAATTCTCTGCTGTGATAAAGCTGAGATTCACCCCTTTTAGTGAAATATATCTGAGTTTGGAATGTGGATTTAGGTGATGATAAGCATGAAGAAATTCGGGCCGTAAATATCCTTACATAATCTTCAAAAAGAATATCAGTTTATATAGCCTTATGTGGTTGTCAAATTCAAATTATCAGTGCTTTTTATGTTATGTCTATATTTAAAAGTTCATTTTAACTTAAAACTTCATAGAATTTTACATTTATACCTAATCTGTTAAGCACAATTTATTTTTATTTCTAGTAGAAAAAAAATCATGTCCTATCTGTGTTGTTAGTGATTTCCTTTACCTCCCACTCTAATCATCAGTGCCATTGTGTGTAAAAACAGAAAACCAAACAAAAAAATGCAAATCCATCCCACAAAATAAAACAAACAACAAAAAATCCAAGTTCCCCGAGGTTGAGTGTATGTCTCTCTATTTGGCTTCGTGATGGCTGTTGCACCCTTTCATTATCCTTAGATATTTCCCTTGATTGTTTTTCCTAATTTTTCCTTCAGTTATTTTCCTTGTGGCTTAAATATTCCGTTGAATTATTTTCATCTTGTTTAATTTTAAAATCCCTGCTACTATGCTGCACTGTTAAAAGTCGTACTTTTTACTGATACAGTGACCCTTGATTTTTCTATGCATTTACTATGGTGGGATTTTAGTTGTGTATACTTTTGACTTTCTAACATACCCAATAATTAGTGGATTACTGCTCACAGATTTTATATATAGTAAAAAACACGCAAGCATTTATATAACAAGACATTCTGCATGTGCAATCTGCATGTTGAGAGGGTTTTTTTTATTTTGAAGGCTTGGGATGCCATTTAAGTTTTGTATTCTGTTGAACTACCCAGGTCAGTGTGCTGATTTCCTCTTATGGACCATGTATGGACTTAAGTTCACTACTAGGACTGTGGCCTTAACAATACTTTCAAGTTATTAGAGGGACTTGTTTAGTGAGAACAGGGATGTTGGATTTTAGGGAGAAAGCTGGGAATCCTAGTGATATTTAAATATAAAGGTTATAATGAAAATGAAATAATTGCTTTAAAGTTTTAATCCAGTGGGCAGCGTATTGTGAATACTGAAGTGTGAATGTATTTGTGTAAATTAAAAAAAAAAAAAAAAGAAAATGAATGACTGTAGCTATTAAGTATCCCACAAACAACTGGAGTCTTTGGAACCACGGAACATGTGGCTTGTTGCCTTCTGTGAGCTTTGTTTTTTCTGTACAGGAGGCTCTGTTTGAATTTTCAGCATATCATTTGACTATTTTTCCTTTGGGAATACCTAAAATACTTTTTGATCGTTGACTGTGTAAAACTAGATCTTAAAGAAATGGAATTGTATCCATGAAAATTTTGAAAATATTTACAGAATCTAGCCATGACAATTGAATTGTTCAGAAATATGTCTTTGATTTGCCTTCATTAGAATAATAATTTAGGAAAGAATGCCCAGAAGATTTTGATTCTACTCTGCTTTCAGTTAACACTTTTTTCCCCCACTTTATTGTCCTTCAATTTGTACGGCTCACTCAAAATTTCTTTCTGACCCTGTCATCCCAAACAAAATTCAAAATAAGAGCTTCATGTTGAAATTATGAAAAGTGTGAACAAGTCACATTCCCAAAGATATCTCCTTCCTCTGAAGAAAGAAAAAGAAATAAGACCAAAACTTTTCAGCATTGGTTTAATGTATTAGTTTCTGTGCTGCCTTTGAAACAAGATGAGAGAAAAACATCTCTCCCAGATGGGGGGGCAGGGAAATGACAAACCCCCCAATATTTCTGGAGGAAAGCTCTGTGTGCCAGTGTTTTGGAGAGGAAGTTTGAAATTTGACAGGAGAAATAAATGTAGTATCCTAGAGATCTGTCTTTACCTTCTCTTTACAAATCTATTCCACTTTAGTCAAGCAAAAAGACTTGGGAAAAGTTGTATTTGACACAATTTGGTAGATGCTTTCAAGATCATGTCAGCTTATTTCCAGACAGGTTGCATTTGACTGAGCTCACTCCAGTGTAGGCAGTACGATCAGGATTTTTTCTTAGTTATAGTCCTGAGTAAGGGTCTCACCTTTGCTAAAGTAAATGTGAGAACTAAAATAATTAAACTCTTTTCTTTCATGCTTTTTACCTTTTTTTTTTTTTTTCTCCTTCCCCCCTTTCCAACAGCATAAGAATCTAAAGCTGGCGAGGTGAGAAGAAAGAATAGGACAGGGTCTAAGGTTGGAAAGAGATAGGATTGCAGCTGGACTAGCAGTTGTGCTCCTGGGAAATGCACAGAAATCTGTCTGCTGAGATTCATTCCTCTCTATAGTTTGGAATGCAATGCAAGATTTGTGAGTTACCATTCCTATCCTGGCAGCGAATATCTGTGAAATCTCTGGCTGTCTTGCATACCCCCTCTTCATCATTGCTAATATCAATCCATACTGTAGTATGGAGGTTTTATTTCTCTTTATATACTGAACAGCAGAATTTAGTATTTACAGATTCCTATTCTGCTGATGAGAGCCTTGTAGTGTCAATTTGACATAACACAATAGCTTTTTTTTTGTAAGTGTGGGATACATAAATGACCCAGTCTTCTCTATCGACCTTTGAATAATTGATGTGGCAAAGTTAATAACTCATAAATGAGGTTATACTACTGCTATCATGCTAATGATGCTGGCAATGCGATGGAGACTTTTATCATAGCTGTCTTTGTCAGAGTCCCAGTGTTGCAAAAATTTAAAATAGGCTGTTGAAAATACCCACTCTTTTTTATTCTGCTTCATTTTGACACAAGCATGTTTTAGACAAAAAACTCAGGGTCTTCTGTGCAAGTTCCTTAAAATTGGATAAGCACTTCCAGTAACCAAAATAGATGCTTTAAAATGTTACCATTTGGCTTTATATTATTATATTTTAGTTATTAGCGTATATTAGTATATTACAGGAGTTATTAAGGGTTCTTCAGAGGGAATCATGGCTTGTAAGGCCAGAAGGGATCACTGCAGTCTAGTCTGACTTCCTTCACAAAGCAAACTGCAAAGCTTCCTTGAATTAATTTGTTTGTGCTAGAGCAAATTTTTAAAAGCTAGCCATGACATAGCTGGTAAATACAAATGTAAGTAAATAGGAGTCTTATGGCAAAAAAAGTTTGAGGTACAAGGAGGTGAAAGGTTTTACGTAGTCCTCACAGACACTTGAAAGCCATGGTTTCTCAGAGGTTGAGCTCACAGTTTTAGTTTCTGGTCCAGTTGTCTAGCCTCTGGCATGTTTTCTTATGTTATTTGCTTATTTCTTTCTCTTGTAGGAAGGGGATCTTCTAATTCAAAACTGCCATCTGTCCCTACGGTTTCTTCCGTGCCTGAAGATTCTGCTTCAAATATGAGGTAACTTTTTCGGTTGAAATTCTGTGAGCTCGCATTTTTGGTGTTACAGTTAATATTCAGATTCCACATCACTTAAGGGTGTTGTTTTGCTGATGTTCAGTACCTAAAGAAGGTTAGGGGAAAATATGATTGGATTATTGATTCCCTCTTTTGATATCATTTAAACTTTACCAAAAACTATACTCCTTTCTACAGAATTTCAGCAACGTCCTTTTGTTGTTAATCACATGTATCTCTCTACTAGCATTACAGACAGGCTTGAACATGCTTTGGAAAAAGCTGCCCCACTTCTGAGAGAGATTTTTGTGGATTTTGCTCCCTTTCTTTCTCGGACTCTTTTGGGCAGCCATGGGCAGGAATTGCTCATAGAAGGTACAAGTAAGTTTCCATTTAAAAATATTTTTTTGTGTGTGCTTTGTTTTACTTTGGGAGGCAAAAAATTTCTTTTTCTTTTTTTGCTGACTGCCTTAGAAGCTTTCTTCCTGCCTTCCACACAGTGCTGTCCGCTGGCTTTCACTGTCTCTTGTTCCTCTGTCTTTAGTCTTCTGAGGTCATTGTCATTGCCTCCTCATCTTTGCTGTCTCTGCTATCTCTTTGCCCTCATCACATCTCATAGTTTTCTATATCTCATTGTGTAGGATCAAATGCAGTTGTCTTTTCTGTAGTTTTCCAACTCTTCCAGGGAATTGCCCCAAAGAAGCTGGCGTATGAAATGTGTTTTGTGAGCCTTACAAAGAAAACTTGGTGTCAGAGTCAACACTTCCGTACAAAGTAAAGTATACAGGGTGGAAAGTGAAGTACAAAGACCTTGCATTTTTATTGTGATATATTGTGATAACAGAAGGCTTCTTGGGAACTGTCAGCAGAGCATGTTATGGAGTATCTCTTGCATGTGAATCTGCTTCTGTCTTCTTGTTTTCTAATTGGCAGGCAGTCACACGGATAAGAGATACTTTGTCAGTGTTGAGAATAATTTTCTGGTGCTTCTGGGAAGGTGGAGATTCAAGTGCACAACATGATGATCATGACTCTTCCTGGTGTTGGCTTAAAATGATTGAGCTTTGAGTTTTCTGCTGGTGGTTTCTCTGTTTAAAAACAAGGCTCAGTTCTGCAATGCAGACATTAACGGCTTCAATTTGAAAAAAAACCCACGTTTATTGGAACCCTGAATTTAGTAGTGAAGAACAGTTTTTTCAATTTTCTCATGATTTGGTTATATCATATAAATTGCTTTGTCCACTGATTTATTTATTTATTTATTTCGAGTGAGAGTTGCAGGTTTTGTCCAGTTAAAGCAAGGAATTAAATTAAGGCCTGAGCTTGTTGCAGCTTCCAGTAATGAGCACTGCCATGTTAGAAGCTCACGGTTGCTTAACTTGAGCTGATTGCTTGCACATGAGCTGTATTTGCTCTAATAGATAGTTGCTTCCTGTTATTAGAATTAAAGTTCGTTGTTAAAAAATATTTTTGAAACCACTTGTTTAGTGGATTAGGACAGGCATCCTGTATGTAGTGCCGAATATGATTAAAATTGCCACAAAGATAATTAGAGTATCAAACACTAGTAAGTATTTCACTGGAGACTGCTGATATCAAAACTGAGACTTCATTAAACTTCACTGAAATTAAAGTTATTTAGTTTAGGAATTTAGCTTGCCTACCTTTTGGGATAGGAAGAAGTGTATGGATTTCTTCCCTAAGACTGGAAAAGATGGGCTTCTACTTTTGACTATATATGTGAGCATTGATACATATGTGAGGTGATAAACATTTTAATGGAAGCTACCTTGTGAATAAATGTATTTGATTCATTTAATAGGAAAAACAGGAAAGAGATTTTTTCCAATTTTTTTTGATTTATTTGCCAGGGAAGTAAATATTCTATTTAGTTATACTTTTTTTTCTTGCCTGAAGATAATCTGGTTTGAAAGTATCTTGACTGTAATAGAGATTATATACACAGAGAGATGAGTATTTCATAAATTGGATGACAAAAAAGAACAGGAAAATTATTGGGAGTGTATGAACTGTCTAGATAAAAATAAACACACAAACCCAGTTTTTGGGCCTAAAACCCAGTTAAACCACCCCCCACCCCCCAAAAAATGTGAATACAAATAATATTAGTCAAATTAGTTTATAAACAATTGAGAATATATAATAAGTTACTGCTTGCACTTCTGCTAAGGTTTAGTGTGGGGTTAAGGGTCAAAGTACTAATAAGAGTGTTTGGGATGTCTGCTGCCATGAAACAAAATGGAAACTTGATTGATAGCTGGGGGCTGAAAGGAGAACGTGCAATGGAGAAAGCAAAGGTCATAAAGCCATTTCCCTTCTCTGCATATATAATGGCCCAGTCCTTCAAGAAACAGCAAAATGTAGATACAGTGGATTAATATAACATATGTTAACCACACTTCTGATCATTTTGACATACAAACATTTATGAAACTGAATAATGGAGGTAATGCATTAACTATTAGGTGCATCTTTAGGTGCAAGGCATGGAATTTATGATCTCCCTCTCACGTAGATACTTTTATTTTGTGCTAGTAAAGTACGGAATTGAACTGGAAGTGGTATGAGAATTTCAGATTTCTTCTGATTGTCAAAATGCTTCTAATCTTTTGTATTTCAAAATAGTTTGACAGCTGGTGCTGTATAAGCATGCATTTTTTCCTTTTGTAGGTCTTGTGTGCATGAAATCTAGCAGTTCAGTTGTGGAGCTGGTGATGCTTCTTTGCTCTCAGGTGAGGTTTAAGTAATGAAGTTGTCTGAAATTGCTGTCTTTGAGCACAATGGAAGTTACAGTTAAAATTTTACTTTAAATTTAAGATTATGTGTAATAGGTAAAAACATTATGTGCAAGGCCTTTTGATTAAAAAAAGTAATTCACAGTAATTGCATCTATTCAGTTGGAGAGAAGATACTAAGGGTTTTATATTACCTTACTATTGAGCATTTACATAACCTTGATGGTGGTGTGCCTAAGTAATTCTGTGCTGTCATTTTTGTTAGATAAAATAGGATCAATAAAATATTACGGTTATAGAAACTGATTTTTGCATCTAGGCATGCTGAATCCTCTGGGAAAAATATAATTTTTCCTTTTGTGTAGAGGTTATGGTATGAGTGGTAAAGACTTTGGAACCCTGTCATTCTCAATTGATTTGACAAGTACTAAGAATTCAAGAAAAATTTAGGAAAGCAACCACAGTTGTGAGCAGTTAGGGCATTCTGCATTCCTAAAGGCAAAGTGATTTTAGATATTGAAGAACCTGGGAATTGCCTGTTCCTGTGGTTACAAAAGAGCCAGAGCCTGAGGAACTTTCTTAAAAATATATATGCTATATTAATTGCATTTTCTTTTCAGGTTTCTTGCTTTCTTTTTTGTAATTAAGTAGAAGACTGTTTTTATTGAGTCTTTCTTCTGGTGCCTTAAAATGATACCTTTCTGGTAGTAAATTCCCCTACTTAAAACTTTAAAATAGCCTTTTTTAATGGGAATGGTATTGGTCTAGAGGTCAAGGGTTCTGACCCATTTCAAAACCTTTGACCTTCATTTACAACCCTTATGGTTTGCTTGCCTGACGAATAAGGATAATGCAAAATTAATGTTTCTTCACATCGATTTATTCGTTTTAGTGCCTATATTGCCAAATTTATTTAGAGTGTGCTGATAGACATTTCATGAATACAAATGAAAGAATCATAGAAGGTGTGAAAAATCGATAGTCTGCATTGTCAATAAAGTGCAATAAGAACAATTACTTCTGGAGATTACACCTAATAGATTTTACAATGAACTAGTGAAGAGTAGTTATGTTTTCTGGTGAGCTTATTATTAATGAATGCATCTAGAACTTTGTTCATCTAGTTTTCCATCTTCCTCAGGAAATATATTTTTACCCTGAAAGGAATTTAATATTCCTTATGGAACTTTTGGAATTTAGAGATGGTTATTTTTACATACGGAAATACTGGAAGCGGGCATTGTTCACGACTCCTAGAACATGAATTTTTCGCTGATTTAAATTAGAAAAGAATCCTTGCTACAAATCTATACATCCATATAAAAGTTTTACTGTTCATTCATTAATGTATTAGAGTAAAACTAATCTGAGTATTAAATCTGTGCCTGACAGCTTGGTATTAGCATTTTAAAAATTAGTTTTCGGTATCCATGCTGCTTGTATCAATAATTAGTGGTTGACCTTTCCTTCTTTTTTGGTAGGGTAATCTAATCTTTTTAAAAATCATGTTGTGCTCTGGACTGTAAGTCACTTGTTTGGTTTAGGAAGGGGAGAGGATAAGGAATAAATGACGTGCTCTAATGCATCTATTTGTCATATGTGTCACAATGCCACTTAATGCTAATCTAATCAAATTGAGGATTTTGTGATTGCTTAGCAGTGCTAGTTGCAGAGTCTGAGGTGGTTCTTTGTATAGTAGTAGAAATAAACCAATAAAGTCACAAAGCCCTCAAAGTCTTTTTAAAGTTACATAGCAGCTGTAATTTTTGGCAGAATATGAAAAATGATGTGAGAAATGAATCTAAAATTAGCTCCAGATGTATACGGATTGTTCTGGGGTGATAATTACATTTTTCACTTTGAATTTTCCTAATTCAAAGAGGTCAGCGTGGCAATCACCGAAGTGATTTATTTTGTTAAGAAGTAAACTGTCTTTTGCTACATGAAAGCTTGAGAGATATGAAATTGAATTTTGAGCTGACATTTTACAGATACTGGGAGGAGATGGGGTTGAGCTTGATTGATTTTTCTCTTTTTTTTTCTCTCTTTTTTTTTGGCCCAAGATAGGGTGGGAAGTGAAGTGATATCCTTTTGCTAAAATTTTAATTAATTTTTAAGAGGAGATGGAGAGGATGAAGTGCCAAAGATCAAAAGATCAGGTCAAAAACTAGTTTTTAATCACATAAATAATGTGGCATAGTTGCAAAGTAAGTATCTGCAAATTTGATTTAAAACTTCACAAATTTGTCAGCCATCATTTTATGAAATTGAAAGATTGCTCTGATTAATATCTTTGGTGGTTTTTATGGTAACCTCTTTCTGAAAATTTGTTTTAAACATTGTATATGTGATGTGAGCACTTGGATTGTTTTTCTGAAACATCCGTAATTTTTCTGATTTAAATTTGTGGCTGGAATATGTTTTTTCTTAGCAGTGCAAAATGGAATAATATCTCACAAGTAATTTTTTTTATAAAATTGTGAAAATAAATCTCCCTGGCAAAGTGACATAAATTCAAAAAATACTATTCTTTGAAACTATTTTTGACATCTCATTAATTTCTTCTCCTGTTTAAACTTCATGTATTTAGGCATATGGAAAAATACCTTTGTTTTTGTGCTTTCCTTCTGTATTTATGTGTTGATATATTGTTTTACGTTTAACACAAGGTAAAAAGAGAAACAGGTGGTTTCAGATACAGACAAAAGGCTTTTTCTGAGACAAAAACAGTTGTGTTTTTTTGACAGACATGCTACGTTTGGAGACGTGTCTCTCTGTATACTTACATTTATATAAATCTATCAAAACATAAAGAAATCCTTCATTTAATATTACTGCAAAGTGTTCCTGCTGATTTGACACTAATATCATTTTTTAAAGAATCGACGCTGCATTCAAGGCCACTTTATAAAAGCGTTGTGTTGCTCATCCTAATTCAGTCTGACACACATTCCAATAACACTACCTCCATTCTAGGGTTTAAAACTAAATTTATGGCTGAGCATTGTGAAGTGCATCATTTAAAAATGGTTTCAACCCAAAACATCTAATAAATAAATAATGTGTATGGCTACTCAGTAGCAGACTTTCCAGACTAGAAATCATTCCATCGGATACTCAACAGTCCACTATCGGAGAGGGCTGTCAGATAAATCTTATAGTAGCTGCATTCATGTCCTGTAAATCACATGTTATTGTCTGAGCCTTCTGCCAGGTCATCTATTCTTTTCCCATTTATCAGAAATGCATACAGTACAGTGAACCTAGAAGCACCATCTAGTCTGGCTTGGCATCCTTTCGGGGTAATTAAACCAGCCAAAAGAGAGAAGTCCTGTGTCTGTTACCCTTTTTAAATGAGTGACGTCAGGATGTTAAAGGTGCTATTGTGAGGCAAGGCTTCTGCCTGGAGAAACAGTGATATCACCCTTGAATAAAGCATTTTCATCTACAAGGACTTCCTATGCCTAAAATGCAAAGGGGCATGTATGAATTGAGTGCATGTTTATCCACAAAGCAAATAGGTTACTGTGCTTCCTTTCATTTGTCAGATGTTTTTGTGAAATACATGACTGAGTAGGAAAAACTGTGATCTTCCCTACTATCTCATGAAGGTACTAAACCCATTTATCTGTTGCTCACATACATAAAGCGTTTGTCCTATTATTATATTATTATTAGCTCCAAGGTGAAAAGGTACAAAGTTAGGTGAAATAGGTTCCATGGGTTGCCTTGATGCCTTTAAACTTACAGAATTTGAAGCAGTTGAAAAATGCTTCTTTTTGTAGTAAATCAACTGAATTGTCAGTGGAATATGTGTAAGAGAACTAATTAGGAGGTTCTTGCAGATCCGTCTTTGACTTAAGAGATTTTTTTGTCTATTGAATCTAAATTTTCTAGACCATATAAGAAACTGACACTAACTGACTCAAATACTGTTCAGCTCTTTTATAATTTCCTAAAATTGGTGGAGTGCCACCAACCTTTGCAATTAAAAAATAATGAACTTTTATGACACCTCCTCCACCACCACTACCTGCACATATACCCTGCTTGCTTGTTCAAGATATAAAAGCTGCTTGGTTTCTCCTTCCTCTGCTCCGTGTTATTTCAGAGGGATTAAGGGCATGTTCTTGATAGCTGATGGCATATATAAAACCAAGACCAATGTTTTAATACATTTAATCTCTAGGCATTTTATCTTCTAGAAATATTGATATGATATATTGCAATATAACTACATAGCTGTAGCTGTTAAATTTATATTAGACCTTGATAAAGTGTGTCTTTTATGGGGAGATGGAAGAAGGAAGCATAAACTCCAGATTATTTTATTTTTTTTTTTTTGTGTACAGTGATAGCATCAGCTCATATGGCCCAATGAAGTATGATTACAGTTGAATATGTCATGCACTGTGCTGATAGGTTTTGGAGTTATTTTTTGGAGAGAAAAGTGTGATCCAATCAGGTGTATGTGTATCTTAAAAATACAGTAGAGGCTGATTAGCAGTATTAAAGCAGAAAAAATTACACTATGAAAGTTGGTTTTACTCTGTGTCGTACTCTACACAGTCTTTTTACTGTCTTTTTTTGTCCCTTGTCTAACTCAACTCACCAAACCGATCGTCACTGGTTAAATGGTGAAACGTTTGCAAAAGGTTTTTCTTTAGCATGATCATCTTTGTGTAGCATGATCATCTTTATTAAGCGTGATCATCTTTGTTTCATGTGCTACTAAATCGCTTTGCTTACGGGTTCTGTGGCTCAGTAAGAAGTCAGTATTCATCTTTTGCATGGGCAGTATCTCCAATGCATCATATCTCTTGCTCGGGTAAGGAATCTTAATTATTTAAATAATATCAACATGCGGTCATGCACCCATGCAAACAATATGATAATGTATTTTCCCTACATAAGAGCAATAGGATGGTAGTTAAGATTTCCAGCAGATGTTTGCACACATGCACCCCTCCTCCACCCCAATACTTAGTTTGCAAAATGCAGTAGGATTTCCAGGTTTTTCTGTGTATCCTGTGCTCAGAAGAAATGTTTTGTATCAATGATCTGAATTCCTTACCTCAGGAATGGGTTTATGTAATGTGTTCTAAGATGTTGGTAAGCCTTTGAATTACTTGGGAGATTGTAGCTGATGTAGAAGTTGGCTGCTTTTCTGTGTTTGTTACCTGCAGAGAGAACACATTATACTGATGCTTTGTGATCTGCGCTGGTTCCTAATTCACCTTTAAGTGCAATTGGATGTGATGGATAACTATAGTGTTCACTATGAAGTTTTAATTGAATTTGGTATAGGTATCTAAATATCACTATGATACCATGGCTGAACTCAACAGAGGCACCAAAACTCTAACCATATCCTTTGGTTATCCACATAACCATATGTGTTTGGACACAAAGAGAATAAATGCTGTTTGAATGCTTTTTGTGTCTCCCAAGTGTTAGGTGATGACGTTTTAATCAAGATAATATTTTTTCATCTAATCACTTTGTCTTTTAATAGCTGAAAGTAAGGGAAAGAAGGTTTTAGTAATTCTTTAGATCCATGATCTGAAAAATGTATATGCTTTGGTACAGAGGGTGAATTTTCTAGGGATTTTGTAAGCTGCCAAATGACTTTATATCAATTTTAATGTATGTTCTAATTTCCTTTTAAAAACCATTTAGAAGATACCAGGAGTTGGAAGCTTTTCTTTCCATACAGTGTGAACTTCTGCCAATAAGATCTTTGTTTTTACCAAGACAAATGTAGCTGTATTTGGGTAAAACCCCCCACTTCAGTAATAGATTGCTTTCATGATAAAAGTTTTAGAAATGTAACTTGATTAGACAAATGAAAATGTTTTAGATCCTCACAAATAAAAATAGAAAAAAGACCTTCCCAAAATCTAAATTGCCAATTTCAGGGGAATATGTTGTATGAATCATGTCCATAGGTGTCTGCCTTGTACTGCTAACTTTCTTTGTAGTGGTATGAAGTATAAAATGAAAGATTCTTATCTTATTTGTCTTTAAGATGCTATTGGATTGGATGGAAGGTAGTTAGGAAATGTCTGTTGAGCTTTACGTAGAGTGTTACTTCAGGATATTGTCAATGAAAATTCTATATTATAAACTATTTTTCTTCAAAAATTCTTGTTATTCTTTTACCCTTTCAATGTGTATTTTCATCTACAATGACCTAGTTTTGCAGGATGGAGCCTGTGGTCAGAGCTAGAGAGAGGGGAAGGTAGATCCCATAGTAGCCAGGAGCCATGCTCTTGAAGTGCTCTCCTGAGATAGAAGAGACTGAAGTTTCAAATGATGTTTCAGGTAATAGTTATTATCGCTAGAATAGAATAATCGGTCAGAGGAAAAAATTCAGCATATCCTCCCAAAGTAGCTAGTAGTCTAGAAGCTTAAAGACATTTACCAGGTATGTGGAAGAGTCCAGTTTTGAAAGAAATTAAGCATGCTCAATCTGTAAAAGCAATGTTGTCATTCGTCTGTGTTGTCCTCTATTGTGGATTCCTTCTTTGGGTGTGAAATATGAAGGCATCAGTTATTTTCTGTAAGGTCTTGGGAATAAAGTTTAGGGCTTCTGCATTCTCCTGCATTGGAAGGCACTTGGTATCAAGACAGGGCTGTTTGGCTAGGGGTCAGTAGGATTAACTCTGGAGAAAATGAATTAAAAGCCTAGAAGATATGGGAGGGCTCTGTGTGTGGAATCCAGACTCCTTAAATGCTTTGGTGCTTGGATTTTAGATACTATCTTGTCAGTGAGTTTCCTTCTGACAAAACAGAAGGTTATATTATCAATCCTGTTGTCTAGATCACTTGGATTATCCATTAGACTTGATATATCTGGGTTTTTTTATCATAGTGTAACTTCTTAATTTCCCAAGTGGGAGTTTTTCCTCCGTCTCCGAGGATCTAACTTTGGGTGCTGAAAGTATATATTGACAACTTTTATGCTTGGTATATGTCACTGAACATAGTACTTGGAGTAATTACAAATAGATTACTTGTGCAACGGGTATTTTGCTGCTTGCTTCATTGAACTGTGTTATACATTCTAAGTGTTTGAAACTGGAGATCAGTTTGGTAGATAACTGTTTGAAGTGCAATTCTGGTAAGATTGAAATAAATGGAAACAGCTGGGAAAACCTTTCCTTTAAACTGGCATATGTTGAAATTATGTATTAAATTAGCTGTGTATAGGGTTTTTTTTCTTTGACTTAAGCAGTATGTAGATTCTGTCTCTCCAGAACTAGATTATTCTAATATATTCTGTGTGAAACTCCAGGATAACAAAATTTGTCTGTTGGAACTTCACTCCTACTTTGATTTCCTGTTGCTTTGTAAATTGTTTGAAAGTTTAATTGCCTATAATTGCCTGCAATATTTAACCTGTTGAATTCTATGGAATTGCTTGGAGACCACTCTAACATATTTCTTTCAGACTTCTATTATTCTTCATAGTTATCACTAAGGTTTACAATTCTCTGATCCCGCTTTAGTTTGATATGCTTAAGATATACTTGAGCAGTCTTTGCTCTTAGGTCTTGTTGTTGGCTTCAGCAATAATGTGCTTCGTTTACTGTTAGTAGAGCCTGGAGATACAGAGTTTAAAACATCTGTGTCCATCATTGGCTGAATTTTAAAAAAGTAAATTCTGATAGAATATTGTTTCTCGCACGAGTATGAAGTAAATGTATATTGACAGTTTGCTTAGTAGTAGAAATCAATGGAGTTTAAAACTTAAACTTTGCTTTTGTCTTAAGTGTGGAAGTGGGTTGGAATGTATTGGAAATGATTTGCCAATACTGCATGAATAATAAGTGACCTTTTCTTGACTTAACGATGCAATAAGCACTTTATAGTTATATCCTGACAGGTAGTGGTCACAGTAGTTAAAATGTGTGAGCTAGTACTTTGCCTTTGTCTTATATCTCTTCATAATTCTTTGTCTAGGGGAATATTTTAAAGGTTTGCTCACTCCCCAGTTTGGAAATAAAATGTATCATGTGGGATTTTAAAATGAGCAAAACCTATGTTGTGTTACATTTAGTATGAGGAAAACCAGAAGAGTGTCTGGTATGGTGTACCTTTATTAAATGGGGTTGATGTTTCTGCATATTAAATATAAATAATAGTCAAAGCAATAGAAATGGCTTCCTAACTAAAACTTGTTTTATCTAGGCCTGCTTTTGATCCACTGGAATATACCCTCAGCAATTTGCAGCTAGTGTATTTTGACATGTTCAACAAAGGCAGGCTGTATCAGCTGCAGCTGAAAACTGCAGTAGTAAAAAAGAACCAGTGTTTTTAATTTTATACTGCACAACTGTTTTCTGGAAAGCAATTGTGAACTTTGTTTTCAACAAAAAATAATTAAAAATACATTTATATGTAAATAAATTGGGATGGGTGCTATATATTAGACTAAGAAGGTGCGTAGGCAGGGACAAGTGGATCGGTATAGTAAAACCGTGATGTTTCAGTGTGGTCTGAAGGGCAGCACTGTTTCTTGGGACAATAGGAGAAGTCAGTATGACTTGCAGACTTTGGATAGAGGAATGGATAAAAGAGAGGGTTAAAAACCACAAAACTCTTAGTAGAAATAGTTTGCCACAATGGAGTGCAGAGATATGAACTTCCCTAAGGTCAACTTACTAAAACGTAGTTGTTGCCCACAGTAAAGTTCTGGGGGGAGAATGAGGATTTTTTTCCCCCCGATTTTCTTCTTTAAAGTATAATCTTCAGTGATTGTTCTATAGGCATTTCAGATATTATAGGCTCTTGCTAAGAAAATCTTTCTTTTGAAATGAAAATTACTTTGATTTGGTCAGGAATCCAGTGATTCCTGATACCGGTGTGAATTTAATGGAAAAGATATCCACCATAGCTAAGAATACTATCCTTTATAACAGTGTTGCTAAGAATTTGAATTATTAATGTATACATTTTTATGTTTAGGGAGGAGAGTGCATTGTCTAATGTAAATTTGAATCTTTGGGGTGTGATAGTGGAACAGGATGGCTTCATTTCTATGCATGTACGCTGCTGCAGATGTTCAGTACTAAAGGAACATAATTTAGCTGCAGAAGCAAGACTTTTCTGAAGAAAAAAGGCATCCTGTTGCTTCACCAGCACACTAGGACTTAAAAAAACCACCACCATTTAAGGTGAGTTTTGTGCAGTGAGAGCACACCCTGTGGCTTGGCAGTCTAGTCAGAAGGATGATACCATGCTGACTTTATAACTAGATCTTTGAACAATATTCTCATGGGTGGTAAATGCAAAACAAAGTAATATCAACTGGCACTTAATTCTGTGAGCTCCCCGCTGATGGGGCTTTGCACTGAAATGG
Organism: Microhierax caerulescens; assembly: GCA_035590215.1. Lineage (NCBI taxonomy): Eukaryota > Metazoa > Chordata > Aves > Falconiformes > Falconidae > Microhierax > Microhierax caerulescens. The sequence goes on along the minus strand of JAVJGJ010000001.1, from coordinate 16,066,260 downwards.
AACTCTTCCTGACAGGAAGTCAGCCACAAAGTGTGGAGACCTCTGAAAATAAAGTGTGCTTTAATTTGAAACCCTGCTGTTTTACAGCTAGTCGGTTTAATTTGAGACTATGGAAAGAGGTTTAGTGGAGGGGAGGGGTATGAGATTATGGAAAGTTCAGTGAGCAGCAACGCTTGTTGCCGACTTCATACTAATTATAAATATGTGAACATTTTGTTTCTGTTAATGAACACAAGTTAAGGGGCTGGATGCGATCCATCAAGGGTACTGAAGCAGCTGGGGAGCTGCTCACCAAGACACTTGCCATCATTTATCAACAGTCCTGGCTAACTGGAGAGATCCCAGTTGACTGGAAGTTAGAAAAAGTGGTGTCCATTTACAGGAAGGGCAGGAAGGAGGATCTGGAGAGATACAGGCCTGTCAGCCTGACCCCGGTGCTGGGGAAGGTTACGGAGCAGGTCAGCCTGAGTGCCATCACGCAGCATGTACCGGGTTAACCAAGTATCAGGCCCAGCCAGCAGGGGTGCGTGAAAGGCAGGTCCTGCTTGATGAACCTGATCTTCTTCTATGGCAAGTGACCCACTTAGTGGATGAGGGAAAGGCTGTGGGTGTTGCCTACCTGGACCTTCGTAAAGCCTTTGACACAGTCTCCCACAGCATCTCCTGGGGAACCCGGCTGCTGG
>JAVJGJ010000001.1:16014301-16064922 GCA_035590215.1 Microhierax caerulescens | reverse complement strand
GGGGCTGGGGCACAAGTGTTGTGAGGAGCGGCTGGGGGAACTGGGGTGTTCAGCCTGGAGAAAAGGGGGCTTGGGGGGGGCTTATCGCTCTCTGCAGCTGCCTGACAGGAGGCTGTAGGCAGGTGGGGGTTGGTCTCTTCTCCCAAGTAACAAGTGACAGGACAAAAGGGAACAGCCTCATCCTATGCCAGGGGAGGTTTAGATTGGAGATTAGGAAAAATTCCTTTGCTGAAAAGGTTGTCAAGCATTGGAATAGGCTGCCCACAGAGGTGGTTGAGTCACCATGGCTGGACATATTTAAAAAACATGTAATGTGGTACTTAGTGACATGATTTAGTGATGGACTTGGCAGTCCTGGGTTAACGATTGGACTTGATGATCTTAAAGGTTTTTTCTAACCTAAACAATTCAATGATTCTAATAAAGCAAATAGAATGTCTCTCTTTCCAAGCAAAACTGCTTAAAAAACTGGTGATTTGGGGACCTTAGTTGTTTACTCAAAATTCTGGCAGGAGAAGCTTTGCATAGTGGTGTTGCCCAGTCCCAGTTTATTATTTAACCTTTAATCTGATGTATCTGTGCCTTTTTATGAATGTTTACAAATGGAAAAACCTCTGTTTCATCAAAGGTGTTGATGATACAGAAATCTTTCTATATTTTACAGTAACTTGTTTAAGTGAAAAAATTTGTAATTCAGATTATGCAGCAATGATAACGAGGTAAATGTCTGTTAGGCATTAGATCCCAATTCTGAGTCAAATTTGATTCAGAAGAGTCATCTGGAGTTTCCAGTACCCTTTGAATTTTAAAAAAATATATTTATTTCTATTTGTATTTAAACCAGAAAGGCTTATTTTTTTGTTTTTTGAGAATTTGCTTGGTGAGTGCAGGGGTGGGATTTTTAATGAAAGGAGCAGAAAATTATTATTTATTATGCTTATTTTAGCAACATAGGGACAGATGTCGATAGAGCTCTGTGTCAATGGGTGTCATTTAACAGTGTAATAATGGATACCCAGAATTTTTTAGTCTAAATGAAGGCAAGAGATGCAAGATTGAGGAAGGGAATGTAGTATGCAAGTGGAGTGCAATGCAGAGACGCATATTACTTTTCCTGCTTTTTTAATTTAATTTGATTAAGTTTTCTATTCTCTAAATCTTTTCATAAATATCTACATTTTAATAGGATTACCCAAGGGAAGGATAAGGTACAGATTTGGACTTGCTGTGTCTTGAGTGAAGAGGTGGGATTGGTTTACAGACTTTGGTTTCATTCTGTCAAAGATACAGTGATAGCAGGAGTCTTGTTCGTTGTTTGCATGCATTTGTTATGAGAATTTAACCTGAAACTAGGCTACATTTGGGGAAAAGGGTAACGTAAAAGGGCTTTTAGTTCCAAAATAGTATTCACTGTGTATATTGTTGAGTTCTTTATTAGTTAAATTTGTTTAGTTAAAGCTTTTCAGACAGGAAAGTTGCTGCTCTTTGGTGGTGTTGATGGTGAATGTTGCTATCAGTGGAATCAGTCCATCACTACTAGTGCAACTGTGCACGAGTGAGTATGCTGTGATACTCTTGTCCTTATAGTTAGTAGCCTACCTTGGTAGACAATTTTTTCCATGCAGTGGTTTTACAAAAACTCAAATTAGAATCTCAGCTAAACAAAAGAACAGTGAAATCAAGAGGCAGCTGTCTTACACTCCTGCTATTCCTTGATTTGTTTTTCTTTCTCCACAAAAATTATGCTGGTACTAAACTTGACTATTTGGATCTCTTCCCTTTGTTCATCTTATGTTGTCCCTTTTCCTCACTTCTGTTTTTGTGACTAATCTCCTTTGATTTATAGCTTCTTGCTTCCTGTTGCTACATATTTACAGAACTGCTTGGTACTTTGATTTCTCAATTAATGTTTAAGATTTCTGTTCCTGTTCTTCCTGAAGCTACTGTCTTTCATCTCAGCATTGAAAATAGCTGATGGTTAAAGAACCTGAAGAGGTAAGTGCGGTGGAAAAGGGTTGCTGCTAGATGAACTCAAACATGACCCCTAATTTCATTTCATGAGGAGTCATGGCAACAGCCCACTAGTGGAAGAGAGGAAGAGAGAGACTGCCCAGGCAAATTGCTTTCTCCATCAGAAACTGACCTGAAATCAGTGATCCAGTCATTCAGTTTTTCCCCATTCTACAGTTCGTTGCTGTACTGGGTCCATAGAGGAACTGGAGTTTAGCATAGACTGATCTGTTTCATCTTAATGTGACATTGGTTCTAGGGGTAAAATGTTATTCATCAAGTCATGAGTTAGGTCACTATTAAAGGCATGTAAATGTTTTTTCATATACATGTTCAAACTTTTTTGAAGCTAGATACAAAAATGAAGTTTTATTACTGATAGCATTTTATGTGTGCAAACAGTGATATTTTTACAATTTTATATGAACTTTCTGAATGCAGTGATTTAAGTTTTATTTCTAAAATCCTGTTTTTAAGAATATTTGGTGTCACCACAAATTATGACAATTGCAACCTGTGTTGAGATTTTCTGGCTTTTTGTTAAAGATTGTATGTGCTGTAATGTTTTATGTGTCTTTTAGGGTAGATTTGCATAGTTTGTAGAGAAGACAGCAGCTATCAATTGGAGAGTAATCTCATAGCATAGAAGGCATTGTCTGGCAAGCTGACGGTTTTTAATTTGGTATTTTACTGAACAAAGTACTTAAGTATGTGAACTACTCCAGCTCTCTCTCTCTCTCTCATTAATTTTCAGAATCTACAAAAACTCACTTGAACCCAAACTTTTAAGTATTTGAAATTAAACTCTCATTAGAAGGTAGTTTTAGGCATTTGTCATTAACAACATAATATCAGTTTATAGGAAGCCCTGTTTATGTGGAATATCCCAAATGGTTAAACAGTGGGGGAGTCTTCTGCTTTTAGTTAAAAAACCTGCTGTTTCTGTATGGCTTATTTACTACTTCTTTAATTCTTAATGTAGTGTGCTGTGGAATTGAGCATGCAAAAGTCAGCAAAGAGTTCTGTTTTCTGTGTCTAAGGTTATTACTTGCTGTACAATAATAAAGGCACTATTTTATTGGGTTAGTTGTAATTAACTTCAGCACTAGGCATTGATATAAATCATTCCTAATCTGTTTTCTTTACATTTTGATTCTTTTAAACTGGTTTAACATAACTTCTTTCTGTCGTCCTTTTACATAAGGACTAGGGTCGTAATTGCTTTTTTGAATTAGGCTGTCGGAAGCTAATGTGCATGTTGATCCAAGAATTGATCAAGGAACACTAATGAATTTCATATAGCACTTTTAAAAGATTTGTAATAAATACTGTCTAATAAATACTCTATAGCAGTGACCTGTTATAACATTAGAATTCAATACAGCATTGTCATGCTGTGCAGCTGGAAAAATATTTCAGTATAAGACACTTTGATTCTGTTTCATAGTTAAAATAGTAAACAATTTTGTAGTTGTGAATAAAAAAAAGTGTTCCAACTCTTCCCCAGGGTATATTTTATGAAAGCAGCTATTGTAATTATAATCTTTGTGTTTTATCAGAGGAAAAGTACTGAAACGTGTTTGGTTTTCTTTCTTTCTTTCCTTTTTTTTTTTTAAAAAAAATTTTTTTTTAACTGCTCAGTCTTGGTATTTGATACCAACTGGGGCATGTGCCTTTTTGAGTGATTTATCAATACACTGGTGTACTGCAGCACTTGCAGTTGTTTGTTAACAGCATAGGTTTGAAACAAGAGTGTTATGTGTCCTTTTCAGTCAGCTTTGCAACACTGAACATGTTTATTTCTTGAATTTCTTGTCTTTTCCAGGGGTAGGTAGTCACACATGCACAATCATAGCCCATGTTTATAGTTTGTTAGTTTGTTGTGAGTGTATTTGGAATATTTTCCCTCAACAATGTGCTTGGTGTTATACCTCCACTTGAGAAGCCAACTCATCTAGATAAATTTTTACACAACTTTCTTCTAATAGGATTCATTAAAATTTTTAATACAAAGACTTTAGTTGTGTACTGTCACTAGCTGAGTTTTTGACAAAAAGCAATGTCTTTTTAATGGAATACCAGCAGTAAATACTTTTTATTGTAACTGAGTGTGTTTGATAGTTTGAGAGTCTTATAAAAATAATTAGCTCTTTTATATAGTTCTAATGGCAGCCTTACAAGTTTCCCCTTGAGCAGTCTCTAATGAACAGGCCTTGATTTTTCTAGTTGGGCTTTTAGATTCCCTGAGGACTTGACTTCAGACCTTGAAGGGCAGCAGCTGCCATTTGTCTTAAGACTGGAGTTGCCAAACAGACAGACCATGTACTAATAGGACACATTTGTACAGCCTGAGTGTGTGGAACCCTGATACAGGCCTAATGATGATCATCTGTTGAGAGCTTGTAGCTGGTCAGGGTTAGAGTAACTTTTATCACCCTTATTGAAATCAAAACCTTTGTATTGATTAGTGAGATAGCTTGACTTGTTACATGGATGCCATGTTAAAGCTTTCACAGACAAGCCATTGTTCAGTGTGGAATAGTATCCATTGTTTAAATTTCAATAAATCCAAGCCTGTTTGATATGTTTTTCCCCTGACAAGATGTTCTAAATTTTCAGGATAGTAGTAACTATTTTTGCAGGCTTGCTGGTTTGTGTCAAGATTCAGCAACAATACAGTTCTTCTGCAGAGAAAGGACCATGAATATAATTACTGAAATTATTTTTTTCTCAATCAATTTCTGATAGTTCTGCCATTATTGATTTATGTATTAGATTTTATTTGAGTGTCCAGGTATGACTCACTATACCGAATAACATTGTCTCCAAATGTGTTCGTGTTACTTATGAAACGTGCTACATCCTTGCAAAATTTCTGTTTTGTACACTTATTGTGTGCTGATATTAATATTAAATTGCTACATAGGGTTTCTAGACATGATTTCCCATAATTTCATGTTGGTTTTAATTCTTTTCAATGGAGCTTTGTAGATTAAAATAATTTAAGTATGCATCAATTCCTTAAAAGTAATTTATGTTTGCAGATATTCTGCTTAACATGCAGTCTAACTTTTTTTTTAATTATGAAGACCCCAGCTGAGATATAATCTACTTTTCACTATATGTTCTTTATTGCTGAGTTCATTCAAGCCTTTAGTGGATGTGGTGCTGAGAGAGTGCTGACACCAAGTGCAAACACTGCTGAAAAGTTCTTGATAGTTTACTTTAGGCACTTAAAGATTAGTATATCTCTCTATGAACAAGTTTTTCATACAGATTTGACCTTTACTCTAGGATATAATATGTCTCTTAGTTGTATGTTAACACATTTTCCCACCCTGCTCCTTAGTGCTTCATTCATAGTTGTCCGTACCAAAGTCATCCTTCTCCTTTGTTTCATAGCCAAAATAAATTATTAAACTCCACCAGCTTTATGGGAAGGATGGATTAGCAAAGAATTTGCTCTTGTTTTGCTTGCTTATAAGTGTGTATTTCAACCATTAGATATAATTCTTAATTGTGAAATATGTTAGCATGGTTAGAAGGATATTTTTTAAAATTTCTGAGAAAAATGAATTATTAAGGAGTATGCATGTGTATGTATGTGTGAATGAAAGTAAGCAGTACAGTTCGCTACAGTTGAAAACAGCATTTTTAATCTATTGGAAATGTTTAAAATATGGTAAAGATCCATGTTTAATTGTTAGTCCATCAGAAAGTTGATGGATTGGTGTTGCAAATGTTTTTATATAGCTTGAAGAATATATATTTTATGTATTTTGGGGTGATTGTTTGAAATATGGTTATATTTCTTTCCTGGAAGTGTACACGTGAGGAGGGATATGTCCATTTGTTGCCTACAGGCAAGAACTTCAAATTACAGACAATTTTCTTGTTATTTGAGTGATTAGAGTTTAGGAATGGCTATACTGGTTAGATAAAGGCTCCACTGTGCATGTTGTCATATCTCCAACTGTAGGCACAAAGAGATGCTCAAGAAGAATAAAATAGTACAAGTGTATATAATGCTCTTGTGCTCTCCAGCTGTTTTCAGCTCAGGGTATTTTCTGAATTGGACATAATTTCTGTGTATTTAGTTAATATCAATGTATTTTCCTTCTGTGTACTTATGCAGTCTCCTCTTAATTCTGTTGAAATTTAGTCACCACAGCATCTTTTGATTCCGCTGATCTGTGACGCACTGTGTAAAGAACCATCTGCGTTTCTTGAAGCTGGCTCCTACTAGCTTCTACTTACAGAAAAGGCTTTTGGGCAGGCCTGTTTGGGTAAATAAGAAGCTCCTCAAGTATTAGACCTGAATGAGGATATTCAGAATGAGTAGGGAGCCAACAACAAACAGAAGAAAATGACTCATAATGAAGTTGGCACTGGAGAAATCATGTTCAATGCAGAATTCTTAAAGAACCTCTCCACTTATCTGATGATGCCATATGATTAGAGAAATACCTTACCTTTAAGAAAGGAAGTAGGAGAATCAATGCAAAACTTTTCAATGCATTTGAAGACTGAGAGAACTACACGCGTGTATGTAACTGAAATGAAATAAAATAGGACATAGAATTACTAAAGATTGTTTTACTAGGCTAATCTTATCATTAGTTATGGTCTGATGCATGTTGTACTTTTTGGCCAAAATGTATTTCCTAGACAATGGAAATGTAGTTTTTTCTATGAGTTTTATTAAAGTGTTTGGTACTGTCATAGGACTGATCATTAGTTAGAATTAATTAAAAAAGCCCACTGTAAAATAGATGAAAAAAAACCCAGCCTGACTCAGTTGGGACAACAATAGGTCATGATATAAACCGTGAGGGAGATTATTACTTTATGAAAGGAGGGGTTTAAGACTGGTAGTGTTCAATGTTCTCATTTAATGATCCTTGTGCACTCAGTAAGAATGTGTTAATGGAACTTGTAGATGATCTAAAATTGGTGCTATGGAGGACTGGGATATAATTTTGCTTATGGCAGAGTTGTGCTGTAGCTAAAGGAAATGCAATACGTTATTCCACACAGAATTATAATTCAGATGAGGTTTGAAACAACATTTCAGGAAGGGATATAGTACCTGCATTTTATCTGGAGTACAAGTGGAAGTGTTTACAGATTCCATTAAGGAGGTAGGTGAAACAGTAACAACCTAGGAAATTTCCACATCAGACATAATATTTGAATAAAATGTGATTTCTTATTTGTCTCCTTGTAGTGGTTGTTTTTCATTGGAGCTGTTTGTGATAGTATTTAGTGCTTCTAGGGTTTTTTTTTCTTGCTTCACTATCGAGCGTACAGTGACCAAAAGCATTAAAAGTAGATTATGCCTCTCAGTTACTAAACATTTATAGTGTAGGAAATGATGGTCAATTAAGTACAACTTAGAACAGGTATGAAATTATTGACTTTGTTGATCTTCCTTTACAGTCCTTCCTTAGGAAAGTGCTGAAATGTGTTTTCTAGTTATTTAGTTGCATTAGTGGTTGAGTTTGAGGCTTTTAACGTGTTTTTTCCCTAATACCTTTGGGAGATGGATAACTTAAGATGTTGATATAATAATGCAATATGCATACTGAGTGTAATTGTTTGAGAGAGAATGTATGCTGTGGGGAAATATTGAATGGATCATGAAAGATGATGACCATTAGTCTTTTCTTTCAACTATTAAAATTAGCTTTAGGGTGTGTTCAGCTGTGATTTATGAAATTGTTTAGACTAACGTCTTCTTTGATGATGTCTGCTGTAGAGAAAAATGCTGAAAAGTATCAGGATAAATGCACTTTCTTTTCACTTTTGGCAACCTCCATCTTCACCAATTAAATTTTCGAGTATTGTAGTGAACTCTCTTAAAGAGCAGAGCAACAGATGGACAGTGTCATAAATGGAAAAAATTATTTTGCTTTTCTTGAGTTTTCACACATTTAAGCTAACAGAATAGTTTTAGTTATGTGAAGCTAAATATTTAGGGCTTGGTATTACATTTAAAAAACTTATGAGGATTAGTTGCATGTGCTATTTTGTTTAGAATATTAGCAGTTAAAAGCTTTTTTTGTTTTCATAAGAAATGCTTTTTAAAGCTATTTCAGACAGCTTACAGTTCAGACAACTTGAAGCCATGTAATGGCGGCCATAAGAAGGAAATAGAGAACTGGGGGAAGGATGGTGGGAGAAATGTAAGATACATGTAGCAATAAGAACCAATGATGGTATTTGATGTAGCCATAAAAAACCCACCAAACCACCCCCACAAACCCCAAAACCCCCTATATGTGATAATATGTAAATGGAACTGAGCTGACAGAATATTGCTTGCTTATTAATGCATGTAAACTAGTTATATAAAACCTCATGAAATACATTTATAATTCACGATGAATAATACATGACAAATTCCAATTATTCTACTCTTAATAATGACTACTTGAAAATTGTAATACTTTGTTGCAACTTAAAAATGATAAAACAATATGTTGGGCCTGGAACATGTCAAGCCTTGAGAGATCAGTTATCTCTCCCCTGCATTTGAAATCTGGAAAACTTTTTTTTTCTTTTTGAGGGGGCAGGGTGGGGCAAGTTTTAAATTGTAAAGGATCATTGTTCTTGTGGCTTTTGCGTATATCTGATCAAACCTTCATGTCACTGACTGAGAGGTAGTTCTGCAACACTGAACAGCGAAAAACTTTACCTTGTTGAAACTGGGTATTAAAAATGCCTACACTGAGGTATCTGAAATTTGTTAGAGATATTTACGGTTTTGCAATTTTGGCCTGTTTTGGAGCTCATGAGATTTTTTTTTTTTTAAAGAAACACAATGGTAGAAGTACTGCTATGAATGATATTAGGATTATTATTTCATACAGCGAAGACTGAAGCTGACGTGGGAAAGCATATGAAACTTAAGTATCTGTCTGCTGCAGAATCAGTCTCTTGTATTAGTTTAGAAGAGTAGTAGATGTTAAACTAAAAGCTGCATTTGGCCTGTTCTATCCAAATGACTCTACATTTTCCGCAAAGTATAAGGTTCACACATTTACTACCCTAATTTTTGGCTGTCAATTTGTTCTTATTGAGCCTAGGATTAAAAAATCTGATTTGTGTTTCTGTTAACCAGTTCTCTCTTCTCTTCAACTTTCAAATGGGGGAAGCAAGCCCCAGTGGTAGGTTATCTAGGTTGGTTGCTTTCCACTGTTTCTCTTCTGGGGGCCAGGCAAAACCTGCCTGCATGTTAGAGGTGTAGAATTCTGCTGTAATTCAGAGTTCAGTTGGATGTAAGAGTTGTGCAATGCATGTGTCTGCTGTTGCTGTCATTTCAGTGTGTTAAAAATGTGTAACATTTTTTTGAAACATACTGGGTGTTAATGATGCAGTATTTGGATCATTAGCAGATTTTTTTTGAGTAGAGATGGCTATGTGATGCTGAGGTGAGATTATTGGCATATATGTTAAGTAGACTTCAAGCTATAAGAGAAATCTGTATCTAAAAAATGAGCCTTCCATTAATGTGAAACAGTTTTTCTGGTATGATCAAGGTTCAATAAGGCAAAAAGCATCAGTGAAACCAGAGTAAGTTCAGAATTATTACATAACATAGCAAATGAAAAACATGCAATAATTTGCGGGATGTTTTTGTAGTTCCTTCTCCCACAGAAGATGACTGAATAAATTATACTGTTCTGTTTCCTCATGCTGTCAATGTTTCCTTCCTGATTAGTACACCACTAATGCTGTATATGTTTGCTGATGGTGGTGTGCATTGTTAAAATTGAAAAGAAGGACTTCATAGCTGAAAATGTTTTTTCTTAATTCTTTTTTTGTACAACTAGTGTTCTTTTGTTTTCCCTAGGAGTGGCAGAACTCTATACAAAAGAATGCTGGCCTTGCCTTTATTGAGCTTGTCAATGAAGGAAGGTAAGTCGTAATATTTGATAGCATCTCTGCCTTAGCCTTTAAGAAGTTGTGTGGCTTGAAACTTTTCCTCAAAGAATTTTTCCTTCTGCCTTTTTGTGTCATTTCCTTGGAGTTTTGCAAGCATGATTTCACATTCTTTAATGCTTCCATTCTAATGCTGAATTTTGCAGAATCTGAATACCGTTTAGTTTCATTAAATATTTCACTTATTGGTGTGTCATGGATTTTCTTTTTTCCTGTCCTTGTGCACTGGTTAAGGTTGAAGCTATAATTTGTATTCAACTAATCTATTGAGGAAGGGAATTGATATTTGGAAGACATTATAGCTAGGAATTGTAAGATAAGCCTCTGTCTCAAAAATTAGATTCCAGTTTGCTCATATATTTCCAATCTACATCATAAAATAGAAAGGAAGGGAGTCCCTTTAACAACAACAACAACTTAATATTACCAATTAGTTTAATGTTCTATCTGTAACTATATATGTATATTACTGAACTTATAGAAAATGACAGAGCAGTTGATGAGGCCACGCTCTTTGACTTCTACTGACTATTCAGAACCATCAATGTTTTCTTCATTAGGAATTGATTGTTGAGGCAGACTAAGAGCAATATGTGCTTTTTTCTGAAGGTTTGTTTTTTCTTAAGGTATCTTAATGAGTTAGCTAAGGAGTATTATAAGAAACACCATTTATCTAAACCTAAATTCTGTTAGTAACTTTTGCTAGTAAGAATCCCAATAGAAAATAAATTTTACAGGATTAGGACAGCTACTGAATTAAAAAAAAAATCACATAAATTAAAATGCTATAAAAATATATTTTTATAATTTTAAGAATAAGGGAAACGATTGAGACGTTTCTTTTAAAAATGTGTGGATGTTCTCAAGATACATAAAAATAATGACCATTTTAATGGTTGAATTTCAGTTTATGGTGAGAGAAACACCATTCTGAGGCAGAAAAAACGTTTTGCTACTAGTCTTGATCCCAAGGGCCAAGGTAAAGTAACAAGGGTGTTCAGTTACAGTGTTAAGATCTAGCCTGTAGTTGTTTCCTATTATGTGAGGCTGACCTGTCTTGACCTTACTTACAAAGTGCCTGCTATAAATTTGGCCCTTGATTAATGTTTTATTAGCATAGATAACATAGAGATCCCACACACATGTAAACCGTGATGTAAGGTTCGTCTGTGTAAGATGATTATCATGAACAAATCAGTTGATGAGACGAAGTTGTAAGTAGCAGTTGCCTAGTAGTTTATTCAGCTTGTCCAGGTCAAGTTTCAGAGAGCATTCTATCAGTAAACTGTTTGGAATTGACTATTTTCTTTTAAAAACCTGCAGTGCCCATCACAGACAGATGGAATCACTCTCCCACCTCCATAAACAACATCAATAACTTACAGTCTAGCCTTAGCAGAGTGGTTGTCTCAGGGACAAATGATCCCTTGAAGACTGAAAAGTGTGGTTTTGGTTAGCAGAAAATATCTAAGTAATTGTTATTTCATTTCTGACTTGCAGCAGAGCTGTTCTTTTAAAATGTGGGAACATAGCTTTCATTATGGAGAAGAGGAGAGGGGATTAATTTCTTAAAAATAGCTCCTTTTATTTGTCTTAATTTTTCTCCATTGCTGTTTATAGGAGCCTTTAAAGTTATTGCTGAATTGATCATTGTCGTGCTTTGTGGCTTTTCAGCATTCTCTAAAATGAAACTATTATCCTTCATATGACATGACCTATGTTCCAGAACTACTCTTTTCTTCTCTTTATACACAGTGCACGTTCTTTTTCTTGCACATATACTAACACACTAAAACATTTTAGGCCTTACATTTTATTGTATTTGTTACTGTTTTGTGTATTTTTGTTATAATCTTCAAAACTCCAAAAATTGAAATATTTTAATTAAAACTTAAAAATTAAATAGCTGAATGATATACTAATTTAGACTTCAAATGCATAATTGTATAATAAAAGTTGAATTTTTAAACTGTTTTTGTAAGCACTCAAGAAAAGAAGACAAAGTAGTTGTACAGAGGACAGAACTGATTTTAGGAAGTAAGAAAGGATGTCAGTGGGTTACCATAACATGTGGAGTGTTAGAATAAATAAAATGAAATTAAGGACTGGAAGAACTGCCAAGAATTTGTGGAATCACAGAATTGCTGTTGTTTGAGGCCTTGGTGAAGAAAGTCTTGGTCATCCTATAACCTTTCTAAACCAGGGTTTTATTATCTGTGTTATTACTGTTTTCTTGGACTAACGATACTAGAGTATCTTTAGGTACTAGAGAAACTAGAGAGTTTGAAGTGTGTTCTACTGCTTTTGTTTATCAGGCAAAGAAGACAAATGAAATTATTTTTCTGGAAGAGGTCTAGAAGAAGAGATCTAAATCTCTTCTCGTATTTGTTCTGAAATGTATTTTTTGCTTTTATGTAAAAGGTATGAATGTACCTCTCTCTCTCACAGCAGTTGAAAGTTTTATGTTTAGGCTCACCATGTTTTGGCTAGGATCCCCTGGACAGAAATACGTGCAGAAAGTTTGCCTCTGGGACTCATAATATCTATCTACAGTGTGTGTGCTACATTCAGAATGTGTTGGTCTGAATTTCTTCATGTTCGCAAATAACTAATGTGTTACACACATAGTTGCTCTCAGTCTTTCCAGCCTGTTTGTGCCCAATGAAATTTTGAATCTTGAACTGAAAAAGAAAAAAAATCTCCAAACAGGGGACTAGTGTGTGAAAATATAGAACCATAAACCTACCTAAAACTGAAATACACAGCTGAAGTCTTTTGAAGGCCAGGTTACAAGAATAAAAAAAACCCAAACCAAACAAAAGTAATCCCAACCAGAAAAAAGCCTATGTAGAAGGACAGGAAAGTATAGAATGTAAGTGAAAAGCTAAAGGAGCAGGTATTAGAAAATAATCTCTTTCTGGGCACGAAAACAAATGTCAGTTCCAGTACTTTGCTACATTGAACATTAATCTGTTTTTAATAAAAATGAGTAAGTATTGTTCACTATTTTTGTACTATCTGGGAACACTCTTATGCTTTTTGAAACCTTGTGCCTGTACCCACTGCTTCTCTATGTACTGAGCCATCTGTGCAGAAAAAGTATAAATTGCAAAATGTTTTCCTTAGCCTGCTGAACTTCTGTCAGTCTAGATTTCAGTCTTTGCGCTTGCCTTTCACCTTTGGGTCCTCGTTTTAGGGAGAGTGTTTTGGAGCCTCAACCCAAGAGCTTACTGATGAGGGAATTTGTTCACTGAAACCATAAAGTTCACTGCCATAGCTGGCCCTGTCCTTTGGAGACTTCCAACGTGTCCAGACAGATTCTTTTTTTTTCCACTAAGAAACTAATTGTGTTTCCTGCTTATACAGGAGATGGTCAGCCTATAATTTCTGAACTGAAAAAAGAAGAGCTGTGTTTTACCTCCTTGCATATGCAAATATCTCTTTTGTTAGACGCTTATTTCCTCTACTTGACTAGTTAGCAAACAACTCCTTTGCTCTGTGAAGGTTAAAACTCTCTCCTGTCGCTTTGATTCATTAGCACACTTTAGTGTGAAACATCTCTTATGCTAGACCTTGTTTTCTGTATCAGTCAGTGCACTAACAAACGTACTCGAGCTTGAGACTAGGCATGACAGTTATTATCCCCTTTGGGGTGATAATGGGTTTGGCCTGGCAGGGGTTGAGGGATCAGTCTCCTAAGCATGCTGCAGCAATTATTCTTTCTGATTTTCAGTTGAAGAGACTCTTGAAGATACTTAATTTTAATTTTCTCAAGCATAGTTTTATTGGTCATCCAAAGAATTGCATGTGTTCTATACATATATTTTTATACATCTCCAAATGAATATTCAGACAGCAGTTGCTTTAAAAAAGTCACACAACATTTGGTTGAAAGATAACCTCATTAGCAGAATACATGTACAATTTAGTCTCCTTTTCCCTTTCAAATCCTTTACAAAAACAAATAAACCAAAACTGAAGGATTCACAAGGGTATCCAGGAGAAGCAGAACTAATAAGTTTGTTTTTCTGTAACTTTTTCTTCTTGCTACTTTCTGTTGTCTAATGAGGAATGAAATCTAATCAAAATTCTCCTGCCATGTCAGAGGATTCTCCTACATTGGATTTTAATTATTCTCTTTTTTTAGGAAGCTTGCAAGGGTTTTTGGCCTGTGTTGGATATAAAATGTAATGGTTTTGAGAAACTTTAGCCTTTTATTAAAAAAACTTTGTTGGAATTGTCTAATGAATTAAAAAAAAAATATGGGAGAAAGAGGGAGATAGCATGCAAATCTAATATCCTTAGCAAGGAAAAATTCCACCAACCATCCAAAAAAGCCCCAAACCTCTCCAGAAATAACTGTATATAATGAATATTATTCTCCCAATACATAACGACCAGTAGCATTAAAGTCTGGAATGCTGTAACCATCTGTCTTTTTTTTTTGTAGACAGAACTGTACTAAGAAAATTTCAACATACGTCACCTGCTCTTCCTTTTCTTAAATTGTATGTATTACTTTTGACTGGTCATAATGCAAATATTTTTTAATATTGAAATAGTTGGCCATCAAACTAGTTGGCCAATTACTTCCACACTTTCCAAATGGAAAATAGGGGACAGATGTAGGCTGCTCCATTCAGTTGTCTTTCACTTGCAATAGTGCGGTTGGTCATTCTCAGGGAATGAATGTTAGAGAATGTGTTGCCATAGGAGCAACTACTGTGATGGAAAATATTTAGAAAAATACAGCTATTAATAAAAAAAATATTGGATGATAACTGACACACTTATGCTTTGTGCATAATTGACCAAAAAAGGCTCAGGAAAAAAACGATAAATGTAGTCACATCCAAAGTAGCATCGATTACTATCAGTCTGCTCCCCTTATTGCAGCCTCTTTGCCCTAACATTCTGATAACATAGAACCTGCACCTCAGCCCTGATTTGTAAGATAAAAGTATTTTCCACATTTCCTTGCTTTTTATTTTTAGCAACCCATTCTGTTTAAGTGATAGGTTTTATAAAAGATGATTTTGGTGATTTGTTTTCTAAGTTTTTATGTTATTCTTTTGGTTTCATAGCAGAAGCAGCTTTTTTAATGTGTGAATTTGAACTACAGAAAATCATTAGGCCAGACTTTAAACAACATTTTGTATGTGCTGAAAATTAGAAGTTGTAGCCTGGATGTGTTTCAGAGACTGACAAGTGACTTTGAGATGGGGTTCTTGACACTACATGATTTTCTTTCTGCGTGTGTGTGCACTAAGGTATAGTGTGACATGCACAACCATTTTTAAAACAGTTTATTATTTCACTGAGTTTTGTTTGATCGTTTGTGCATGGGTTTAAATTGCATCTTTTGTGTAGGTAGAAACATATGATCTTTGCTGTAACTTAATGAGTAAGCAGAAGCCTTTTAGGGAGAAATGTGTCTTAATGATTAAAGATTAAGCTTTTATTATTGGAGATGCTAGTAACTTTGGACGGTATGTCTGTGACAAAGTTAGGTTTTGCTTGTGAGAATATGTCATTGATTTGCTGGGTCTATAAAAAAGCAAAATTATAAACCACTTTCGAGTACCTGGGAATTCTTAAATATTCTTTTTATGTAGGAAGTTTTTAGTAACAACTGCTTTAAAAGAAATAAATGCAAGAAGGTATATTTCTACTGCACTCTATGTGTGTACATGTATTGCTATCTGACTGAAAATTTTCAGAAATCATTTGTCGTGTTGCCATCCAGTGTCTCTCAGAATGTGAACACAACCTCATATCAGTTTTCACTAGGCTCTGATGTGTGTCCCCTAAATGGCTACGCTAGATAGAAAAGATTGCATTGGTGTGCCTCTTCCTAGCTGTCCTTTAGGAATGCTGTTAAGTTTTCTGCTATCACATGTCCAAGTCAGCATTCTGGTGAGTCTGTGCAATTTTGGGGGTTTTGGTTTTTTTTCTACCCTATTTTAAGGGGTAAATGCATTCACACTTCAGTCTTCGGGACCTTATGGACTTGTTTGTATTTTTTGATGATTGAATAATGTATCGGTCTTCCATGAAGCAATTGTAAAATTTCCTTGCAGTAGTAATTCTGACACTTAGCACATGGAGCAGTGAGATCCCGTAAATGACAGTGTGTATCCATGTAGAACATATTGCCTTTTGAAGTAAGAGAATCTCATATGCTGGGTTTATGAGGAGTGCAAGCTTACCTTTCTTGGCTATCTCGGAGTTCTCTGTTGTGGTAGTGTCTGGAACATACATAATCTCTCCCTGTAGTATTCTGGGAGATTTATGCCTAAACAGCTGTTCTAAATGTCATCTGTAAACTCTTCCATATTTTGACTGAAATTGATAATTGTTGGACATCAGTAATACTAACTCAGAATTTATCCATCTCTCATTTTCTTTGCTTGCACATATTTTTCTGTTCCATTTTTTTCCCTCTTCTGCCTTCTCCTTTTTCTCGTTGTAAGGAGAAACTTGTCTTTTTACTTAATCATCTAAGCATTCAGAAACCAGAAATCAGAGTAAGATTTCTTACTTTGTGTCTTATAGTCTTCTCTTCTAGCACAACAATAAAAATCAGAATATCTCATGTATTTGACTGGAACTCCTTCTTTCAGTGGTTTAGCACTTCATTCCTGACAAGTACGCAAGTATGTATTTGACTTCCAGCATGGGATCTGTCCTTTTGCTTGTTTTCACTAGGCTGTTTTTCTTTTCAAAGTTAATCACATTTAAAATATTTCAGTCCAGAACAAAGTGCTTAGTTAAAGGAAGAGAAATTTTGAGACCTTGAATCTGGTGTGTACTGAAAACAGAAGAGCAGGCCTGGCATCCAGAGTCATTACCCCCATAGGTGTTATGTCTGACTCCTACAGAACATGTCCGTCCACACTGCATCCACACTCTTCTCGTCTTAGAGACCAGAGAAAGTCTCAATTCAATAACTTGTCATAAATAAAGCCAAACCAGAAGGGTATCTGTCAGGGAAGGAGGAGTGTACATAGTCACATTCAACAGCACTTTGGTGTTTAATAACACTGAAAGAAATCAGATATGTGAGAGTAGTGTAAGGCAAAGATGGTCCCATCATGGGTCTGCATACAGAGATTATGAAGCATAGGCAAGTAGAAAATTAAACTTCAGTTTTTCTTTCAGCTTGGATGTGTATGCTTCGAGAAAGACAAGAAATTTAATTAATCTGTTTGTTTAGTCAAAGAAATGAAAAACTGGCCGTTTGCTGTGAAAAAGTATTTATAAAGAGATGTTTTGGATAGACTTTTCATTTAACAGAAAAAGAACTAATGTGATCTAGTTGCTGAAATAAAAATCAGGATAAAACCAGACAAGAAATAGTTGCAGAGTTTTTTTTCTGTGTGTTTTGTTTTGTTTGGTGGTTGTTTTTTTTAAAAAATTGGCAATAAGTACCTTATAGAACTTCTTTGTAGGGGAATGTGGTATAAAATATCTTCAATCTTAAAACTGCAAAGAAGTTGGGGCATCTTTCTGAAAGACGCGCTGTAGCTCAAACAGAATCTACAGCCTTGATACAGGAAATGAAATTATTTTGGTGAAAACATGCATGATCATTTCTCTGTAGGAGACCAGAGCAGGTACCAGATCCTTTAAATCCACTAGGTGTACTTACTGTCTTAGGAAAATCACGTTTTTCTAAACATTTTTTTTTTTTCCTTTTCTTTAGAAGAACGCATTAGCCTCTCGGTTACCTGATCTAGTTTGTAAAGGTTGTAGTCACTTTCATATGTACAACATGTGTTGTATGTAGTTTGGAGTTGAACTAATACTTTTGCAAGAGTCAGATTGTTGTCCTTGCCTCAGCAGTGGTCTACTCAGCTGGAAACAGTTGTTTCTATTGCAAGCAGTGAGCTACACTTAAGAAATTTCTGTTCAATGTTTTGTTTGCCTCAAATGGAAAAGTAGCAGCTGCCAAGGTTCCCAAAATTAGTGTTTAGAAGCAGATGATTAAAATTTTGTTTTAGACATATAAGCGGAGGTGTGTTCATTGATAGAGATGCTGAGAGCTTGTATTTGCCTTTGATTTCTAATTATGGCTATAGGTTCGTCTGTTATATCATGCCATCATTACATTTATGTATAGATAAATATTTAGTTTGCTAAGTTGCACACTTCAAGAAGGAAATCCAAAACAGGAATCTGAGTGGCATGCTATATATGTGGATACTGGTCTCATAAAGAAGATCCAAACTGACCTAAATAATGATATAATTTGAATTGTTTATTAGAAGAAAGTCAATCTAAGCATATGCAGTGTTTGGAAAAGGTGACTGCAAAGAAATATTAAAGTTTTAAGTTCTTGAATGTAAATAATGAACACAGCTGTCATGGTATAAACTAGTAAATTATTTCATACAGGCTTGATTTGTGTTAGTAAATATTTTTTATCCTCACCTCCTGAAGACCTTTTGTTACTGAATTTGGCAATTTGCAAGAAAGGAATTGTATAATAATTGTATAATAATTGATACCTAAGAACAGGAAGGTTTTACCTTTTTCTGAGAACAGCTTGAAGTTACCAGTAGGTGCTTGTGCTAAGCTTGGGCAATTCCTTAATTATTAGAATTTTTGGTTGCCTAAATGACAAATTTGACTAGGATTTATTTGCAGAGTGATGTGTAAGTTTTATCTAGGTGGTCTACTCCTGTATGGATTATCGTACAGAACATGAGGAAAGTGTGTGGGATTAGTAAGGAGACTCAGGGCTGACAAAAGTGACAACTGATCCATAGGAAACCAAACTCTTTCTGATACTCAAAAGCTATTTGTTTTTGCTAGGTACACTTCTAGTCTGTTTTGAAAATGTTGTTCCTATGTGAGGGAATGTGGTTCTTTGCTTTGTTTGGAACAAGTCCATCATCTCTGCAAATGCATAGTGAGTGCCAGTGTATAGTCAGTTATGTACCGGGCTGCTTACATTTAAGAGACAAAGAAGAAAATCCATGTTGTAAAACATTAAAATCAGTTATTATATGGAGTGTATTCTTGAATTGATAAAAAAAGTGGGACTTTTTTAGAGGATCACTAATGTTAGATTAAAAGTGGACCTTTTAGAGGATAATCAGTGTTTTTCAAAGTCTGACCAGGTCAGGAGAAGGTACTGGTATTCACAAACTCCATGAAAACAGCTGGATACTGTCCAGCAGTGTGAAATGTAAATTGTAATATATAATATCGTAATACATGAGTGTTTATGAACCCTGCATTTTTTTTAGAAAGTTCTTCGTTTAATAAAAAAAATATATTTGTTTAAACGCTTATGTGACAGATTTGAATGTGCTACTGGGGATCGTGGAGAAAGAGGGTAATCAAATGCTTGGATTCTGCCCAGAGTATGAAAATGGTTATGTGAAGTTTTTTGTTGCTGGTTTATTAGTAGGGATTTATTTTTAGCTGAACATTATTGTAAATTAGTAGAGACAGAGGTTTGACGTTTCTTTTTTACAGTGTATGAGCAATGTCGTCTTAACTAGTTTATTTTTCCTTTTTTTTTTTTGAGCCATGTGTTCCTGGTTTCAGCTGGGATAGAGTTAATTTTCCTCTCTGTCGCTGGTGCAGTGCTGTGTTTTAGATTTGGTGTGAGAACACTGTTGATAGCACACTGATGGGTTTGGTTGTTGCTGGGTGATGTTTATACTGAGTCAATGACTTTTCAGTTTCTCAGGCCCTGCCAGTGAGAGGGCTGGAGAGGCACAAGAAATTCGGAGAGGGCACAGCCAGGACAGCTGGTCTGAACCATCCAAAGGGATATTCCATGCCATGGAATGTCATGCTGGGAATATAAACTGGGGGGAGCTGACTGGGGCCTTGGATTCTCTGGCTGGCTGGGCATTGGTCAGTGGGTGATCAGCAATTGTATTGTGCATCACTGGGGTTTGGGGTTTTTCCCCTTCCCTCCTCATTACAATATTATTATATTTAGTTTTAAAATTATTTTATTTTAATTATTTTCTTATCTCAGCTGGTGAGTTTTACCTTTCCCTAATCTCCTTCCCATCCCTCTGTGGGGGCAGGCAATGAACGAGCAGCTGTGTGGTACTTAGTTGCTGGCTGGGGTTAAATCATGACACCATGAAAAGTTATGAAATTGAAGTTACATTATTGCAGCAATATTGCTTTCGCAAGTTTTTGACAGTAAAAGGTTGCAACTAATGCATGCAAATAAATCGGCTAAATTGTATGTTTATTGATGATCAGCTACTTCCATTCTAAAAGTGACCAAAATTGAAAAAAAAAAATAGAAAAAATTATAATGTGGTTCTAAAGCAGTGGCTTCTGTAGAGGCCTCCTCAAACAGAAGGTGAATTCATGCTTCAAACAATGAATTTTGCATATTTCTTTTTTCAAGGCTTCATCCGTGGGGAGACAGTAATCCACTGACTTAACTGGTTTGTGATCACATGGCTTCATTTAGCTGTTGTGCTGCAGTTTTCCTGGCCTGGCAGTGGGACAGGCAAGGAACAAAGAGCTTCAGGTGGTGTTCTGCCTCTGGATTTCTTCTTGTTGGAAGTCACAAGCCTACTGCAAGTGTGTGAATAGGATAGGAAAAGACGTAGCAGAGCATTGATACCATACTATGAAACATTTAGATAGAGACAGGTGGAGCCTTAGTGCAGATAAATACATTCTAGAGGATAAAATTGACATTGTATACATTGGAAGGCATCCTGCATAATAAATCCTGTGGTTTTAAAGAAAGGCTCTCAATAGACTCAGAACTTGTTGAAATGTATTTTAGTTTATATGTGAAAGGCAAGCAAGTGGTTTTATTTTCTGCTACTCTTTTCTATGTTAGCTACTGAAAACCTTTTTAAAAAAACCCTTTAATAATAGATATTTTGAAAAACTAACCAGTAGAGCCTCTAGTGGATTTATCTGGTGTCTTTGAGTGATCCTGTGGAAATTACGCCTTCTAAAACAGTGTTTGTTGCTGCTGTATAGCCAGTTTTAATTTTATGAATCCCAGTGTAACTAATTAAAAAGGAAATGTTTTTAGTAACAATATGTGAACTCACAGAATAATTGGGTTGTAATTCAATCTGTCAGCTCTGCTGCCATTCATAAACTTAGGGTTTATGAAGGCCTCGGAAATCTCAGATTGAATTACAGCTTTATTCTGTACATAACCTGGAACAATGTATACCTTAGCATTTCATTTTTGAGACTGAGGATGTTTTATAATCCTGAAAATATTACTTAAATGTATACTTACCATAAAATTCCAATTTTACATTTGGAGAAAAAACTATCTTGCAGTGCAATTCACAATTTTTTTTTATTTAGCCTTTATATCAGTTACATTAGGGCTTTCACTGTGGATGTTTATGTACATAAACTGCTTACTTTTCTTTATATTGTATTGTGTGTATGTGAAAGATTTTCTTACGTGTCTATATTTCAGGTAAAACAAATGACTGTCTAGAGTGTTTACGTTTTGTTTAATACTTATTTTGGTTTACTATTGAAATACAATTTTACTACTTGCCAGAAAATTACTCTTCAACCTTATTTATACCATTTTCTTAACACAAAAGTCAGTTATGGAGCAGAGTTCAAAATATTTGCACATATACTGTATTTACAGATTTTTATTTTAGGATTTCATTCTCTCAAGGCAATTCTTAAATATTCTGTCTTCAGGTTGCTGAGTCAAACCATGAAGGACCACTTGGTAAGAGTGGCTAATGAAGCAGAATTTATCTTGAGCAGACAGAGAGCAGAAGACATTAACCGCCATGCTGAATTTGAGGTAAGAAATGAAATGTTTTCAAAACCAAACAAAACCAACAAAAAACCCCAACCCAGAACACTAAAACATAACAAGCCCGCTGTGTTTGAGGATTCCAATGTGCGATACAGGCTTTTCAGGCACAGAAGGTTCCATCCTGAAAAGTGCTTTGCAGTTGTAGGGTGTTTTGATAGTTTGCCACTAACTTCGATGGAAAAACAGGCTGTGCAGAACAGCTCAGAACTTGCCAGAATCTGCAAACCATAGTTTGTGGGGGAAGGAATTTTATCATACCAATGCTGCTCTTTTCCATGAAGTAAATGTCCTTGTATGTGTTAAAGCTGCTTAACGTCACAGTCAAGATATAACTCTGAAAAAACCCACCTTACTGAAGATAAATTATAACAGCCTGTTAGTGCAAGATGAGAAATTATTTTTTTCTTTGCTGTTTCACTTAATTTATCTCTAAAACAATTTTCCTTATATTTTATGTGCTTCTGTGGTTTTGTTATGTTTTCATATTTTCACCCCACTTAACGGATTCTAAATTCTAAAGTGGAATAAAGTGGTCTTTGTTTTTATAGACTTGTAAATAAAAATACAAGCCTTTTTTTCTGAACCACTTTAGTCATATTTCCAGTTCTGGATCTTAGTCATGTCACTTATCCTTTCTCTGTGCTTTAATTATTGGGTTGTTTAAATGAAAATGAAGCTAAATATCACTAAATTCACTAATATTCTGCTTAAAGAGTACTTAGTCTTTCTTCTGACATGTGATACTACTTGTGGTTTTGTTTTTAAAATGAAGCATTAAGAAATTGAAGGCACGTTTGTGCTTAACGTATTTCTAAACTGTTTTTCTCTTAAATCTTTACTTGAAAAAATACTCCCCAAAGATGAAAGCATATTTGTCTTAGACAGTGCTTATGTTCTAAAGGTCATCTGTGTTGGCCCCAGGATTCAAGCTGTGCGTTGTTTAATAACATATCTGCACTTCATCTAGAGCTAGTTACCCCCTCCTGGAAACAGAGATGTTGTAAGATATCTACAGTACCACTTTGCAATGGTGAAATAGCAGGCATGTTTCATTTATTACATTAAGGGTTTGGCGACAGTCCTGTGGAGATGAAAAGTGCATCTTTTTACTTCATTGCCTGATAATCATTGGAGTGGGACATGCTTGACATCTTTTCCTCTGGATTTATGCAGAAGCTCCATGCATGACATGGCATTATTGATTAGATGAACAGCCCACTTTTTTTCTTCAGATGCAAACTATTCACCAAGGTGTGCATGTATGTGGGAAATCTGTGTGAAGGGTCCTGTCATGTAAATATGGGCTGTCAATGCCTACAGCTGTTCAGTGGCAACTTCATTGCTGGCCTTATTTCAGTCTCAAGACACCTTTTATGATGTCTGGAAGAAATTTACACTGAGCATCAACTTACATTTTTAATATAGCTTTGAGTTTTGCTGTGGCAACTCTTTAGGATAAGAGTTGGCTGTACTTTTTTAAGCTGATGCTGTTTTGAATCTGTGCTATCTCAGTATGATGGCTTAAGAGTTCTAACTCATCAGGTTGAACTTAAACAGAAACTAGTGTACTAAAATAGCAGCAGTCTGTTTATCAAGTTTAGTTTTGTTACTACGTTGGAAAAAATTAGATCTAGCATCACTTCCACAGGTGTGTGTTTTGAGGATATACAACTATTGGATTCTACCAAATTCTTAAATAACAAAACTAATGTCTCATGAAGCTAGCATTACTGATGTCTGTGGCAGACTTCAGTGTTATGTTTCTTTTGTGGAGGAGGGAACAATTAGTCACATCCACTTGAATCTGCAGTCATGCAGATTCATGCCAACAGTCAGAATTCCTGTATGCTGTGTTCCATCCATCCATGGAATGGACTGGCTTTCACACATCCTGTCGGGAGCACTTGACTTGTCTTAACACAATGGTACTTTTTAGCCGTGGTGTTCTTCATAGCCTTTTGAAGTGGTGCTGCAGGCTATAGAAAACTTGTATTCTTCTGTCATGCCCAGAAATGGATCTGTCTTTTGACTAGACAGGAGCCATTCCATCACTTAATGGGAATGGATCTGTGCTGTGTTGAGCTGCTGACATGCTGTGTATTGGAATCGGTAGGTATGTTTCCATTGTATGAAAGGGTGTTGATGATGATGCTTGTGCTTTGGTCCTAACACTCATGTCGTGACATGCTTATGGGCATATGACTGCAAGGACTCACCAGGAAGAGAAAAATTACTTTCAAAACAATTGAACAGCTTTTGATCTGTTTGGCTCATTTTTCCAACTTGAGAACCTGTAAGGAAGCAGAGTAGCAGTCAATGAGCCCTAAGTAAGGATTGTTTTGGCTAGCCTGATTTGTGTGGTTTGGTCACCTGAGTGCACCCATTTCCTTGTTTTACTGCTTTGTCTTCCATCTGTTCTTGAGAAATTATTCTGAATGAAGATGGTATTCTTGCAGTCATGATACAGACTCTGCTTGGTCAGTCCATTGAACGCAGTATCCCATCTGCCATAGCATACATCCAGAAAAGAGCAATTGTACAAGGAACCAGATAGGCTGTACTTTTATAAAATCTGTCTTGTCTTAGAGAGCTGCAGCTCAGAGACTTCCCTAACCAGAGGTCATATCTTTAATAAATACTGTTTTGGGTTTTCTGCTGTGATTTTTTCCACTTTCTTTTAAAATTTGTGTAGATATTTTGTATCAATAATGTCCTAAGATGAGGAATTTCCCTGCTGTGGTAGCTGAAGACAATGAGCAGATCTTGTGTATAAGAAAAAGATGAAACAATTTATCTGAAAATAGTGGAATACTGTAACATTTAACCCTGAAGAATAGTATATGCAAATGTGGTTTTGATCCCATTTAAAAACAATTAGTGATTGTGGCAACTACTAGATGCAAAGCTGCAACTTTTTTTTTTTTTTTTTTTTTTAAATAGTTGGTATGAGCATGCATGGTTCAGATCAGAAGCAAGCTTTGCCACCTGAGCAGTGGGGAAAAAGGAGATGAGGCTGGTTGAGTGAAAAGATCCAGAGACAGATAAGAAATGTGGCAATAACTGCTAGCCATTTTTTTCAGACTTGCATTTCTGATGTTTCAGATCACACGTGAAATATTCCATGATAACATTGGGTCAGCAAAAATCCAGCCCCCAGATTTCTTGTCCAAGATCTGTAGTATGTTTACTTACCTAGTTTTAATTCTCCCATTTCTAAAAGTCATGATGTCATGATGAAGATGAGCCTTGCAGTATTTGTGTCAGGTTTTGGACAGGTTTGCACTATGGTGATATATAGAACAATCCGGTTTTATAAAATTTTCTATAGAAATAGAACCTTTTCTTTCTATTTTCCTTTTTTTTTTTTTCCACTTTTTTCTTTCTTTCTTTCTTTCTTTCTTTCTTCTTTTCTTTTTTTCTTTTTTGAAAGGCAAGGACAATTTTAAAAGAAAAGGCAATATACCTCGTCCTCATTTAAAACTGAAGTCTGATATTTGGGGCACATAGAGGCAGGAGAAAGCAATGTGAAATTTAGACAACCTTCGTAACAAAGTTCTGAGGATAAATTATTGTGTAGTGTTTGGTTATAAATGGGGCAGGGATGGTCATTGTAAGAGGAGGGAAAAACCTAGGAAAGTGGATACTAGGGAAGGACACTGCTGTGCACTTTGGAAATATGATGGAAAAATGTACTTGTCACATGACGTTTTAAGTTTCACAGGGTCTAGAAGGGGAGGTAGCACTTCTGTTTGGTTCTTAACTTACTGGAAGTATAGGACAGATGTTTCCTTCCAGAAATGGGACGAGAAGTGCCTACCTATCAATTCTTTCACAGCCAGGAGGAGGCAGAGAAGAACAGCAAATGTGACACATGTTCACTTTGCTGCGTAGGGTCTGGTTGGGCCTTTCTTTGCCATGTCTCTGTGTGGTGGGACCCTGCATTGGTCAGAACATTGAAAGTGCCTATACCCCTTCCACAAAGTAGGATGGCCAAAAGCATAGGAAGTGTCTTTAAAGCAAGGGTGGGTGTTTTTTTTTTGCATACTGTTCCAGTTTGTGCTGTAATTGTAGATATGCAGGAAACTGAGTGCCTGGTTGAGATAGATTTAAATAAAAATTATTTGAAAAGAAATCTTTCCTCTCCTTCCTATGTCTTCTTAAGGAAATTCTCTTTCTTTCAGAAATGTAACTCTCTCTCTTTCATAAACTTCAAATAAAGTGCCTTGAACAGCAGCAAAATCTGCATATCCAGTTCTGTCTGGTGGCAAGAAGGGCATCTGTCATCTTGGCTTGGCTATTTTTCCATGGCTTCCTTTTTGTTGGGAGTCTCTGTCTCCATTTGTGTTGCAGAGGCCCCCCCTCCCTTGCCTCTGCAGACCTGCACCCCAGAAGCATCTTCAAACTGGAGGTGCTCAGCTTCCGTCACAGAAGATGCAATCTCCCACCCTCTCTAGAGAGCTCTACCTTACAACTCATCAGCCTGGACAAAGACAAAAAAGTCTTCCTCTTTGGTGCCTGGCCACTCCATTTTTTTTTTAATTTTTTTTTTTAATAGGAGATAACATAAGTAACGTAACAAATTATGAGCAAACTAGTCATGCTGTCTTTCTTCTAAGTTGGTGGTATAAAAAAGACAGAAAGAAATTGCTTTGGAGGTGAAGGATTGGTTGTGAGAGGCTTTTCTGTGGTTGAGTACAAAGGTCAGCCTTTTCATTTCTTATTTTTTTTCTGATCCTTTCTTCACCTACGTGTTCACTGCTACCTCTATAAGCAGTTACATCTATGAATGTAGACTTACGTGGAGGTCATAGGGAGACCCAAGACATACTTACCCATTTTACAATGTGATTAAGCCTCAAAGAAGCCCGATGAAGCAATATTTGACTCATGTCTCTATCAAGGTGGCAGTGAAGCATACATTTTTACCGTGTGTGTGGAAATTGGAGCATTCCTAATTTAACTTATTGTTAAACCACAACAATTAAAAAACTTACAGCCTTAAATTTTGCCCTGTCTTCCTGGGATTTATATGCACAGGTCTCTTAGGCATTTTTTAAAATTTCACCCTGAGTGTTTGGTAGAGCTGAAAAATCCTGAAGAGGAACCTCTTTAAGTCTGAATTCCAACAACTTTCTGCTTCCACCTAGACTGCTTTCTAGAAATGACCTTGAGAAATGTGGTGAATCACACTGTGTCTCAGATTGTCGGCAGGCTGCTGCGGAGTTGGGCCTATGAGAATAATTGGATTTGGTGTGAGGAGGGGGAGGGAATTTTGTATTCTAATTGACTTTATTTTATAATTTATGACAGGAGTGCCCATTCCCTTGGATATGTCTCATGTCTTATATAAATCTCTTCACGTATTTGTGTGTGAATATACATATTTATAGAAATCTGAATATCTAAATCTGCAAGTGTTTTAGGCCTGGACTGTTCAAGCATCACAGTATTTCATCTTTCCAGTGAAGGTATAGTTTGCTCTCGCATGGCATTACTGGATTTTGACCAAAATCTGTGATACCATATCTCAGTGCTTGTGTAAAGTATTTCTGATGAATATTCTTCCAGCAGCATGGGGGTGCTTTGCCTGAAGATTCACGTGAAACAATAGGAAAATGGGGGAAAAGGTAAAATACAGAACTGTTTGTAATGTTGCATACTATGAGCATGTGCAGAGGAGCAATGGGCAATGGCCAGTGCAACACAGTAATTTTCAGAAAACTTTCTAGAACAGATGGACAAGTACTCTTCATTCTGAGTCTGTGAGGAAAACATACGCTTTGGTAATGTTTTCAGTAAGATTTAAATATTGCTGTAATTCATAAACCTACCTACCTTTTCAAAATATTTGTGTGGTTTTTGTTTTTTGGGTTTTTTTAAAGATTCTATGGTGTCATTCCCTTGAATTTTTGGTCTTATTTTTTTCAAATTCCCATCAGTCATAGAAATACAAAGTGTTGGCATTCCTGTTATTGGCCGTTTCTGTTGATTAACTGAGAATTTCACATGACTTTCCCTTTGCATTTGTTATAAATCATGCTAGGCAGCTAACTTCTCTGCATGATTTCTCTCCAATAATTAAATCTAGCATTTCCAGCTGCTATAAAATCTGTTGCCCTTTTCTGTTCAGTTATGTTTTTTCATGCAGAAGAGTTGGACTTCCTCACAGTTTTAATTCTTATTCAGTATCAATTTACAGGCTACGTGTAATAAACTGAATGTTTTACTTCATGGCTCATGCTGAGAAACGAACGTTAATGTTAATAGAAGTATTGCCTTGACAGAGATGAGATGCAAGGCTAGGCAAGCGTTCCAATAGTGGCTTGACTGTAGCTATTTGCTTTTTGTTTCCCTGGCAGAAGACAAAATTCAATGGTTCTGTTGATTGATAATCTTGTGTATTCTGCACCTTTTCCCCTTTGGTGTACTAAGCATTAAATATTAGAAGATGTTATTTGTATCAGAGAAAGTAACTAAAAAGTACTGCAAATCAATGTTGGCAGAATACCCATGAGTCAGAATGTTTGAGTGCCTTTGAAACAATTATGAAATGGTATTTAGTATCTTTGTAGTTTCTGTAGATGATTGTTAATTCTGTGTGTAACAAACGCTTACTGTGGGAAGGAATGTTTTAACCCTTGACCGAGTCCCTATTCTCCATGTAATTTTCCAATGTTTTTAGTAAAAGCTGCTTTGTTACAGAACTGGTACATCAAAAAAATCTTTCTGACGTTCTTACAACATCCTTCTATATGAAGTGTCATTCAACACACTTAATGGCAGTGACCTCATTTATTAGAACAAAAGATTTTGGAATAATTTCCAGGGGTGTTCTGTCTAGTGGTGTGAGTTATAAGTGATGAATCTTTACAGAACATACAAAGGTGATGGGTAGTGCGAGTTGGAGGTGTCCTGTAGTAACATAACCAAAAGTTATAGTTCAAAAGATTGTAGGAATGTAATGTGGAAACACAAGGGAAGTTAGTTATACCCTTACAGAAATAGGGTAATAAGGCTTTACACATTTCATTATGAATGGGCTTAACTCTCTCTCAAATTTAGATTTTTAAATAAATACATTTGCATTGGGCAGGTTAGGCATCTTAGCACCATCTGTTGGTAGAAGGAAGAAAAATTTTGACTTTTCATTTCTAAACACTTTTTTTTTGGTATTATAAACTCTTAACAGAGTGCTGAGCATGGAAGAATTATTTTTTTTTCATTGGAGTATTGACCAGTTTTGTTCTACTGCAATATGTTGACAAGCCCCAAACTGGAAAATTAAATTTCTCATATTCCTGACTTGGCAATTTTTAAGATTTGTTGTCTCATGTGAATCAAAGGATACTGAAATGAGAACTTAATTTTCTGATTGAACATTATAATGTTTTCCCTATGCTCTAGAAAGTGTTTGGGTAAACTATTGCCTGATTCTGAAAGGAGGAGTGAAAAATTGTGTTTCGCTTTCACTATGCTTTAATAAACAATGGGAGGAGAAGGAATGCAAACTTGCACTGGAATGGTGTGACATCTTTTTTGTTATATCTCAATTTTAAATCAAAATGCATTACAGAAATATGTCTAAAAGCTATACTGTAAAAAGATACAATAATACTGTTTCTGAAGCAGCTGGAAAGAAAATTTATTTTGGAACTGCTCATGTAGACTTTTCTAATGAAACAAGAAGTGATCTATCTTCATTACCATTTTGGGGTAGTATTTCTGGCAAATCATAAGACGAACTATGTGAAGAATTAAATTAGTAAGTATCAGTGTATTATTAGGCTTTTCAAATTGTATTGATTATATATAAAAATTATTCTTGGTTCTCTGATGCTAATGAAGTTTATTGCTTTACAATTGATGAGTGTTTGGCAGAACATTGTTGAGACTCACATTTTGTAATCTGTGCTGTTTTATTTACAAACTAAGTGTAATTTGAAAAAAACCCAGAGGAATCTCATGAGGATATGAGTCTTTTCTGCACAGCATTTTACAATATTAGCTGTATGAGGTTTTAACTTTTTATGGCCTTTTTTCTCTCCTTTTATATATTTAACACATTACTTATTTATCACTTCCTGTGCATGATAAACTTTCCCTAAAAACATTTATCACTTCCTGTGCATGATAAACTTTCCCTAAAAACTTTTTACCCCCTCTCATAAGTACTGTTACAGCTGATTATTTTCATTAGAGAGTTATCAATTATCTTAATTAATCTACTCTTCATGGATCTGGAAGTCTTAGCAGAACATGCTCTGGAATTCTTGTTATTTTAGTATTTGTAGACCCTGGAAAACTAAAAAACCCCAACAAAGCAAACAAAAAACCCACCAAAAAAACACCTCTGCCAGAAGGAACCAAAGACTCAATTCCTGTAATTTTGCCTGGCTACTTTAATGCCTGAATTGAAAGAGCATAGGCATGAAGAAAATAGGGTAATTAGAAAAAGAAGGGAGAGCGTCATTGTATGCTTCTGCTGTGATCCATCTTCTGCTAGCCTGGGAGGAAACATTCCTTTTTGAACAGCTGTGGCAGTGCACCTTATCTTTTTTTTTTGTTTGTTTGTTTGGGTTTTTTTGTTGTTGTTTTTTTTGTGAAATCCATAATCATAAGGCTCATAGGGTGTTGTTCAGTGGGGTTTTTTTTGGCTTTTTTGTTTGTTTCTTTAAAATTATTTAGCTCGCAAGGTAGCTAAGTAACATACAAAATCCAGAATAATTAGTGC
Source organism: Microhierax caerulescens (assembly GCA_035590215.1). Lineage (NCBI taxonomy): Eukaryota > Metazoa > Chordata > Aves > Falconiformes > Falconidae > Microhierax > Microhierax caerulescens. The sequence continues at coordinate 16,034,434 of JAVJGJ010000001.1, read as the reverse complement.
ATGCTTGCAAGATTAATCAGTGTAAATAAGGTAATGTCTAAATGGTGCTTTATTAGAGTTGGTTTCTGTTTTTCCTTTTTAATTACAAATTCTAAGCATCACACTTGTTACTTAACTTCTTTGAAAGAATAACTCTTAAAGTAAAATTATACACAGGAAGAAGTGAGTAAAATATAATAATCTATGCTGTGGATTATCTCTTCCACAGCAGTGACTTATTGAGTTACTTCTAAGTGGTCATGTGTTAGGAAAACTAGTACAGAAATACTGATGTCTGGTCTTATATTAATATGTGCAGCGTTTATATAGGTAAGTTCCACTTATCACAGATAATTCTTTGTGAATACTGACTTGGCCTGAGAATTGCTCAACTACTCAGATGAACTTCTCTTAGTTATTGGGGTATTACAGAGCCAGAGGTTCTGCTAATTTTCTGCAATAGGAAACAGTCTGGCACTAAACCTAAATAACTTGAACTTTCTTTAGAGTATCCAAAATCATTTAGGAGGTTAACACAATCCACTTGGAAATTCCATGCTTTTTTTTACTCGTTAATGTTAATAATGTTGTTCTGCTGTTTCACAGATGAATGGTTTGCTGAGACTCAAGAGTATCTATACTGGGTTAGACCAAAAGTCCATCAAACTCGGCACTGTGTTTCTACCAAAGTTGAATAGTACATGTCTAGGGACAAGCGTAAGAACAGCACAGTTACATAGGGATGCTTCCTTGGGTCTACCCAGGTGGCAGGGATCACAATTTGGACAAAGATTTGCAGCTCCCTATATGAATTTCTCCAATTGTTTTATCTCCCGGTCATTGTATTAGCATTTTTCAAGTTTGATTGCTGTTGTTACTACCTGGAATTATTTAGATCTATTAGCAAAACTTGACACCTTTTCCACTCTCCGTCATTTCTAAACAGAGTGTTGGAATCACCACCAAATTGGTGATTTCCATCCACTTTGAAGACTATTCTTTTTTTTAAAAAACAGTTTTCTTTGTTGTAATCAATTTTTATCAACATAAAGATGTTTCCATATGCCCTACCACACCCTGCCTGCCTTTAACTATTTTTTTGGCATTCTAATAGTGAGCTTTATTTCTTGTCTGTGTCTCCAGTGGCTTGTTGAAAGAAATGTAATGAAACATGACTTCCCTTTACAAAAGCAGCAATGAGTCTTGCCAGTGTGTTTGTTCCATGGTTTGCTTTTTGCTTTAAACACAGCTACTAATTTGCCTTTTATAAATTTCAGACTTATTGCCATGTAGTTCCCTGCTGTCTTCCAGAGTCCATTTGGCATATTTCATTCTGCTGGCACCGAGGCAGTTTGAGCAAGAACACTGTAGCTAATGGCTCAGCTGCATTTATCCCAGAGTTCTTCTAGATCACCTGAGTGAATATCGTCTGGTCCTAGCAGTTGGTCACTTGTCAGTTTTCTTTTATAACTTCTCTGCTAGCACTTCTCTGTGGTGGTCTTGTGTTCCAAGAGCTCTTTTTATCCTTTGATCTTCTATTAGCTCTACAGAGATACCTTAACGGGCCTACTGCTCCTAATTTGTTTGAAAATAATTTATTACTGCCTTTTATGCCTTTTATATAAGTGTACCTCAAACTCTTTTGGCCTGCTTTGTTCTGTTTTTAAAACTAACATGCCATGGTTGACATATTTTGCTGTTTCCCTTCTTTGAACAGACTCCATTTTCTTACAGCCTTCCTCTGCAGCTTAATCATTCCAGCTTTTTTTTTGTCTTTTAAAAATCCTTTTCATGGATGGAATATGTTTCCTTTGAACCCCTGATATTGTATCTTCTTATACAGTTTTTGTGTTGTCTATAAAAACATTTTCTATGTTTTGCTGCATCTTTTTAGGTTCACAGTATGAAAACTAAACTAACTCACTAAGGAATTTCTTGCTTGAGATGTTCCTATCAGAAATGTTGTTCTCACCTATTCATGAAAAATAAATCAGTAGTGTTTACCTTGTTTATTATTAATATACAGACTTTTATGGTAGCTTATGCCAGGCAGTGATTTTAAAATACTCTTGACTGAAGTAATATAGTGTACACAGAGTGTAAATTTCTAGTATTAAGAAAGCAAATATCTTACTGTGCTTGATTGGAGATTTTCTCCTAAAATTCCTGTTCAAACATAACTTGGATTACTTATGTACCTTTTTAAGGAGTTGTTTAGCTTTGAAGAAAAACCACTGGTGAGAGTACATGTCACTACTGCATGCTTTTTTTTTTAAGTTGGTTTGATCTAAATAGGACATTATATTGAAGAATTCTGATACTGGTTCTAAGAAGGTCACAAAAGATCTTCAGGGTCTGAATACCTGAAGTAATTTTTTCTCATTATTCCAAGTGGCCAGTTGAACTTAAATATTCTGGTTGTAAACCTTTTCTAATTTATTTTAACTTGTATTCAGCATACATTTCTTTGTTATTTGTGATTATTATCTTTTAGCTTCACTGGTCTTTTCTCTTTAGATTTATTTTTTTTTTTTTTTTACTTTTTTAATGTATTATTTATCACATCTTGCTTCATTTTGCTCGGCTAAGTGAGTTTTAATCTTCTAGGTTTTTTTCTTCTAAGGCGGCGGTATCTGCATACTTTAGATCATCCTAGTAGTTACATTCTGCATCTGTTCTTAGAAGATTGATTCCTACTGCAACATGGATGAGCAAGACTAATCACATTGAGAAGCCCGTTATCAAGCTTAGTATCCTATCTCAAACTGTGAATACTTAAGGAAGAGCTTATTACAAGGGTGAACATAGAAACATTTTTCCAGAATACACTCCCACTCTTTTGCAACTTGAAGTGACTTCTGATCCTTGCTTGACAGAAATGATGGCCATGTGCCCAGTACCCCTTCAGGGATTATTCCCCCATTTGCCCAGTAAAACTTTGAATCCACATAGTCTTTTGCCAAGAGTTACACTGAGTTAACTGCAAAGAGTACTGGCGTCTTGGTTTCATTCTTGTGTTGCAAAATGCCTTTTCCCTGGTAGCAAGTCAGGTTGCAGGGGACGTGCAGATCACAGCCAGTATTTCTTAGAACACCTTCTGTTCATTATACTGTTTTAATTAATAGAATAAAGCTGTTACTGTTAATAGCTGATAACTACATACAATGCCATTACATGCTTGCAGTTGGGAACCTGACTCCAGCTGTACGCTCCAGTGTCATGAAGAGTTTATTCCAGTAGCTTGAGAAAGTCCTGCAGAAGGTCCTTGCTGCATGGGGGTATATATACAATTCTTTGTGTAGGGTATCCGTCACTGTATTGGATGTGACTGAGTCATAGAAGCTGGTGCTGGCACTGGCATGTGCTTGCGGTGGTGTACAGATTCAGCAGACATGTAGTATTCTGAATTGGTCATGTTTTGCAGGTTCAACAAGACTGCCAGTCCCTAGAGTTTACCAGCTCTTGGGAAACTATCACACACGACCTTCACAGCATGCATTCCCCATCTCTCTGGCCTGTTTTTTCCTGGTGACTTGCTTCATCTAATGTTGTAAGAATCTATAGAACGCATTTATGCCAACTCACCTGGAAAGGGTCCTTCATACCACATGATTTTACAGAATTCTGTTATCCCTCCTGAGTTGTCTCTCCCTGCACCCCATGCCGCCCCAGCCCTTGAAAAATCCTACTGTTACATAGTTATTCCTTCTGTGGCAGTGATTTAAATTTTGAATCATTACCAAATGCTTCTCGGTTCTTTCATATTTCCTGATGGAACACCCAGAACTTCACCTTGCATTCCAGATGGGGAGACACCAGGAATTTATTAATAGACAATGTTTTCTGTGTTTTCCTTTTCCCAGTGGTTCCTAATTCTTTACCTGATTCCTGCGTGCTTGTTGAATATCCAGTACCAAGCCAATAGTTTCATAGAACTATCTGTCATTAATAATACCATCTCATTATGGCAAAAAGGAGGGGGGGAAAAAGTGAACCCAGAGTCCATAATTTTATATGTAAAATTAGATTCTTCCCTACCTTCCTTCTATCTACACTGATGTTCCCGTGCTGGTTTATTACTGCAGTGACTTGGTCTTCCAAGCTCCCCTTCCAGTTCCTCACAGCTGCTTTGTGATAATACAGCTCTGAATAGCATAGTATCAGCAACAAACTTATGTCAACTTCATTATTCAGTCATTCTTCAGATTATTTTTTTCTTGTGTTGAACAACCTGAAACGATCAAAAACTGACAGGAATTGTACTGTTACTGTTAGTTTAACCAGAACCTTATCTAGTATTTTCTCTCCTCTCCTTCTGGAAAGAGCTTTTCTGATTCTTGTAATGTACCTGTGCTACTTTATGTTTTGCTTTTCTTTTTTATGTTGGTCTAGATAAGTCATTATACCATCCTAAAATGTGACTTTTTAAATTGAAGTAGTTTGCTCATATGAGTGGAGAATTTGCACTTACTCATGTTCAAGAGCTTTGATGAAATAAGAAGTTAAGAGTATACTTCTGTTATTATTTGTACAGTTCACATTTTCACTGAAAATGAAAATATAAATGTCAAAACCATTCTGAAAAAAATGTCAATTACAGCATGAGATGATATTTTTAGTTTTTTGTATAGCTACAGGACCCTGAAACTGATGTAACACACTTTTTTGTTTCTGCTAAAACAGAATGGTGAATCAAACAGTTTATAATAGCATTAACTTTCAGATAAAATATTTTCAGCCAGTCTTTATAATTCCAGAATTAGTGGAAACATTTATGTCTTTAGATTCTTCCATCAAGGCACAGGGAAGTGAATTATTGAAAAGATAAAAATAAATTTGTTTGCTTTCTGTCAGAGTTCATATCCACAGCCAACCTTGATAGAAGACCAGAATGATTTAGACAAGTTTGCTTTGGAGATTCATAACATATGCTTGCTGGACAGAATTGAGTTATCTCTGCTCTGGAGAGTAAGTTATTGTAGCAGGAGCTGACAGAGATGAAGATAACTGAGGGAAATTCAATTACCTTTTAGTGTTTTCCTTCTAATAGGATTCTTAATGTGAAAAAGATCCTTAGATGATGCGCCTATGTTGCTTTGTGAGATCTCCTTTGATACCTGCATTCAGAATAAAGTGAACTCTTCTTTTCAGGCCTTCATTAGGGATGAAATATGCATCTGATTGCTAAATGGGTGTTAACTTTTGATCCAACATATTGTCATTTGTAGCCCAGATGTATTTGACAGTCTTTTGGCAGTAGTCTTGAATATTCTCTCAAATACAATTTCATTTTCAAAGCTGTTGTATTTATGTGAGTAGCTTGTTTATAATAAGAAGTAAATATTTTACAAAACTGTAAGGTATTTCCCTATATTCTAGTTCTGTTTCTGCATGTTTGTTTTTTCATTTGCCTTTTCCTGGCAAAAGAACCAGAATTGCAAATACTGCTTATGACTGACCTGAGTTCAGGTTTTTGGGATAAAGCCCAATCCCACTTGACTATAGCTGGATTTCATGTGAAACCTCTGCAGGTCTGGTTACCAGGTTAGACTAGTGCATACATGTGTTAGGATGCTATTAGATGTGATACTTGTAATTATTTTTTTTTTAATGGCTGATGGTAGAAATGAAAACTTAGAAGTGAGTCTGTGAAGGCAGCTTGTTCTGCAGCTGTTTGTATGAAAACATACCACACACAAGTTTGTGTACCTGCAACGTGATTTCTTTTACTGCCCCATGAAACTACTGTATGTAGCTGAATGTAGTTATGCGTATATCCTCATAAGATTTTATTTTTAAAACTCTGACCCTTATCAGCTTTGGAAAGTAAAGTCCACTTTTTACCTGGAGGATTTATGAAAGCCCTTACACACTAATACTTTTATAAAAGAAAGGGAGACTGAGTATCTTCACGTTAGTTTTTTGCAACCCCAGAACAGGTTTGAATGTGCGTAAAAGACATAGCATGCCTGACCCTATAGAAGTCTGTATTGAAAATCTAGTCCATAGTTTGAGTCTTTACTTGCCTTGACCTATGGTTTCTTGATTATGGAAGCTATGGATACACTGGTCGTTCTCTTGTTTGCATTCAAATTGTAGTGTGCATAGTCTTGTAGTTAATGAAGTCTTCTCATTTAGACGTGGAAAAAGTTTGATTCACGCAGGTTTATTTTTTGATCTTCAGGAAGGTGACTTATGAAAATCAACTTTGGGGCAATGTGGGAAGTTAAACATATACACTAAGATAACGAGATATTTAGAAAAGTTCATCAGTAGAGCCTGAAGGCATTTACAGTTAACATTTTCAATTACCTGTATTTCTTAGTCACATACAGTATTTTTCACCTTCATTTTTTAGAATATTATTGAGGAGGAACTTGGGCAAAATATTGTACCTAGTGTAATAGTTTATCCTGGAATGATTTTTCTCATTCTAATGAAAGCTTCAGCCTTTCATTGAGAATTCTTTGTTCTGAATACGAAATATAGTGACTGTGCTGAAATAAATACCTCCATGAGTGACGGTTGATTAAGGAGTAATTGTTTAAATAAGTATTTTACAATTAAATTGCTAAAATTATCTTTGTTTTGTTGTAGATGGGGCTTGAAGTTTGTCTGGGATCCAGGGAGGGAAATGGTGGAAAACTGTAAAGCCACCCCCAGCCAAGGGTGGTGACACTCCTAATCTTTTAGAAAGGGAGCTTTTTGCTTTTAAGTCAACCTATACAGTTTTCCAGGAAAGAGAACAAGACTGCACTAAGCAGAATTCCTAACAGAAACTGAAAGGTCTGTTCACATTGCTACTTCTGTCTCACTGCTTCGCAGTCCAGCTTTTCATTTTAACTTTTCTATATTAGCTTTTAAATGGGAATCACTGTAGTAGATTTTTTGGAATCTTTTTCTTCCTGCTTCATCTGATTCTTTTATAGAAATGCTTACAGATTGAGTCTACCTGCTGATTTTTCTCTTTGACCTAAACAGGAGAAAACTGAGCCAATCCCTTTGAGATGGTCATAAATCATGAAAACGAAGATGTATCAGGCAGTTAAGTTGCTCTTCAGATGATCACTGTGTCAGGGAAGTTGCCAAGTGACTTAGAGACCTCTGGATTTCACTGTTAATCTGCAGTCCTACTGGAAGTGGCAGAGTCAATCCTTAAAAAGTCTTAGCATTCAGAAAACCAAATTGTCCTCATTGTTCTGTTTTACACAAGGAAGATAAATTTCCTGATGCTCTCCTCAGCCCTCTTCTCTTCCACCTTTTTCCCGCTCACTTTTCTAGGTCCCTGTTATTAATTTACTTTTTTGGAAAATGCGTCTTTGAAGATTTCTGGCCATCCTAAAAGATTTAGATATCTCCTGGAAGTAGAACTTGGAAGGTGGTGATAGTGACTCTAATGTGCAGTGCAAGTGCTTGGTCATCATTACACTTTTTCCTTTGTGCCCTAGTGCCAAGTTATTGATGGGTTTTGTAAAAAAAGAATATTGGAACAAATTCTGGATCTACGTAGTAATGCTAAGGTTACGGCAGAATGGATGTTGAGTTTTTCATGTTCCTTTCATCCTTCTCCCTGCCTGTCCTTGTGGAAACTTGAGATTTAAATGTCATTCAGACTATACTGAATTTGTGTGTTGCCCTTAGAGCAATTTCAGGTTCCATCTTTCATCCCCAATGCCAATCCTTGCTTTGAAATATTTCAGGAAGGTGGCAGACAAAGCAAACAAAATGCCCAGTTATTAGATGGGTTATTGTGTTATAGAGGGTATATGGCAATTGTGGAACAAATTGTGTTGTAATGTGTGACCAGACACTTAACATACACTGTCAGGGTGCCACGAAGACTGGCAGTGCCCCTCAGTAGGGGTAAAGTGGGTACCCACTTCAGTACCACAGCCTCCTGGGCAGGACCCCACCAAGCATCACCAACCTGCCACCCACCTCACGAGCAGGGCAGCCCTTGGGGAGGGGGGGAGGGTGGCCAGGACCAGCACAGCCTCGCCCCCCCCCCCCCCCCGCTAGGCCATGGAGCCAGGGCCAGCCTGAGGCAGGCAAGCCCACCTGCCCCATGGCCGGGGGCCTGGGAAGGATCAAGGAGCCCACAGCAAGGTGGTGAGCAGTGCGAGGGTGGGGGGTTGGCCCTCATCTTGGGGCAGCCTCTCTCCACTACCATCAGGAGAACAGGGTCATCCTCAGCTGTGCTGGTTCTATGCTGGCCCTCAGCCCCAGGATGACATTATGCCACCACAGACATCTCTAAATTATACTGCCAGTAGTCCTGAATGTGTTAAACATTTACAGATTAAAACAATCAGATAATCTGACTTCTGAAATATTTTTGCTTATTTTTTCCTACACTGCTTGTTAGAAATGCCAAATACCTCATTTCTAAGCAGTTGTTGATAGTTTTGAAGTCATCAGCAGTCTTGGCATTGGACCAACACTGTTTTGCAAGGCAATTTCATATGGTTTGCAGCAGAAGAGGGAGGAATGTTTCTTGAGTTATTTTTGAATGGCAGTTGTTTGGAGCTACTCAGAAATTTGGGATATTAAAAGTAGGCAGAAGTAGGTTATTGGCTAGAGTGTAACTGAGGTTGTTAAAGTGTCACAGAAATGTTGCGTGGCTCTTTTGTATGTCCAATAACTGTCACATATGTTTTATATAATGTTTTATGTCATTTCAGTAGTTTCTATCATTGCATGCTTGGTGGAGGCTGGTGATTTTGATTAGTCACTGTACTTGCTTTCAGTATCTGTAATGTTAATGACTGAACTGTAATTCACATCAAATCTCACATTCTTGCTTTAAAAATCCACAGAATTTGTGTTGCTTTCTAATCCTGTGTGGCTGTTGTGCCCTAAACATAACGAGTTCCAAGTATTGAATTTATTATTTCACACTGAATTAAATTAGTGAAATCGAGTTAAGCAGGATTTGTGCAGTTGGAGTGTGTAATGTGTTTTGTACCATTACACCAATGTCCATGATTTCAGTTGTTTGTAACAAATGCTGATAACTGTTATCGAGGGGTATTATAAAAACACCTTCATACTATTTAAAAAACCCAACCAGACAGGAAACCCTTGCATGCTAAACTGAAACAGAGCCAAAAAATAAACTCTGCAAGAACATCAGAGCCTTGGAACAGGATGTTTCTGGTATTTAATATTGAAATGAGGAATAAACAGAAAACTCATTAAATGTATCTTATATGTTGTTCTTATGTAAATGAATAAGTTTATGGAGAATTCTCACTCCTCTCCCCCCTTCTCTTTTCCACTGTTGACAACACAAAGGGCGATGCCACTAGAAACTGCTTGGTGTTACATAGTAAATTTCTCTGAAGGTAGCATCTGTAGTAGTTGCAATACTCTTGCATCATTGCAGTCTTTTCAATTTAACCAAGTAAGCAAGAAAAATATAATTTTTAAAGCAATTGTTATGGAGTATTTCTAGTCCTATTTCCATTATTGCTCAGTATAAGGATCTAGAGTTGTATGAATGAGTGTTTTTAACTTTGGTGTAAATCAAAGCAGAGACTGTTGTCTTGTCACATTTGAAACAGTCAAAATATTTCCAAGGCTGCCTTTTTATGGATAATAAAATCACACAGTTTTGAAAAGAAATTAATTTAGCATCCCCCAACAATTTTTGGAGCCAAATGTGAACCTTTCAAGGATGGTAGAACTTTTCTGAATACAAAATGTTTATTAAAACCCAAACCATTGATACCTATCTCATGCTATTCTGAAATTCCAAAATTGATTTATCTAAGTGCGTGAGGACCAATCACAAAGGAAAAAAACCTTATGTGTTAGTTGGAATAAAATACAAAATGGACTACTGAAAACAGGAGTGGGAAAAATTAAAATAGTTTACTTTTCATAGTTCTTTACAGGAGTTCTGACAGGAGGCTTTAAGTTAAGGTAGAGCTTAAACTAAAACTGGGATTGTGACTGCTTAACATGCAGCTAGGAATGATTTTGAAGAACTACTATAAAAGACCATATTTTAAGAATCCTTACCATTTGCTTCTGGATTTTTAATTTTTTTAAATCTTTGCTGTTTCATTATCATCTCAATCAAAATATTCTGCTATTAAAATTCTTGGTCCTCCAAAGAATAAGCCTCTTGAGAATCTTAGTTTGCCATGAAGTAAAGAGCAAGTTTGGAGTGTAAGTTAGAAACTTGTGAATTGGCAGCACTGAACATGTTATTTTTGAACAGAATTTTTACTAAAATCCCATGTAATCCTCCTTTTTTTCATAGATTCTCTGATAGTAATTTGAAATTCCTCTGACAAAAAAAAATACCAAAAAAGCCCTTAATACTTTTCCTTAATAATGAATTAAAGTGTTTCTGCAGATACCCATGAAGGTGTAATGACTTAATGGCAAAACTGAAAAGTGGGTGTCTGTGTGTGAAGGAATGCTTTGGCAGCACACATCTTTGTCCTAGTGTTGCTCAAAGGATGTGTGCCAGTCAAGGTGATAATTCTCTTTTGTGAGAGGCTGAAAAGGTCCTGAACTGTCAGAGATCATGTTTGCTAAATTAGCTCTTGGAGCAAGCATGATAGAATTTGAGAAGGGCAGATAGGTTACCCTTTGCGTCGTGAGTTCGTGTTCATGTCTGAATGTTTCATAGCTGAGGTTTCACAAAAGGTTTGCAAAATATGGCACAGAACACTTTTATAGCTGTTTCTGTTGCAGGTGCAGAACGATAGGTGATTTGTTCCTACATCTACCTTAGTTACCATTATGTGTCTCCGAGTATACATTGCTTTTTACTGTGAGCGGAAGGTATTTTTACCTTACCATTTTGTTCTTAATGTCTCATGAGTACTAGACTGCTATACAGCATAGAATACTTTCAAAACATGCTTTTGATTCTGTTATCAGAGTACAGAACAAAGTTATAGAAAGGCAAACTAGAAATCTATCCCCCCTGCCCCTTTCTTTGCATTAGGCATCACAGGTGACATCTTGAGCACACTGAGGTCTGAAACTAACAATATCCAGAGAGAGTACTGAAGCTTATTAGAGATGTGCTGGTCATTGCATGCATCCAGTCTTGGTGAGATAGGAAACTATTACGCCTAAATGTCTTTCTTGGTATCTCAAATGAATGTGATGTGTCCGTGAGTTGTTATATTTTGATGTTTTCTGAAGCTCCTGGATTAAAATCAGAGCTGTGCTCTCAAATCAGACGCTAAACAGGGAAAGCTGAAGAGTGCTTGAGAGGAACTATGTTGAAAATAGAAATAGAAACACAGACCCCAGGCTACAGGAATATCTCAAGGGGCTAATCTTTCTGTCTTTTGGAAATCTGGAACTTTATATAATCTTGGAAACTGTTTATGTAGAGATTTTGGCTGGAAATGAATTTGCTTTGCATGTGTTTTACAAATTGATAAGGAAATTTAGTGAATGTCATGTAGCAGGAATATCAAATAATAAATAACAAAATCAGCAAGGATATGTTGATTATTTTTGCATTATATTCTACCTATAATATGAATGGGAGTTCTTATATAGTAATAAAAATGAGTCCTATATAGGAATACACATTCCTGTAAGGTAGGTGTTGAGACAATTAACATCAGTCATGTGTTAAATAATAATATACTTAGGTATTTATAGCTGTGTCTGAGAGCTGTAGAAATTAATGAATTTTAACTCATGCAGATGCCTTTGTTACAGTCAGAGGCTGAAGCCACATGTATAGATTAAAGTTGGACAAGATATGTTGTAATAAGGTTCCAAATTACCTTTTTGTTTATCTGCTTATTATCTGGATCATTGTGGCTACACTTTTCCATTCTTTGTGCTCTTAGAGGTTGAATTACTTTAAGGTTTAGATTTTTTTTTTCTTGTATTGGAAAAGAAGGTTGGCAAAATGTTTCCAAATTAAAACATTAAAAAATATTATGTCTTTTTATTTTATTGGGACTTTCAGTTTTTTCCATATTTTGAGGTATTATCGTTTTCCCACTGTCAGAAATGTACCTTTTGCCCCATTATGAAAAATTATTCAGAATTCATCTGATGCAAAACTTGTGAGAAATTGCTGTTTATGGTAGTACCTTTAAGGGCTTCTTAATTAGTAAGTTGCATTGTTCAAAAATACTCAATAGCGTGTGTTACCTGCTCCTGGAGACTTCATTTAAGGTTTTTCTGTGCCATCTGAACTGCATGTGACTTTCAATCTGTTCAAGTGTCATTCCTGTGCCAAGTCTTGGTGCTGTAAGTTGTGAAAGAATTCTGCTGGCAGTAGGGTGTCTGGGAATCTGAATCCTAGGGAGGTCGTCATTTGGCTGCTGGGGCCAAAACTGCTGCACTTTCTTACCTACCTTACAGGCAGCAGCGGTCCTTACTGTGCCTCTGTGGAACAAGGCAGTTGGAGAGGTGGTGGTCACAGTTGGTGAACTGAGGACATTTCAGAGCTTTAGTTTGTTGGGCTTTATTGGAGATGTCATCTGTCCTCTCGTCAAACAAAAATTTTTACAAGATCTTGAAGAATGGATTGAAAGCCACAGCAAGACTTTTCTTGGCAAATGTTTCCTGAGCTGACAGCACCACCACAGCAGTGGGTGATAACTATTTCCCCTACTTCCACTTAGCGTTCATACTGTACGGAGAGAAGTGTCCTGATGCTATTGCAAGAGTAAAGTGCTAACAGCAGAAACAAAAGGCAAAGTTTGGGTGGGTAAGGGGAGATGGAGCCTGCCCATGAAAGAACAGAAAGAAAAGCTGGGGAGCACTGAAGGTAGAATTGGGACAGTTCCCTAGGGCAGCCTCCACTGTACCTTTGGAACTACATATGTATTTCTCTTCTGGCAGTAACAAGTTGCCTGCAGATCTGTAACTACTAGTTACAGGTGAGGGAACAATTAAATACTGCTTGGCTTTGCTTGAAATGATGGAAGTCTTTGTGTTTGGCCCGCTTTGAGACTTACCTTTTCATCAGGTGAAAATATATAGGTATTGTTCCCCTTTTTAAAACTTAAGTTGCATAGAAACGGCAACATGAAAAGATAAAAAAAAAAAAACATGTATCCAACAATTAGGAAATAACAGAGCAGTGCAGCCTTAATATGGCCCTCGCTAAGTATGTGTAGAGAATCGTTAGATTATGTGAGTATGTCTCATTTGCTGGTCAGAGTGGTTGTTTCTTATAAGTGACTTGGTCAGTTCCAGAATTTAGTTGTGGACCTAATTCATTTGTTGCATTGAACTGGCAGTTCTTTGGTAAATACAGTACTAATCTGTGTGATAGTGCTGAAGCAGGTGAATGTCACAAGGTTGATGCAGTGTAGTTGGGAAATGGCTTTAAAAATCATCACTGGCTTCTTTGCTTAATATCTAATCTGAGAGTACAGAGCCACTTATGCAGAAGTGCTGAGCTTTACTGTTTCTAGAGCATAGGGGAGTTGTACTTTGATTATTTCTAGCTTGAAAAATGCCTTGTATTTGGAAGATGTGCACTCAAAGAATCACAAACATAATGCCTAAGTATGTTTGTGGGATCTTAGCCTGTTTAAAGGCAAGAACAGTATGGAGGGACTGCAGACGTAAACTGGATTTGCAAAAGAGTGAGGGAGGAAAGTGTCTGTCCTAGGACATGCTTTGAATGCGAAGCATTTGGACATATGTACAGTAAGAACTGGCTTCTTGGGTTCAAAAGGATGATTTGCATCTATATGTTGTTTATGCCAATGGTTAGCAGTGATGCTTAGGGAGTTAGAACATTGGAATAATGTAGGACGCATATAGCAAATACTGGTTTCTAGCAAGAGGTGAGAACTCTCACTTGTTTGTGTAAAGCTGTGTCTTTGTGATCCAGGCGTGCTACTTAAACACATAACATCAATTAGATAAAGGTAAATAAAATAAAAAAAAAAAGTCTATATGGTGCTAATGGATACTGCAGTATCTGATGTTATTTGCCTACGTTCTTTATTATAATTTTATTCTGTCAGTTGGTTTTGTATTCAGTTGAACTCCTGTTAGTGTCTCATTTACCTTACTGTACTAAATTGGGCTCATTTGAAAGATACAATCTCAGTAAAAATGCTGTTGCCTAGTGTTTAGTTGGGTTTACTAAAGCTTAATACTGTGAGACCAAAAGGTAAAAAATAAAGCTGTTGACTCAGCACAGATTAAAACCAGATGTCTCTTGAGATCCTTGCATTTCTCTCTAATCACTAACCCAAATTGATTGTGGTAGGTTTTTTTCTGGTCATGACCATAGTTTTACCAGTCTGTGTTTGGTGTGTGGTGTGATCTAAGTCAACTGTGGGGTATTTTTCCCTCCCCCTTGTGATTCTAAATGCATGTTTGTTTTCTCCAGGAATGCCTGGCTATAAACCCACTTTTTTATACACACACCCCCCATTTGTTTTACAAACAGTTGATTTAGATGCAGATTGTTTTTAATCTTCAAATCAGATAAAAGGCTGGAAAAGTGGATAAATGAGGTTTGGAAAACTGTGGGTTGCAGAGATGAGAAACCATTGCATTGTGTTCAGTCCATTAAAACAAGAAGAAATAGAAGAGATACTTTGATAAGTGTTCTGCTGGTGTTAACCTTGATGGCTATTATCGGGGGGATGATGCTATATCTATTTCATTGGCTTAAGCTTTTTTCATGCTGAGAGAAATCAATACTTTGAGTCGTTGGATGACAGAGGCATCACTTCAGAATTGACGGTGGCTGTCAGATGTTGTCATTGGTTGACTTTTGTTCGCTGTTGAGGTTTTAAGCTTTCATTTTTCTAAGTCTTATTCAGGAGTCTTTGTAAGATTTCCCTGGGTAGCATTTTTAGTCCAGACTTTAAACCTCAGGTCAGAGGTCAAGTGCAAAGATCTGTGAAAGCAGAGGACCAAGGAGCTCCTTCATTTACTTAAAATATCCTTGTTTGTAGGGAGTTTGCATTAGTGGCAAGACTATGCCTTATCTTATGGATGACTTTTCCTCTTAAATGGCACCCTCTGAGACAAGCTGTTCATAAAGCATATCGCTTTTAGCCAAATTAGGCTAAGGAACAGGCATATGTAAAAGTGTTCAGTGATCTCAGAATTGAAGAATAAAAGTAAAAAAGTGCGATACTGCTTTTAAAAACCCTACACTATTAAACATTTTTGTAGTTTGTAGAAAATATTGCATTGTAATTTTGGGACCGCAAAGGTGCACTTGCAGGTGGTACCGTGCAGAGAAAATCTTTTACTTGACATTTTTATAAATATCAAAGATAATTCTGAAAACACTAATTCTCCTCTTTACTGAAATACAGACAGGCAGAATAGACCAATTCACCTTGTTGCTATTTTTCAATTGTGTTTCTGGAATATTTCCTGCATACACAATATACTGTATTTTCATATCTATAACTTGCCTTTTGGAAGACCTTATGCTCCTTTAGAATTACTGTTCCTTTAAAAAGAAATCTTCAGATAAGCTACATGTTTAAATAGTCTGCAGTCTTGTCCAAGCAGGGAATGGGAGAGAGCAAAAAAACCCTGTTGTGTTCTGTGATAACGACAAAGAGAAGGTTTCTATTCCATCCTGGATGGAGGGGTAGAGAGCAAGGGTCTTTCCTCTGCTCCCTGCTGTGTCAAAGGATTCTGCTTAATACATTTCCCCTTTGTAAAATGTGTAGTAACAGCCACTGAATTTAAGACTTCTTGTAGATAACCTGTGGAGTATATATATATGAAAATACATTTTTCTTCTTTCAACATTTTTTTTGTTTCATTGTGTGTGTGACTGCAGTACTTTTGTAATTATACTTTCATCACACACTTGCCCAAACAGATAACAAAAAGGACGTAGGTCAAAGCACTAGTGGGAGGAAGGCTTGACAAATTTGTTTGCATGCAACGGTATATCTGATTGTAAAACCATACTCAAGCATGACAGGGTCATATTGTAAGCACAAGAGATCAAACAATAAGGAAGAAATAAAACTGTAAAAATATATTTGAGTTTGTGCACAAACAGAAATCAAGCTGAATTTTTATTCTACATAAATGGAATGATTTACTGATAGTGTGAAGTATTAACATGTACCATTCTGGTATTGCATCTCTTGAAGTGGTGGATCAGGTGAACTTGAAAGCATCTGGAAAACGAAGAAATATGGTAGAGAAATGGAGACCTTTTTAGTGCTTTCAGAACAGTCTGGTGGTGACGGGCTAGTTTGGGAGGAGTGTCTTTCCATTTCTGTTGGTGGAGCCAGTCTTGTTTCCCTCCTGTATTAAAAAATATTTGAGAGAGGGAGAGAAATAGAAATTGCTTCTTTTTTGCTGAATATTCAGCATGTATCATGGATAGGAACCACTGAACAATTGATGAGCCACCTGTATCATCAGAGAAGATTATTTTCACAAAACTTTCTTAATGTTAGTAACTATACACACATGTGCCAGATATTTGGCAGAATTGTGGCTTTTTTCTGTTCTTGTTTGTAAATTATGTACTGTAAAGAGTGTGCTATGGTTAAGAGACCCTCCTGGAGTGATGTTATAATTTTATGGGATTGCGGCATGTGGTAGTCTTTTGGTGGGTAATTGCAAATTTCAATTCATATTAAATGTTGAATTTGCTGAAAAGTGGACTCCTATACCTTTCCATTTTGTAACAGGCTAATGCTGTTTTCATGGAAGTTGTCAAGACAATAAAATAACATTTTTACCTTCATTTGAATGCCACAGCTACACTTTGAAAATCTTTGTTGGTATTTAATGAAGGATGTGTTCAAAATTACATCACAAAGAGACTTCTTTTTAAAAGGGGTACAAGTTCATTATACCTTTTACAAAACATTCTAGTTTGATTTCCATTTTATCATGTTTTAAGGTCAAATGTGACTTTAATGTTCCATAAAGAGACAGAGATTGATAATGGGGAAAGAATAACCCTCTAATGTGATTTATATCTATGGATTTTGTGTCAGATATGAAAAGTTGCTGTTCAAATTGTAAAGGAGGATCCATTAAAGAGCACTTTAAAACATTTTACTACTTAGCTTACCTTATACGCTTGTTTTTAGAATTCTGCCCTTTCAGGCAACTTAAAAATAACAGCTTATGAAACATTTACAAAGTGCTGAAAAGAGCTCAGGATCATCATGAGTGCAAAATAGATTAATATATTGGAAAAGACAGCTGTATTTAAAAAGAGCTAGAAAAATCTTATGTGGTGTTGGTTATGATTTAGCCATCTTATATTTTTGTGAAGACGGGTGGCAGAGTGCTTCATGTAGGAGTACAAAAGCCAATTTTTGATGTCTCATTGACTTGGAAAGTCAGCCGCTCATTCTTCACTCCTGGATGTCTGCTCATCAGGTGAGCATTGCTCTAAGCTGTGGGAAAAAATGTGAGGAAATTTGCAAATATATTAAAATTGTTAAAATACCTCTTTAAAATTTATTCATCTGTTAGTGCATTTTTGTTGCCTGATGTTTATGAAAATCTACACAACCCCAAATTTTATTTTACATGTGGTTTTTTCCACATTCTTCCTATCTTTCTCTCACTTTATACGACATATATTTATTTATATATACATATACATAAATAACATCCATAGTCTGACTATTTTTTATTTGCAGCAGTTTTTCTAATGCTTGTACATATAGATAGATTTATATAGAAAAAGCATTGCTACCGTTTTAAATATAAAAAGCATTATGATACTGTGCTGTTATCTAAGCTCTAAGAAATAATTGTACTAGTGTCTGCATCAGCTGTGCTTTGCAAAGAAAAAGCAATTTTTTTTGTTGTTAGGCAGACATTTGTGTCCATTCTACTAACTAGATCATAGAATAATCCAATCATTGACAAAGGCTGAAATGCTTTGTCTGGCATATGTGATCTGTGGAATTGCCAGATGAAACCTGAAATTAGAAACAGGGAGTGCTGAAGTGGGGAAAAGCCTTTATTGTTTCTACCAATACTTGAATTTGTTGCGGGTCTTCATGTACAGTGGTTTGATGAGGGAGTGATCTAAATTCGGTGCCAGTTCTTCGAGTTTTGTGCTAAACAAATTTTCAGAACATCAACAAACCCCAAAATGACCAGAAAATGTTGTAACAAAGAATCTTCTGTAGTTTTGAGTTCTGTTTGTAGGTGGGACTTTTGGTTCTTACTTGCTAGTAGTTGGGTTTGAGTACCTCAGTAAACAGAGGGTGATTATACAACAGGTGTAGTACAGCTAGGAAAATGGTTAACTTTCCCGTGCTGGCCTGCAAGTGTGCTCAGCTCCAGGAAGCCACCTAGTAAAGACTGATGTAGTCTTCATACGTATTTTTTTCTTGTGTCTGTCTGAAGATATATAGATTTTCTCCTTAGATTTTATAGTTATATATTTATACAAACAATAGTAAATGGTTGGCTGCCCAAACCTAATGAGTCACGGGAGTGCGGTGGTCAGCTCACTGGCGTTTGTTGTTCTGAAACTTGCTGCTTTGTTTTTATAATGCTACTCACTCACTTTGTTGCAGAAGTGGTCATGCTTCTATGTTTTAGTATGCGATCAGGTCACTAACATGTTGGCATGTGCTAAATCATGAGTGTGTATACTATGTGGTTAAAGAATTAATGACAAACCAAGATCCTCTGCTTGGTGCTCTGGACAGACTTACTGTGGGCAGCTGCACGGTGCCTCAACTCTCAAACCTGTAAAACGGGGTTAATTCTTATTTGTCAAGGGTTTTGTGTAAGTAATTAATTATGAAGTTCCTTTGGATGGTAATTAAAATGCAAAGTAATAAAGTCTTTATTTTTTTTCCTAGTCACTGTGTGCCCAATATTCTGCAGACAAACGAGAAGAAGAAAAAATGTGTCATCATTTGATAATGGCGGCGAAGTACCGAGACCAGGTGACGGCAACTCAACTAATACAGAAAATTATCAACATTCTGACAGACAAGCATGGAGCATGGGGAAGCTCTGCACCAAGGTAAAGCATTTTTGGGGTGTTTTAAAATATTTTTGAGAATTGAGTTGTGCTCAGCTGTGCTCAGGTGATTTGAAATAATGCCTTATGGTCAAATTTAAAACTAAAAAAGATTTATCAGGGTTTTCTTGGTTTTGTTTTGGGGTTTTTTTGACCAAAGTAATACAAAAAAGGTAAAATAAACATGTCAGTGTTTAGAATGGGTGAATGTCAAAAGTAGTGTTTTGTTAGAGTAGTAAAAACCAGGGTGATTCTCTTCTGACTTTTAAACTTTCCTATAACAATGTGATAAAATTTATTTTGAATGTCCAGATTGGTTACTTGAAAAATAATTTTTAAAAGTAAGTATTTTCTTAGAACTGGTTTTCTTCATGGAGCATTATATGGTTCAAGACTGAACCACAATTTAGTAACTTCTTTTCTGCCAAGCTTTAAACAAACAAACATCTTTTTAAGTTAAAGGGAAATTATGAGTTATGTGTTAGTAATTTCAAGGTGAAAGAAGTACCGCCAGATTAATTCTTCTTTTGGAATTCTCAGTATGTGCCTTCGTTACAATGATACTTGTCTAGTTTTAGCACAAGTCACAGCTAGTTTCCCTTGCAAATCTAAAAGACAAGTTCAAGTCCTGGTAGTACATCCTTAATTAAGGCTTAAGAATAATTGGAACATATTTAGGGCTGGAACACAGCCATGTTGAATATGCTAGTACATTAAGATACCATTATTTGAATGAAATGGAATAATAAGCATGAGAGGAGTGAGTAGACAACAAACTGTTTTTCCCAGTAACCTTTATTCATTGTTCACTTACTGCTTGTTTTCTGGAGAGAAAAAAATAATTCCCAAGCACTAACTGTCTCTATAATGTACAGTAACATAAAGAAAATGTTATGAATAAAATTTAACTGGAAGTGTTTAAAACTGAGTTGTGATACTATGGCACGGAATGTTCGTTTACTGTAAATGCCAATTTAGGATTCTAGGATACAAGGTTAAAGATGAAAAGTCGAAATAATTGTTTAATGCTGTATTTCTTCTGTAAAGTAAATTATGCTTAAATATAAAAAGGCCTTAAGCAAAAAAAAAATAAATGATGAGGCCGTAAAAACAGCAGTCTTTCAGTATTTCTAGGAACTTTTAATTACTTAATTCCATACAATTGTAAAGTAAGGCTGGATTTACAGTTGCCTAAACCC
>JAVJGJ010000001.1:16000292-16011701 GCA_035590215.1 Microhierax caerulescens | reverse complement strand
TTTGGCTGTCCCCCCCTGTGTCCGTCCGCGCCCCCCCCCCCAATTTATATTTATTTCAGTGACTGCAATAATTTTTCACCTGCTCTCTGTGAAATTTGCTATCAATTGCATTTTCAAAGAATGGTGGATTATTATTTACAGAAAAAACACTAGAACACGGTGTTAATAGTTTTTCTGAGGCTTTATTTGCACAAAAATTCAGGCCTGATGTTCTGGAGCATTTTTTCTTTTTTTTTTTTTTTCCTCCTTTGAAATAAATTCTACTGTTGGATTTGTTTTTAAAAATAAATATTGAGTATGCTCAACAGTGTCTCAGACCACTATTTTGTGACATAGGCATTGATACATAGAATTTTAAAATTGTGTCCTGAGAGTAAATCTGACCTGATGAAGATATATAATTTTTCATCAGTCTTAACTTCTTCAAATGCTTTTATTCTGACTCCTAACCCACCCTGGGGATTTTGTATTTGACAACAGTGTAAAACAACATTCATTGCTCTCTGTGGAGCTTTAGTGATGCTAAGAAATTCTTCATAGCCAGAATTGACAATAACATAGCAAGATGACTTAATAAACCTTAGCATGTTCCTATTTGTGTTGTCCTTGAAAAGATATAAGACAACAGAACTTGAAGCAAAAGGAGGGGGTGGGGGAAAGGCAGGCATAGGCGACCAGTGTAAAGGAAGTCAGAGATTTTTTGTTAATGGTTACTATGAAATCAGGATGAATACATGCTTCTGTTTAAATGCAGTGCTTTTGTGCTCCTTTTTGTTAATCTGTGGTTTCTACATTAAATTAAACTGCTATGGATGATGTAAAGTTGCTTTCCATCGTTACAGTGGGAGATCTTGTTCATGAGCTAAAATGCTAACCATTTTGGGGTAACTTCCATTAAAGTTTTGATCATCTAGAGAGATACAGCTTTACAAAATTGGCATCGATAAATAAGCATTTTAAAAGCTTTAGATCTCATGGGTTGTGTAATTTCTCTCACCAGAGAGAGGGTGAAACTCCTCATTTTCTCACAATATTTGCCTGTGTTGGCAGAATTCAGACTGGGTGTGCCCAGCTTCCATTGCGGATTTTTCCAAAGAGGTAACTTTTGAAGTACAGCTAGATTTGAAAGGAATTTTATTATTAAATCTGAAGAAAAGATTTATGTATTTATTTCATTTTTAACGTGGGCCTAATATACTGAAGGGCTGTGTGCAGTTTTCGTTCGAGAAGGGGCACGTTGAGAGCTTTAATGAAATTTCCTTGCTTTCATTCTAAAGAGGTATGTTTTAGTAGAGGTTACAGGATTAAAATATATAAAGCACTGTCACTCGTGAGACTGAATGCAACAGCTTCAGAGATAAGCATTTTCATCTTCTTCCACAAATTCTGTTGTATCTCTAGCTGCAAATCTAATTTAAATAGTTCGTTCAGGTAAAAATAAAACCAAATTATAATCATGAAAGAAATCTCATTTTAGAGGTTCCATTACATTATCATTTGTTTGTAACTTTAGTTCTTCAGCACCTGTAGCAATGCTAATTTCTAGCTTGATTTTGCAAAGTAACGAGGTCATTATAGAACAACTAGTCTCAGAGATGAAGTTGGGCTGTAGTAGTACACACTCATCCAACAAGCCCAAGTCTGTCTTTAAGTTTTTCAGTTCAAAAAGGTGAAATTTGTAGAGTAAAGGAAGGTGGTTAGTGAGGTCAGCAAAGTTAAATGCAGTTGAATCCCAGGATTTTCTTAACTGCAAACGTTTCTGGAGTTTGCTTCTTGATCATGAAGGGTAAGTGTGGATCAGGCTTAACTTTATGAACAGTCTCTTCAAGGAGAACCTTGGGAATAAGTAGGGAGCCTACAAAGTTTTAAAGGCAAACTGTCTTATCCGTAAAGAAAGATGTCTTAAAACATTTTAAGAATGTCTTAAAACATTATCTCAAAGGTTAAAGTGAAAACGAGAAGTCAAACTGCTTTAACCTTCCTCAGCAAACTAAATAAATATACAAGGACCTCATTTAAAACTTCAGGACAACAAGGAAAAAAGACTTGATGCTTCTGTGATACGTCATGGAGCAGAAATGAAGGAGTCTTGAACTTGTCTACATTCTAAATGAGTACTTTAGCTCAATTCTTTTTTTTTAAACTATTGCAATTAATTTGTTTCAAGCTTTTACTGTTCTGGTCATGTTCCATGTAGTTCCAGTTGTTGAATTCGTACACTCAGACTTTCAGGCAGTAGCAGTTAAATGGGTGGAGTGTATTAATGGCTGAATTCACACGATGCTCTCCTGAGCCATCAGTAGAACAATGGAGGCACTACGTCTCCATTACTTCTATAGGGATTTTTTATATAATGTGAAGCACTGGAACAGAAGTTGAAATTGGACATTGACTTTGAACATAGTGTTATTGTGACTGAGTTACCTGTAGGTCTAGGCTGGTGTTTTTTCTAGTGGCAGACTGTGTGTAATAAGTCTTTATTTTGCTACCAACTGAAGTAATTTTTCCTTGACTGTAAAGAAGCTTTTTTATTTCTTTCTTTCAACTTGGGGCTCAAACTGAAGCTGATTAGGATTTCCAACTAAATACTGCTTTGGTAATATATGTTGTCCATATATATGGTAATATATATATGGTAATATATGTTCCAAAACGTCTTTATTTTGCTTAGAACTTTTAATGAAGAGCTTCTTGCTCTATTTGGGACAAGGAAGGAAGAAGTGGTTTGCTTACCCGTTAATAAACTGGTGATGGGTGGGTTGCATGCCTGTTAAAAGGCAGGTATTCAAATTCCTCTTTTATTGGAGACAAAGTAAGGGGTTTTGGAGATTTTTCTCTGTGGAGTGAGGTAGTAAGTGTTTTTTTTTTCATCTGAGATCAAATAATTGAGGAAAGAATTTAATTTTCATCTTCCACAGACCATATCAGTGCTCTGACAGAAGCACGACTTGTATATGCAAAGAGTCATTGAAGAGTTTGTATTGGTGAAAGGACACAAGAACGTACCATAAGCAGTTCCATAAGGATTAAAATGAATCCCCCATGCAAACAGGCAAATGGAACTTCTTTAGTAGTTTTATGCAGAATGATCTTTTCATTTTTGTGATTCAGTTTTTCCTATGCTTAGAGAAAAGTAAACTTAAAAGAAAACAAGCTTATGTTCATTGTGCAAACACAGAAATACTTTCTAATTCTAACAGTGCAAAAATTCTGCAATAAGGTCTTGAGAGTGAGAATGGAAAAAAAAAATGACTGTGCATGTTAAGATTGGAATCAGATGTCCATTTTGATGTGGATGATAGTTGAGAACAAAATGCACTTTAATTCTGAGCTAGGAGGGAACTAGTTTTGACAGCGGTGGAAGAGTTGTAAATGACAAGAATGGAAGATAAAGAATTTGGTTTCAGAAATGTTTACCAACAGGAAATGTTTACAAACAGGGCTTTGAAGACGTGGTGCCTGGGAAAAAAGATGGAATTGGGTGGCAAGAGAGGAGGTTTGGAAGTTTAGTATAGACGGGCTAAAGTGATTACTTAGGTGAGAGGCATAAATGAGAGAAATACAATCAAAACTGAGGTCTTTGAAGCCACCTGTGAGTAGAGTAAGGGTTTCCAGTAAAACAGAACACAAAGCCTTGCCTGAACAAGAAAAGGGTTGCCAATCTAGCTATATTGACTAATCCTCAAAATGAGAAGTGGAGGGAGGGGAATCCCACCCCACAAATACAATAAAAAATACTTCTCAAATGAAATGGATCATGCCTTGGGACCTTTTTATCCTAAATTATTTTCTTGCATCCACTAGCTACCATTGTAGAAATGACATTAAAAGAAACACACTCTCCCTCCCCCAGCTTTAGTACTCTTGGTATTGCTGTTACGCTGTCAAAAAGCCTTGCCTTGCTAGCACAAAGATGGGTTTGCTGATATGCTCAAACTGGTGTAGGTAATTTACCAGATGCTTTACTTTCTATGTGTCTGCAGTGATAGAGGTACTATATAATTACACACAAAATGTTTGAACACAGTGTACGTGCTATACTACTAAAATGTAGATGCTGGAGAGGAAACGTGCTGGTGAAAGGTAGTGGAGAGGTAGTTAATTTATTGTTAAGATGAAACGCTGTGGAGGTAGTTAATTTACTGTTTCTTTAATAGCATAAAAAAGAAACATCATCTTATCCTCTATTATTTTTACAAAAAGAGCTAGTAATATATCTTTTCTATATATTACTAACAGACGATTGCTCATTCAATAGGGTTTTTTTTTCAGGAAGATTAAGCAAAGTTTGGGGGCCTTAGGTATTGTAATATGGGAAAGCCAGATTGGATTTTTCTATCCCTTCAGATGCCTTCATCTGCTTGATGGTTTTGCTAGGATAATTTTGTTGTATGAACCTATCTGTAGTTTATACCACAAAGTAAGAATTTTTTTTGCTTTAACTTTAGGCAGCTCCCTAAACAAGTTAGAACACCTCTGCAAAAGGTCATTATGGCCAGTGTAATTGCATCAACAGCCCAGGCTGTTGCCAGTGTTGGTCAAGAATTGGATCTTCTCATATTTTTGACGAATGCAGATCATCAGAAGTATGCAAGGCATGCAGACCGGACTGGTCAGTAAACAAAATCACAGTTTATTGACACATCTGTATTCATGCTAGGGCTTATGTTACATAGCAATTTACTGGTGCATCTTTTCAGTATGATAAACTTAAGAAAAAGGTGAAGGGGGACATGCACAGTGGTAAGACTCCAGGAGGCAGTATCTTGACAGCCTAGTGAGGATAAGGTTTTCAGAGAGTATAGTGAACAGTGAAAAGCTCTGGACCCATATAAGTAAAAGGAGGTGGTTAGTTTTAGTTTTTCTGGAGTTTATGTTACTGTTCAATGCTTTAGAATGATTACTTAGAAGTTATATCCTTTGTTATTTTCTACTTCTGCTTTGATTAGTTAAAGAATTTAGAAATAAACTATAAAATAAATGGACCTAGAAAAGAATGACATTACAATAATGAAAAAAATACTTCTGAATCTAAATTTTGGAAAATTCCATTTTGCTAATATTTTCTTTGATGTGGAAATTATTTTTGTGCTGAAGTACTGCCTCACCTAGGCAAGTCCAGTATTGCAAAGAGGGTCTGAAGTAATGAATCTGAAAGAAAATGGAAGTGTTATGCAAAACAGAAGTGAGAGAAATCATTACAAAGTCATTTTGTGATAACATTTACTTTTCAAAGGCTAAACATTGTTGTTGAGATTAACGAGAATAACAGTAATGTGACATGTATATGAATAGCTGAATGTATAGTAGAGTTGGTAAAGTTTTCCATATGCTGTGGTACTGCTTGACTGTATGACCTTTCAAACTTTGCTAAAGTTGAAGTTTTCAGAGTCCTTTTAAAATACACACATACATTTATTTTTTTTTCTTTAGGAATTGCATAACAAATTAAAAATAACTTTAGGGCTGTAATCTGACCCAGATAATTTCCATACAAAACATTATAAAAATTCCAGTCGTTACTTAAGTAGAGGAATGAAAAGAATCTGATATTTTAATTTTTTTACACACTTCTATTTTTGCTTTCCTCTCCATAAGCCTGGTAACTTCCTGCCTCAACCACATACATCCCAAAACACAAATTAAAAAAGGAAATAAAGCCACAAAATTTTTAAAAGCATGACAATTCTTACTTTTTGCCCGTTATTTTATATATCTTTAAAAGTGTATTTTATTTTTAAATTGCAGAATTAAATTTGTATTACAGTAATGCATATTTTTGTAATTCCTGCTTCTGAACAGAGAATTACTAACCAGCAGCTGGCAGGGTGCTGCAAATATAAGTTTCAGATTTTATTATTGCAACTAATTATTAGGAAACAAGGAAAGGCAAGAAACTTCACATTAAGAAGTACAGAATTCTACTGTTTATACCTGTTGAAATTAATCTTTACTAAGAAGAGAAAAAAGAATAAATTTTTTTTTTTGGTGTCTGATTCTTCCAGGAGGTCCAACTGATGCTTGAAAATAAACTTAGTGGGTATCAGCAGGTGATTTTTTTTCTTAGTATTTATTAAGAAAGTCTATTATATCCTGAAATTCTTAATCCAGAATCAGCATAAAAGAAAAAAAGGTTGCTCAGCACAATGAACTACAAAAAGCAAGAGTGTAACTGAAAAAGCAAGAAAACACAAAAACCTTAAATGCATACCTACTGCTGTTGATCTGTTTGTCTCACATGATGCCTGCATTTAAACTCATTTTGATTTTTGCCATATGAGTGCTAAAATGTTTTATCTTTCACATTAGGATTATGGTGCATAGTGCATCTGTATCAACTAATTTATTCTATGGAAATAAATAGTTCTAGTACACTAGCCAGCATCCTTGTTGTTCTGTGTCTTTTATCCCAGTATTTTAACAAAGTTCAAAACATCAAGTGGAAACAGAATTTTTATTTGGTAGTATTTTAGCTTCTCTTTCCCCAAGTTGTTGAAACAGTTGGGGGCGAGGGGGAGGTGTTTAAGTTCTGTCAGTGCAGGTCAGATGTTCTGGTTCAAGATTAGGTTTTTTTGCTGTCCTAAGATTTTTGGGGTTTATCACTTAGTAGTAAAGACTGCTTAATAAAATTTTGATTTATCCTAGCTAAAGTGTAAATTTAGGCAGTATCTTTTTAGTTGAGCATTAGAGAAATTTAAAGAGGACAGAAAGGTAGCTGAGTTTTTAGTATTGTCAGCTACATAGCAATCTGTTTTCTGGCTGTATAGGAAAGTAATATATGCTAGAGTTCAGTCAATACCCTCATCTTAACTGGAGGAGGTGATCTTCAGAATACTCTTTTTGATGAGCGTATTCTCTTTGCATGTTGTTAGCAGTGTGTTTGGTACAGTCTGCCTTTTTGTTTACTATGTTGTAGAACATATGAATGCTTTCGTGCTAACATACATTTCCTACTATGTGAATGTGCCTTCATTTGAGGTTGTCTTTCTGCTGTTTATCAACTTAATCAATTAGATTTATTTTAAGGTTACGTGTTTTCTTCCGTTACAATTCAAGTCTTTAATCCACCTATTATGACAATTATGTTTAAAACCAAAACCACATGTGTTCCCAGACAAGTATATTTTTTTTCAAGTGGAGAGTGTGTCCCTTCCTTCTCTACCCTTGCTAAGCTTGGGGAACTCTTTAGGGACTTCTGTTTGGGATTACTGAGAAGTACCCATCGGAGAGGTGGAGGCTCTGCATCATGCACAGATGGCACTTTTTGGTTTATATCTTTGAAGGCAGTTTTGTGAGTTTTTTTCTACCTGCCTAGTCACATAGGACACAAGAAGGATCTAGGGTATTAGTGTATTTGTTATTTCCTGTGGAGCAACATGGACAGAAACAAAAGGAGAGGAACTGGCATGTAACTAGCAAGTTAGGGAAAACCATCAGTTTCTCTTACTGGTGCTGTGCTTTTCTGTGGCTGAGTATGCACTACTGAAAAGATTTTATTGTACAGTAGAAAATAAACAGTAGCTAGCCTAGTTTACCGTGAAATCCTGGGCAAAACAAAGCAGTCAGCATCTTCATTTGGAAGTACTTAGACATTTGTGACTGATGTCCTAATTTAACCTCTCCTAATGAAACAACAGCAGATCTATGTGATAGATACATTCAGTACTGTTTCATTTACATCAGCTTCTGTATCATGTGTTCCCTGGTGGGGTTTTTGTGGGTGTTGCATCCTGTTCATCGTCGTTATCCCCTGCCCCCCTACCACGGTAGCTTTAGGTGCTAAAGGAACCATCAACATGGACAGAGGGCAGACTTTGCCTCTGCCCTCATCAAGTGTGTTACGGTTGGTTTGGGTTGTTTTTTGGGTTTTGGGTTTGGTTTTTTTTTTTTTTCCAAAGTAGCAGGTACTTTTTTTCAAGTGCTCGGGTTTTTTTCCTAATTCCTGCAGCACACCTTGCTAGCAAACAACAGCTACACAGATTGCATCTCCTTAGCTTTTCTTTCTTTGGCTTTCTGTTTTTTCCTCTCATACTTCTCATTTGTAACCTGGAAATGTGGACTGCTATTCCTCTAATTCCCAAAGTATAGCCTTCTGAAAAAAGACACAGCACATAATTGAAACCAATGTATTCTTTACATTTGTATTGTCACATGAAAGTGAATTTTTTATGGTTTCCCATTGTAATTTTTGCTAATATAAGTAAGTATTAGTTAGGAGGATACATTGTCTCATAACATAAATCTCTGTCTCTAACATAAGTCTGATTTTTGATACTTTATTATTAGATTCTTAGGAATGGATGATGGCATGCTGGCTTATCCATATTATTATTGGGAATTATTTTTAATATTAAAGACATAAATTATATAATTATTTATTTTTCAGAAAGTGGTAAGATGGGTAAAATATGAATGTAGGTAGTGAACATTAGTAACTTAATGAGGTAAGCAGGTTTGTAGGTGAAATATCAGGTTTTATATTGCTGTTATGTTCTAGGTTGATGTTGAATTAAAACAATTGTAGCATAGATCTGTGTGGTGTATTTAGTAATGAAGTTGTCACCAAGATTAAGTGCAAAAGTTATTATTGAGTTATTTGGTACATGACTTAGCCTACTGTTTCTTCAGAATTTGGGGCTCTATAATAAATACTTTCTTATCCTTCACATGTATAAATCTCAAGTCTTTTTGAGATAGAAGGTTGCTGAATACTACTTACAGTCTGATAAAATTTGTTGTAGTCGGGGAAAACAGAAGTCAGTCAAACATTCTTATAATTCAAAAATCCACAAACTGTGACTTTCTCTGTCACAGGAGGGTTTATAGTCCATTACAGTCCAATTTGGTCTGGTTCAATTTGGTTCAAAAAGTTGATCCCCTCCCTTAAAAAAAAAAATCTTTCCCATTAGTATTACATTTCCTAATGGACTCACAGAATAATTCAGATTGGAAGAGATACTAGGAGGTCACCTCTGCCTTGCTGAAACAGGATCAGCTGTGGGATCAGATCAGGTTGCTAAGGGCTTTATCCAGTTGGGCCTTGAAAACTGGTTGGATGGATGGAGACTGCACAGCCTTTCTGGGTAGCCCACTCCACTCCCCAGCTGCTGTAATAGCTAACAAAAAATAAAAAAGAAATCCAATACTGCTGGAACCTCTCTATCTCAGTTCATGTCTATTGTTTCTCATCTTGCCACCGCATGCCACTCGAAGAGCCTGACTCTTTGATGGTATCGTGGTCTGGATGGCATTGGCAGGTGCTGTTAGCTCCTCCTGAGACTTTCTCTTCTGCAGAGTGAGCAAGTCCTGTTTCCTCAGCCTCTCCTCACATGGCAGGTGCTCCAGTCCCCAGCCACCCCACGGTCCCTCTGCTGGGATCATTTGGGTTTATCTGTGTTTTCCCGTGTCAGGGGTGCAGGCTGTCTGGATGCAGCCTGATGAGTGCTGACTAAATGGGGATCATTTCTTTCAGTCTCCTGATTGTGCCTCACTCGATACAGCCCAGGATGCTGTTGGTATCGTCAGGATCCCCCAGGGCCCGTTCAGCAGAGCAGCTCCCCAGGCAGTCATTCCCAACCTGTATTCCTGTGAGGGGTTATACCCCAGGTGTAGGGCTTTGCACTTGTCCCTGAATGTCATGAGGTTCCCATCAGCCCATTCCTCCATGCTGTCTAGGTCTCTTTGAGCGGCAGGTCTGCCCTTGAGCATATCAACTGGTCCCCCTCAGGTTTGTGTCATATGAAAACTTCATGAGAGTGCACTCCCTACGGTACTAATACATATTTTAAAAGTCGCTGTTCTCCCAGCTAAAAGCAATATATACATATATATATATATATATCTTTTCTAACTTGAGTACTGCAAAAGAATATTTTCTGTAACTGTTACATGCAGTGCATTCATCACAACAGGGTGTAAGTAATGGCTGTTAGCTGAGTGCAAACTACGTGATTACTTACATCCTTACAATCTCGGCTCTCTGCCTTGCTGTTCTTAACTGCATTTCTTTATGCTGCTAGGGAGAGATGCAAAACATGTAATGGCAGGCTCATCCTCAGTGAATATGTGCTTTCAAATTTGTTGACTAGAGTAGCTCATCCAAACAAAAAAAGCTGAAAATGAGCTCAGAGCAAATCTCCTGTATGTAAAAATCCTTTTCAGGACACTGAAGGATTTATTTGTTCCATATACCTGTTTAAGAAAGCATTGCTTTTCCAGAATAAGGTCACGATGAGTCTCTGATCGGTATCTGGGAGGAAAGGAGGAATCTATTTTCAAACTTTTTTTTAGAACTCAATTGTTTTTTTGAGAGAACAATATCTGTGGAGTATCGATCGCCTGTGTCCAGTAGTTAGTCAAAGGCTATCTCCTTTGACTAACCCCTTAGCGTGGTGTCATCCTCCTTCATGTGATAGATTGTTACAATCTCAGCCAGTGTAATTACACACTAGCCAAGTGGGTCATTTATTTCTGTACCTTCACCGTTTACCAAAAATCTCCTTTATCTTTGGAAGCCAGCTCTTCCTTTTGCAGTAAAAGCAAAATAACGGCACATAAAACATTAGAGTCTAAAACTAAGGGCTTGAAAAATAACCATAAGACTAACTTTAAAAAACTGTTCTACCTTTTATGAACACCTAGTATACTTTTTATCTATCTTTCTTTTTTCTAGTGTCCTAGAGAACAAAACACACAAAGCCAATTCACTGTTTTTCATGTGTCTGGTAAACACTACTTTTTATTTGTGAATGTTTTAGCTTTTTTTTTTATTTATTTTATCTGTTAACACTAGATGCTTTCACTTGCATGAGCATACTGCCTCCCCTAGCCTCCCCTGCATCAGCTCTTAATTTATGAAGTGCAAAAGCTCCTAGAAGCACTGCTACTTTTTTTGCTGATGACAATGAGTGAAAGTATTAGAGATATCTTTTTGAACACAGTTGGCCTATAAAGAAAAGTATGTTGTTTCAATTTACATGAGATTGTAGATTAAATTTGAAGCCTGTGATTCTATGATGTACATGTCAGAGAGGAAAGAACCGTAACCATTTCCATTGTATTTCCTTAGGACTGTTTTTGAGGGGAAGATTAGTAAGCTAGCATTGTTCATATCTATTTTTGTTAAGATGAGCATAAAGTAAAAGAACCCTGATCTTGACTATGTTACTTTGTTGTCCCAGTATGAATGATTTCACCTTTGATCCCAGCCTTAAGGCTACGTGAAAGTCAAAGGCTAGGCTGAATGCCACATGCGTTCATTTTCACTGGCTCTGAATCTACATTGCCCCAGTTCATCCTGTTGTTACCATAATTTCCTAAGTACCGTAATATAACCAAAGGAATTGTTTGCAAATAGGAAAGGAATCTAGGGACTTAAGTATTCTGTAACTCCCCCCCCACCCCCCCACC
>JAVJGJ010000001.1:15968435-16000192 GCA_035590215.1 Microhierax caerulescens | reverse complement strand
AGTATTGCTGCCAACCTTATTTTCATGTGATGTCTTTTCGAAACGTTTTGGAGTCCCACTAATACCTTTATAACCAGCCATCCAATCTTCATGAGATATCATATGACGTATTTGACGAGAAACATTGGCTTTCGTAAAGTATAACCATCGCACTGTCACCAAAATTACGAAATTTATAATTTAACATTTTTCAGCAAAATGGAATCTGGGTTTTGATACAGAGAGGAAAAATGTATAAATTTGAGATTCTTCTATTAATATTAAACTCTCAGGACTTTATATGATTGCCACTTTTTGGTTTATATTTATTGCTTTTGGTGTCCCTATATATTTTTCAGAACATGTCAACGTACTAAATCTTTCCAGTCTGACATGTAAGCCAGTTTATGTATGTTTATATTTGAACCCTGTGCTGAGACAGCTTTGTGACCTACAACCTCATTCTAATCTCAAATGTATGACTTGCATCTCAAACTCAAACATATTAGCTAGGGTTTTTTTAGGGGTAGTTGCAAATGGATTTCAAATACCTGAGCTGTCCTGTAGTTTGGAGTCTTTTTCTAAAATTAAATAATGCCTCTTAGAATTGGATTTTCCTGCTTCTATTAAGTTACTGATGCAGCCCTTTGTCATATACCCTCTACAGAGCTCTGTTCTGGGATTTAGAGTAATTTATTATATTTTTGTGAACAGAATCTTGAGCCATCTGTAGAGAAGCCAAACCTAAAGCTAAAGATCCCAATTCTTGTTCCCCAAATTAGAATTCAGTAGCAGTGTGCATGTAAATATGTGCAGAAAACTAGTAATTTATTTCAGACCCTTCTTTTGCTCCTGGCCTCTGTATGTATCTCTGATTTCTTCCATTCTGTTGTGTGTCCCCCTGAAGGTACTCTGTCTTTGTGTGCTGCAGGTTATCTAAGAACCTCCTCTAAAGGAGTCACAACAGTAATTTTAAGAGTATGTTGGGTAGGCTACAGGTATGAAAATCTGCTAATAATGGCAAGTGTGACTGCTTGCTTTATTCAGCACCCCTAATGCTTAGTCTCTTTAGCATATATAAAATGGTCTGAAGTATCAAAAGGAAAATGAATTGCCATAAAGAGATGAGTATTGCTAGATGAGTATTTGTTCTCTTTTGAATCTCCTACTTAATATTTCTCTTTAAAGATTTAGGTAAATGTTTATGAAAAAACTTTTCTCATCCACAAGATTGGTTCCAAAATAGCATTACTTGTAGTAGTAATACAGTAGCCAGTACTACAAAAATAGAGGTGGTATGACACACACAGGAGAAATGGGAGAAAGATAGGTCCCATCCCATTCAAGCAAACTTCAAGAGACAGTTCTTCCTAATGAATCATGACTAAGGTAATAACATCCGATTCTTTTTAAGAAAAATTGATCTATGCTGTTACATTTAAGTGGTGGAGAGTAACTGAAGCTGCATAAGGGATGATAATGTTGAGAAATGCTTCTAGGTTTTTTCCTTCCTAGCACACTTACTCTGTGTAAAAGAGGTATGTGTATGTGTGACAGTTTACATGTGATCTCAGCCTTCCTTGGTTTGAATTTCTTCTGTCTACTCCTCTGTTAGTGTATTTATTACCTGGTAACAGCCCTCTTCTTTACATCTTTCTGTACTCACACTGGTTTTGTACTTCTTTGGCCTTGGGTGCATGCAGTATTCACATTGCCTCAGAACCAGCTGACCTGTTTACCAAGCTTCTGATGCATCTCCCTGATGTGTCTTATCATCCTTTATTTGAGGTAGTCTGTGTGACTTGGGACCTGTTTGTTTGAATCCATGGTGAAATCTTGCACTTAGTAGAGGTGGTGTTGAGGACAAGCATTACAACAAACATACAATCTTGGTGATATTTCATGGTATGAAAATTTACACAATTTAAGAGAGAGACAAGATAAGGCAGTGAAGTGATGTTCAGGAAGTCCTCAGTTATCAGTGATCTTATTTTAGGATGGTACTCTGTTTTCTGCTTTTCTGGTTTAATCACCAGCTCAGTGTTTCCTCAAGATAGATGTAGAGTAAAATGTTACATCGGTACTGTTTTAAAAAGTAGGTTCATACATTTCAAAACATTTTTAATTGCTGTGGAGAAACTTTTTTTTTTTTTTTTTTTTTTTTTAAGGAGTAGAGGCTACATATTCCAAAATGTTCTCCAAAAGCTCTTTAACTGTTTGGGTAAACACAGAAAACCAAAATAAAATATATATTAAAAACAAAAAAAAATTTTTTTTTTGTTTTGTGGCTTAGATATAGGCAAAATTATCATCTAAATACTATTTCTTTATTTAGACTTTGTTATACTGTTTAGTGTATTCTGATAACCTTGCAATAGGGTAACAGTGACAACCTCTATTTCTTACAGGACTCTTTAATATAGTTTAATGAGTGTTATGAGGTTTTTTTGCAATATGAAATCAGCGTGTTGCATTTTTAAGTTGAGTTTCAAGTAACATCGTGTACAATATTCCATTATTTATTGTGTCTGTAGTCAGAATACACACTATGCATGTGCATTACAGTGCAATAATTAGCATATAATTTTCAACGTTTCAATGAACTTCTGTCATAAAGTTTAAAGAGATTTTAATTGCTAGTAATCAGGATTGCATGTTAATAGGCTGTAGATAATTAGGAAACCATTTGCATTTCTCTTCCCACAAATTTTCTTAGGATTTAGACCCTCACTTAATACATAACTTTTTCTCAGGAGGGTTGGATAATCCTATTTAGTCACAGTAATAATAGATACCCATTTTTTTCTTAAGGTTTTCTTTCAGTTTCAATGATTCTGAAAGGATTACACCTTTGATTAGTCAGATTTACTGATACTGGAGGTACAGTTTTTTTATTTATTTACAGTTATTTATTTTCCCTCTGACTTCTAATAGGCTAGAACAAACTCAGTTGTTGCAATAATAGCAAGATTGATTATAAATTTGCATTCCTCTGTGGTAGTGAAGATCTTTCTGTTTCAATTGCTCCAAATGTTGGAGAAAATATTTAGCAAATTGGTATGTGCCCGGGAAAATTCTGCTCCTGACATATTTGTGAATATAGTGCTGGAGAGCTAGGCTGTCTATACCCTCTTTCACGTATGTGGTACACAAAAGAAATACTTCTTTGTCTTCCATGTCTGAAACAGTTTAAATAGCAGAAAGAGTCTGTAATATTGTCACCGCTTGATTATTTAAGGTGTTTTGAATAAAGATGTATAGGTAGAAGTTGTGCATAGTTATGAAACAAAGAGTAAAGACATAAAATTGAAATAATTAAGGCAGCTGTTTGTTTGGTGTTAGGCAAACAGAGATATATGTAATGGTTTTAATGTTCCTGAAGGACAAAAGTAATAGACCATTACAAGGTTGGTGGTTATAATAGCACCTGAATTCATTAACAGTAGGTGGGGCAGAAGCCACCTCCTGAGGTTTTATATTAGATGTTTAAAGAATCTATAGAAAACTGACCATACAAGGAGAAAATACAGTAAATTATTCATGCTAAAAGTGTATTTATTTTACAATTGTAGTATATTTCAATATACAATATACTACAATATTATAATATTGTAGTATATTTCGGGGAGTGGTCATAAAAGATAACTCTAAGTAAACTATTCAGAGAATTGTGTAAGAGTGAATCCAATGCTAGAAAGAAGTCAGATAGTAGTAGCTACTATGAAGCTTTGTACTTCTTACTGTGGACTGCCTTAGAAAACCAATTATAAATAAGTGAGAAGATTCACTGAAAAAAGGGAAGGGTTGCAGCAAAAATATTACAAATCTATAATATTCTTGTAAGAGAAAGGGTTACTTTGTCCCTATATCAAGGTTTTTAAATGAAGGACTAAGTAACTCAGTATGTGATGGCCATTATGGCCATATTGAGATGGCTCTCAATATGTAGAGCATTGTACAACATCATTGTGTGTTTTGCACAACACAAACCGGGAGAAAAATGACATGGTTGATGACAAAGGTAGGTGAAATTTTAGCATTGATCTTCCAGATGTTATATTTAATTTATCTGTCATATGAATTAATTGCTTGCCTCGTTCTGTTATTTTTAAAAACCCCACATTATGAATAGCTGACATAATCGTGTGTGTATATAGTTAGGTTGGACAGTGATAAAAAGAGTTCAGAATAACAATGATAAGCAAATGAAATAAAATAATTTACCTTCTGTTTTACAGACGTGGTCACCAGTTTCTAACTTTGTCAAATACAGCATAAAGCCTGTCTTGCTTTTGTTGCAGTGTACTATTAGGACAACTATAGTTTGAAATAGAAGAAACTTTCCTGCATGTGTGTGTATCTTATTTTGCCTCATTTATAAAACTTGGTGAGACTTATATGAAGGATGGAAA
Source organism: Microhierax caerulescens (assembly GCA_035590215.1). Classification (NCBI taxonomy): domain Eukaryota; kingdom Metazoa; phylum Chordata; class Aves; order Falconiformes; family Falconidae; genus Microhierax; species Microhierax caerulescens. The sequence continues at coordinate 15,995,801 of JAVJGJ010000001.1, read as the reverse complement.
AAAAAAGAAAATCTCTGAAGGAGAAATGTTGAGACTATCTTGTGAGCACAGAATTGCCTTCATTTCCAGCTTTTCTTCCTCTCCCATCTATCTCTCCATTGCAGTCAGTGGAAGAGGTGATTTAAGACTTTCCTGGTGTAGGATTTATTCTGATCTATTTTATGCCATTCCCTACTTAGGAGGAAACACTAGGAAATTTGCTAAGTCAATCTGGTAGCACGGCAAGGTGTTTAGCATGTTTTGTGGGGAAGCTGGAATCCACTTAAACGAATTACAATTATATTTTTGGTTGCTTCAAAGCATTATTTTAGCAATAAGGAGTTTATTCCAAAAGACAAAGAACAATCACTTGACTGTTGATATCATCACACTATTGAAAGGTCACCCACGAGTGTCAGTGGATGTAGCAAAGGCTACATCACAGACCATGGCACATAGCAAAGGCTAAAGGTCACAGTGTCACTCGACAAGTACAGAAGCAACATCCTCATTCAGAACTGCAGAATCTATGGTAGCTTTAAAAATATGGTTCTTATTCAACACATTGCTTGCAAGTTAAGAAGTTGCAATATTAGGCTTTTTCATCACAGTGTTAGAGCATTAGTGTCTGATGGTTTTGAAAGAATAGCAAATACAGAATTAAAACAACAGACTCTGAAATACTGTTTTGGGCTGCTATCCATATACTGGGAGAGACTTTTAGAAGACTACCTCTTAGTCATTGACATGTTACATAGCCTGATTATGTAAACATAAGTTTCTAGGCTTTACTTGAAGTTGGAGGTTTTCTTTTTATAATCTGGTACGAGGAATATGCCAGCAGTTTAAAGGATGGGGTTTTAAAAACACACTGAGCAAAACATGGCATGCACCCAAGAGCTGCATTTGGAGTACTGTATCAAGCCTGTAAGCGTGTGGCCAGGAGGAGAATTTTGTTGCGTGGTTCAAGTGAAACATGAAAGCCATGGCACTTGATGTTAGAGTTACTGGGAATTTTCAAGCTGAACCTCTTGCAGTTGGAATTATTGCTTCTTTGATTAGGGTCTTTTTAATAAAATAATGCAATTTTATGTTTGTTTTGGTTTTGGTGCAGAGGAGGAAAATGAAGCATTTTACAGTTTTAATTAAACGCACAGTTTCTGTACTTCCAGAATGGAATGTTTTTTTTGATTTTCAAATAGTTTTTCAATTGTTTTCAAATAACAACTCAAGGAGTTACCAAGATAACTTGATTGAATTCAGTGTTTTGAACAGAGTGGGGTTTTTAAACATTATTTTATTCTGCAGGAAATGTTCATTTTTTTCAAAAAGTCTGATTACATTCCAGAAAATTCTGGAATTTTTGAAAAAAAGAAAAAAAATGAGTGTGGTGAATGTGGTTTCTGCCAATGTTAAGTAATGATTGGTTGTAAAAGAGAATTCTTCCCAGACATTTATTTAGCACTCCAGTTACAATCCCTTGGGATGACAATGAGCAAAATATGAAGATGACCTATTTTGCATCCCAAACAGCTTGCAAATGAAGTTAAAACAGATCAGGCAATAACTGAGGCCCACTTGGATAAATAGTTCATGCAGCTGTGTTATATGTACATTTTAAAAACATTAACTCTTTTTTTTTTCTTTTTTACCCTTTGATTGATTGTTCTTTCTAGTCTATGAAAGCCTGAAAAGTAGACATGCTTAGAAATTAGTTGCTCAATAGAATTATTTCTTTGTTTTGTATCAGACTTGAGAGGAACGTATAAAGAAGACTTAAATAAATCAGATTTTAAAAAATGTTTTGCAGTAATAAACAACTGATATGTCTTATATCCATCGTTAACTCAAGGTTTTTATTAAAAGTGTTTGAAAGTTGTCAGTGTTCTTTTGAACTCATCACAAATTGACCTGAAAGCTTGTATTTCTGGCAAATCTCAAATATTCTCTCTCCCCCTCATCCTGAGTTTTTTTTTTTTTTTTTTTTTTTATTGCTTGTGAACAGTCTGGTGGAAGAGCAGGATTTGCACTTAATTTCTCTTCACTAGATCTGTGTATTCCATGTATGTGTAGGCTGTAGCTCGACTACTGAAATGTTTTTCTAAACTATAAAATCATAGCCTCAAAAATTTTGCCCGTATATAACCTTTTACCTGTAGGCCTTTGCCTGTCACACTATACCTATTAACACGGGTGAGACAGTGATTAGAAGAGAGATAATTGAGTCTCTCCAGTCTGCAGTGATCGCAGCTGTTGCTGATGTTCTTGTCCTTTGCCCATCATACCTTTCCCCTGCCAGAGTGGAGGTGGTCTGCTGCATGCTGAGCAGATGTTTCTCCTTTGCATAGTTATCTTTGGAGTGCCTTTATATACAAAAATCAGATTGCACTGCTACTGTCACTTTTATCTGATGAGAGGAAATCCCAGACGAATGAAGCTGGTTTTCTTTTCAGGCAGCTAAGCAGCGTTGCTCAGGGGCATGTTCTCTTTCCTTGCTTCTGTTGCTGCTCACTGTAAACGTTTTCTTTCTGGCATGTTTCTTCTTTAATCCCTCTTTCCCTCTTTGACCCATATCCTTAATCCCATTGGGTTTCTTTTGAACTTGGTTATTTCTTAGTCTTCTGGTACGTCTGTCTGCTGTAACTATGAATCGTTTGCCAACACCACATTTTCATCTTATTCCCTGAATGTCTTTTTCCTCCCACAGTTTGTATCGGAGTACTTGAAGAGGTACAGGGAAACTTTCTGGGACTGGTCATTCTTCAACTTTGTGATACTGTGTCATTCTTTACTTCATTTCTTCTTTTTCTTCTCATCTTCTATTTTTAGGGGTCTTTTTGCTTTTTTTATTTGTTCAACTTCCTTGTGCAATTGGTCATTATTCTCTCAACAAGTAGAAAACTGTAATGACAGTATATGAGGTGATATAGATAATATGGTCCTATATGTTAAATTCACCAAATACACTCATCTAAAGTGTCCTCTTTCTATGTGTCTGAAATGATTCGTTTCTCTATTGCTGTACAATAAATAAAATTTCCTCCCTGATTTTCTGGGTAAGCTGTCATAAAAGTAGCAGTTGCTTATCACATCTTGTGAAAGTCATCTGTGCAAAAAGCCATAATTTCTTCTTTTTTGGTGGCTCCTATTTTCACTTGAAAAGTATATATCACAAATGTATAATTAGAGGAGGAGAACTATGGAAAAAAATGCAAGGGTGATATTTTTGAGATCATATTATCTTTGTGATGCAGGAGTTTGCTCACTGGTGTCATTTTCAGCTGACTTTTCACACTATCCTCAAAGGTAATCATAAACACAGTCCAGCGCTCTAGTCTGTAGAGATGAGCCCATTTGAAAAACAGCTTTTTTGTTATTGAAAGCAGGTAGATGGCTATGAACTGTACCTAAATTATTTTATTCTGGGTACTTTCTTGTTGGTGGAGTAGGTGTAGATAATGTGGAAGAATAAAACTGCTGCTTTCTAGATTCACGTTTGCCTGTCGTGGTAACACAGCCATTTAGCATATCCAGCATCTGAAAGAAGTGATGGTCAACAGCACCAAAGCAAGCGGCTGGGACTTGCTATATTGTGTTCTGCGCTGTATGCTGTGTTTCAGGGAGACACGCTTTGATCTAGATTTCAGGGCTAGCCTTTCATCCCTCCCTCTCTACAGATTGCTAAAACAGGTTTAGCTATGATCTGTGCGTGCTCGGTCCTACTGTTAACCCAGGTTTGAATAGTGGAATAGTTAGGTATTTTTATCTGCTTATTTGATAGCTAATGCCAGGTCTTTCCATTTGGGACCTTTATTTATTTATTTATTTATTCATACATGAAATAAAATGCGCACTTCTAGTAATGGACTTGATGGTGTTAAAGGATGTTGCAGTTCATTGATATAGTGTATATGAATTGCAGATACATGTTTATATTAGTAAGATAAATTACTGCTGAGGAACATGCAAACAAGCTGTTATCATCATATTTTAAGCTTTGTCATAAACTTCTCATTACCTACACATGTGAAGGACTAGCCAAACCATGCACAGAGAATCTGTATAAAAGCTTGAGTGCCAGCCGGACCATGAGGTACCTTTCCCATGCGTGGCCAGAGTGGCTCCTTCTTTTCGTGTAAGGTAGGCTACAGCACTGTTCCCCCAGAGCATATCTCTTCAGGAGCTGACTACTGCATTGAAGAGAGGAAAGTGGGAAATTGAGGGATGTGTGGGCTTCTGCTGTTCCGTTAAGGGGATGCCTTTACACAGTATGTATGCCCTTGATTTTCTTCTTCTTTAGTGAATACAAATTGCATTGACTGTGAAATAGAGGCTGACTAGTGTTCTCCTTATTGTAGATATGATGTCTTAATACTTCTCTGTTGTCATTCCAGTCTCCCTAGTACTGCTGCCTATTTATTTGTTTCCCTATTCTCATGCCCCAAAACATTTTCTCTTCCATTTCCGCTTTTTAACATGCAAAAGTTTAAAACCTCTACATATATTTGGTTTTTAATAAATTCCAGCACGAAATACTAGTTTCAGTGCAACTTGCATACCTTCAACTAATCAAAAATAATTTAAAATAATAGTAAAAAAATCAGTTTAAAACATTTTAGGTTCTGTGCATTCAGAGGATCTATTCTCACTGGTTTAATTGATTTCATTTTGGTTTTTTATTCTCCATTACTTATATAGCTCATTGTGCTAAAACTGATGAATTTTTAACCGGTGAACAGCAGTAGGAATCCATTAATGTTGTAATGCTGAAGCCAAAAGTAAAAGTGGTCAGAGATTAAGACTACCAGTAAAATTCTGCAAAAACAAATCAGAAATATCTTGGTATTTAGTTGTCCTTCATGCTGGTTTCCTTAGTTATTTCACTTTACTCAGGTGCCACAAAAAGATGTTGGAGCGCATTTTAGTAAGCTTATATTACATAGATAAAATTATAATTGCGTTGTTTTTGTGACTAAATTTTTAACAAACTTCTTGGAAGTAAAACCTGTTCTCATTACTGCAAAGGGACAGTGTTACTTGAGATATTTTTCGATAATGCAGGACACGGTATTCGGAAAGATCAACAATGTTACATGGTTTGGGATAGTAATCCTAAAAGAACAGCAGCATTACTTATGTTCCACCGTTTTAAATAGTGACAGTGTCAGGATGGGTTTCTTTAAATGAATGAAGTTTATACAGGACATGCCATCTATAGTATGACTGAATAAACATTGATTCTAACCTTTATTCATGAAAGGCGGTAATCTCGGGCTAATGCCGCACTTAACTCTGTACTTTCAAAATGATTTGCCTGATCTGATAAATTATGCAGTCTTTTATTTTGACCTTGTAACCTTGTAGAGTTTACTCAAACTGACTCCATAGTATTTGCCACATTAGCAGTATAATGGCTGTAACCAGTTCTTGTACTACATTTCATTCCGCAGCAAAAAGTAAACACAGGGCCATGAAAATTTATTGATTCAATTACGTGATATACACATAGTAGCATTTGAAAAGTGTTTTTGGGATTAAGTCATTACATATCTTCTGTTTGGTCAGAAGTCTGAAATATATAAACAAGGAAGTAAGCAAGTATTGAGAAATATAAATTCTTACTGTACGGTAGAGTGTGCTGTTAGACATCAATCTAAAAGTTGTTTAGGTCAAAGAACAAGCCAGACGTTGAACTCATGCCTTTCTCCCTGACCAAGGTAACTTTTGCTCTCAGTTGATCCTGCAAGTATGTTATAATTTACTACGTAAATGATTTTTGTGTTTGGAGTGTGCTATTTTTGTGTAAAACTAGGCTTTGCAGTTTTTCTGTTTGAGCAGAACTGAAGACAGTACAAGTTTTTCATCCTTAAACAGTAGAAGGCAAGGCTTCAAAAACAAAAGGAAAAAATAAATTAGAAGTAAATTGAAGGATACTGTCATTACATGACATCATTAATTTGTTTCATACGATGTGGACAATTTTGTTTCAGGTAACTATGCTTTTAAATCTAACATGTTTTTATCTTGCATTGGAATATCTGAAGCCTTTATCTGCTTAAACTGAGGACCAGGGATATTATGATATGATTAACAGCAAAATACAAAAATAGTTATCTTTATCTGTTATTGTACTGAATTTGATTTTATAATATAGGCAAGGCAAAATCTCTACAACCTCTACTAAGTAAATTGCCTAATGCCACGATAGTATTAAATATTTGTATAAATAGGAGGTATTTAATATATTAGAAAATTATCTGAAAGGGAGGCCGCTAAAGATTTAGGATGCTAGTGAAAAGGCAAATATGAACAAATTGTTAAGAAAAAAAAACATAGTTCAGAAGTAAAAGTGATTATTTTCCTTATTTCTGCTTCTTTTGTGCTCTATCTTTTGGTTTGGTTTGGGGTTTTTTAGGTCCATGTATTAGAAAATGATTAATATCACCATCTTTGAGGGGTTATTTGCATTTGCTCTAGCTAAGGCAAACAGGACAGTTGCTGGGAATCGCACTTGAGAAACTGAGGGAAAATACCCAATTTCTGTCAACGCTCTCTGCGGACACAGTTCAGGAGATATGCTTACTGTCACGCCTTCGGAACGTGGTTGGGAGCAGGAAGACCGAAACCAAGGTTGTTTTCTTCACAGAGTTAAAATGTATTTACAATACATAATGCGGTCCTCACTGTTGGGTCTATAGTTCGATCCTGCTGATTAGCTCACGTCTTGCATTGAAGAGAGCTTTCTGTTTTACATGAAGAGTTCTTCCCTTGGGCTTGTTCTTTGGGTGCTGTTGGCCGAGGTAAATGATGTTGCCAGCGGTTCAGCTGCAGCTCCAGCAGAATGGCTCAAATTGCTTTACGGAGAAGCCACGATAGCCGTGACTGATTAGAACACTAATATTTCAGAGATAATTAGGAAACTGGAGAGGGGAAAATGAGTGGTATGTGGAACTCCTGGTGTCTGATTAACACATATGTCGGCTTCAAATGACCTAGTAAAAGGCAAACAGAAGACTAGTCAATGATGACATCAATTACAATATTTCTGCACTACAGTGCCTCTGTCAACTCCGCAGTACAATTTGAGACTTCAGAAAGAAATGTCAAGATAAGTGGGAAGAGGAAATGTGTAAAAGCATTCCTTTCTTGGTGGGAAGGGACAAGATGGCCAGAAGGACTCCTGACCAAGAGGAGAATGGGGGACGTGAAGTGGGGTTGAAAATAACAGAGGGCTCTGGAAACAGAGCTGCAGCTGATGAAAAGAACGGCTTCAGAGAAAGGTGAGGTTAAGGATGCCTATATCCCATAAGTACTTACAGAACTGCCACTGAGGGAAGGGGATAAAGGAAAACTATCTATATTTGGGGTTATAATATTTTAATACTAAAACTGTTCTAGTTATGCAGGTATAAGTCATGTATATTAGCCTGAAGATGCAATTGTAAGTTTCTGTGAGATAAGGCTACAGAGTAATTTGGCATAAATGTATTTTTTTTTATTATTGCATTTACTGAACTGCATCCTGGCTGTGTATAAGTGTTGGTGTTACTACTGGGAAGTCAGTTAGGAGAAATTTCTTGGTGATTCTCACATGGATTTTAAAAGTGTGTGTGGGAGAAAGGCTGCAGCAGTTCAACTGTAATTCTGAAATTCTGAGTATCGCAGAGATGTCTGCCCTGGCTTGACCCTTGGGAAGAAAATTGCTGTACAAATTTTTTTTAAAAAAGGCAGCACACAAAGATCAGGATTGCTGCAGGCAACTGCTCCCTTAAACAGGTGGGAAGTGTTCTATGATAAAATCCATCCGACCAGATGCTTATCTTCTCTCATAAAGCTGATTTTTTTCTGTGATTTTTACAAAATCTAGACTGCCCATCATTTTCCCTGTGATAAGTAATTTCCATTATTTTCTACCTTTTCTGTTTTCTGCCCTTGATTCTTTTCTGTCTTTCCAGTGGGGGGTCAGGTAGACAGATGCATCTACTCCCCATCCCAATTCCCTGTGTTAACAGAGTTGTTAAAGTTACAAAGTCAAGAGCTCAAAAGCTTAGTGAGGATCAGAATTTACATCACTTAACTATATTTTGGCCCTGCATGTATTATGAAGCAGTTCTTAATAGGGGAATTTCATACTGTTGCTCTCAGGGGACCATTGTAACGTTTAGTGCAAAGAATGACAACTGCTAAGCAGCTATTCCAGTGTTGTCTGCACTTGGATTTCAGTCAGTAGCCCAGCCTTGCTTGCTGAGGTAAAATTTTCTTTTCACTTTAAATAAAGGTTTTATTTTGTTTCTAACCCTGTGGAGTAGATTTATATTCTATACTAAATATAGAGGCCCATGGGCTTTTCTAGAGTGCTTCTGTTATAGCATCTGACTTCACAAATCTTCAGAGCAATTTTTTACAGTGCCTCATAATTTTTCCCATTTTACAGATGGCAGATGGGCACAGAAGAGATTAAAGTTGTAAGTGCCCTCTGCCAGGTTTTCAAATTATCTGGCCATAGTACACTGATTTTAAAAGAGTAAAGCCTCTACTGACTTCTAGTGTTGCCCTGGATACTCAGCAGTTCTTCAGTTTGGAGTTCAAGGTTTCACACTGGGTGGTGAGAAGATAAGAAATATAGTATCAGTGACCATCTATGAGAAGTCAGGTGAGATGCCCAGTGTCATTTGGGTTGTGTACTATCACTATAGTCTTCTCTGAAGACTGCAGAGTCATCTTTTCTAGCCATCTTCTCCCTTATGTGCTTTGAGATTGCTGCAATAAAAAAGGATTGTCCACCCAAGCAGCAAGGGGAACAGTTCATTGGAGTGAGTGGCTGTGGAGATTTAAGGACAGATGTTACAAGTGTACTTGTACTGGAGAAGTGGCACCAGAGTGTGAAATAAATCAGGGATGTAACTAAATCCTCTTGTCGTTATGTAAAACATGGTGTATGATCAGTATCTACAGCTGTGATGTGATCCAGTAGATCAGCAGAAGCTACTGAACCTGTCTACCAGAAAAATATGACCCTATTAGGACTGGATGAAGGAATTAGTAGACAGAAGGTTTGAAAGTAAGAAAGATATTTAGAAGAACTGGTCAACTGTATGGCACTGTATACTTCCTGACATAAGAATAATAGTAAATTTATCTGAATTTTTCACCTTACTGCTTGCTTATACCAAAGACTTGATGGTTTGGAGTAGGCATTTCTTTGGTGGCTATATGACATTTCATTTATATTTAAATACATACATACATTTGTACACACACACATTAAAATAAATGGTTATATGTAACTCTGTATAAATATATTTATTTAGATATTTTGATAAGGGCACTTAAATACTTGAGCTGTGCAAATCTCAGAATTTAAAACACATTGCATACTCCTTTTATTTCTCATTGGTGCCAAAAAGAGAACTCTGGAACAATGCAGTCTGAGCATTGCTTGGTTGTCTGGATCTTTCCTAGAGTTTGTCATTGATTCCATATGTGTATTTACTGTCTTAGCCTTCACAGTGAATGGTAGCTTTTATCTTTGAGAATTCTTTAAGCAATTTAACTTTGCTTAGCTTATTGTTCAGTAATAAGGAAATAACATAAGTGATTTAAAAGATTGTTTAACCTAAAAAAACCCATAAATGGTTATTATCAGCATAGTTCAGTCTTGAGATAAATTATCTTTCTATCAAGAAACAAAATACTAATTTTCTAGTAAAGAAAGGGGGGTATAAACTTTATTTTTGTTACTACTTACATGTTTAGAGCACATAAGTAACAGGTTAAGGGGGAGGAGTAGTCAAAAATATCACAAGTACTTCATATCATTTTCCTGCAACCTTAGCACTTCACCATGAACATTATAAATGACTGATAATCCTTTAGGTACTGACTTGCTTTAGAATGATGTATGAAATAATATGTGTTTTGCATGTCCTGTTTGTAATGATAAAGGTCATATAGTATCATTTACATAATCTCTAGCCAGAAATGAACTCCAGCAATATCTTCTGTATAACATATACATTATCTGAGGTTTAAAACTCTCATTATTCATGAAAGTTAATTTTACAGTGGGTGTGAATGATCTATCTTATGGCTGCTTTTTTGATCATTCTATAAAATAATATGGAGCAAAGCCTGCACAAATAGCAGGAAAACCAGTAAAGAGTGATGCATTTGCTTGACTCTGTGTATACCCGATTGGATCTTGATTGATGGCAATCATTTGTCTTTGTCAAAAAAAGGAGAAAAATTCAGACATTGAAATAAGAGTGCTATCAAACTTTCTACAATGGCAGAAAGATTCTATTAATGTAGCCTGAGAGTATTAACTGTCTCTGCTAGAAAATGATAAAGAATGTTAATTTTTTTTTCTTGAGCATGTTTAAGTGTAAACTGCATTATTTTGTCTATGTGGGAAGACTAAAAGGGGCATGCTATAGATTTACAGCATTGCTGAAACTGGAATTAAAAAAAATGAGTAAATTGCAAAAAAAAGAGCAAAAAGCTAAATACAAGAGCTTAATCCTTCTGATTATGATTTTGCAACAAAACAATAAAAGTTTAAGTACCATAGTGTCGTAAAATCCTTAATGCTGCATTCCAATTGATATTGAAGCTTTGAAGACTAACTTCAAAGGAGGGGTGAACAAGAGCAAAAAAATAGATATAAAATAAACAAAAAAAAGAAAGAAAAAAAGACAAGCTTGGTTTAAAAAGTCATTTTGTATGTCAGATCTAGGAATATTGACCCGTTACTTGAATGGGCTTTAAGGCAACTTCCTTAATAATGATACTTAGAAACACAAAGCATATGCTTGTGGGTAATAGTGTATTTAAGGTGAAAAATTATATTTCACAGCACAGTAATGCTAGATATGCAGGAATACCTTTACTTTTTAAATAAAGGAATATGTAATTTTATATATAAAACAACAACAAAAACCCCACAAAAAGACAAATCACCAAAACCCCAAAGCATTAGTCACTGGTTTTATCGTGCTGCTTGTATCTGGATTTTATACATCTCTTATGGTCTCTGGTTCTAAATAGCAGCATTAAAGTTTGATTACTGAAACAATATTTTCTAAATGATGAACACAGCAAGTAGCCTTCATGAGCACTCTGTCTGCCCTAGTAAGGCAAATATTTTTTGTTCCTAAACATTTAAAGAGTAAGAAAACAGTAGCATTCAACTTTGATGTTTACTGGTCCTTGATGCGCACCCCTAAAAATAAATATTTGAGCCATTGTCGTTTTAAGGATAGCTGAAAGAATGGCCTTATCAAAACTGGGAACCGGGAACCACAGTTCTAATACGTGTACTGATGTGCTTTCTGCCCCTTATTAAGTAATTATAATTTTTTTAAATTATTTTTATGTTTTTTTGTGGGGGAGTGGGGTTTTTTGTGGTTTGTTTTGGTGGATTTTATATATATATATATGTATATATATATATATATATATGTACACATTGTGTTCCTAAAAAACATTTTCTTGCTTTGCCTTTACTCCAGTGTGTGTCTAAGCATGGCAGCAGGCTCCTGATCCAAACATTAAAAGGCAGCTTAAGCACAGTGTTATCTGTCCTTGCTTAAAGAACCTTGTAGCAGCATCGTTAGAATGTTCAGTTTTGGATGGATTAATTTGGTAACTTTTCTGAAGCTGTTGCTACTGCTGCTGAAGATGCTAAGGTGTGATATTAGGTGGTGTGGTGTATTTTTTTATATTTTTTTTTTTCTTGTTAGTGGTAGGGTAGGTGAAATGTGACTTGTATGGCTGAGATATTTGCTGTTTTAAGGAGCAGCTGCAAGATTACTTCATGACGGGGAAATTTTGGAAGTGGAAGCACTGTGTGTTCAGTATACACATACACACACTACTTCACCCCCTCTCTTCAGAAAAAATAACAAATGAGCACAGACTAATATATATTAAGATTATGAGGTCGATTTTTCAGGGAGCAATGGAATCAGGATCACCTGTAATGTCCTCATAGAAGAAATATATTCTGCCTCTCTTCTCCACCACCACCACCCCCCTCTCCGCCTTCTTTCTGCTCTTGCCTGCCTGCATTTTCTGTCCCCCTTAATTCTTCATCGGATTTCTTTTTTGAGCTTTTATTGCTTTTCCCAGGTTTCTGTCCTAGCCAGACCTGGTTTTGTGCCACTGCTCTTCTATTCTGCCTCTTGTCCTACTGATTCCCTCTCTGTCCTGTTTTTGCTGCTTGATCACCAGCAGAACATGTATGCATAATCCCTCCCCTCTCACATTTGTATCTTCCATGGCTTCCACATCTAGACGCTTTCTTTGTTTATAGGCTCTTTGTCTCTTCTGTATCTAAATAAAATAATTTCTTCCTTTGTGCTGCTTGTGCTGTAGGCGTAGCATGCACTGGTGAAGGCAGTGGTAACTTCCTTTGTGCCAATGTCGCTCGATCTTTCTGGAGTGGCATTTCAAAGAAAGTTTGGGTGGGTTTTTTGTTTTGTTTTTAGGAGATAAAATTCTGGACTAGAGGAATCATTTTCTGCTCTGTGGGAATAATGCATGTTTGTCGTGGACAGGAACTCAGACTGTTCTCAGTGGGTTTGCACATGAAGTCACAATCTGGGCGCGTGAGAAGTGTGATGGGGGCAGTCTGAGAGGCACAGCCTAGGGCAGGAGGGTCAGTGTCTTCAACGGTGTTTTACTTACTTGGCAGACACCTACTGCTTGTATACAGACTGAACTTCCAAAGCCTTTAGCGTGGCCATGTTTGGCAGCTTTGTACAGAGATAACCAAAGAAATACTTTGGACAACAGCTTCTATGTGGGAAAATTGAAATTCTCTTAACATAGCTAACTTTGACTTGTGAAATCTTATTACAAATTATTAAAATATAGTAAACAGAAATGAAAATAATACCTTAGAAGACTTCTGGACAAGTAGAATTACCTACAAATCTATTTCTTACGAAACATTCAAAAAGCATTGGATGTACGTCATGGAAAAATTTAAGCCAAAGAACCTGTTATATTTGTCAATATGTTAATTTCTTACCCCCAAATCCCATACAGTGTGCTGTAATCTCTGTGATGATTGTCAGTCTGTCTCTTCTCTCACTGCCCCCTTCCCTCATGGAAAATTTTTGGGGAAAACACCATCTTGCAGCGATTAGTATCAAAGATTGGTTACTTCTATCATATGGTATGGTAAGTAATCTGTAGCTATTGCTGTGATTTGCTGCTTGCTCATATAACTTCACACATGTATTTAATTTCCAAAGTTTAGCAAAGTTATTCCCTATAAAGACGGTGAAAGTCTAGATGAAAGCCATCCCTTTTGTGAAAACCATATTCTCTATCCCTCTTAGTGACTAGTACAACAAAGTAAATTTTAATGGTGCATGATACTGAAAATGAATCCTGTGACCTTGAGAAGTTGTAGCAAAAGATCAGGTTTTATTTGAGTTCTGTTGTCATTGTTTTCTTTACTGTATCTTTAATTTTTGTTTGAAAAATGTAGTAAAGTAGCTGTGTATATATTCATTATTTGAAACAGTCCAAATTAAAATTCATAAGTCAATTGAAAAACAAAACACCAAACTGGTTTGCATGTAAATTAATATATTTTTTTTTATCCTTTCCTAGGGCTCTGTTCATTTCATTAATAACTGAATTCATCTTCCTCCCAAAATGAGAAAGAATGGTTTGTCTTCTGAAAATGTTAATGCTTTCACAGCCGTGGAAAACCTTTCCCTTTATCATAGGCTTGAAATCTCTTACAAAATATGTGGGCTTTTTATTTTGAAAAGGAAAGTGAAAGCATTCAATTTTCATGGTGAAATGAAACAGTCTTTTCTCAGTGTTGAGTGTCAGTCTGAATTGACTCTTCTGTCAGCAGAGAAGCTAATTGCAAAAAAATATGCTTCTCAGTTCTCTTAGCATGATTTTTTTTAAGAGTTTTCTGTGATGGATTTAACAAACTTTGTAAATGAGGTTTCTTGGAGGAGTTTTATTATATGCTGTGTCAAAATGTTTGGATTCTTTAATATTTTCAGCATAGGCTACTGAAAAAAAGAGGTTAGCTCAGCTTAGCAGAGATAATACATGGTTATTTCTAAAGCTGAATAATGGAGAAAGATGTGACTTTACAGATAATTACATGTACAGTTTTTCAACAAAGAAAATGTGTTTTGTGATGCAGTGTACCTGAATTATGCTTATAAGCATCTGAACAATTATTTAACAATGATAAATCTGAAATAATCTTCTCTGAAGAATTTATATAAAACAAAAATTAACATCTCCAGCAAAAAATGCAAAGAATTGTATGCTTGTTACAGAGAAATGATCCATTTGCATTCCAAATTTTAAATATGCAATTTATAGTTTTGTTAGGAGTTTCTTTAGTACCTGATTGATTTTCTTCTTTATGTCCCTAGTATTGTTTTTCACGAACATCATCACATGCTATACAGATACTTGATTTAGATGCACACAGATGGAACTCTGTAGTCCAGAAACTAAGGTTTGCCTGTGCCAGTTAAAGCTCTTTGCCTTGATGCCTAAGTGACACATTAGAACGGAAATTCCCAGAAATTAGCACAGTTCCAGCCTGTTGTTTTTCACTGTAGTGATTCTTCCCAGGCTCTAAACTTGGGGGTTGAGGCCACTAATACTTGGGTTTGTTTGAAGTCTGTTTCTCCACCATGGATGAGTTCTTGGAAGAGGAACACATTAGGAGGAAGAAGGGGAGTATAAATAGACAAACCACATCAGACTCAGGAAATCCCCTGAGCTGAAAATAGTTGGAAACTGGCAGCGTATTAGGGGAGAAGTTGTAGATGATCAATTTGATCTTACTCTTCCACTGATGTTTTTGGATGCAGAATTTGGGGTTAGACTTTTGGTGAGAGAGGGTACAGCTTCTCCTGTTCTCTTTCTGCCCAGTGGGTGCATGCCTGTCCCTCCTCTGCAGGGGACAGGTTGTCCCTTGGACAGCTGGTGGTGCTGCTGGAGTGATGTGTCTTGGGTGCAGTGCCATGTGAGTTACCCCAGATTGCTCAGCTCCCCTCTCCGGTGGGGCTGTGTCTTAGTGGTGCTCAGTGGCTGTGGAACAGAGACTCTTCGCTGCATACGGCTTACCGTTTCCAGTTGTGAGTGACAGGGTTGTGTCCGTTTCATTCTCCTCTGTGATGCGATGGCTGTGTTGAGAACTACATAATATTGAGAGTTGTTGCACTGTTGGGGAAGAACCTATAGAGCTAGTTGGTTTTCCTGCTGGGTGTTTTTCACATTTGACTTGAAACTCAGAATTATTGTTGCTGAGCTGGCTGGTGAATTTGTCTTAAAAGCAAATAAAAGAGTAGCTGGCTCAAGAGGGAAAAGCTGGAAAACTTGTAAAGAGAGGTAATAACCCCACTGAAGAAAAAACTTCATTGTTTTTTAGCATGTGTCTCTATGGATGCTAAAAAAGAGGGGAAAGAAGTTGGGGGCGGGGGAGGTTATGCTTGTTCTTGAATCACTGAGATAGTGCAGGAAACATTTCCTAGTTTGTTGCTTTGTAAGCTTTCATTTCACAGTCTTTGTTATCGCTCCTGTTCTATAGTGTGGGATTTAAATGCCAACACTGTTAATGTCTTGGGCGTAAAACAAGGATATATGGAGGAAAGAATATTGCAGCGTCTCTTGTATTGCTCAGTCCAAATGTTCATTACCAAGTTATCTGTTGCTAGATTTCTCCCTTAAAATAGCTGTAGAAAAGAAGTTTGCATCTTGTCAATTAGCTGCTTATGTGTTACCGTACAAGCTTTTCTCCTAGGCTGAGCCCTTGAATTACTATATTAAAGGAACTTTGGGTGGTTTAGCGCTCTAATGTTGCTTACGCTTTACAAGTAGTCCTTTGGTAACTTTTTGTGCGACTAGTAAAGGGTGGCTTCCACACTTCTCTCTTGTTAACGTAGCCAGAGAATAGGTGTGATTTTGTGGGGGCTAGTAACTATCTTCAGAACCTTTATGACCCTTGGGGCATCAGTGGATCTCAGGATGTAGTTCAGTAGCTTCAGCTAGCTTTGGTAGAATGGGTGATTAAAGCTGCAGATATTTAGGTAAGCTCAAATTAGCACTGAGTAATCAGACATGAACTAGTACTGTGTTTATCTGAACGTGGGATGACAATGATGGGTCTGCACAGAAAAAAACACCTATAAAGCCCCTCCCTAGCTCTTGGTGTTGATCTCAAACATGCACTTTCACCTTTCCAAATGGAGACTCCAACTTTTTGTTAGCTTATTCTCCAGTATCAGCTCTTCATCTTGGGACCATTTTTTCTACCTGTCTAGACCTTAACGTCTATACCTTAAAGATGCTTCATCACCCTCAGCAGTGTGGTGTACCTGCTCTTTCACACCGAGCTCTTGCAGAGCATGGAGCAATGTTCTTTGTGGCGTCAGCAGTGTCGTGGTGTGAGCTGACAGCTACCACCTTGCAAAGAGCAGTTCACAGGCAGCACCTTCACTTGCAGGCTGTGTCAGGTAACGGTTTTGAACCTGCCCCTGTGCAGTGCCTATTAATTACCAACCTTTTGTCTCCTACTTCATTGACCACATATAATAGAAGATAAGGTGTGTTTTCAGGCTACTTTTTTCTTCATTTAAAGCTGGAGTAGATACAGTGTGCTCTGTGTGGTCCAGGAAAGGGTGCTTTGTCATGATTCGGTGCTGTGTTTTTATTTTTAGAGACCTTTTGCAGTTCTTTCAAAGGAGAAATATATTTAATGTTAAACCTTTTTAAAGGTTATTAAGTCCTGTTGTTGCTCCCTGACTGTGCTGTGCTAGTATGGTAACAGTTAGGAGCCTTGCCTCATGTGCTTCTTAGCGGTCTCGCTGCCTTGTACTTATTGTTTCCTGTCTCAGAGCGCAATACGATGTTTGCAGTTACTTGAACTCTTTCTTACATATGTTCCTGCAATCATCACACAATGAAGTAATTTCCCAGATTTTTTCCCTCCTCAGATTTTTAAATCCTGAATTAAATCTCTGACAGAAGTGTTAGCCATTAAATCATGTATGGTTTTATTTGGTTGGATTTTTGTTGTTTTTTTTGGGGGGGTTAATGTAAATTTTTATTTTAGTTACAACAGAGATGCAGGTAATGCTGGAGTTGGGTGTCTCTAAGACTTCAGTATCCTAACCTGCAATCCCAATTGATAATACCTTTTCTGTGGTATTGTTTACCAGTAGACAAACCTTCTGTGGGCCTGAGAGAGTTACCTGTTACTCCTAATGTAATTTAAAGCAGAGGGACGAGTATGTTCAAATTAATTTGTGATTAAGCAAGAGTTTGAAGGGGGAATTTTCTTATCTCCCCAGATGCACTCAAATTCTGTCTACAATAAAATAAAATCATTTATATATGTTCGATATGTAGGCTTTTAGAGACCTCAGAGAGGACTTTCTTCCCTTTACTATTCTAGGTTTTAAAAAAGTAAATTAAAACCATGTGTAAGCAGGCCAGAGCTGTTCCACCTCTCATAATTTGGAGGGCAGTCTCCTTGCTATCAAAGGAACTAGCAGGTTATTCTCTCTTGAATGGAAAACTTATTTTGGCAAGGCTGGTTTGAAGGCAAGTGATCTTTAACAGACCTTGCACCACCACCTTGCAGAAGTGCATTCTGGACTGGAAAACTCTAAATGTTTTACCTAAGTCTCAGTCACCTTTCCTATTCTTCTCTTTGCTGTTTGTTGAATTGCTGAATTAATATAGTTACTAGATGCTAATTTTAGCTGCATCTTTTTTGGGGAAAAAATTTGAACAATTAGTTTAGACCATTCTGGCAGAGGACTCTGAAAATGTATATACAAAAGAAGAAAACCCAAACAATTTCCTTCAGAAGAACATACAGGAGAAACATATTGGCTGAATTGGGGGGAGGGTGCACTATTACATTTTTATGGTAGCAAGAAAAGTATCCAGCTGTTAAGAGAGCTATAAAAAAAGATACAGGTTAGCCACAGCTCTTAAAGTGTAGATATGTGGGAATGTGATTTTGTCCTGTTTCTTCTAGAAGAGATGGTAGTGAAGCTGAAACGTTTGGTGCAGGTCAAATCTAAGATTTTTTTGAAAAATCTTTACTGTAATTCCTGTGTTTAATATTTTTGGTATAGGAACAATATAGAGATGAAACAACAGATCTGAGGGGATTTTACTGTTTTGGTCAGAAATTGATCTATATGCCCAGGAATGCTGAAAGATTATAATCTCAAATTCCAAGCTACTGGAAAGAATGAATCTGAGTTGTAATGTTTCAATGTACTTTTTTCCTCACGGAATATCTGCTGATGCTGTAATTAGTGAGGAAAGATATGGATCCTTTCTATACCTGTGCTTAAGGTGAAAGCATCAGAACCAGTAGGAATGGCCAAGGAGACAGAGACTGAGATGGCTTTTCTTTCATATATCCTCCGGCCTATATTCTTACATCCCGTTGTTCATTTTGGAAAAGGAAGGTATGACTGCTGCACACTAGGTTTCCACATTATCAGATAAACAGCACAAAAACTCAGGTGAGGCGCAGTGTACCTGCTCTTTGTATGTTGTGTTAATTATTTTTATTTTCAATAGCATCAACATGAATAGCAGGTTATGGGATCTGTATGAACTGTAGTTATTTTGAAAAACCAGTTAAAAGTTGTTGACGGCAATCAGGTGTAGGATGTGTGAGATCAAGAAAGATTTATGAGCAACTAAGCCAAAGCATCTGGTTGCAAACTTGCTGTACATTCATTCTTCCATGTATGAGCTAATTTTGCTCAACACCAGAAGAGAGTTTTCATGTTAACTTCCATTAGAGAAATGGATTAGTTTTCATTTCCGTTAATTTATAATTAGCCTTGATGGAAACGCAACAATAATTGACCTGTGTCCTAAGGTGACAGCCTTTAAAGTGCAGCTTTATTTTGGACTGATCAAAATAAGATCAGTTAAAGATAAGACAGTGGTTGCAGAATACATGATTGGTACTGTACTGTGTACTTTGAAGTATCAGCGTGCACTGGAATGCCAGCACTTCAAAGAATGCTGCCTCCAAAAAAGCTGGGGCTGTGGTTAGTCACCAAGGGGTTAATAAAGATCAAAGAAGAGTACACGTAAACTCATACACAAAGAGAACTGTTTTTAAACTGGAGGTTGATAACGCCATCATCTAGGACAGCAGCACCTTGAAGGTGGGCTTGCCTTTACACTGACGTGGCGCTTTGTAGTGCGTAGAGGGAGACTGAAATGTTTATAGTCAATGTGTTTTCTGGATTGCTTTTTAAACAAAGAATTCAAAGCTTGTCAATGCAGAACAGAGTCTCTGTGATATCTGAAAATGGCATTGTTTCTCTAGTTTTGTTTTGCATGCTAGTTAGATAGGAATGGATTGTTGGTATGATGCAAAACGCAGGGATCGAGAGGCCTGGGTGGGGAATTGTAGCTGTAGTGTCTAATGGGTAGGTGAGACAAAGACGTATTATCCTAACTTTTTACTGTTAAAAGCATGCTAACAGCGTTTCTACCAGTTTTTAAAATGCAAATCTAGGAATTACAGATCTGTGCTGTTTGCACTGTCTTGTTTATATGGGAAACCAGCATGAAACATCTGTTAGGACAAGCTTCCCTTACTGACGGTCCCATTTTTTTCCTCTATGCTGTACTTTAAACTGCACAAAGAACCCCTCCGACCACACAAAGGTCCCCAGAGTGACAGTTCGATGCCAAGTCCATGTAGACATTGTGCCTGTACTTCATACGCTGCTTTACATCTGAAAGATGTAAAGAAGAATGGCATTACTTTCTCTTCTGGAAACACAAACACACCCACACACACACACTCCGCCCCGCTTTTGATAAAATGGAAGCATACATAAAAGCAGAAGTCTGTTTAGGGAAAAAATCCTTTCTTGTCAAAGCCAAATGTTTTCTTGGAGAAGGGTTAGAAGAAGCAAATAGGCTGTGCTAACTTAATGGATTACATTAATTTTCTGCATAATTGATACTATGCCAAAGAAGTTGTACTCTGTGGCCTTGGGCCTTTGTTATAGCCAGGTCCTGTTACCACAGCAATTACTGTGCGTTATGGTTTTTGCTTAAGGGTTCCCAATTATTTCCATTTGTGGAAGTCTGTGCTCTGAAACTATGGAATAGGAGTGTCTAAGTGTGGGGAAAATGAAGATAATATGAGGAGGCACGGACTCTGCTAATATTAGAGTATGACTACGCGATAGGTCTTCTTTGATATCAAAGATGTTCTTCCTCATCTTTTCCTTCCTTCCCCTCACCTGCACGTTTCTTTCCCACTTTGTTAGTTATGTAGTTGCTGGTCAGACTGCCATGTAAACAGGTTATTAATCTAAACCAGAAAAAAAAACAGTGAACCCTAATAAGCCCGGTAATGACTGGGTTTAGTGTGGCTGTGCAAATGCTTATGTGAGTGCAACTGAGAGAGGGAGGGTGAGTAGATCTTTAATGGTTTTGTCATTGAAGAACATATAGGTAATGTAGGTAGCGTTTCCAAAGATCTCTATGCACTTAGCAGGAGTTAATTAATCTTTAATGTTTTGAAGTAGATACCTTATTGGTGAAGTGCTGTGGAATACACACATTGAGATAGAGTGTAGATGGCCAAGTAATATTTTAGCAGTAACTTTGACTTACTGTTAATCAGACCTTTTCCTGTGTGCTTTGGTAGTACAGGCAAAGTTGGGAATCAGGTCAGGAACCTGATCTACTCAAAACCAGTCATTTTTCCTACCGAATCAGTCTGCAATTCAGGTTTACCACGTGGTGATACAGTTGGGCATGGGATCTCTGCATGAAATGCTGAACTTGGTACTGCTGCTGAGAACTTGCTTGTCAAATTACATCTTCGGTGTTTGCTTTACCATCATTAAGATCAATATTTTATTTTCCAAAATATTTTAGATATTTTTGATCATGTTACAAATCAATTGTACAGCTGGATGTGCACAAAACATTTTTTAGTTTAGTACTTATAGACATGTAGCTAATTGTATTAATGTGCTCTGGTAGCTTGGCTTTTTAGATCACCATTTGTGAAAACTCATTACAAGAATATTGAAGGGTTTCAGAAAATGTTTTACTTTCTGAAATTGCATTTTATCAAGTCAGCTAGTGGACATACCTTAAATTTTATTATTATATGCAAAATATGAGAGATTTTAGTGACTATTCTGGACATCCAGCTGCATGAAAATGCAATGGATTTCAATTTGCAAGATAAAGCAGACTTTTGCATCACATAATGCCTGGCAGTCTGCTAACCCTACTCCATCGAGATTTCTGCAGTGCTTTCTAGAACTTCAGCATTTTTATCTTTGGATTGACAATCAAATGTAAATGCTTATTGGTTCTTTTTTTTGGAGAAAAATATTTGTATATCTTGCAGCAGATGTCTAGCTTGAGTTCTTGAAATATTTTACATGGAAGCAAAAGTTTCCTAAATGTAGAGCAAGAAATGTTCCTGAACAGCATTAAAATAACCCAGCACATTTTTTTTCTTTTAAATTGGTCATCGCTATTTGTGTTCTATGATTGCTCTTTTGTGCAATTTAGAAATGAAGTAGCACCTGATACTGTACATTTGATGATCTAATTGCAACCAAAGTGCTGAGTGAATTAAAACCAGAAGTTGTGGTAGGCTTGCAGTCAATGATGAAGGACCTGCAGAGCCACCTTCTTCCAGGTTTCATTTCAAATCTATACTGTTGTTACTGATGAATAAGAGGTGTTGCTGCTCTGTGTTCGCTTGTCTATGAAACTAATTTCACCTCAGTCTCTGTGTTTGAGCATTTACACCTTCGAAATTGCTATCGCTGATTGATTGCCTTGCTGATGGTCTTAGTGGAGAGACCAAGGACTGATTAGGTTTGGAGATTGACTTACCTACATACTTGCTTAACTCTCTACAATTAGAGTTTCAGTGGCAAGTATGTCACCTGGAAATTTATCTTGGTATCTTCACATAGATTTTTAGGGAATGTGAATGAGGTATTATGCTGAAGTCATGATCACCACCTGTGTTCTCATTCAGTGGCCTGGGAACAGGCCATGCTTCCAGATGTGTCAGTGCAGTCATTTCTAGCAGTACAAAATTCACGTTGACTGATGTTTCATATCTGTGTTTACTGTGCCTAATTGCCATATAGCAGAGCAAGAATTGTTTTTCTTGATATAGTAGACTGTGCAAAGGCTGTAACAGCAGACTCTCCTGGTCTGAGTCTTTTTTCAGACTCAGGAAGAAAGTCAAGGTTTTCTTGCCTTTAAGGCTAAATAGCCTTCTAGATAGAAGAGGTCATTTACAGCTGTAATCATCCTTGGTCTCTGCAGATGATTTCTATAATGCTGTGCTGCTTTTGCCTTTCTTCCCTTTTCTTTGTTTCTCTTTTCTGTGCTGTGTTTGTTTATTTAGTACTTCGCTAATCTAAGGATCTGATTGGGTGCTTCTGTGCTGTGCTAAAATCTGTTCTCGATGAACTGGTGGCCTAGGTACAGCCCTAGGACCTGTCAAACTATTGCTTTTGTAGGACTACATTTTCTTTTCTGTTCCCCACCTTGCACAGTCCCTTTTCTATCCACGCTATGTGCTGACTGCTGCTTTTCAGTGATCACAGAGGTAGCAGAATATCTTGAAATACACAATGGATAAGGCATTACAAGAAGTAATTCTTTGGCAATTGCATGATCCTCTCATCGTTCTGTGATTGTGCTGCTTAGATTGAATTTATATCTCCTGGGTATGAGGACCAATGAGTAATTCTCACACCTAAAATTCCTTTGTTATAACACCACAATAAAAGTAGTCTACCAGTTGGTGTGTTTTGTTTCCAATTCTGTTAATCTTTGAAACGTGTAGGAAAAATAGGTTTCTTGTCACACATCTTCATTCTGAGAACATTTAAACTTTCTCCATTGACCACAGTGACTTTTTCTTTTGTATGACACACTCAAAGTCCTGAGAATACAGATTACATTGGTCGTTCTGTATTTCATCTCATCGCTGTACAATTGTAGCAATCTAATTAGTTATATGGGAGTTAAGAGGAAGCTTTTATCTCAATTCTGAGTACATAGCCTGGTAATTTGGGGAACTACTTGAAAAATAGAGTAATATAATGGTTATACTATTTGAATAAAACATTTACTATCAAAACTTTGTTTCTGTTCAGTCAATATTGTTACTAAGGAGCCATGAATGACTGTGTATCATGTTAGAGGGTGCCCTGACAAACCCATGTAGATCATATGATTTATAATTCATAAATCCCCGATCCCCTGAGATGTTGCTCTTGCACTTACACTAATTGAGTACTTATGTTCATTGATCCAGTCCATATAGCACCTTTAGTCCATATGGCAGCCTTTATCGCAGGGCCTGAAGCTGCTGCTGTCAAATGTCCCCTGTAGTCGATGGCACTATACTGTTCCCAAAACCTGCTTGCTTGGCCCTTTGCTTTCTAATCCTTCAGTCTTTTCTGCAGTCAATTCTGCCCAAATCGGAGCAATATTTCTGTCTGTCTCCCCCTGGCTGTAGTGGTGCAAAGTCTGCGTGGCACAGTGTTGCCTTTTGGGGATGGAACTGCAGCGGTTAATTGATCTTACCAGTAAGCTAGTTGTTCCAGAGTAGCTACATGGTATACTGGCTTCTGTTGGTACTAATACACATTTGTCCCAGTAACTGCTCTCAAAAATTACTCACTTGTAAGAATTAGACAACACAGGTGCTTATTTTTGGCTGTGCAGGTTTTTGTTGGGTATTTTTCTATTTGTGGAGAGTGGATGTTTGGGTTGTTTTTTGTTTTTTTTTAACCTCCATAATACAGTGGTTGCCCCAAATACACAGTCTGATCTTTAATACGTTGTATGTGAGTAATCAGTGGACCAGCGAAGGAGATGGAATCCTGTGCAGATTTCCCATGCAGAACTGAAAATAAAAGTGGGGGACTAAAGATATATTATGTTTCAGGATAATACTTTGTGCCTGATCATCGATACTTACTTTTCTAATAATTTTAGCATAGTTTTGTAATGTAGTGTAATTGTAATTGCTATCCAGAAGAATGGCATCGCTTAATTCTATCAAAACTGTAGAAAGATAGATGAATGACAAATTAATAATTTACCATCTTTGCATAATACTGTAGCACGGAATACC
Organism: Microhierax caerulescens; assembly: GCA_035590215.1. NCBI lineage: Eukaryota > Metazoa > Chordata > Aves > Falconiformes > Falconidae > Microhierax > Microhierax caerulescens. The sequence continues at coordinate 15,971,635 of JAVJGJ010000001.1, read as the reverse complement.
AGAAGGATTGATGGCAGAAGAGGTTAACAAATTTTAGCAGCTTCCATTAGCTTTTCATTGTCATATGTTTGTGGTACCGAATGAAATAAGCTTTGTAGGAGATCTCAGTCTAGGGAACTAATTACTTGTGCCGATTGCCATACTGATGAATAGACTCTCATTGTATCATTCCCCTGAAGACGAGGAGCAGTCTGTGATTCACGACTGCATCCTGGCTGATATTTGATAATAATTTTAACAGATAAATGTAGGAAGGCAGAATGATGAAGTGCCTATCCATGCTCTATGACTATCAAAGGCATGCACATAGCCAGCTGTGTTCTGCCTTTTTGCTACAATCACTAATGGAGAATTCTAAGTTATTAATTGACCTTTGAATAAACCTGTATTTTCCTGTGTCTTATAATTTTTCTTTGGTTAAACATTCCAAAATTGTTGGATTTTATAATCAAAGCATTCAAATTTTAGCATGATTGTAACACAGACAACTGGGAAAATAAGATGCTGGGGCATTTGATTCCAATACTTCAGTATTTTTCTGAAAGTAAGAAATTGTGAAGATGAAGAATAGCACTACCTTTTCTTTGGTGGTAGAAAAAGGCATAGAATTTTAATGAAGGTAGTAGATGCAAAAGGCAGTCTTCATTTTTATAAAATTATTTTCAGTCACAGTATTTGATGCCTACAAATTGTGTTTAAAAGTAGGATTGTGCAAGTTATTCTGCCTCTTGGTACCATGTTAGTTTGAAACCTCGACTTACCTTAAATAAAACTAATTTCTACCTTTACCCCTCAAAGCTAAAAATATGGATACCAATTATTTTTCACATTGTAATCTGTAGATTAGTTGTGGCTATGCATTTGACTATGTGGATGGCAGAAGAGGTTAACAAATTTTAGTATTTGAGGAGAGGTATACTTTCTATTAGCTCCTGGGCCAGAAATGGAATTTATATGCATTTTCTTCTATTGTTGTAATACTAGCTACGTTAACAAGCAAAATCAGTGGGTTTTAATTTGGGCATACAGGTTTTCAGGCTATCACGGCTATTTTATGCTTCAGGCATTTTCTGTTTGTTTATTCGCTATACCTGAAATTGGCAGGGTTTTGTACATTCTCTGGGCTAAAATACTGCTTTTACAGTGGCATTCATTCATGATGATCTAACAAGATAGTAACTGGCACTTATATATGACCGTATTAAAAAGATCTACCTATATTTGGAATGTACAGTGGAAAATAATGAATTTGATATAACCTTTTCTAGACATGATTTTTAAAAAAGTATACTTTCAATATAGCAATTATTACACATCATAACGTGTAGGTTTTAATTAAATGTAAAACCACAACTACATAAACCAGAAATCCAATCTGATTTGCTTGAAAATAGATTGCTGTTTCACTCTCCTGGAATGGTTTATTTAAAAACAGTAAATGGAAAAGAAATGCATTTTCTTGTGTTGTTCTAAGCCTCAGGGGCTAAATGTAATGAATATTTTAAGAGATTATTTTAATTAAATTCCTGCACATCTAAACAGAGTAATATTTTATTATCACATACATAACCATGTAACTGAGGTATTCATTAAAGTTAACACTTTCTGGACCAAGAATTCATGGCATGATTTACTGACCTTGTGCAAAAAGGCACAAATTAGGAAGAAAAATGAAGGGGGACAGACTTTGATTAATATAGGTAATGCTATACCATATTTATAATAGCCTTTTCCCTATTCTGGTTTATAAATGCAGTCACTGAGAAAGGTGCCCTGCTGAGGCTGAAATGAGGCTGAAATCGGAGCACATGCCACTAGAGTGTGGGGAAACTGATCACACTGTCAGCAATTCATTTCAAAATGATGTATTTAGTGCTCATTTCACCTTCCAAGAAAAAAGGGAAAGGAGTTCCTTAGACTGGAAGGTGATATTGTTATTTTCAAGGACATACCTAAGTAAAAGATTGCAGAAAGGGGGGAGGTTAAAAAAAAAAAAGGCAAAAGCAGCGCAAACAAGGAGAGCTTTATGCAGAAATTCAGCGCTACCATGCTGTTTGATAATTGCTAACATATGTGGCTCCTCTGTTTCATTGTAGTCGTCCTCGTGAGTTCTGGCGCCTTGACTACTGGGAAGATGACTTGCGGCGCCGGCGACGATTTGTGCGTAACCCCCTTGGATCGACACATCCTGAAGCGACACTAAAAGCAGCCGGAGAACATGGTCAGTGTAAAATCTCCTTCTTGCCAATAACAGCAGGTTACAGTGCGTAGCAGTAAAGACTAGACCTTCATTCCTATAAGATGCTAGAAAATTGTCCCAAATACTAGAGGCTTTTGTCACTGCATTTCAGACACGTTCAATACAAAGGTGAACTGACCATGTAAGCAGTGCTGTTATTTGTTAAGCCTCTTCATTACCTCTTTGTTGAGCTGCCACGTTGTGCGTACTTGGCGTACAATGATTACAAATTTAGTTCTCACTAAGCAGCAGAAAAGTGGATGCAATTTTGCCATTAATCCCTGGACACACTTCCTGGTGGTAAACTACCTATTTCTGCTTCAGTAACATCAGAAGAACTTTCCTGTTCAGAAATCTACAGCAGCTATTTGTCAGCCTTGGCACATATCTGCCTAACATTACAGATACTTTAAAAGAAAAGTAACACTTCTAAAGCTAAACTCTATTCTGACCTTTGCTTATGTTTAAGTCTTTCTGCAATAATTTGATATGGAAGAAATAGTAACAAATGCTGCAACATAAAGTATTGTTCAAGCAGGAAATGGTAATGATGCTTTCTACCTGGTGATTTTAAAAAAAGGTGATGAACTTTTAAAATATTTTTTTCCCATTTTATTATCAGGGATCACTCAGCTACATGCTGCTATGTCTGTTCTAGGGGAATGATGTATCTATGAAAATAATGCAATAATCAGCTTGAGAATTCTACAATAAGCCCAAAAGATAAACAAACAAAAACCCCACCCAAAGCTAGTGAACTTTTCTACCTCTAATGAGGTAGAAAAATCTTTCTTGTGTTTAAAAATTATTTGCTTATAATATTCAGCTTTAAAGCTGAGTAGCCTTCACCTTGAAGGTACATGTCATGGAATAGAATAATTTCAATTTAGGTCTTTTTTTTTTTTTTTTTTTTTTTTTTATTTTTGAATATGTGTGTTACTGTTTTCATATATGAATACAT
>JAVJGJ010000001.1:15932814-15944549 GCA_035590215.1 Microhierax caerulescens | reverse complement strand
AGTGGTCAATAAATCGCCCACCCTTTTACTCACAAGTGACTTGGAGGTGGGGGTGGGAGTCAAAGAGCTAAACTTCTGTACTTGAACTTGACGTGGCTGTGGAGCAAGGATCTCAACATCTGCGTTCCTGGCTTGTCAGGCAAAGAGCCGAGGAGAATGTAGAGAACAAAACGATGGTAGATGTGCAGCCGGGGAAGCTTAAGTTTTATTTTATGCCCTCTAGAAAGTAATTTTTTTTTTTTTTTGCAGCAAGTAGAATGGCTTAAAACGCCAGCTTTCTGTATAAACATGGTCTGGTTCAGTAGTTAATTTAGGTTACCATGGCAGGGTTTTGTTTTTACTTTAGTATTGCTCTGCATTTAATCAAGGTTATACTGCCATAGCAGTACAACAATCACAGTCTGCTGTTCAAAATCCGCTTTTAATTCCTAGTTTCCTCTTCTTAAATTTCATATATGGAGGCTATTTAAAGATATTGAAGCTTGCTTATAAATCCAAAGTGCTAGCAATACAGTTTCTGTTCCGACTGCCAATGCTGCTTTGGGTCAGTAGTGGAGTACCGATACATTAGGAAGCTGAATAAAGTTTTTATTACTTGGATTTTACTAGCTGTGGTTTCTGAATTTAATAGAGGTAGATCCAAATTTTAGCTTTACACTTAATTAAATTCTCAAAGATATTGGGAGAACGTAAAAATTGTAATAAGCGGTGGTTGGTTTTTTTTTTTTTTTTTTTAGATATACTTGTATGGAAAATCAGTTAAATGAACTCGAATATCTTAATCTGAATCTCCTGGCATTTTCTAATGTTGTTAATTTATTTGAGGGATGTAAGTTATCTGCATTTTTTCAGAAGTTGGAATTCAATCAGGTTTTATGCCGTGCACAGATGTTAACAAAATAGCATGTGCTTATAATTAAAAAAAATCTTTAGACAAATTGAAATAAAGCAGAAGAGTAAATGTTTTGAAAAACTTCCTTAAAATAACTCATTGCTATGGTATCTTGTTCAACAATGTTTGTAATGTTATACAGAGCAGGAATCTGAGACTGTGTGTGTTGAATAGCTGCAAAGTATCATACGTGACTGAAACTTTTTCATCTGCCTGCAGCAGCTAAAGCTGTTTTCTTCGTGGCTGGCTTTCTAACTGCAAGAGCAATGTTGACACAGACTCCAGAAATAAGGCTGAAATTTATCACTGGATTATCAAATCCTTAGATAAATATTCATGTAAGCTTAACTCCCCCCGAGTACCTGTATATTTGAAGAGTTAAAAAATGAATTGGTTCTAAAAATCTATTTTAGCTAGTGTTACTCTGCCTATTGAACAATACTTCGGAGGATGGTCTGGCTAGCTGTCTTCCAGAGGAAAAAAAATTCAATTAGTTGGATCAAAGGTGTACCGGGTAGTTTGAGGCCTTTGGTATTTGATAGGAGTTTTTCCTCTTGTCAGCAGCTACTCCTTCAGTACATCTTGCAGGCTGCCTTCCCCCCGCCCCGTTCAACTAGGTAAAAAGTACAGCCATGCAGTCCGAATCTTATCTTTTCTTATAAATGGGTACAGCACCTTTTACTGCATTTTTACCGTTGCAGGCACGTTGTGTTATTGCAGAAACGTAAAAGAAGCTGCAGAAAGGCGACAAATTAAATTTTCATGAAAGAAAACCCTAATCAGCAGTGACAGGGTAAGAGAAAGATGATTGCCACTTGGTCATTGTGGAGAGGCACTTAGACTTGGTGTCAGTGCTTCTGTTAATGATGACTAATGTCTTTCTCGGAGGAAACGCATGCTCAAACATGCTACCGTCCAGAAAAAGAACGGAGAGATAGGCACACTTAAGGAAAAAGGCTGTGAATCCTAGAACAAAAGCTCAGGTCTTCAGATGAAAAGACTACAGTGTTTTTGCAGTGCCAAAAGCACAGCTGTAAAACTGTTCTTGTTTCGCTCTTCAAGCAAGATAATAAAATATATATATTATACATATATACAGATACACACGTGTGTTATGTGCTATCTAGTATTTGCTGCTTTAATTAAAAAAGAAGATAGAGATGGCACTGACGTGTAAGCACACTAGTCAGAAGTAAACAGTCACATTTTATTCCTCTCCTGCTAATGAAGCTTGCTTTTTTAAAAGAAAAGCTGCTGTGATACATTCTTCCCTAAGCACAGCGCTATGCTCTGAATAAACCTTTCATAGTCAAATGTAAAATGACTCAAAAGACCTTTTCAAGTCCTGAAGCTTTGGCTGTTAGGTATATTGGCAAAAAAGAGGTGGCATGTGTCATTTCTTCAGCTTTTCCCAAAGTGAGACCTTTCAGAAGGGCATTTGCGATGCTTGTCATATTTTTTCATATACATCTTATTGGCCTGACAAGTCTAGAGGACCATGAGAAAACAGATGTCATTGCATTCAGACAACACTAATTACTCTGGGATTTTTGCAGCCTCAGTGCCTGCATGTAACTGTCGATTATGACTGTTTATGTGGCCTATCATGGGTACACGTTGCACATTCAGATGGTACCACCAGTCTTTGTGTTTCCTATTAACGCACAATAAGAAGTAAAAATCAGCAACAAGCACCACAACAAGGAAATGCCTTAATGTGTGACTTTTGTATGTTTAAAATAAGATTGCATTCACATTCCTTATTAGGTTTAAGTGTTTTAGCATCTGTTTACGAACTGTAGTGCTGTGCTTTAGCTGTCAGTTTTCACCGTGGTGCTTTATGTTGCAGGCTTTACTTTTCTGCAGTTGTATAAACACTATATGAAAAATGCTGATGGACCCAGCAGTTGTCAGGAATTTCCCATGTCTAACCTTCCTACTGAACTGATACATTTTTCTAACGTGTCACAGTATGCGTTAGAAGCCAACACTCTTATTCTCTTAGAGACGGCTTTGTTGAGAATTTCTTTGTTAAATTTTCTTAGCGACTGTCATTTCAGAATCTCTTTTTCCTGCGTAGCTTTAACTGCTGAATGCTTTTTAACGCAAAGTTCAAACGGTGGTCACATTGTGGCCTTACTTTGTATGTTATGTTGGATTTTGGTACGTGTTTCCTAAGCAGAACAACCAATGTTAATCACAGATTGGAAAATAAAAGCGCCAATAATGTAACTTCACATGCTGATGAAGCAGAAATAGAAGCAGCTTTATCAAAGATGTATGATGAGATAAAACTGCAGTCTCTGCTGTACAGTTATAGTAATTATGACTAATGAACCGTCCAGTCTGGATGAAATGGCATGCCCACAGGGACTGTGGCCAATCAGTTGTGACTTATGCAAGCTGAACAAAACATTGATGGTGCTCCAGATTCTGGATGAGAGCAGGAAGCGTGGTCTTTGTTTGGATCGTCAGCTTTGTCAACTTATTTCCAAGCAGTTTAGGAATAAGTGACGATAGCAAATAAAGTCTGAAGAGGTAGGGTTTGTCAAGTTTTAAAACTGGCATAAAGAATTACAGTTTGGCCAGTCAAAGAGGCCTGAATAGAAAACCCCTGCATCGGTGGCGCATTCCTGGTGCAATATACTTCAAAGTTGTTCTGATCATCTTGCTAATCTAACTCATTGAAAGCACATGGTATATTTTAATATGCTGAATACAATGAAAGTGAGAGATCCAAAACTTGTGATTTTAAACATGTATCTAGTTGGGCTTACTGTGGTAATTTATTTTTTAGCAATTTGTTTGACACCTGATACATCCATTTTGATTTCGAAGCAGTCCGCATTTGAAACCAGCCTATAATTTCTAAGTAAAAGTCAACAGGTACTTCGTAGTGTTGGTACCTGAAAGGCAATTTCTTGTAGTAAGAAGGTGTAATATAGTAACATAATATATATATAATAATATAGTAATAAAGTAATACAGGCAACATAAAATAGAGCTTCAGTACATTTTGACAATATAGAGACTAGCAGAGTAATAATTTTAAACCACCTTCTTTTTATGAAGACAATGTGTGTAGCTGTAAAAAAGAAAAAAAAATTCTGAATGCTAAAAATGCAGATTATATAGGGACTTCTGAAGTTAATTGTAGGATAATAGCACAGTACAAAAAATACTTTTCTAAACATAAGTTTCTGCTAAGTTGTTTAGGCCCAGTCTGGAAGTAGTTGCAGATCAGCTGGTTTACTCATGAGCAAATGTTTGAAGGATTTGAGAGTAAAATGACCAACTCATTACAGATGTTGGCAATACATTACAATCAATTTAGCATTTTGCCTGAACCCTTCCGGAAGGCCACAAAGAAAAATAATTTCAAAAATTAATTGCAAACAAGCTGTGGGAGAAGTAAGGAAAAAACGCAACATCAACCTTTTGAAACACTGAGAACAAAGCTAAAGCACCATTTGACAAAAAACATTTTACACTGCTGTGCTGTTTAAAAATGGTGTATGTTAAGTCATGAAGATTCAAGATCTGTTGATTCTTAAAGCACACCTGAAATTAGTATATTGTTGTCAAAGAATCTGGCAATTAAAGCCTGGCTTACGTGAAATGTGAAGTCATTACTGGTCTTTTTATTGCTTAATGGGAAGGTTGATTTGACATGTCTACAATTTTTCTAAAATGTTTGTTTAGATAATACATTTTCTTCTCTTTTTTTTTCCGTACTGTATTGAAACGTAAAAGCTGACACTTTATTCACTATGTTTTAGTTTTTCTTTTCCTGAAATGGAGGAAATTGGAAGTGTCTATCCAGTATTTGTCATCTTTAATTCAGAACTAACCTCATAGTGTTGTTAGATGTAGATTTAAGTAGATTTTTAAGTAAAGAATTTTTATTAATCCAGAGTCTTTAGGCATGTGATTTAATTATTTGACTCAAGCTATTTGGAAAAAACCCCAAACAAAGAACAAATCCCAACCCTCCAAAACGAACCCACCTGTCCACACTAGAAATCTAAATTATCTTACTGCTTCTGTTATTTCTGGTTTGGAAGTGTCCAGAGATACTGCAAGGAACCTACCAAGAATCAGAATACTTTTCTTTTGTGTCTTACAACAAAGCATATTACGCTAAGAATTGCAAATGTGAAAATGCTGTCTATAATTCAGCCTATAATTTTAAGTTAAAAAACGTTGATAAGCAAACTCCTCTGAAAAATGACTACATTTTAGCTATGCTAAGTAATTAAGGGTAAGATCTTTTGGAGACGGTGGCACTTTTAAGTATGCACCTCTTCCACAATGTCATTTCTGAATCAATAGGATGCAATGTATGATGCACCTTACCTAATTTTAGTGCACAGAAGGTTGCATTACGATCACTTTTATTTAATGGCTGTTTCAGGATTGTGCCAATGAAGTCAGGACTGAATTTGTTAGATGATGTACAAATATACAAAACTCATTTTCATTCTTCAAAAGAGTTATTATTTTAAAGTAATGGATTTATATATATACATATGTGTGTGTGTGTGTATATACGTGTGTGTTTATGTAAAAGTTACATGTTATAAGAATTTTTGGAACAAGTATTTATTTGTATTAGGATGAAGCAATAACTTTTAGGTTGTGGGGTTTTTTTGGAGGCCTCAGTGTATAGTTTCACCTTTTTCTTATGAAATCATTGGTAAAATTCCTATGAAATTATGTCAGCATGGAACAGCTTTTTGTTTATTTGGGACATCTGTTGTTTTCACACTGTTACCCTCTACAGATCTGAATGCGTTATTGACATTCAACAAGTTGTGCTTCTTAAGTAAAATACCATGTGGAGTTGTAGGTATTCAGTGTACGTATCCATTATGTAAATTAAAATTGAGGAGCATTGGATCTTAAGGGTTTAATTTTATCTTCATGTTGCTATGTGTATTTGTGTACATATGTAAGGTACCTTGTACATTGGTAGTTATATTTGGTAACCATCTTTTTATGCAAGAGTGGCTTAATCTACTTCTGTGACTATGTGCAACTTCCAAAGTCTTTGGAGAGATAAGGCTTTCTTAGGAAAAGAAAATTGTATTTAGTATTGGAGAGACGGTGTTCTGTTCTATGTAATTTGCATCATAAACCAGCAAAATTCAAAGATGGGTTTATTGAAGACTGGTTCTTTTATATATAATCAGAATTTTGTAGATTGCTTACATCTTGAATCTTGTTAGCTCTTTTTGGTGTCTTCTTACCTACCACAAATTGTATTGACGATACGTGATGATTTGAGGACTGATTATTAACTCTATCTATGTGCTGGTCTAAATAGACTTTACTCTTGCCTTCTATTCCTTAATCTCCCAGTGAAATACATTTTCTGTTGTTTAGGTATCTTATGCTGATCAAATGGCATAGTGACCTGTACTCTGAGAAAAAGAGATTTTCATGGAAACTTGTTTTGAAAGAGCCTTTTACTACAGAAACTTCTTGTCTGATTTCTGCTCCCTGCTAGCGCATGAGCATGAGAGGTTTTCACTGATGGGAAAATTGCTTCCTCCTATTCCTCAGAATGTTTTTCCTGCCATTTTGTTTTCTCATTTGAATTAACTCAAGGTAAACGATGAGTTACCTGCTTAGCGGCCCCCCTTCTCACAACCACTACGTATAGCAGGCAGAATGGAAACCTTTGGTTTCCCCCTGTTGTGCAAGGATTGATTTCTGTTACGTGTGAGCTTGCTCCGCTCTCCCATATTGCAATGTAAACCTGAAATATGATTTTTTTAAGCTACTGGGGATGTTCTCTGCCTCAGTGTCTCTGTGGATAAAAAAAATGTCTATCAGCTTTTGACTAAGACACCTTTTGATTAATGATTTCAGATGTTTTCTGTATGTTAAGGATTCTAGAATTATAACTGTTGCTGATTTTCCTGTAGGCTTTCATGTTAGAATATGCATGTTGACTGGTGCTTAAGGCTGTAGGAATAAATTAATCTTCTCATTTGGGAGAGGAATTGAAATAGAAAATTACTCTTCAGTGCAGAAAACTTACTTAGCATTCAGTGCAAGTGAAAGCAACTGTGTGGCTGCTTTAACTTCTCCTGGCTTGTAATGACTGTTATAGAACAGAGTTGGTCAGGCCAGCATGTGCTGGTTTACCTTATCAGTCCCAAATAGATCCCTAATTAGTCTTATGCTTGAGGCAGGTGTAGCAAAAGCTGATGAAAGTGTGATTGTATTGGCTTTGTCGTAAGATTTTCCTTGTAGCAAGGTGTCTTTACTTGCCCATTTAGGGAAGACTTGTCTTATTTGCAGAGATCTGGCAATGGATGTTGAACCTTTAAAGGATTAAAGATTTGACTCCTGTTTACTCTTGGTCTGGATTCTAATCTTACCTGTGCTGATCTAAATCCACAATAACCCATTTAACTGAGTTACGTGACATTGTTATAAAACAAAGATGAGACTAGCAGAGTCAGAAAGAAACCATCTTCCTATCATGTAAATTTTGAGATTTATTTGCTGCTGCCTCTGAAATAAGGTGACAAGTCAAAACTTCAGAAAATGTATGTGAACTAGTGGTATTAAAAAAACAACCCAAAACCATTTAAATATTTTGTTTCATTTTGACCTCTTGACTTCAAGTATCAATCACTTAGCACTTTCAGGGCAGTGTGACAATAATAGAAACCAATGATCAATAAACTTTTAAAATTTAGCTAAGCAGTCAAAACCAAGGCATTTTTTAAATCAAAATGCTTGTTTTGTTTAAGAACATGAACATTTCATTGTTTTTAAAAATTACTTTGAAATCTTTCCTCCCTGTAGTGTTGAGTTTGACTAATAAAAAGTAACATTTCTTATGAGGAATTTCTACCTGAAATTATATATAACAATTTGTTTGATGTACAATTGCAACAGTGAATATATATATATATATATATGTATAATTTAAATTTATATTTCAGATTTTTTTTACTATCTCTATGCTTTAGCATTGGTATGTTGTATCATAGGTATTTGTTTTTCAAGGGTATCCATCAAGATATTTGCATATACTATCCTGTTGCTTGCTGGAGTTTGGATTCTAGATATTTCTGTTGTTCTGCCTCCTACCTCTCTTGCACTGTTTTTAGGTCTTAGATTTAACTTTATATGTTTTTTATTTCTTTTTGATGCGAAGCAAATCTTAAGATCCTATGATCTCTTGTTGCTTGTAGGTAAGTGTTGCTTTGCTTTTTTTCCTAACCCTAAACTAATAAAGTAAATATCACTCCAAATGTATGATATTAATCTTTCTGAAGTGTGTCCTGTACTAGAGAAAATAAATAATTAAAGATAGGTAAGAGGTGAATGATGTGTAGGTATAAATACTCTCTAGATTTAAACATGCTGCATGGCAACTCTAGGTCTCTTTTGAGGTAGTCATGAAAACTTAAATTGTGTGCCTCGTATATTTAAGGCCAGTGAGCCTATATGATTTTATTAATGTGCTGTAAATCTTATATTCACGAGCGGTGTTTACTACTGTGCAGTATATTTAAAAGAAAATTTATGCCTTGCTGCAGAAGGAAGGTAGGCTAGTGAAAAAATAGAAGGGTGGATCTCAAACATTTATCCAAATCTGACAAGTATTTGCAGAGAATTTACTCCTGTAAATTTCTGCTGAGAGAAAATGATATATATTCTAGCCTCAATTTTAATAAAACCCATAAATATTTATTTATGCATACACAGGTAAAACAAGGGCATGTCTTTTGTCATTGTCTGTACACAAGAACCTTGTATGTGTTTCACATGACACACTCTCGATCATGGGATGAGCTTTTAATTCTGCTCAAAAGCGGGTCATTCTTCATTTCAGAGTAGTACCTAGAAGACCTTATTGGAGACCCTGGCCACTTTTCTGAAGGAATAATGGTTTTCTTGGGGAGGCACGTCTTGGCAGTCTCTGGCCACATGCATCTTTCCCTGCATATCCCCATTCTTCTGGACCCAACAGTATTCCCTAAGCAAAACTGATGAGTTGTTACACTAAGTCAATGTGTAAGTTAGGATGAGCAACAGAAACTCAAGACAGGTCATTTCCCACATAGAAGATTGGTTTGATCTTCTTTTGGTAAACGACTTGTGTTTCCCTCCTTTATAGCACCTAGGAGAACTCTCCCTATGGTCCCTGGGGAATGGCAGAAAGTCACTGCAGCCGTGATTCACTTTGGTAGTGAAGCTGTCTGCTCGGAAGTTACTTCCCTGATGCTGTTGAAAGGGCAGTGGTTATTTCACCAAGGAAACATTTTTTATTTGGAGGGGTTCATTGTAGATTGCACAGAAAAATACAGTTAATGTACCATGTGTCACCTTCCATGCCCCTTAAACTTGCACTGTCACCTTGCAGTGGTTAAAATACTAGTCAGCAATACAAAACAGATATTCTGGATGCCTTAAGAGCTGTTAAAACTTTTGTTATGCTCTTTATGCTTTTATACCCCTGATAATTAAATATCAGATTCCTGCGCCATTTAAAAAAGAAGGCATGTGTACTTTGCTGTGCAGTTTTCAATTCCATAGATAGCAACAAAAACATCCCTCATGATGAATAGGTGCACAGGATAATTTAAAAAACCATCGTGGAATGTGTGAAAAGTCTACACCCTGACAGCTTGTTGCTAGACTCACTCTTGCAGATTTGTGATTACATGATGAGTTTCTTAATATGTAGTATTACAGATTGCATAATTATTATTGTGAATGTTTAAGTAATCTAAATAGCCTCAATGATGGGAGAGCTTTTATAGCTTTTTTTTTTTTTTTTTTAAATTGGTGGTCAGTAGCATGTTTTTTCTGTCCTTCCTGCAGCTTTATGAAACTTCTTAAAGAAAAAGTATTTCTTTTGTCATGTCCTGTCGGTATGGGAAGTTACTGTAACTAGCGAGAAAGAGATAAATGGGACATTATACAATACCAGGCTGTCTGGAGTTCCCTGTTTTGTTTGTGTGATACTGTGTGTGTGAGTAGTAAAATTCAGCTTACAATTACATGCTCCCCCAGGTAACATGGAGCAAGTTTGGTCTGACCTGAGCCCTTCCTACTCTGACTCTGCTGTTGTAGCAGTTCTGCAGCGTGTGTGCTGAGTCCCTTCAGCAGGCTAATCCATTTAAAAAAGAATCCCCCCACCCTAACAGAGCCAGTTTTCAGCTGGTTGAGCTCCCTGAAGTAGTTTTCTATATATTGTTACCTGGTGGTTGCACTAATGCCAGATACGTTTGGTGTAGCAGATGCTTGACCAGAGAGTGTGGTGCTGCAGCAGCTGGATTTATGTTTGCTTAAATAGCTGTGGAAATGATGGTCTCAGTCTGCTTTTCACAAGGGCTGCTCTTTTGTGCATCCTTTGGATCGTAGGAAGAGGTACAGGTTTTTCACTGGGAAAGGTAATGTCCTTTTTCCCCAGGCATTTTGTAGCTATGAGGGTTTGGATATCAAAAATAATTTTTTTCTATTAGCTTGTGTTAGAAATGACAATGAGGATCTTTTGTGTTTGGATATACATTCTACCGTTTTGCTGCATTCCTGTTAGCCCTTCTGAGCAGCCCTATTTACTAAAAGATTCTTCTTCTTCTGACCCCTATGACACAAGCTTTCAACCCCTGCAGCTTTTTGGACACATGTTCTGTCACCCTTTGGATACTCTGGACAACATGGAGGATAACTGAGGCATGCACTAATGTGCCCCCGTACCCCAGTTTACAGATTTATTATGCTCCTGGGAGAGCAATGCCTTGATGTATCCTATTATCTTGAAATCATCCCTAACTCAATCCAGGCTAGGATATAAAAGAAATAAAACCATTTCTTTACAACATTCAGAATGGAAAATATAGTTAGGTACATGTATAAAAAATAGAGCTGAGGAACTAAAATAGAAGATCCCACTTGCACAGAGATTCAATCTGAAGACTCTCAGGCATGCAGTCTGTCAGCTGATTGAGACTTGAGGCATAGAGTATGCAAAGAGGGAGAATCACTGCTCCGTATACATATGTCAGGAAATAATCTATAGCAAGTCAGCTGGATCCATAGAAGGAAACCTTCCGATTGAAGAAATGCCTTCCAGTGACCTGGAGTAACCAAGAGGAATCTTTGGCATGCAGCAAAGTGGTGGGAAGCCCATTTGGACCCCCAGGATTCTTGAATAAGTTTCCTAGCTGGATTCAGTGGGCACCCGTGTGAATTCTTTCAAGCTGAATTGCTAGTGTAGTTTGCGTATGTATACAACAGAGACGGAGTTAATATTTTCTGTGAATGTCTGTGATACGAAAGTATGACTGAAAACATGTGATCTACTAAAATAACAATTGAAATTACTTGCATATCAGGTGGATTCTTTTGTATAAATACACAGGGTGAAAGCAAAGGTGATCTACGTGGTATTCTAGTTCATTCTAGGTAAGAGGCAAATACTTGACTGTCCCACAGGCGGTGTAACAATGTGAGCTGTTCTGCATGTCTTTGGCACGAAGCCTGATGAGTAAGTGTGACACACAGATTAATTGTATGAGTTTCAATGGCAAGATAATTTGCTGTCACAGACCAGAGAGCATTGTACTGTACCTACTTCTGTCCGTAGCCTGCATTTAGTGTTAGGAAATGGTGGCTCTACATGAATACTATCTCTGAGCATTTTCCTTGAGTATCCTCGTTGTTCTTCATTTGCAGTTAATGCAGCATGGGCTAGAGGGTGCATGGAGAGGTTAGATGTCTATTTGCTTTGTGTCTCCACTGCCTAGCACTCTGTAATTTGCTTTGTGGATATTTAAAATAGCTGTTCATGGTTGTCACTCAGAAGGAGTTA
>JAVJGJ010000001.1:15910314-15930314 GCA_035590215.1 Microhierax caerulescens | reverse complement strand
TCCTGTTGATTGAATATTCATGAAAATTGGTCAGATGAGTACCTCAATTTAAATTTGAAATGTTTGTGAATTAGTATATCCTAAGATACATATATAACTTACGTGTTCATTAGTGTGTGTGTTTCTACAGAGACAAACACAGGGGGTATGTTTTATGTGAATATGTGCGAAATGCAAGGACGTTTATAAAATATGTAGTAAAATGCTAAGGACTGTTATTTATCATTTTCTTAAAAGGCAAACAAAAACCAAAGGATAGTCACTGTTACCGTATTCAAAACCCACGGAAGATTAAGGGAGATTTGCAGAGTACAGTATTACATTCAGATCCTTAACGCTGAGGAAGAGGCTGGCTGTGCTTATACTTTAACAATGGAACATATGAGAAAATGAAGTAGTTACTTCTAAGGCTTTAATACTAACTGTGATTTCATCTCTATGTGTTGAGAAGAGGAATATGACACACTCAAATGTAAAATAAAAAAGCTTGTAACTATGAAAAAAGAGGAGAAAATAAATAGCATTCCAGGCATTCAAGGGACAGTAAAGAGAGCACTGCATTCCTGATGCTGCTTTAAATGCAAGGTCATCAGCTGTAAAAATAAAAACACGAAGTTCTGAGCAGTGCATAGGATAATTTAAGAAGTGTTTTCCATTACTTTGTTAGGAGTATCTAGTTACTTTAATTATACCTACATCTTCTAATGATATGAATAAATCTCATATACGTTACCCATCCCCCCCAATCCTGAAATGAACTTTTATAGTAGTGATGTGTCTCTCCTGAGCCTCGCTGCATTACCTCATAACCATTCTTCCCATGTTTGTCTTAATTTTGCTACAGTCACAGGAAGGAGTGAGGCTTATGCTTTAGTGTGTTAGAGACCAATTTTTGAAGATGTAAGTAACAGATGTGATTAATATAGCCTTGGATATCTATAGCAGATCTGCAACTGAGTATCTTGCTAGGGAATAATGTATTGTTATCCTTAGAAAAAGGGAAGGTTGCTCAGAAAAAAAGTCATAGGTCTCGGCTCCCATCTTTGTGGGGGTAGTAGAGCATGCGTGCGCCGTGGGAGTTTGCTCCGGGATAAGCCCCTAGCAATGGTAGACTGAGCTTCTGTGGGGCAGTCAGCACAAAAGCCACTCAGCGACTGTACAAAATAAACGGTGTGATGGAGCTCCGTGTGCTTTTGGCTCGCCAGGGATGGTAAACCATCTTCTGGTGTGAAATTTTGTGCCGAGACACTGAACAAATTCATGGTGATATTCCCTAGGTAGAGAGGGCTGCCTGCTGGCAACAGATACAGGAGTTCAATGTGTAAACTCTGATAAGGATGACATGTAATTTGTGTTACAGTTTGACTGTTAATTGTATATAAAGCAGCAGCCTTTACAGATCTTTCACTGAGAGTTATTAATTGGGAAAAGTAAACCCATGTTATTAAGGATATATCCTTTAAGGAGAAGGAAGGTAACTTTTTGTGAATTAAGCATTCAGGGTGCTTTTGGTTTTGAATTCTTCCTTTTAGCACAGTAGAATTAGGCCAGCAGTCCCATTTTTGTTTTGTTATGAGACAAAGTTTTTCCCCAACTTCATATGTAAAATGTCTGTCTCGTCTACTTTGTGCATTTCCTCTTACAGTTAAGTATTCTGAAGTACAATCAAAATTAATTGCCATCACAAAGACTGTTTACTGGGGGGTATAACTGCCTAATTTGAATAACTGAGATTTTGGAAATAGTATGACTTTTCAGCAAATTACAGTCATATCCATTTGCTGCAGACAGAAAACTGCCATGAAATTTTGTGTAAGTACAAGGAGGAGTCACCATGTCAGCAGAAATTTTTATTTTTTCCTAGGTGTGGCAATACGGAATATTCATGGCCAAAAAATTTAAGCAGAGTGGAGCAGTTTGATGTTTGAAGTGTAACAGGGCTAAGTATGAGTCTGACAGATAAAGAGTACAGGTTGGGGGTTGGTTGGTTGGGTTTTTTTTCAGTGTTTGTTGTACTTGCTTGGAATGGTGGCATTTACATCAAAAATTGCTGGACAACCTGCTGAATATGACAATTTTGCAAGTTCTGTTAGATTAAATTAATATTTTTTTTCTTCTTTTCCTTTTTTTTCAGTGTGAAAGCAAGGCTAATTAACCTATTAGCTTTCCTTCTAGATTCTGTCAAAAAATAAGTGATACTTGGTACTCTGTATTCAATATTGATTTCCCAATCTCTTCCTTTGTACACTTTTAATGCTCAATTTATTGGCCTTTATTCTCAGCTACAGTACTGGAATTAATGTAAGCTTTTAGTTTTGCACCTAAAGGTGGCTTTATGATGAAAACATGGATGCTCTCTGATTATAGCATTGGAGAAGTTACCTACTTTGGTAGTTGTAAATGTTTTGTAAAAGATAGGCAATCCAGAGGCATTTGAATTAGCCACATATTCTAATTGTCACTAAAGAAAACAGCTACACTGGTATACAAATTTTATGATATTAAAATCTGTCTAATTGTGGGGGCATTTTTATAACCCAAAATTATGTAACCTTTATAGTTGGATGTTTCTTGCAAGTTATTATGAAGTTATATTCAACTAAAGCTAACTGGGCGATTTGTTTCTTCTGTGGCACGTTCCTATAGCGAGCAGACAGAAGCCGGGTGGGAAAACAGCTGTACAGTTGCAATGGCAAGATATTTTCAGAGGCACAAAGAATTGTGTAATGGTCCGTGAAACTGAGAGGAGGGTTCTACCACCACTTCAATGCAAACAGGATCTGGCACAGAAAGAATCGCTGGACCCAGTTCGTGGCTGCTTAGTCCTTCCCCCCACCCCTGTGCCATCAGCAGCATTTACCTGATGAGCCAAGTGAGGGAACTGACCTGACAGGAAAATACATTTTCTTCCCTGGGTTTTTACATGGTGATTCCCTGAGGCAACTACCTCTGGGGCCATAGGAACATTAGTGGCAGGAGAAAGGAGGCGGTGGGAACATACGGTTTGGGGCAGGCCAGAGCATCCTGCCGTGGAGCCATAGCCGTAGACTGTCACCTCAGCCAAGGGATTACCGGTGGATCAGGATTTTAATCGAGGACCTTTAAATGGGTTGGAAACTTATATGAGGTGTGCTGTGATCAGAATCATGGAAGTGGGAAGTTCAGCCCTTTCAGACTGAAATCACTGTGTTATCAAGAACGCTGTCCTTTGGGGAGGAAGTGCCTGGTGTTAAAATAAACAGTATGAGGATATACCAGCTGCTTTTGTCAACTGCCACTGATTTCTACTGTTATTTTAATGTAATATTTATGTGGCTTTTTATTTAAAAAAAAAATAAAAATGCACATACATATTTCTTGGTTTTGGGAATGTTCCTAATTACTGGTTTGGCAGTTTGACATCCTTCTATCTATGTTGGATGCAACATCATTTACATTGTCTCTGGATTGCTTTTCAAACACAGATCCCAAAGCCAAAGATACCTGCTCCAGAGAATACAATCGCATTGATATCTGAGGCGGTGTGTCCTTATGTAACAGTCAATTGTTTCTTCTGACTTCATGCTGAAGTTTCAAAGTTGCTCCATCCCATGTCCCTGGGCAAAAGTAGTGACTTCTATCATTTCTCCCCGCCCCTTGCAGTGCTCACAGGATAGCTATTAGATATTACAGGTATGACACTTTGCCCTAGAGAAAGGAAAGTCACTAGTGTATAAGCATTAAATTGTTGCTGGCTCTATGAAAACAATCAGGGGTTCATTCTTGTAATCCTAGTGCAGGGTTATGTGGTCTGTGTGGCTGCAGGTACACCAATGCCATTTAGAAAGAGCTTTTATTTGTGGCTATTACTTGTAAAAACTTTTCTGATATACTTTGTATCTCTCATGTTTAAACAACCCCATGCAGAGGTGCTTTTCCTTCGCTGCAGAAAGTTTTCTAGACAGATAATACTTGGAAAGTAACAGTTAAGTTTTACTTTTTAAATTATGGCTTTTTTTTTTTTTTTTTTTTTTTTTTTTTCCTGATAGATTTTAATTTTTAATTCTTTTCAAGTCTTAAGTTAAGTCTTTTGGACATTCCTTGGCCCTGCATTTTGAACCTAGACATAACTAGCTAGTAGTGCTAGAAAATTCTTGCAGGAGCCCTCATTAAAGGATTTTGGTAAAATAGTTAAGATACAAGTTAGGTTCATTTATTTCCTCGGCCTGTGATTTTTTCATCTTAGCATTATGGAGAGCATTATCATTAATCTAAAAACTGGAGTCAGATTTTTTCTGTTTGCTTTTAAAGAGATTCCAGTGTTAACTTCCTGAACTGTTTGCAAAACTGCGGAATATTTTCATTTATTTTGGTTAGTTTATTTTATATTTATTGCCAAATGGCATGTTCATAAATGCAAAATCATACAATGTGATGTCTGTGGAAATTCCCTTGGCATACTCAATCTAAATTACTTTAAACAACTCTATCTGATTGCCATTTTCAAAAAGAACTGAATAATTACTAAATGATTTCCAACAATATACAATGGCTTGCTGGAAAGAAGAGTAGATAAAGCATATGCTTACATGACTTACACGATAAATGATTTCCCTATACAGTTTGCAAATAGTGATTATAATTTCATGTTAATAAGATGCAGCAAAATGTGCTGAAGGAGTAGTGCTTTGCTGCTTTTGTCACAGTTTCATCAAACTGATTTTGTCAGCACTGGAGCATAACCCTTGCCACATCAGTTTGAGTGCTCATTAGGCAGCCGATTTGTCTGAATCCTCATTAAATTGATTAACTCATTTACTTATAGATGATGACATGTTATGTGGTACAGGAATGGTGGTTAGAGACTAGAATCAAGACTCATGTTGACTTGCTTAGTATTCAGTTGTTCATTTAATTCTGCAATAAATTGCCACATTCAAGGACTATAGCATCAGTGATTTACATTTTGCAAAAGTGTGGCGTCAGCTGAAGGGCTGAACTTACATTGTGTAAACTTGCACCTCTATCGGTAAACGGCAGACAGCAATTTAGAAGCTTCCTAGGTTTATAGCTCGTGCTAATTCCCTATTTATTTCACTTGGGTACTAGACTTTCTCATAAAGAACCTAAAGGCTCTCTTGAACATCTGTTTCAATGTGAATTAAATAACAAAAGGGAAACAAGTAGAAAACCTCTTCAGTTGCACATTTAGAAGGAGATGACGTTATTAAGAGGGGATACTTAAAGCAGTTTTCTGAAAGATAGCTTTCAGAAAAATGATCAAAATGAAAAAAAGAAATCATTTGATGATTCAGATCAAATTCGTTGTATGCACATGGTCTAGCAATGCATGTTTTTTTAAATTTGTTGTGTTGATATGCTTCTATTAGTGGAAGGTGCTACTTGGAAATGCTGACTGTGTTCATTTCACGCTGAAATTTGTTTTGGATGCCAACTACAATTTTGGTCTTCATATGTGAAATTAGAAAGTTTAGGCATGCAGGTTTTAGCAAATAATCGGTATTTTTGGTCTAATTCAGTGACTTTGCAATGAGTGGATGGCACGCACATTAACTTGTTTATGTGGTTTTGAGTCAAGATTAAATGTAGCTTGGGGTAGCAGAAAAAGTAGTTGAGTACTTTAGACTTTATGAAGATGAAGCAGCCTGAATTCTTGAGCGGTCAAATTATTTATTTCAGTAAGAACTGAGTTTTCTTACTCCAGGGCTGAATCTGTCACAAACACAGACGGAGTAGTGTGAAGATGTCCTATGCTTTGAAGAAGCAGAATGCTTTTTGTACTACTAGGGTGCAATACAAGCCTAGTCATGGACTGTTGCAGAATCAGAGAACCATCGTTTACAAACACAGGCCAGGTATCTTCCTTTCTAAATTAGAACCAGAAGCATCAGATAGCTACAGATTGGCTGAAGTATGAGAAAACAAGACATTTTCAAAGACCAAAGGAGAGATTTTCAACATGAACCCAGCAGCTATCTATATCAACAAACTTGGAAACTTTCAGAGGCATGGCATTGAAGGAGTGATTTGGGGCAGTTTCAAGAGAAAATGCACAGCAGAGTTTTGGATAATAACGAGTGTCTTCTTGTTAACACTTAGAGAAACGGGAGAAACTGGAGAGGTGCGTGACTGAAAACCAAACTAATCATAAGCAGAGGCTGTTCTGACTGGAGTCAAGTTTTTACTAAACCAAAGTTTCAGAAGCATTCATTTCGGTGATAGTACTGCCTTAAGCAGTCCTCAAGTGCCACCCTATCACCACGTTCCCATCCCTTCCCCAGCTGTTCCTGGGAAAGCGTTTTGAGTGGGGAAGTGAGCCAGACTAAAACCGTTCCCATCGTCTCCTTTGCCCTTTCATTTTTTCCTTCTGCCCGCCCTAGGTTGCTTTCTATCGGAATCACTTACCCAACTCCAGCTTACTGCATGACCTCAAACATACTGCTGTTGGAACAGAGGGTTCGGGGTAGCGGTAGAAAGTGGCTGAGGATGGATGAGATGAGGTGCAGCAGGAACTGGACAGCCACCTGCAAAAAATGCTTGTGAAGCTGCAGGTTGAATGGAAGGCGATAGAGCAGGAGTGAGGAAACACCGTTTGAAAGGCTTGGGAAATAAGACGAATTTTTAATGGACAAGGGAGTTGGAAAAAAGGTTGACTGAGGGAAATGTGAAAGTGATTTTTCATCTTTTTAAAAGTTAATTAGAGCTGTGTGTTTATGCTTTGCTTTGTTTTAATGTAAAAGACAGCCATTACTTCATTTTTTTTTTTAAATCATTAGTGTATATATACTGTGAGACTAACTACTGTAATTTTAATGGTAGAAATGACTGTCTCCCTAATTCAATCTTCTTTGATTAAAGATAGGATCTTTGGTGTTCTCAGGCTTCTTAGAAGGTTAACACTAAATTTCCAGAGAATTGGGATGAGACAAAGCACGGGAAAATACCTTTTTACTGTAATAGTTGTACGGCATTTGTGGTTACATTTGTTTGTCCTGGTACACAATTTTATGGAGGAGCTAGTCAAACTGGTCTTGTTTCACTGAGATGATCTCCAAAGTGCAAGTGAAACTTTTTCCAAGGATGTGAGATCAGCAGAGAAAATCTTGCTCCCCTTCTGTAAAAGGGATTACTGTTGCTGAATTAAATAGAGCTAGGATTTCACCCACCCTTTTATTTTTTGGAAGGAACAACTTCAAACATTTATCATTTGGGAACTTTTTTTTTATGAGATGGACTTTCTTGTTCATTTGTTGTTTTGTGGGTTTTGTTTTTGTTTTGTTTTGAGAAATATAATTTATTTTAGTTTAGTAAGATCTGCCTGTATTTGGAATGATGATGAGAATTCACAAACCAAATTCTGGGACTCTTATTTCAATTAGTGTTTCTGTAGAATCATTTTAGGATCATAGAATATTTGCAAAGTGCCTGTGGAACACAGTTAATATTTAAACAGGAAATTGGTGATCAGAGTAAAATTACTGGGCTCTAAATTTTTCTGCATCCACCTATTTTCCCTCCTCACTTGCTGTGACAGTTATAGACCGCTTCTCTAATGGGGCTTGCATTTGAAGATAAGCCTGCATGTAAACAAATTAACTTTTCTTAAATGGAGAGCCATTTCATCTGCAATAATGTACCAATTCATAAACTATCAGAAGCATATTTAAAAAAAAAAAAAAGATAAATGACCCATTGTATAACACTTACTATTAGGCAGACTAGATGTCCCTGTGTTCTGGGAGATAAGGCTCTTGTATTATTACACCTTAATAAAATGAGTTAATGTTTTAGTATCAGAGATAAAAGGACAGTTGGATATATTTAATAACCAAACTGAGAAACACTTAATTTTAGTTGTCTGTAGCAATATAACACAAATTCCCCTGTAAAACAAATTGCACTTTTGGAATATACTTTAATGTGCATTCGACAAAGGAGAAAATGAGGTGATTGAAGTTCAATTTGTAGCATGTTATTAACCATTTCCGCTTGACTAGATGCGTAAAAGGATAATGGATGAGGGTTTTATTATTGCCTTTCTGCTAAAATGAAGTGGTGTAAAAGATAAGGTGATGAGATTAATGAACATAAGGAAAAGGCGTAATCAATCAAACTCCAACAGGGAGATGAGATGACAGTACTTAAGATTTGCAAGGGTACATGTTTTAAAAAGTGGATTTTATCAACACCGACATTTTGTTTGGGTGGAATGCTGAGAAGCAGATACTTGCCAATTTTAGTTATTTTTCACTAGACTCTTTATGCTACTATATATTTGAAGCTTCAACAATTAATATAACAAATTAAAGTTGATAAGTCTATCATTTTATTTAACATCCACATTTTAAAAACCCTATAAGTATTAAATAAGGACAAACAAATGCAACTTCTGTCAAACAGGAACGATGTCTTGTTGATCAGTTTGTCAGTTCTTTACAGGTGGAACCCTCTGAGGTATGTCTGGACGAGTTGCTTTTAGTACGTGCTATTGCCTCAAGTTTTGCATCCTAGTAATTTGATTAGCTAGTTCTCATGCACTCGAGAAAAAATAAAGACTGCTTTCCTTGCCCTGTAATAAGTGCTCAGCCATTAAACTACACAAGGTTTCAGTTTCCAACTCCTTGAGTAGAGAATTGATTATTCCGTAGAGATAAATCTGCAAAATTTTCTAGTTGTAAATGTGTTCCTTCTTGTAGGGTGTGATATTTTTATATTTCAGATTTCAAAGGCAGTACTTCATTCCTTCGACATATATCTTAAAATTATTAACCTACTTGAATATCTATATTGCTGACAAGTTATGGCAAGAATTGGTTGCATGTATTTTTATTTTCACGGGTGCCAGATCCTGAATCATTAAAATTATGTACAAGTATTCCAGTATTTATTTTTACTCATAGAGAAAACCCTCGCTAACCCCAAGGTAAGTCTTCTGTCTTAACCTGCATGGTTTTGTTACAAAAGAACATTGAGTAATCAACGAAATCACTTCAGAACTGAAAAAGCCTCTGCAAAATCAATTTCTCTTGCGCCTTGCATCTCCTTCTCTTTTTAAAAACCTTACACCTTTCTCAAAATGTGGAGCTGACTGGGAAGGAAGCTGCTATCCAGTTAGGTTTTTTTCCCCACTTAAAAGATGTAAGACGGCCTCCCACATAATTCCTTGAAATGCAGTTAATTTACTTGATAAGAGTTGCCTATGAAAGTGCTGCCTTAAGTTAGTTTTGTAAATGAACTATGCATGAGCAGAATAAATATTACATTTTCTCAGGCACTATTAGTTCTTGGCAGCACTTTGGGCAGGATGGATAGGATATTGCTGTGAGGTTCAGTTTGTCTAAAAAAAGCAGTTTAAAATACTTTTTCCCCTTTTGACTTCAGCATTTATGAAAGTGTTACAACTTGGCTGGAACCTGGTGCTTTGTAAATACTCCCATGTTAGACTGAACTTTTCCTGGCTCTTAGGAAAACTTCCAGTTGTGCAAAACAGCATCGTGGATTTGTCAGAGAAATGCGTAGCACAGCCCAGATTACAGCTCTTCACAAGAGCTGTTATATTCACAGAGACTTACTGCCCTCCCTACTCCTGTCATCTGCAGAATTCTTTGATAGGCCTATTTTTTATTGGGCCCTCAGGAGCAGCAAGTTTTAGATTTAATACCCCAGGGGGAATGGCAAGGCAAATCATGTTGTTGGATCAATTGTTCAGCTATCCCCAGACTGCTGTCTGCGTATCTGTTACACTTGAATCACATTTCCAAGCCTTTCTTATCAATCATTTGGACTAGAAATGCAGTTTAATTTTCTATTGCGTTTTTAAACTGAAATTAGGGTTATGTTCTTGTTCTGTTACCCTAGATGTGGTTGTAGACCTCACGTTAGCTACGTCCATGGCTTGTTTGACCTTGGAAAAGAGTCTCTGCTTGTAGGTATGCCATAAAGCTGAATTCATAGTACTCTATTTTACCTTGTCTACTAAGATCAAAACCAGAAGTTATTGTATGAAAGCTCTTCACATAGCTTGTTGTTCTTTACAAACATGTGATAAGCTTTAATTGGTCAAGTTATTTCCGTGGGTGATCTGGAAAGAAGAGATTCTCCTTTACAGTCACAGGCCATAGCAAAACCTTTGTCACTGACTGATGGCAGGCAGTTCCTTTACCTGAGAAATGAATCTACTTTTACAGGAATGTAAGATAAATGTAAGAATGAAGATAGAGAATATGAGGTACGCTCATGTGGGTCTTGACGAAAAAATAGTGCATGTAGGGGACATGTCCTTTGATAACCAAGAGCAATTTCTCTGCTTTGTCCTTGTACCTGTGTTCTGCTTTGGTTGTCAGTAAATGAACTAGCGGAGAGCGGAGAAGCACTTGAGCTGTGGGGGGTTCATTAGTAGCACTGTGCTATCTTCTGTCCCAACTTCTGAGAGCAGGAGGGAGAATTTCTATAGCATGAAGTCCTATACAGTCCTGAGCTACAGGGCAGGCCCCAGGCATCCCGAATAAGGCCAACGTGTGTAATGACACAGCAGCCTCTGCCGCTGCTCCAGGTTTCTCAAGGGGGGTTTGGTTCCTGCAGCGGTCTAGAGTCTGTGCAGCACAAAGGTGGCATTAAGCCATGTCTACGTGCCCACCCCTTTGCAAGCCTCACCTTCTGTGCCACATGTCTCATAAAACATAGCACAGAATCTTTTAATATAAACTGCTGGATTGGCAGCTCTGGAGTCTTGACTTTTCTCTTTGCCTTCGAGAGGCACATCTGTTCTGCTGTGTAAGGGCTTGGTTCCCATTAATGAGCGGATCAGATGCAGTCTTTCATGACAACTGGTACTCTAGCTTCCTGTCAGATGTGTGGGGTTGTTTGTGTTTTTGTTTTGTTTGCGATGAAGGGATATGGTCAGCTTATAGGTCATTGATAAAAAAAAAAAAAGTGCTTTCTTTTTGGCATTGGAAGTTACCTATTCATTGCCTGTTTGCCCGTTGATCTTGAGGACCAGGTGACAATGGCAGACGCTGGACAACTGCCAGGATGGCAGGTATGTTAGTTTGTTCTTGGTTGTAGTTGCTGCTTCCACTTGCACGTGTTCTGGCTGGATAGGCCTTTGCTGGACACGTGGAGAAGCAGCCAGTGGGAGGAATCACATCCTGAAAGTAGTGATGTGGGAATGCAGGGTACAGCAGTGGGAAGTGTAATGGGACTGTTCTCATTAGCTGTTCAAAATAGGAATTTGAAGAGCCAGTTATAGCAAGCATGAACCTCGTTTTCCTAAAAAACCCTCAATGACTAAGTGCCTTTAAGAGACAGCAAAACAAAGAGAGATTTTGCATTGTTTTCTGTGCTCTGCCTTTGAGGTTGATGCTCTTGTACATTACTTGGACCGTACCTAGTTATACTGCTGTGAATATGAACTGCTGTGAGTCATTTGTCTGGCGATTGTCCTGGTTTTCAGACTCTGTATTTCTTAGACATCGACCATTACAGTCTGATAAAAATTATCTCCAAGGCTTTTTTCATCGGTAGGAATTTTATAAAAGAGGAACCAGCCAGAACTTTAAACTTAAAAGAAACTGCAACCCACACCATGATAATACCTTCTTATCATAAAAAAAAAAGAATCTCTGCTTGACTCCTTTTATGAATTTCTCAGGTACTTAAACAAGAGAAAGCTTTTAGGGCTTGTTTTGAAATCCTTTAAATAGTTTAGAGAGGGTTTTTATTGCAATAGTGTTACAGCATCATGGCATAGATTTGAGGCGCTACTAGAAATAAGATGAGCAAAGCACAACAGCATAATGTGTTCAGAACTGGAAAGGGACAAAGTCCTCTGCTAGGTGCTGTAATTTTAATTGTTGGAAGTTTATCAGGTATTACAAGTTGCTTCTGAAATGCGAGGAAAAAACCCAATTGCCTCGGAATTATGAAAAGAGGAGCCTGTCCAAAGAGACTCAGGTCTGATGGTGTAGGAGAGAATAAGACAGTAATCCCTGCAAATCAGTTTTGATTTTCTGAAAAACAGACCGACTGAGAACTGAAACTGATCTCAGCATGAGTGATTCATCACAGATGATGAGGCCGCAACCCTAGCACTTGCTTTCTCTAATTTTACTTCAGTTGTCTTATACAAAGAACAGAAGGAATTGGTACCCTTCGTTTGGGTAAGATCTTCCCAGGAATAAATCTGACCTTGAGACCCTTCCAAGGTATCCTGTACTGGAGAGCTCAGACACAGAATAGTTAATAACGGTCCTTGCTGGTATTCTTCAAGAGTATTTTTAACTCACTTATCTCAGACACACACACCTGGGTATCTGCCCTCATAAACTGCAGCTGAAGGAGACCTATATGGGTCTTACTTTTATTAGGGAGCTTTCTATATGATCACACTTCAAGTAGATCAGCAAAATTTGTATCATGGTCATACTTACTACCTCAAAAAGGTGCATCTGTTTTTTGCTTAATTGTAATAGCCAGTACAAGGGAGTACACTAAAAACTTTTGAGGTGAAGTTTTAAAAAACTTTTTGTTTTATAACCTCATTTCCAATAATAAAACATTTCTGTAACGATCACTTCCACGTGATCACAATCTGAATTTGGATTTTCTTTTTGTTAACTCCCAAGGAGACAGGAGGACAACTTAAATGATCATTTTTCACAAAGGCAAAATTTGGAACATCTGAAGGTTCCTGTTTATCTTTTAGTTTTCTGTATTAATAAACTTGAAAGTGGGCTAAGTAACGAGGTAGCAGCATTTGTGCTGAATGAAAGTTACGTTGTTAGCACCATGATAAGAGAGTTGTGAGGAATTTTTTGGAGAGGCCTAGACACCTGCTCCTGAGTTGGGTAGATGAAATGATTGCAAATGGAGTTTCCCTACCCGATTTTCCAAAATTCTGTCTCATGTAGGGTAGCTAACATGGAGTGCACCACGCCCATTCATACATACAGAGGCTTCGTATTAATAATACTTTATTTCAGCATTTTTGATCCAAATTCCACTTCTTAGTATGATCAGCTTCTTTGGCGACTTCTATACAGTGAGAAATAATTTCACTGAATTTGGCTCAGGGATGCTTAAATGTCATCTTGAGCTTTTGCAGGTAATGTAATTTCTTTAATGTATACAAAATGAAATCAACAAACCTAGCTTTTTTAGTATTT
Organism: Microhierax caerulescens; assembly: GCA_035590215.1. Classification (NCBI taxonomy): domain Eukaryota; kingdom Metazoa; phylum Chordata; class Aves; order Falconiformes; family Falconidae; genus Microhierax; species Microhierax caerulescens. Next base: position 15,917,151 of record JAVJGJ010000001.1, on the reverse strand, counting down.
ACACTGTGTATGTTTAACTGGCAGAATTAATTGACACATGAAATGATGAAGTTGTATAATTTAATGCAGTTCACAAGGGGGTTATGGAAACTGTCAATCTGTGTGGACATCAAGACTTGCCAGAATTGTACTTATTAATTAGAATGGATTAAAAGCACTCTCCAAATTTTAAAACTTATGATCTAATGAAGGAAAAAAATGAGAAAATGCTCTTTACTCTTTGTGCATAACTGTATGTTATTCTTTTATGCAGTCTCTCACTCTTATTTTAATACGTGCACATTTATACACACACACACTTGTGGCTGTACCTGTGTGTACTGATGCACTTTTGTAAGAGTATCTTCAATCTTAGATAATTTAAGCAAACATCGTAATCAAATCTAGAGCCATAAAGACCCACTCATGAGGCATAAAGGGTAATTCACGCTTCAACATGGAAGGCATGATACACATCTCAGAGGCTTCTTTATACAATTTATGCTTATGAGTATCCTGAGTTATTTCTGTACAATTAAAAGATATCTTAGTTATGATTTGTTGTATCTTTTTACTTGCTAGTACGTGAAGCCTGGGTAGGTATTAACATCAGTGCTATAGCAAATAGCATAACAGCTAACCCTGGCAGAGTAAACCAATTGGACACCGAAACCTATATTCATTTTCTTCTTTTTGAAATTCCACTTTCTAGGCTGCATAATTTAACTTATAAACCTATCTTTAGCAATCAGATCTTCTTGTCCTTTTTGTTGATTAAATGCTGTCTTCCAGTGATAATGAACTCCCGCTCCCTAAGAGTCAGCAGGGTTAATCAAAAGGGGGAAAAAAGTTGTTTGTGAAGTACTGGATACAGTAGAAAAGTTGGTACTAACTTTGCTGACATTGTTCACAGATTTATTAGTTCATATGAGGCGTTTAAAGCCTCAGTCAAATCAGAAAAGTTCTGAATAATTTTTTTTTCTGACTTAGCTCTTGATAATTGGGGAGAAGGTTATCTCTAGTTAGTGGAACCATAGAAACATTTAAGTTGGAAAAGACCTTTAAGATCATCGAATCCAACCATTAATCTAACACTGCAAAATCTACCACTAAACCATGTCCCTGAGCACCACATCTACACGTCTTTTACATACTTTCAGGGATGGAGACTCAACCACTTCCCTGGGCACACTCAGAAAATCTGCCTTGCATGCTTTGTTCACATTGCAATATAGCTTCAGTGTGAAGATAAAGAGAGAAAATATAGTTGTGCATTCCTCTATTTTAATCATCTGGGAAGTATTTTTCATGTCTTCACGTGTGTACTGATCTGTGGTCTGTGACGAACTATTAATTTCTAAATAAATGGTGGTTTTATTAGTATATCATATACATAGAAATTATTTCAAAACTGAAGAAGTCTAGAAATAAAATTGAGCCCTAACTAGAGATTAAACTGTTTACAGGTCCAGAGGCCTTAATGTGTATGAGGCTAGTATAAATAGTATCCTGCGAAATAGGAATTTCGGTTTGTGGTAAATCTGTCTGTCCCCAGCAGCTTCAGGTAAAATAATTTTATCCTTCTAGAACACATCAATTTGCTAGTCTGTGGTTCATGTATCAAAGGGCATTCTGTGAAAATATCAATATCATTGGTTAATATAAATGAAATTAATTTTTAAAGCTGGGCTAAAGGTTGACATCTGAAAAATTGCATTACTTTGCAGAAGAGAAATTTCTGTCTTCCAGTGAAATTTCAGGTCATAAGGCCAAGTAATTTTCACAATCTTCAATGGGAACCAGTGAAATATGAACTTCATTGTCACCTAGCCCCAAAGCGATAAGATAAAATGAGCTGATACATCATTTGCTGTGGTTTTATCATCTCCCCCAGTAATTGGAAGAGAAAACATAAGAGTCCTTTACCACCCCCCTCCCCAATCCCTTCACCACCCACACCCAGGCATAAGCCGTTTTGCTCTGATCGATACAAAGGTCACAGAGTATTTATTTATTTATTTAATTTTTTAATGCTGGGTAAAACTGTCTAGTGGAACATTAAAGTAATTAATATGTTTAATTGAGTTTGTCACCCATGAAAATGCTGAACAGGATTGTATAGCAGACTGTGTGTGCTCACAGGAGGGACTGGGTGGGAGACTGCCACTGTTTGCTGGTGGATCTCAGTGGCTGATTGTATAAACATCTGAGATCTAAAACGAACGTCTTATTTGCTGTTCTGTTGAAAGATCTAAAATAGACTAATAAGCACTGTGATTTATTTAAGAAAATTTGGATATTTAAAATGATTACTAATCTGATCTAATTCCCAATTAGCCTGGTTGGACGTGGGCATATTTGAACAAAGAGCAGGGTAAGACCATTTCACTGCAAATCCTGCAGCCAGGAACTCAGTAGTGCCTGGACAGTTGGACAGGAGGATCTGAGGATCCTCAGTTGCAGGGTGGAGATTGTGGGGGAGATCCACATTCCTTGTGAACTCAGAGTCAGGTTTTGTAATCTCAGAGTGCTGTAATTTTGCCTTCCTGATGTAATTCCTAAATGACAAAGAATACTGCTAGAAAAAATGTATTTATGGATTTAATCTCTCAATTGTGGTCAGATTTCAATGCAAATTAAATGCTTTTTAAAATTATTTAGTGGCTTTTTTTGTTTTTATTTCTTTTTTTGTCTGGTACATCATAACTTTTTTTTTTTAAAAATATACAAATATGCATTGGCTTTTTAAATAAGCTACTTTGGTTTTATTTTTCTTGTGGCAGTTAAATTGGCTGGCACATTAAAGTAATATAATTATTCAGTTACTGTTTCAGTTCTGTAACCCATTTAGAGACTTAATTACTTCTAGCCTATTCACATTTTGAAGATCAATAGTACTTTTCTCTAAAATCAAATAAAATACATGGTAGCTGATTGGTTTGCTTAAAAGGTAAAGCAAAATGTTCATTTAGTCTTCAATAAAATATTACTTTTCTAATTCAGAAGGCAGCTGTAGTGATGGTACCTTTTAACTATTGCACGTAATCTTGTACAAGAGACATTGTTTATGACCAACATTCAAGGAGGGTTTTGAAGGAAAGGTAGGGTGGGGCATCTGTTTTCAAAACTGTACGTGGACAAAATAGCTGCCCAGTGAGTGTTTTAATGTTGGGAAATTATTCCATATAAAACTATGAATCACGAGGGGAGGACTTCTCTGTGTATAGTCTTGTGAACAGCACTACACTACTTGAGTTTTCATGCAACTCTGATTTCAGAATCTCCTTGGAGTGGGGGTTGAAGCCGGCTGTTCTTTACTGACTAGTTTCTTGGGGAGTTTCTTCCAGCCGTGCGGTGTCAGGGCCTGCGGCAGGAGCGTGAGGGCTGGTTACAGGTTTAGACCCTCATTTCTATTACGTGAAGTCAAGAAGAGGCTCCATGCAAAGGTGAAAGCAATTTTGTGTTTGTCCAGTAATTTGTAATAGTGTTGTTGTGCCAGCTGTTCATCTGGTGTCGCCAAAGTTGAATCACAGAACAGTGGGTCTAATGAGATTTTTAGAACCATAGAACTTTACAATTGGCTCATTTGATTTAAGTTTTTAATTGAAAAGGTAGGCTGTATGAATAGTGTTTCCATCCATAAGGCACAGTATCTTTTGAAATAAACGAAGTGTGCAGTAGATAAAACTTCAATCTGATGTGTCAGATCACCTGAAATTCTATACTTTTTCATGTGGGAAGGTGGTACTATTTGTGCAGGATAAATCAGATTGTACACCCTCGTTAGTCTTTGCTCCGCAAGTTGTTCCCAAACTGGTGGTGACAAAAGACAGAAATAAATGAGCTGGGTTTATACTCACCGTGTTTTACAATAATATGAAGAAGACAGTGTTCTTAAATTCTTAAGTAGAATTCTGTGTTGTGTGTTTTACGGGTGAAAACAGGCAAATGCAAAAGTAGGTTTTGAAAGTTGTAATTCTGATAATATCAGAGGTAGTTACACTGAGTTTTAAAGAAAAAAAAATATCAAAACAATCCCTTTGCCAGAATAAAGATGCTGAATTTAATTTGAAGTAAGAATCAGTTTCTGCAGCTAGGAGATCCTATTAATAAGATCAGATATTTGTCAGGGAATAAAAGGTAGAAATGGGTTTTCATAAGGCATACTTGGTAATACACATGAAAGAAATGTGTTTGTCTTCTGGACCTTTCATCTACTATAGGTGGTGTGATGAGCGCGGAGCAGTGGTAATGATGCAGTTTCCATAGCAACTGGTTCATTGGCGGGCTAGACCTCTGTCTAGGGTGCTGTCAGTGTGCCTGGAGTTTCAGAGAACAGAGTGTCCCAAAGAAGGTCTGCTTCCACGTAATCCAGTTTTAATTGAACTCCAGAGACTTTGAAGTGAAGCTGCAGACCAGGCAGACGCTATTCCGACCCGAAATGAAGGCCTTGCTCGGCTAGGTCTCAGCTGCTTCTCGCTGCTGATAACTTCTGTTAATGAGTGGGTTAAAGAATTGTTACAGTGGTGGCTCGTAGTGTTTCTGCAGTACAGTTCCAGTTGCTGCTGTAAATCCTGTTATACTGAATTTGAGAACTTTATCTTGGCTGTATAAGGTGCATAATGTAAACCGCCTCTGCTATGTTCAAGTCGGTGCTTTTCCTTCCAGTCCTGCAGCAGCTGCGTGCAGCAAGCTTTTGGCCGTGTGCAGGGTTTCCATTGTCACAAAAACCGCTGGCTTTGCAGAGTAGAAGTGGCAATTATTTAACCTGCTGATTTTACTGACGGTATCCGTGTAAGAGGCGTTTGCATTTGCAAGGCACAGACTGATCGTGACAGGCAGGCTGTTGCGTTTTCATTGTTACTACGGAAAAGTGGAGGTCATCACATTCCTGTCTGTCTCAAAAAGTAGTCCTTGAAATTACAAGCTCCGATTTAAACATTGTAAGATGAATGAATACCAGCAGAAGTACTTTTTCACAACTTTGTCTCCTTTGTTACCTCTTTTGATGTTGTGCTCTTTAAAGGATATTTATATGCACGTGACAAAAGCCATCCGTGTTGGTGCCGAATAGCACCGCAGAATTATACAAATCTGCCAATTAGTGTGGATGGGTTATGGATGTGGTATGGAAAGTGGCAGCGTGGGCCAAGTTTATTAGTTCCCCAGTGCCAGAAATTATTAGTAAACATTGACAATCTCTGGTCCTTTCATCGTATTTCTAGAATTTTGTGTCGGAATAATTACTTGTTCTTGCCTTCTCTTTCTCTGTGCATGTGGGTACTGGGGGAGAAGTTGTCTCTGGCAGTTGTATTGAGGGGAAGATGAGGGATTAAGGAAAAAGAAAGAAGGTGTGGGAGATGGTTTGCTTTGAATGTTCTGATCTTCTGTCCTGTCTGCTTGTGGTTTGCCAGTCATCTTTGCTTTTAATTCACAAAGGTGGTACAGCGTTTCATACTGTGTCGTGTAGTGCTTTTATAATGGTGCTTCTGCTCTCTGTGCTACAAAAATCAGGTTGTTTGTGAACATACGCTATGTGTGAGGCAAAATCCTCTTTTGTTAAAAATGTATAAACAAATAATTGGGTTCATTAATAGCCTTTGTTATGTCAAAAGGTTGAATTTCACTCTTTCTTTTTTATCACAATATATTGCCTAAGCAAAATTGCAGTAAGAGTGGTGTTAACTAAGATTATATCTGAATCTCCTTTTCTGTGATGGATTTCTATTAAGTGCTTTTGTGTTTGCTAAAATTGACAAATCTCACATTTTCCTTTGCTTATGGTTTGTTAATCTGAGGTAGAGAAGTGTCCGATCTCGCTGTCCCTTAACACTTATATAATTAAGCTTTGAAATGAAAAGGAAAAGTGAAGCAACAAAGAAACAAAGTGGCTGAGGACTGAAAATGGGATTAGTCTGAATTGTGAAGGCAGACTAAGCATCTGTGTCTGTCAGATGGGATGACAGGAATTGTAACAAGTTACTTTGACAACCGCTTACTCCATATAGAGATTATGCTGAGTTCATTTGCAGGTTTGTGTTTAACCTTAGCTGACAAAATGATACTTAACCTCTTATACAGCCAACCTTTATAGTTCCAGAATTAATGAATGTTGCCTTAACGATAAACGTAAGGAACATTTTTTTCTTTAAAGCCATTTTTTCTTGCAAGACATTTTTTTTTGCTTATTTGTTAGAGGCCTGTTATTACCACACTGCAGTCAATGCAGATACAGCTAATGGCCCTAGTCATACATTTCAGAATATGGTTTTAAGCTTTGCTGAAGTGCCAAATGTTTCATGTTGTTTCTGAAACTCCCTTGGTTGGGGAAGATAGGCAGTTGTATTTAAAGGCAAAAATTCAAAAAAGCTGATTTTTAAAACACTTGACATGAGTCGTTGAATTTAGGACTTCAAAAATGCATTTTAGGTGCATAGTGTGATGTGATGATTGAGCATATCTTAATTTTGCTGCACGTTTTGCGTTTAATTGGTACAACCCATGTTTGTGGGTCAGTCAGTTTCTCTTTTACAAGATACTACCTATGCTGGCAACAAATTAAAAACTTTCTCTCTCTGTCTCATTCTACTAGATTCTGGCATATACAGAAGGACTCCATGGAAAATGGCTCTTTTCAGAGATTCGATCTATCTTTTCTCGACGTTATCTCTTGCAAAATACAGCACTGGAAATATTCATGGCGAACAGAGGTACTGTGCGTTTAGAGGAATGGCATGTGTTGGTCCGGGGACATGTGCATTCTGTTTGGCTCTTTTTGTTATGGATTTGTGTAGGTAGCAGGAGAGCTTGGATTGAGTGTCTCATTGTTTAAGTATATTTTTGTAACTTAAATTTGCC
>JAVJGJ010000001.1:15873203-15910308 GCA_035590215.1 Microhierax caerulescens | reverse complement strand
CCCCCCCCCCCCCCCCCCCCCAGTGAGGAATTATGATCAAACATGCTAACTGGGAATTAGCTATGCATCACTTCCGTTTATTTGGCATTCTATGGAAACTCTTGCTTAAGGCATATCTACCTCTGATCTGTAATGCATGAAGGGTTTTTTGTCCCTTTTGAGGGTTAATAGTTGTTAGCTCTACACATCAAGAACAACGTGGTGAAAGAACCTACCGAATCAGACCAGTGACTGGTATACATACCTTCATGCTTTATTTCTAGTAATAGTATCTTTCAGTTAGACCTTAGTGCAACTCTAAGAAAGAAGTGTGGATTTACCTTGTTTATGAACCCTTTTTTCACCGTCCCCATTCTTCAGTTGCTTTTTCAGACGCACATAGTCACTGTGAGAAATCACTCAAAATACAGTTGTTGAGAACTTTCTTCTGGATTTTCTCCCCCTAAATTTTATTTTAAATCGTGTTATATGATGTCTTTGTGGTTTAAACCAAAATTCTTCACGTACTTTTAGTGCTTTTATAGTAATAATGAAGTCTTGAAAAACAAATGTTGAAAACTGTATACAAAGACACCAAATAAAGTAGGTCTTAAGATGACACTTTTAAAACGTAAAACATTGTTTTTGTAATAATAGGAAAGGCTGTTGTCTTGAAATCAGTAAAAGTTTCATAGGATAACATGTTTTATGCAGTTAGTGTGCTACTCAAAAAGTTTTTGCCTGAGCTTAAAATGGTCTCTAATCTTGAACGTGGCTGGTAAGTATTCAGACACTTATCTCATAGAGCACTGTTGTGCATATCTGAAGGGGATATTGTCCAAAAGAATATTAATCATGTGCATAAAACCTTTCCTATTTTGTAGTCTGTAGTACTCTATGAAGTCATAAATGACCACTGGTGATACCATAATTAGATTGTTATTTAGATTTTTAGGTTGCTATTTCTAAAGTGTCATGAGATGTTTCAGGCAGAATATGAAGATAATATTTTGAAGAATGTATCTTGAAAATATCTATAAAGTAAAATAGGAAATATGGGATCCAATTAATATATATTATTTTTTTTAAAAAAAATCCATTCCAGACAGTCCGTCTGTGCATATAAGTTTAACTTCTATTCAGAAAGAAAGACAACTGTAGACCTTGTGAGATTTGTAACAGTGATAATTTCTGTTGGACTTCCTGCGAATAGTAAATAAAAACATTTCTGGAAATTATAAAAAAATGTATCTTCAGTAACCTGAAGGAAACATGTCTAATATTTTATCTATTTAACATCTAAGCTTAGGATTAAATTTTATCAGGTCAGAAAGCCTCAAATAAAGGGTGTAAAATCGTGCCATATTTCAACTCTTGTGTTCACAGTGGGTGTCATGTTCAACTTTCCTGACCAAGCGACAGTAAAGAAGGTGGTTAACTGTCTGCCTCGGGTCGGCATTGGCACTATCTTTGGACTACCCCAGACCAGGTATTTTACAATTTGAGTTAATTTTATCTGTCCATTCTATAAGTCCTTTTTGCATCAGATAAGCCTACCTGCTTTGAAGCATTTACACCTACTGGTTTACAAAACGTGCACATCCTCAGCCCATCACTTCTGCATGCTGTTCGCAATGTGTTCGTAGACTAAAAACTTTCTGAGTTGAGATTTGTTGATAATGTCTATCTGTTATAGGGAAGATAGCTTCTTTTTGCCAGTGAGACTCAATCACTTACCCTACTTGTGGAAAATAGGTTTCTTTATGCCTGCCAACTCACTAAGATTTAAGACTGATCTAAGACTGATTGTAGGACTGATTAGCTTTTATGGCCATGTTCAATTATATTAGCTTGACTGTAACATCCTTGAATCTCTGTAGTATTTAAATGTGGATGAAAGTGATCGTTCCTCATCAGAAGGATATTGTAGTGATGTGCAGTACAATAGAAGCTGAACAGCGTGTGAGGGAATGTTATGGTGTGCTTGTCTTTTAGCTCTGAAGCACATTGTTCAAATTTTGCATAGCGAGGAATCAGTATTACGATGGCAGGCTGTGTGTTCGGATCCTAAAACTGAAGAATGTGAATCAGTTTGCTGCATCTCTCTTAGCAGAAGGTTAGGGCTTGATTACCAGATATGCTCTGGATGAAACACAGCAGCACAGTGTAATGTTCACTGGGGCTGGTGGAAATAGAAGTTTCTGAGGTATACCCCGTCTCTAGTTGGATTGGTTAACTCTTGTATTTTAAGGAATTTTTAAGTAGATTGATTTTTCATTTTTCAGAAGAAACAGCAAAGCAACCCTTAAGGAGTATCTGGATTGTTGTTAAATGTTTTATTTTTAAAAGATTTGTGCACAGAAATGCCATTAAAATAGCTGGGGATGTGCTTTGTACTTTACCTTATTTTTTTTTTTGTCAAGTACAGAAGAAATTCTCTTCAATTACAATTATAGCTACTCTGTAAGAATGTAAGGATTTTTATTTACAGAAGCAAATTATGTGTGAAAACTTTTTAACATACACGAAAGTATAGACACACTTGTTCAAAATTTCATGTCCATTTGTCTTGATAAATCTTTTTACAATGTAATGTAGTGTATTAATTTGAAAAAAATATTCAGTTACTGTAACTGTTTACCAATAACTGTAAAGATCCGTGGACTAAAACTATAACTAGATTTTTTTTCCCCCTTAAATGATGTGGCTCTGGTATTTACAGATGTTTTTATTATGAACAAAACTGTCTTGGGAATTTTATGATAAGCTCTTCTGTGCTTGATTTATCACTCCAAGGAATGACTCTGTAGTCGTCTTTCACAAATATTAGGAAATCTGGCATCAAATTCTAAAAGTTGAATTGAGTTATTTATGACTAACTCCCCAACACTGCCCAGATTTTAAATCTCAAGAGAATGCACTTCAAAATGAATTTCTATCAATCTTACCATTGTTTTCCTTTGTTCTTGAGGGATTTGAAAACCTCCCCTAAAAATTACTTTATTCTTATGTGAAATTCTAAAAGTTGTGTAATTTTCTTATTTAATGGTCTGCCATCTCTCTAAATCACTAGTAACATATTTCTGTACGACATCAAGCATTCATGGAGCAGCTGAATTTGCACATCTGTAAAGATTTCTGTTTGAAAGTTTTCAAACCTTGACATATCCAGCTGTCAGATGTTTTAAGTCTTTTGTTCTTATTAGATTATAAAACTTTAAAAATGAACTTCAAGTATCCAAAAGAGCAATCTGACCTCTAGAGAAATTTAGCACAGAACTAGTAAAAAAAATATGTACAACTGCCACTAAAATTCAGATAAGTTAAAAGGAAGACCCACCAGGTTTTCTCATTATTTTTCCAATGTTGTTGTTTGTTTTTGTTTTTTTTTTTTTTCCCCAGACGCATTTCTTTGGCTAGTCCACGACAGATTTTCAAAGCTTCCAATATGACCCAGCGGTGGCAACACCGAGAAATTTCCAACTTTGAATACCTGATGTTTCTAAACACTGTAGCAGGTAACACGAAGTACTGTAATGACTCAGAAAAGGAGTTCATGGTTGCACAGTCTCAGCAAGACATGGACTTTGCCTTTTTAATGAATATTTTCTTCTATGTACAATTTTTGCTGAAGAACAATTTCACAAAATCCTCTGAAACGTACTTTATTCGTAATTATTTTTATGTTTATGTAAGAGTAGAGAGGCATGCGATTCCTAATGCTGTACTGAACTGCAGTTAAAATCTATCTCTTAGAGTCAGAATACCTTGACTGTTGTGGGGGGACAGGCTCTACACTATTTAGCAGAGTCTCAGAAACTTCTCTATCCCTTAGTATTCTAAGTTTTGGTCTTCAAAATTTCTGTCCTCCCTAAACACCACTGATGCAGCAAGTTCTCTGTAGGGCTGGAACCCTCTGGGAAGTCTCAGCTGGGGAGCAGGATATTCCTGGAGTGAATAAATACATCTGTTGCAAGATGTATGGTTGGTCTCAGAAAAGAGTGTAGTGCCTGGATCACCAGTGCTGCTGTGCCAGGACACCGTTGACCCGCTCCCAAATCCTAGTTCATACCCCTGTATGGCTGCCCTAACCCCTCATTCTGTAAATGTGAAGCTCGGTTTCATGTAACCCATCTTCGCCCATTAGCTTCTAACCAGCTCGGCTTCAGCTTAGCAAATGGAGGCTGTTAGGTCTGGTGACCTCTCTTCTTTTCCAACGTATTTTGTTCTCAAAACAACTTACAGAACTTCTCAATTTTCAGCTTTTTCCGATGGTATTGACAGTGTTGAAAGGTCTGTTAATTCCCTTTCAGACTTGGCTCTTGCTAACATGACTGATACGACCAGTGCCTCTGCTCGCACTAATTACATTTGATACAAATGGTCAGTTTTGCTAGTTTCTGTAATCAGTCATTAAGTCAGAGATGCCAGGATGCTGGCAGGCTTTATAAAAGTAGGGGTAGGGCTGCGTGCCTCGCCTCCTTACTGCTGAGCTGGAATGAGGCAAATCATGACGCCGTTTCCTGTGGCTGCAGTGAATGATCCTTTTCAGCTTAAATATACCATTGAAAAAAATAAAGTGAATTCTTACCTACTTGATATTTGAGGCTAAAGGCACAAAAAGATACCCTTCTGGAAAAAGAGAAGGTTTAGTTGCCCAGGATGGGGAGGTAGAAGACTGCTATGATGGCTCTCAATTTGAAACAAATGCAGATAGATATCACAGTGTCATGTAAGTAGCCTTAGTCCTGAGTAAGAGATAATGTGCAACTGATTAGGGAAAGAAAGGATCTGGCTATACCATTTAAAACTTATGCAAACCAGGATGGAAAAATACTGAATGGTATAAAAAAAAAAAAACCAAAACTAGAAAAAGAAAAACTTAGGTGTAGTTTTAGAAAACCTTTTCTGACATTCTGATAGATTGGGTTGTGAAATAATATTCCTTTGGAAGAAGTAAAAACCTGTCAATTGAGACTTTTAAGACCAGGCTAGACAAAATCTGAGGACATACTGATTGGAGGTGATGTGAATGAATGAGTTTCTGCAGCAATATCGTAAAAAGAGACAGCATCCATATAAAAATTGTGCATTTAAAAAATTATAAACCAGGGTATGTATGTATGTATGTATGTATGGTATATGATTATTCTAACTGAATATTTTGTTTTTACTGAAAGGAAGGATATTATTTTCATCTTACAGATGCCTGAAGGTGCGTGTAAGAAACCAAAACAGATTTTCTGTTCTGGTAAATGGTGGCATACCCATGGGTGGTCAATGGTCAAGGGAGAATTCCCCTCAAAGTGAATTCTCCTGATGAAACGCTGTTGTGGTTTAACCCCAGCTGGCAACTAAGTACCACAAACCTGCTCATGCACTCCCCCCCTCCTCTGGTGGAATGGGGAGGAGAATAAGGAGGGGAAAAAGCAAAAAACTGTAGAGTTGAGATAAGAACCATTTAATAATTGAAAGATGATAAAATGATGATCGTGATGATAATAATAATAATGATGATGATGATGATGATAATAATAACCACAACAATAATAACATGATAATAAAAACAACAACAACAATAATAACAATACTAGTGAACAGGAGCAGGAAAAGGAGAAGAATAAAATCCAAAGGGAAGGGGAAAAAAACCTAAAACAAGTGACATACAATACAAGTGCTCACCACCTGACCTGCTGACTGATGCCCAGCCAGTCCCCAAGCAGCGATGCCAAGTCCCCAGCCAGCTCCCCCCAGTTTATATACTCAGCATGACGTCCCATGGTGTGGAATACTCCTTTGGCCAGTTCAGTTCAGCTGTCCTGGCTGTGTCCCCTCCCAATTTCTTGTGCCCCTCCAGCTCTCTTGCTGGCAGGGCCTGAGAAACTGAAAAGTCCTTGACTTGTTATAAACATTACCCAGCAACGACTAAAAACATCGATTTTATCAACATAGTTCTCACACCAAATGCAAAACATAGCACTGTGCCAGCTATGAAGAAGAAAATTTTACTCTATCCCAGTGAAACCAGGACAGGTTATTACTTGCATAATTTCTCAATCTAAAATCCTGAGCTGCTTCAATCTGTTTTCATGTATTGAATTCAATACAGTATGTAAAAAAATATTGCTTTATTTTTTAGTATCAACAAAAGTCATTGGCTCTGCATTTTTTGAACTGTTTCACATTAAAGTAATGGAAAACAAGATGACATAAACAAGGAAAGGAGAAATGTATAGAAAATGAATGGGTTTAACTGTCACTCTTACTATATGCAGAAGAGTTCACAATTAAAGTGAAACGGGCTGCAATGTTTTAAATTAAATACTAGCAATTGGAACTTCTTCTTTATCCTTTTCAATAAATCAGAGTAGAATATTGAAATGATAAAAGATCTGAGATATATTATGGTTCCTTTGAAGAGCTCGTAAAGTTGTATTTTTATATCTTTAGAGGTTGGTGTTTCAGTTAAATATAACTCTTTTAACTCATTGTGGGCTTTTTCTGTTGTTGTTTGTCAGGTCGAACTTACAATGATTTAAATCAGTACCCTGTCTTCCCTTGGGTTATCACCAACTATGAATCAGAGGAGTTGGACCTTACACTTCCTAGCAATTTCAGAGATTTGTCAAAGGTATTTGTCATCAGAGATACCTTTTTTTCCTCTGCAGTATTTATCACAGTAGCTTTCAGTCTGGTTAATGTTTTCTGCTGTGTTTGATACATTAATGTTAAATGCACAACCATTAACAGTGATTCATTTCTATATGCTTAGACTGATAATAGGGATCAGATTGTGGAAAAATGAATTATTGATGTATTCTTAGTGCTTCTGATTGTATCAATTTAATACTTGTTAATGGAAGGTGCTCTTAGTTGGAACATAAGCATTACGTTTACTTTCAAATTTTAATGAAGTTAGGAATGCTGAGGCGGCTAAAGATTAAAAATCAGCCAAATAATTTTCTGTTTTTCTGATGAGAATTGTGCTTTTTTTAGTAGCAAAGCCTATGATATAGTTATAATTTCACTACTTTTAAACCATTGCCCTTATTCCCGTAAGTAGAAACAGTATTTTTTCACTTCTGATTGTCCTTCAGGTGTGTGCGGTTGTCCTTTGTCAGACAGACATTGTCAAATGTTAACAACTTTTCCAAACAACTCCCTTCTGGCAGAGTAGCCTTGTTTTTCTAAGAGTCTTTCCCAAACAAATGTGTGCAGATACAACATTGTACAGCCTGTTTCAAGCTGCATAGAATTTGGTTATTCTTTTTCAGTGTTTTCCAAAAAAGGAGTATTTCATTTTACACAGTGGAAACCTCTCTCATTTTGTCTAGAAAGACCAAGTTCACTGATCATCAAACAGGATCTTTTTCTAAAAGCTGACTATTATGGGAAATGATTGGTACCTAGAGCAATACAGTTAGTTGAAAAGGCAAAGAAGGTATTCTGATTATGGCTTGTTTTGTACAAGTTTTCCATACAAATTGGTAATTTGATAGAAAAAAAATCCCCAAAGAAGTAAGGCAGTTTTTAAAAGTTCTTGTTTTCAGTGCATAATTGATTAAGCTAAGCGCAGGTCTATGAAAATCTCCAGAAAATTAATTTTTTTACTACAGATCCTGTATTTTGACCTTACAAAAGGTACAGTATAGTCATCAAATATATATACATGTATATATGCAGGTATGTATGTGTGTATAAATACATACATGAATCTGTATTTGTAGACTGTATCATACCTTTTGTGTGTGTGTATATATGTACAAATAAAAATAAAGGAATAATGTTTTTAAGTCCAAAGCAGAGAGACACTCAGGTACTGTCATTGTCACAGTTTCTAATAGTATTATTTGTACTTTCTCAGAATGTCTGACTGACACAAATCCATGTTCATGGATAAATCCACACATATTTTATACTTTAACAAATCTTGTGAAGGTAAATGATATTTAAAATAATTTTTTATTGTGGAATTTAGTAAATGCTTCCTTAATAATACAAAGGCCGAAAAATGTCTGAAGATAGCTTAAAACTAAAAATACCTATTACCAATTTAGACTACACTTGTGAATTACTTAAGTGAAAATTTAAAACTTATGAGTAACATCAGCTTTGTGAACTTGAATTAGTAAGTAAATTAGATGTATTAATCATTAATAACTTTCTTGATCATGACATGATTTTTGCAACCTCATTTTCCATAAACTTTTGTTAAGTGACACTTCTGCATATATCAATCATAGCATTCCTAAAATAATTCAAGACAGAAAAAAGGATTCTCCAGCTGCTGTCCTTCTGAGGCATCTCGTTTTAATTGTATTTAATTTGTAAATTACTCAACTCAGCCAGCACTATAGTCCTAGTCTTTTTTTCCTCCACCCTGAAATAGAACTAAGTGCAGTGCAGAGCAATTTTTCCTCATTTTAGATTAGGTACCACTCTTACCTCCATTAAGAAATTGGATAGCAAATGTTCTCTTTCTATGCGTTTTATTATTAACAGTGACTGGTTATATGGATTTCTCTGCTCGTGAAAGTAGTCTTTGAGGATCACTAAGTATACTTTAAGTTCTGAGGGAATCTTTGCATTGCTGTTGCTAAGAGAGGACGTTACTTAGGGACATTACCAAGTGGCCATTACTTGGGTTTTATTTATTATCTATACTTAACCTTCTTAATCATATGTTTGAAAGCTATGAACTTAATACAGGAAACAATTAATAGAATATTAGATGTGAGTCATGCCATATTATGAGTAGAAGGAGTTCTGTTAAAATTCTTCAAGCCTGTAACATGACATTCTTGGCAGCTTTTTTTTTTTTTTTTAATCATCTTTAACAGGTGATTAGCAGCAAATCGCCCCGGTTGTTAGGGAGTAGTGAATATTTATACATATATGTATATTTACCATGCATTTTCCCTTCTGTTCTGTTAAATGTTGTTGATCAGACAATGTCTCTTTATCCCTGGAAGTGTAACGGCTGTTCTGGTTGAGTGCCAGTCCTTCCCATACACACAATGGAAGTCTTGATGCCATACCTGTCTGTTACAACATACCATTGCGGCAGTTCAAGTTTTGGTTACTGTTTAGGCATTTCTCTGTAGTTTAAATGTTAAACTTCGTGTCAGGTGATGAATTAATGGCAAATACCTGAAGAGCTTTGCTAATATTCAGCTATGAAAGTGTTTGAATGTCACGTTTATTGTGATATTTTAATTCTAGTACTGTTACCTTGCATGTAATGCTTCAAAATAAGCACTAATTATGTACTGTAGCATGTCTATGGTTTTGCACTGCTAGAGGTATTAAAAATATTTAAACATATTTCATTTAACTTTTTACATGGTTTAAACAGGTTTTTACTTTATTTCTTTTCCTTACCCACCTCCAGAAACACATTACAATTTAGTGCTCCCACTGAGTAAAGAAAAGGAAAATTTTTATTTTGGTTTGGCAGAAAAGATGTCAGGTCAACGTTTTACTTTTTTTGGTACCTCAGAAAATGAAAAAAATATCAATTTTTCTTTTTTGTGTGTGTGTTAGAAATTGCTAGTTAAGGTTAGGTATTCTGAAGTGTCAGATATGAATAACAGTTTTGTTAATACATTAGCGAGAACTCCACAGTTAGTACAGATTTAAAGAACTGCAGTGTATAGGTTAAACCAACACTTTATTTAAGCAGCTTCTTATGGCATTGTTTTGAACATCAGTCACACCATGATAAACCAAAGCAACTGAAATGGATTGTGGTTAATATTACTGTCAGCCTGACGAACGCTCCTGACAAATGCCAGGAGTGCACTGCCAGTCTGTTACCCTGCTTTGACTCAAGTGTTTATTTCTTAAGAGGTGACTGTGGTTTGGAATGAGTATTACTTATTATATTTATAGCTGTATATATTTTATTTATACAACAGATACTGTTTCCCACCAGAATGTGTCCCATTTTCTGCATTACTTATGTTATTCAGAAGCACATTTTTTTCCTTTTCTTTATTCAGTGGAAGCAATAAATTGTGTTGTGTTTCTGGATTTGGATAAGGAAAAAAATAGAAGTAAAACCACATGGAAAATACTGAGATCAAGGCACCATTTTATACTCTCAAAAGTTTGTTACAAGATCTGGCTGTATGTGAGTAGCTGTTGGTAATTTTTCTTTCATAAGGCACAAAATTTCTGTAAGATCATAAACTGACACTACTAGAAGAAAATTATGCCATTCTTAAATCTTCTTCTGTCTTCACTGTAGCTACATGTGTACATAATAATATTTTTATTCTCATTTTTATCATTTTCATGCAATATTTGCTAAATCATCATCAATTTTATAGTGGCTGTTATGTATGTAATGACTTCTTTTCCAGTCAAGTGTACAAAAGCAACAAATAGCTCTCACCTTCAGTGAACTGAAGTGTTTAATTGGTATGTGGGAGCCACTGATATCAAATACACTTTGACAGAAGAGAAGTAATAGATTTTTTTTTACTATGACAAATTAGACTAGTTTTGTTGTTGTAATGTAAACTTCACTGTTGACTGTTCTTCAGCACACCAGCCTGAATTCTGTTGCAGGGTGCCCATTTCAGGAGCACAATTTCATTGCACGTATAACTAGGGCTGTGTATTTTCCTGTGTAAGGAAGCAGAATGGGATGGGCATGACATTTGCTTAGTTATCTCTTATTACCCCTCACCAAAGAGATAGAAAGTAAAAAATGTTTCATTGTGCATCTATTATACTTTCACAATTTTTTTAAAGAAATCTTTTTGTCTAGAGAGGCATTTAAACTTGTACAGGCATTCTGTGAGCCAGTTCTTTTAATGTAGGAAATGAAAATTATGTTTTATTCAGCTCATGCTCCAAAACAAAATCAATCCAGGTTGCTACCAGTTAAAACTGATAAACCCACTGGAAGGATGTAGTGTCCTTGTAAACATAAAATGTGTTCCAGAATTGTTCCCTAAAAGAATGCCAGAGGAACAGTGTGTGAACTAACAGTAGTGGGTGCAGTGGTAATGACTTATGTGGATAGGCAATTACATCTGGAATTTAGGCTCTGAAACCTATGATGCTTGATACTGCTGGGCTCAGCATCTGCCCTGGTTGCCTTGTCACTTGGTATTTCAGGCAGTTAATTTGTCATCTGTACCTGTGACAAAAGATACCACTTAATTAAACAGCATTGCAAAGCCTGACAGGATAGGCTCAGAAATAAGGTACAAATATTTTTCCTTCCGAGGCAGTTCATGTGATTTCTGGCTTAGAATAGGACAGTACAGGAAATAAAGTATTTCAAACTTTGTTTCAGAATACCTGGCAGTTAAGAAAAGGTTTGGTGTGTATTCTAGAATTTTGCATCATCTCCAGAAATGGTGGTAGAGGTATCAAGGCCAGCCAATGTCTGTGGTCAGCCTGAAGTGGTGATATTTGAAAAGGAGACACATTTTTCAGTTTTCATTTATCAGTCTGTTATAGATTTTGATATTTTTAGTATAAAGTATATGTATCAGATTCTCTCCATCATCAGATAACTTATGCTTTCTTTGTGAAATGCAACATGCTTCATCTAGAAGGACATTCCATCCTCTCTTAAGTTGTATACAGAATCAGAAACTTTTGAGAGAAATTAATCCAAAACTGGTTTATCACCTCGTGGTGGATGTACATTTGATCTCCATCCCTGTTTGCACAAAGGCACTGACAGAGCTAGACATTTGACATCGTCATGTTAAAAGAAACTTCTAGGGGCAGGGAAACATTCAAACAGGTAGCAAAACGCTGAGCAGTACCTTGATTTTTGGGGATGCATGTGTTGGTACCATTTAGGAAACCATAAAAGAGCAAAATCTGGTTGAGAGAACAAAGACCTATTCTTCCCAATCTGTCCTCTTTGAATATTAAAGAGAGAGAGATGAAAAGGGATGAGTGTGGGGACATTGCAATTGTGACTGGGGTCCTTGCTTGCGATATGATAACTCAAAAGCAAAGTCCCTCTTTGAAGAAAACTCTGCAACAGTATGAAGTTCTCCTGTGTGCATCCCAGGACAGGGCTGTAATTTTGGGACCATTGTGGTCTTTGGATGAGAAAATCTATTGTGGAATTAGAAATCATACCAACTAAAGCGCCGAGTAGTCTGTTACATTCCCACAAAAAGTTGTGCCATAGTAATGTAAATTTCTCCCATATCTAGGTGAGGGGGCTAGGTGATTTTGTGAGTCTCCCAAATGCCATCGACTGTCAGACAGGTTCCACTGGGGACTTCCGTAAATGATCGGATTAGTCAGTTATCTTTTCTGACAGATGAGTCAATCCGTTGCATCGTTTGCTGTCGCACCTTTGCCGGAGCCAGGGGCAGAGCTGCCCGCGGTGCCGGGGCTCTCGGGCTGCCCCGGGCGGTTCCCCGCGCCGCGGTGCAGCACCATGGCCAGGGCCCGCCGGGCCGCGCCGGCCGCGCTTCAGCACCATGGACAGGCGCCTCTGCGGGCGGGGCCCGAGCCGCGAGCGAGGCCGGTCACTGCCACGGAGCAGGCACCGGACCGCCAAGCCTGACCTGGACACCAGCCTTAGAGACACTGGGCTGTTCCCTCTTGCCTGAATCAGTTCTACCTCTTTCAGGTTTTACTGGCCACTTCTGCTTGATACCCACTTGTTTCGCTCTCGAAGGTGGAGATTCTTCTGCTGAGATGTTGGTTTGAGCTTCATGCGGCATCCGTCTTGGGACCTTTTTCAGAATAAGCGTGTGATTTCTGTGCATTTTTAGCTGACTGTCCCTCCACAACTCTATTTGTAGAGACCTGCTGAGACTGAAACATCACCCAAATGCATCTCTGAGATGATTTATCAAAACATACTTTCTGAAATCCCGGTCTTAGTCTAGATAGAATATTTTAACTAATTTTGGATATTCTACTGCTCTATTATGGTTTCATAACCATCCTTCGGTATCTTTGTTTTTTTTCCTTGTCATTAATTGGTTATTCTCTGTGTCAGACTATCCCCTCTAAAGAACATGTAAGTGGATGATAGAGTACATCTTGCTGCCAGTCTTCCTTTCTCTTCCCTGTTCTGTTCTTTCCCCACCAGAGGCTTATTTTTTGAAGTCACAAGAAGCATACTCTTTGCACTTCAGATGCATATGGCAGTTTCTAGGATCACTTAATTCTTTTCAGGAAATCTTGTTTTGTAATTATTTAGGTATTAGAGCAAAAGTCAAGTTTATGGGATCCATAAGAATAATTTTGGTAATGAGCCCAATAATATTCCCCTGCCTCAAGGAAGGGTATTGTTTGTAATGTGAAAATACTCAAGTCAAGAAAAACAGTGACTTGGAATTAACAATGAATGTTCAAAATGCTCTTCTTAGTTTTTATCTGTTGTTATTGTCCATCTTGCTCTTGTTTCAATTTCAGGTGCCCTGAACGTATGTCATCTAATTGGAAATGAACTGAGGGAGGTTCATGACCTTTTAAATGATCACAAGAAACCACGGGGCACATGTCTGGTCATAAAACGTACTAGCAATCAAAATAAAGTAATTTCACACACATGTCTTAGACCATAGACATTTTAAATTAGGAAGACAGGTTGCTGTCTTCCTGATGTAAAGTGAATGTTATTCTCTTGACACAGTCTTTCTTCCTTTTTATATGCATACATTTGAACTCCAGAAGATTATGAGCTGCTGCAGCACACGCGTGTGTAATTCAAATTTCCAAACAAGCATGCTGGTGGCTAAGTTGAAGATTGCACTCATACTGGAAGTGAGAATGGGATTTATCTCACCTAACTGTAGCTGTCTAAAACTGAGTTGATCAAACTCCTAGGAGCAGGAAGCCTGTTGGGGTCAAAGGATAATCCAGGTATAAATATACTGGTCAGATAAAATCAGAGCATGGTGAAGTAATAATTATAGTATTTGTTTAAGGAGGAGTTTAAGGTGGTTCTTAAGACTGTAGACTTACTTTGATGGGCACATCAGATGGTCTGTCTCAAGCCCAAAAATCAGCAGATGAAAGTGTGGATCAAATGAAGAAAAATAAATGGAAAAAGTAGGAGAAGATGGTGTAGTCCTAAAAGTGTGAGTTGAATAGTCTAATGAGATTTAGAAAAGATAATTTACATATAATATCCAGCCAATCACTTGAAGCTGCCTCAGTATGAGAAACACAAGGTTAGTTTGCAAAGTGGGGTGGTCACTAGCAGTCCAAAGGTCTTTTCTGTACTTTATACTGTTCGGCATATATAGTAATCTGGAAAAAAAAAAAAAAAAGATTAAAAGGGAGCTAATGAAACTTTCTGATGATACTAATCTGTTGGTGGTATTGAAGATGATGGCTGACTAATCAGGAGATGTTATAAGATAGGTAATAAAATGATGGATGAATTCACCTTAGGAGTGAAGCAATGCATGTGTGAAAAAATTCACATTGATGGGCTCTTCGCTGACTATTTACATTCAAGATTGATATAATGTGATTGTAATAGTGCTATGAAACAGTACAGAATACAGTAAAATACTTCTTTATACTTTCCCAAGTACATCTTTCTAGCCTGCTGCTGCTCTTTTTGTAGGGCTTGGTGCTTTCATCTGGTACACAATAACGTATTTTTTTGTGTGCCCTGACAGTGTTTAATCTGCAGAAAATGCAAGTCTGCATCAGCTTTTAACTTCGAGTCCTGTGCTGTTTAGTACAAGCCAAAAAGATTATGGGTTTAGATCTAATTGTCTTCTACAGATCTGGTGTTTAGGTATGATGGCTGCTGTTTGCTGCGACAGTGGCTTGTATGATGGGGTGGCGGAGGAGCATGGTCTGTGAAGGGAAGGCAGAGAGAGGTTTTCATCTCCTGCAATGCTTCAAGTGCATGTGGCTTCTGAGTAAATCCTGTTTCTTGAAATCCATAAAAGGATTATTATTATTTTTTTTAGTAAGTGAATGATGATGCGGGGATTTCTTTCCCTTGATAGATTATGTCATGGATAGTGTGTGCAAATGGTTGCTTTTGGCTGGCAGGGTTATTTTCCAAGCAAGGCAACTACAATGCCATGCCCTCCTCACTGCTGCAAGCAGCTCGATCTCTCCTGATTCCCAGGGACATGCAGCTTCCTTTCTCCCTGACCTTTTGGAAGTGCACAACGTAGAACAGGTCTCTTCAGTTCGCCTTCCCAGCAGTGGTGAGGTGCAGTCGTACCTCAGACACGCAGCGTGTGACACATTCAGTTGTGCTGAACAATTGATTAAACCTTGTGTAAAAGTGTATGTGTGCTTAGCGTGCAAGTTTGCAGTTCAGCAGTGCGTTGTTTTGAACCTGCTACAGATGGTTGCAAGAGCATTTGATGCTGTTGTTAGCAATATGAAGGTATGGAGATTTTCCCTTTAAATCCAGATTCTTCCAAGATTTTAGGTGACCTGAGGTGTATCCTGTCACTACTGTATTGCTAAAACATCGCTAATATGGCTAAACATAGTTTTTCCTCATTTTTTTTCTGCATAAGATTAGTTTATAATCCATTTTTGAACCGTGGACTTTGGGAATCTTCTGTGTTTTGCACCACTAAATATTTTTTATATTGATATGTTTAGACATTCTAGTTATTAAACCACCTTTAGATATTTTTTTTCTGACTCTTCTTGTGTGAGCTTAATTTGCATCACACAACTATTGTCTGGTTTTATTCCAGCCCTTTATTTATTGAGTTCTTAGCTTTCCTAGAATAGAAAATAGAGCTTTAAAATTTGTTTTATAACATAATGTGATCTGGTAAATTTCATGACATGATTTCTGGTTAATAGGGTCTTCTCAAAGAAAGCTTCTAAGGACGGATGAGTGTTTAAAAAAGCATGTTTACATAAAAAAGCTCAGTGGTTTTAGTATGTACAGATTGTATTAAATTTATTTTGGAAAACATTGAGGATTATGGAATTTCATCCCATATGCAGTGCCTCAGAAAATGCCCAGGAATCCTACATTTGATAAAAATGCTGATCGCAGTCAGCTGGTTCTACTTGTCACTTAGTTAAAGGAGCTGCTGGGAAATAGCTGCCTGCACCCTAAGCTGTGCATGCAAGTATTAAGTGAGGTGGCTGGTAGCCACTTACATTTGTGCTTCTTCACTAGTGTAAATAAGAAGATGTATCTAACGAAAGAAATCATTTGCATGTAAAAGTAACTGCACGTTTGTTGTACTGGAGTGCTCCCGCCTGGCTTTTGTTGTATCATGTGCACCAACCAGCCCGTGTGTGGGAAGATGCCGAGTCATTTAATATGAAGTCATAAGAGAGGATCAGTCCAGACACTCATGTAGGTCAATATCTTGCCTCTGTGAACGTCCAGGAGCAGGAGCCCAGTGAAAAAAAGAAAAGAGGGCATGTAAAGCATCATCCTTCCCTTCAGATAACCTCCCAGTTTTGGCAGCCAGTTTAACTGCTTTGTGAACTGCAGAAATAATTTAGACAGTCATGTTTAGTGGTCACTGATGGGCTAGCTGTGTGGTTGGTTTTTCTTACCTTTTTTTTTTTTTTTTTTTTTTGTACACATATTTATATTTCTTCTGCATTGCTCCCTGATGCAATGAGTCTAGCAAATTACATGAGAAGGTATAATTTCTTTGCTTTGTGACTAGTGTAATTATGGCTTTTTTTTTTTTTTCCTCTCTCTCTGTGGACTGTATGAAGTGTTTGAAGTGTTGCTTGTTTGCACTCTTATCTATACTTGAAAATTATTTTAGTTCTAGGTCTAAAAGCTAAAAGGGACAGAACTTGCTTTACATTATTGTTTCATTTGTTTCCCTTCTCCCTACAAATTTTTCAGTTGTCATAATTATTTGAAATACCTATATTAAGACTAATGGATTACAATTATAACTACAAGCATAATGACCTACCTGTTGTAAAGGTGAAGAAGCTTACCTAGATGCAACATTAACAAATATCCAGAGAATGTCTACTCAAAGAATTCACCAGAGATGTGTCTTGATTTTAGTGACTGGAAAAGAAGGCAGCACAGATATATGAATTTTTCTGATTTTGTATCTTGATGTCAAAATCAGTAAACTCACTAATGCTCATAATTATTGCAGTTTCAACATTGTGTATACAAAAAATGTTTGACCATAGGATTCCTTATTCCCTAAGAAACCATGTTAGGTTCAGGTAGCTGCTTGTTTTGAAGTTCTCACAAACTGAGTGTTATAAGGGACTAAAATAGGATTTGCAGTTAATCAGTTTAGAATTGGAGCAGAAATTATTTTGTATCACCTAAACACTCACTAGGGAAGAATACAGAAGTTTTGTCAAGTTCTGTCCCTTTTGGCTTCAGCCAAATTTTGCCATCGAAATTTGTAGTTCCCCGCTCCTAGCCTAGTCTTTGATGTAGGATTTGAGCATCTGCTGTGAAACCATCAGTTTGGGGAGTTAATTAGTAAGGATTGTTTTTCTCCTTTAGTAGATTGGTTCCATTTTTTAAATCTTTCCTGGAGCAGCCCAAGGACCAGTTTAGTTGATCACTGAGGGCAGTTCAAACAGTTCAGCAGATAATTGTGTTTTTTTCTTTGGGATACAGTTCTTCAGTGGATTTGTGTTAGATACAGATTAAGGTTAAGATGCCCTCTAAAGAAGATGGGAGAGTTGCAGGACCTAATTTTTAAGAAAGCAGTACTTGGTTGTTGGAGGAGAAGGATGGTGAGTTCTAGCAGTGAGTGAGAACAGGTTCAGGGAGGGGTATGGCATTTTGTGACTGACCTCAAACAGAAAAATGACAGATGAGAGTAGTGATCTACATTCTAGGAGTTTATTCCCAGATATTTCCCAGTTGACCTGAGTTATTAAAGTTTTGGTATAATTAAACCCTTGCGTCTTGTCTTTATACCTCTGTCTGGGAAAAAGAAGTTTTACTCAGATGATCAGGAAATCCCACTGACAATATTACAAGTATTGGCATGTTCTGGGAGTTAATTATATGTTGGCAATACATAAACTAAACAAGCAGTCATCTAAAAATGCAGTTGTGGTTAGAATGCAGCAGAGTATACAGCACTTGGTGTATTTACGACAACGAGAAGACCTAACACTGGAACACTGCACACATTTCAGGTGTCTATATATTAGAGTACATTGATGAGTGGGCAGGCTGCAGAGAAGTCTTAAGGCTGGAAGAGATGCCTTAAAATGGAAGACCTGAAGAGCTCAATTTTTTTTTGTTTTCTACAAAGTCTAATTTTAGTCTGTAAGTATCTTTGTATACAGAAAATACTGGATAAGCAGAGACTGACATGTCAGAGAGAAGCATTATAAGATTTCTTTGGTAATACACTAGTAAATTTTTAGCGGAACTGAAGTATGGGGTTTTTTTTTAGAATGAGGACCACAATTATCAGTAGAGAAAGCTTCCAAGAAAAATAGCAGATTATCCATGCACTCGAGAGTCAGATGCCTTTCTGGAAAGCAGGTTGGCCAAATACAGCTCATGCTATAATCAAGTATAAACAGTTGGGCTCAAAATCATGTAATGGAAAGGTATTTAATGGCTTGTCATACAAACACAAGGCTCGATGAGATGACCTAATGGTCCCCCTGGTCCTTTAAGCTGAATGAATATATGAAAAATATCAGTAATGCAAACCAGATAGTCATCTTGAAAATAGAACGTATGAAAAACAAACATCATACTTGGCAAGGGTGCTACAAAACATAATTCAATGATACAGACAATTGTATTCACAGCAATCCAAATATCTGATTGGATGTGAAGTATGAGAAATCATAAGGAAAAGCATTTTTTCTTTTTTCCCCATTTTTTTCTTGTCTTTTTTTTTTCTTTCCTTTTTTAATTTTTTTCATGGTGAAGAAGTTTTGAAATACAAATTTCAAGAAGTAATTTTTTCATTCAGTTTTAAATTTTTCCATTTGCACTGGTCAGCATGGACTGTTTCTGCAACTGCCTACTTTTCAGAACTCAGGGGCATTCGCACAGATCTCCTGATTTCCAGTAGTAGTTGTTCAAATTGCCATCTTCCTCCAAAGAGGTAGCAGTTAACAGTGAAGATAAACCCATGGTATCTCGATCACTTACTGTTTGCAGTAGTTAATGCAATTTACTGCCACAGTGCTCCAGTCTCTCCTGGATTTTGAATATTAATGAGTTTAAAACTTTTCCCAGTATTACAATGGGTAGCAGACGGTAAAAGTGACGATGCTGCTTTTACTAACAGAAGCCTGTCTAGAAGCCAGTACCAAAAGGCAGCGTGGGTAAGAACAGGCTATGGCTGTGTATTTGTAGTAACACTACTTAAAAAATGAGAAGACATTAGCTAGGAATAAAAAGCACCTCTTTTTCTTCTTAAATGTGTGAGATAAATAAACAGACCAGAATTCTTTCTTTATAAGACTTCGGTCTGCTTATGTTAGGTCATTAACAGTTTTCCAGAAGGCATGTGTTCTTGAACATGAGCATCAGCATCTGGGAGAGGTTCTGCCCTACACAGAGCAGCGGCTTTCTCCTTTCTTCCGATGGGTGCAACAGGGCCTCTTCCGAAAGTGGAGGCCAGCAGGGCCACTGTTCCAGTGTCTGGCACAGAGTGCGATCAGGAACCAACAAATAGAACTGTGCACCATAGTGCCTGGACATATTTAACAGCAGGACATGGTAAACGTCAGTGTGTTTTCTCAGATATTTTTCAACAAACCATTTTTCTTTGTTGTGTCTCAAGGAAAGTAAGCAAGCTTGGTCCATAGGCTGTGATTTACTATGTTCAGTTGTTGGCCAAAATGTGAGGTTTAGTTATTTTGAGGGACTCCTAGATTTGAGAGCACTTGAAAAAGTAGCATCAAATGAGTTAGACTTTTTTAAGAATAGCTTGTAGCTTTCATATTAGTAGGACGTGTTTTTGTTATAACCGGTTTGGATCAAAACCCAGGTGATCATACTTTTGGAAAAGAGAAAATAAAAAATTCCTTACCCCAGTTCTTCCTCCAGTTTGGACCCTTTTTTTTGAATGAACTCTGACTTGAAAACCATCTGCATTACTCATTTTTCAATACAGTTTGAAAACTTAGCATCCATAAGCCATTTCTTTTTTCATCTTGACTCCTGTAGTATTTTTAACTGGTGAACTAATATCTAATTTTCCTCACTGGAAAGGGGTGCTGCAAAGAAAATATATTCTGGAATTTCTGGATATGAAAACTTCCCAGCTTGTCCTTCCTCAGTGGTCTGTAGCCATAGGGAAACCATACTGAGTAGTATAAATTTGTGGTCTCATAGCTACATCTAGCAGGGCTTAGTTCAGAGTTACTCTTTTTCCCTTGACATTTACCCACAGGGGAGGGAATCCAGTATGTAATCCTGACTCCCTGATAATTTTGTAATACGAAATAATTACAAAATGTCACTTAATTTGTTTACTGAATTAAAAGTCGGAGGGTATTTAAATATTCCTTGAATGTGCGTTTTCTGTGGCGGGCGCGAGCTTAGTTAACTGTTGGCAGTGCAGTGTAGCACACTAGAATCACCTCATCCTTAGAAGCAGTTGTCAGAAAAATATGGGCCTGCCTGGTAGAATGTATTAGCCCAATACATTGTCTCCATTTTATTATGAAGCTGCTGGGGAAGCTGTGATATACAGCACTGTCATTACAGATCTATTGTTAGAAGGGTTCTACAGTCTTCTGTGTGCTGCCATTAATTTATAGCAGTAAACAATATGTAGCCCTCCAACTGCAGCAAAGCAGAATCTTTTAATGAGGTGGATGTTATTACCACAATAAATCAGTGCATTCGTGTAATGTATAATTCAATGTGTGTATTCCCACTGTAACTTCTCTGAGTAAGCTGATAGTGTATCATTGTCAGTGCACAGCTCTACGGTTCTTTTTTTTTTTTTTTTTTCCCTAAGCTTTCTTTCATTTGGGGACTTTTTTTATTTGCTTGCAAATAAATGTGACATGTCTTGATAGTTGTCCTGTTGCAAGCTTCAGAAACCAACTGTAACAATAACAGCCAAAATCAATACTGTGGATTCTGGCTGTATGGATCTCTGCATGATACTTTATATTTTTTAAAAAAAAGAATGAAATCAATTCTAATTGGGTTTAGCTTTATATTCAAGGAATGTAATTCTGTAACTATTGATTTGAGCTATACTCATTTGGAGAGTAATAAAAATAGGGGCAGATAAAGAGAATACATAAAATGTTACAGAATCACACAGCACAACACTGTTTCTATTTTTAATTTATATAATTTGTCTACCAGTGACCTTCTTTCTTCTTTCTTCCCTCAAGCATAGCTGAGTCTTTAGGGAAAATCAGTACAGATGGAGATTCCAAAGTGGTTCTTGTAACAAAAGAGACTTCTTGGAGTCAGTTTCATTCTTCCCTGGAATAAATTTGCTAAATCAGATAAAAATCCTTTTATACAGGAACTACTTCTTTTAAAAGGTCATATTTCAAATTAGTGAACTGCAAAAATAGTAATTAACCTAAGATGTTTTCTTTATCCTACTGCAATGTGAAAGCTGCTCAAAGTAAAAACCATAAGATTAGGTCTTAGGTCATTCATAGATCTGATCTATCCTAGAAAAGAAAATACTTTGAAGCCTGTATGCCAACTTTCATGTGAGCTGCAAAGCAGCAGTTATTTGAATACTAATAATCAGAATAGCAGACATAATTTTTCACTTGAACTATGCTTGTATTAGTGACTGGGTTACTGATATTTTTTGTTCAAGACTTTTCAAGCTTTTGTTTACCTTGTAGTGTGTTCTTACGTATATTTATTCTTGCAGAACAGAAAGAAGAAAATATTTTTACGTGTTTATTCTTCAGTTATACTTGACTGCATCCACTGTCTGTACAGATGAGCATCATTTACATTAATAATATATAAACAGTGTGCTCAATATGTATACCCAGTGGTATCACATATATGTTCTGCATGTATATGCAAAGATATTTTAGACCTGTGGAATGACTAAATTAGCTTTTGGGTTTCTCAGTGATTTTGTATGACTTACACTTTTTCCCAAATCCTTTCTGTAAAAGTCTGCTAAAGAAAAACACAACTATAGATATCAAAATATTGTATTTCTTACATTGAAATAAATCCTTGGGTGTTTATGTGGTAGGTGAGCACTGAACGAAGAATAACATTGTTGGTGAAAGCGTGATAGACTTTTTTAGTCATACATGTGTTATTTGCTTCTTTTATATCGATGTTCTTATGTAGAACAACTGCTATTTCATTTGTCCATTTCAAAGTTTTTTTATCCATTATGTAAAACTTGTCTTGGGATAAGTATATTGACAGCACAGAAACAAGAATAGTAATATCAACATTCCAAGTGCGCTGTTAATATTATTCCACCCTATTGGTCACTATTCCACACACACCACACACACACCCCAATATCCAAAGATGTTTATCTTTGCTGCTTACCATAGCGCATTCAACATGCAGACATAACCACAGGCACACAAATCAGCAACGCTTTGTCCAAGGCATTTCACCGAGAAGTGGTTTTTAGCTGGTTACTTTAATCAGCAGTAAATAGAAATCAAGCTGATATGAATGCAGAAGAGACTTTTTTTCCAACCAGCTTTATGTGTGTAGTGGAGTCCTGGTTTACAACACACAGATCTGTTCAAGTACCTAGAGTATCCAACATCTGCTTTTGCAAAACATCAGACCCAGCCTTCTCCATGCAGGCTGCTAATTCTGGTTACCAAAAAAAAAGCAAAGGGAATATAATGTGATAATGGGTCATGTTATCTTTATTTACTTAATGTATTTATTTTTACAAACCTTGTAGCCTATTGGAGCTTTGAATCCAAAGAGAGCAGCGTTCTTTGCCGAGAGATATGAATCATGGGAAGATGATCAGGTTCCAAAATTTCACTATGGCACTCATTATTCAACTGCAAGTTTTGCACTCACGTGGTTATTAAGAATTGTAAGTATATCTTTCAAAAATGCTTTTCCTTTAAATGATAATGAAAGTAACAAACAGCTAGGAATGAATAAAACTCAATGGCACAGGAGAGTACTGAAATTTTCTACTAATTGTAATCAGTAGCGTAGAATAGATGGATTCGAAAGTTCAAGCAGAAGGTTTTAATTTTTATGGTACAGCCTTTTCAAATCAGTAAAGCTTTTTCTCCATAAAATTTGGTTTTTAGTGTACATTCTTATGCTAGTTTAAACATGGTTAATTTCTTGCATGTTTTCTGAGTGGACACCATGCACTGAACATTTGTGGTTCTTTATGAATGTATTTAATTTTCACTTCCTAATGGTTGTAAATTAGTTGGTTTCTGATGATCATGAAATTCTGTGATGTAAAAAATTAATTTTTAAAACTCTGCTGCAAATTCATATGGAAGTAACTTTTGAGATGCTACATACTAAAAATACATTGGTTAAACAATGCACTTTTCTATAAAATTGAAAGGTGATTTATCTCCTAGAAAGTAATTTCTTTGGGAAAGCATTAGCAGCACATCATTAATTAAAGCTTGTTAGAACGTACAAGCATACATAAATCCTTGAAGTAATTTATAGTGCTTAGCTAATTTCAAGCAATTATCCACTAATATGTGCTTAAGTGTTCTTTAACTAAGAGGAGGCTTTTAAATCTTTCAAACATTTTTCTTTTCTAAATCATAAATTACATACTAAACAATAACAACCCCAAAGTTATCGATATTAACTCCTACCGTTTATAATTAATAGATTACCTTGAATAAAATAAAATGCATGTATTATTTTTGCTACATGCCAGTTTAAAAAATATCTAAGGTAGAAATACTGAGCTGTCATATGTTTTCAAGAGCAACTTGTGTCACAACTGACTGTAGCTTCTCCTCCAGCCTGTAATTTTTTTGTTTGTTTGTTTATATTTGCTTTTCTTTATCTAAATATTTATGCATGGAGTAGGAATAAAAAGCATTTATTGAAAAAATAAGCATCAGTTTGTATTTTGCATTCTTGGATAATAGAATTAAGCCTTTGCAATTAATCATGTGTCTGCCAGAAGAGTAGCATCATTAATAACTAAACCCCAAAAGAATAATAAATCCCCTTTTTCCCCCTAAAATTCCTGTTTTTAATTAATCTTTTTATGTGTATTTAGGAACCCTTTACAACACTTTTCCTAAATCTACAAGGTGGGAAGTTTGATCATGCAGATAGAACTTTTTCATCTATTTCAAGAGCGTGGCGCAATAGTCAGCGTGACACTTCAGACATCAAGGTAAAAACTTTCCTGAAAGGTGTTAACATGTTTTGTATGGCATCTGCCTTTATTGTAGCTGTGATCATAAGACTGCAGGTTATGAACAAGGGAAAGAAGAAGACTAGGAGCTATCCTGCCATTTGGGAAAAGATGCAAGTAAGATGACATATGTTTTTACTTCTGTTAGAATCTTTCAGTGAATACTTTTGTAAAACTTCAGCAAACATTTCGTTTTTAGCCCCAAGACTGAAATATGGCAAAATTGGCCTTTGTACTACAGGTACGGTTTTCACTGTCTGCTCATCTGCACAGGTTTTAAGCCTTTGAAAAGTCAGAAGAAGCTGGTATAGATTTTTAGCCACTAAGTTTCATGAATACTCTGTTCATGCTTCTGCCCTGCTCAGATAAGACTGTTGCAGTTATATTCCTATTACTTTATGTCATTTTGGCTCTAGGCATCCAATCTCATTTTTTGGCAATTTCTGCAGTGGCCTATTTCCTTGTTTGACTGTGACAAACAGGGGAAGCCAGCTGTGCTAATTTAGGTGCAGGAAGGGCAAAACCTAGTCTTATCATGAGGAATAAACAGGGGATAAAATGCTGCGAGGGAGATCTGGAAGCAGCCTCCAGAAAGACTGTATACGGGTAGAGAAACAAAGGGCTGCGGGAAGCCAGTGTCTGAGGATACCGAGCTGAAGCAGAGAATTTAGCATGGTATTGAACCTGTCCTAACAGGGGTGCTGGGCCTGGGGACTGGCCAGTGGGCAAGAAGTAGATGAGAATAGAGGAGAAATTAATTTGGTGATCAGTCATTGTGTAGAAAGCGACCTAGAATGAAGTGGGTCAAGAAGCTAAGGCAGGAGCAGATGGAAGTTCCAAGGGGAAAGGTTTAGGCAGGTAGGCAGTGAAGGAAGGAATGAGGTAAACAAGTCAAGTCTGGGATCTGAGGAATATTTTGAACTGGGGAGGAGAACAAAGGAAAGCAGGATGCTGGCAGTGGTGGGAAAGCCTTGTTGACCTCCAATATAATGAGTAATATCAGAATTGTTTGTTGGTTGTTTTTTTTTAATGGAAGGAAGGGTGGAACAGTATGGTGTAAAGAGAATCAGAGGCTAAGTCAAGAATGTCATGCAACTAGCAAGAGACATATGTAACATGAAATCATTCTATAACTTTATTCATAGTAAGGAGACAATTAAGGAAAGGATTGAACTGCAGATTAATGGAATGAGATAATTGTCAAGTGATAGTGCTAAAAAAGGAACATCTATCTTGCATCTGTGAGTCCCCACCAAAAGGATTGATGGCAATCAGTGACTGGTGGGACTAATACCACTTATAAAAAAGATATAATGTCTATATCAAATTGGGAAAGAACAATTTGGAAAACACAAACACATTAGATTTTTTCAAAATGACTGATCGTTATGAGCTTCATTCTCTTGTACCTACAAGACTGGCAAAAAAAAAAAGAAAATCAGAGTGCTGCTCTGTTTTTGTTTGAGAAATGGAGGAGAAGGGTAGCAGTGGTAGACAAATGAAGTATGAAGTTTTTAAAAGAGAAGAAAAAGAGACCCAAGAAATTATGAGCTGAGTTTAACTACAATTCACAGCAAAATACTTATGCAAATAATCAGACCATGTTTAAGTACTGGGAAGATAACAAGGAGACAGGCAAATGAAACACATATTTATGAAGAAGAGATTATGTCAAAGCAATCGCAGTTTCTGATGAGAAAAGGTAACAGACCATATAAGCAGAGAAGAAGCAGATGATGATCTTATTTTTTGACGTTGTCTCATGAGTGAACTGGGAAAACTTGGTCTAAAAGAATCTGCTGTCCTTGGAGAATAGTTACTGGGGGTTCGTTATTAAAACTGAAAGATGTATTGAGTGGAATTCTCCTGGATAATAACAGGTTAGGCCTCAATTTCTGTTGATGTTGGATTGGAAGGTACTGGAAGCGTAGTGGAATTGGACGCATTTCTTGCAGAAGGGAAAAATTATTTGAGAAAGGTGTTAGATGAAATTTTATTAGGGAAAAGTGAGAACTGTAATCTTCATGCAGATTCTTGTAGAGTTAGGCAAAACTATAACGGAACAATCTGCTATCCAAAAAAAGAAGGTGTAGGGTTGTAGTACATTGCCAGTGCATGTGAATTAACAATATTGTGGTAAAACAAAAGGTGAGTAACATTTTATACAAGATACATGAACAGGACATAGATAACTTTCAAAATGTATAACATAAATCTCAGCTCTGGAACAATGATAACAATGCAACATCTTGAAAATGAAATGCAATGAAAGACTGAGTAGTACCATCAGTCTAAAAAATGAGAAGACTGGGAGGAACCTGAAGACTTCTATTACATAGAGACTGCTCCAAGAAAGAAACAAAAAAAATCTGCCTATGCTGGATATACTAAGAATTAACAGACTTAAATATCTGGGAGATTTTGATTAGATGTGAATACAACCTTTCTAACAGAACAACTAAACTCAATGAATGTTTCGCTGGCAATTAGTGTAGGGAGGGTTTTTCAGAAATACTTTGATATTGTGTGGAAAGTGGTGTAGATGCAAGTTGGCCCTGCCTTTAGAGGCACCCATCCTGTTAGGGGTGGCCTTTTGAAGCTGCTTGCAGCTTTCTGAGTCGGTGAATTGCCGTGAATTACATCCTATTGCTGTCAAGTGTCTGAGCGAGTATTAAGATTGTTTAGAGGAGTCTGTTCATGAGGCTGGATGAGCAGCCAGGAGGGAGGATGAGATAGGATTTCATAGGACATGCTGAAAGAATTAGGAAAGAAGTTTGAGAATGCACAGAACCATCTTTGTTGGAAATACCTGTATTCACAATATTTCACTATGGCTGTGGAAACCAAGTTTCCTGATATTCTGTGTTCTCTCTACCTTGCAAGTGTTTCTGAAATGCATGGCTGCAGTGTCCCATACGCCTCTAGAAGTTTTCTACATGCAGAATTGCTACATGTTAGCTTGCTAGTCAAGTGCTTGAATGTCTTTAGTTGACGAACGCATCAAAGAGCCTAAATAAAGTCATTATTATGTGCTCCTGTAGTTAATGGTAACATCATACTGTATACATGCTTGTAAATAGAATTATTTACTAGATAATTTAAAAGAACATTAAATTAGATGTTGCTCTCACAGTGAAACTAATGACAGGAGCCTTACTTAAATGGAATGTTTTGTGTTATTGTTTTCATATGTCATCAATATGTGCAATTGAAGCAGTAACTTCCATGGGAGACGACCCATGGCTGGCTCGTTTGTTTTCTTTACCCATCTTGCATGATGTATGTGCATGTGTGCATGCATGTGTGTATTCAGGAAGGTAGGAGGAGCAAGATGGGGAAGGAGTTAAGTGAGCACAGATCCCTCTGGTTTTAATCCCTGCCAGGGGAAATGAGGAGTTTCCAATGTTTATTCTTCAGAGTTCCTTTCCCACCTGCTTTACAGCCAACAAATACCGTGAAACACAACACCCATAAGTTTTAGACTTGTTCCCTGTAATCTTGGAGTATCATTTGCTGCAATCATTTTATGATTGCAGTTTCTCATGGTCTTTCCTGAGAGACACATCATTCGCTGTCACCTAAGAGTACAACGCTGTAGCCCAGCAAATGCCATATTCTGATTCCAGTTGAGTTCTGAAACGACTTCCTTGTAATTCTGCACTGGAAAGATGCTTTCTGCATCTCTGGGGTCAAAGGGACGATGTCTATAAAATTAAAGGGAAGGAAAGAAAGCCTGTGCCAACTACTGTCATTGATGGAGCTCTTAACATTTTTAAATTCTACATTAATAAAGAAACTGTGTATAGAAAAGCTGTCTAGTTTGTACCCATCTCCTTTTCAATAGATTAAAAAACCCAGAAGTAATGTTTTAACCATCTTGTGTGGTAATGTACTAGAAATACTTGAGGTCAGCAAAACAAACTTTTTAAAAAATGGATAGCTTTATGTTCTTTTAATTATTTTCAGAACTTGGGAAGATTTTGCTTACTGCAAGAGCTAGTGTGATTTCCTTGAAGTTTGCAGTTTGAAAACTCTAATACATTAATGATTATACAAAGGTTATTCGTAAGCCTTTGACTTCTAATTTATTAGGTTTTTTTCTATTATCAACAGGGTGTGGGACTATCTTAATTTGATCCAAGAGTTTGTCCAAAACAATATGCGATTTTCCTTTTAGCTCATGTAAGAATGTATTGTGTGAGCACAGCTCATGTCTGTCTGTGAAGACTATGCAGTTGCATGCAAAATTGAGATTTTTTTTCTCATGTCATTTTTACAAAAATTAAGCACTTGATGGGGGGTTTACTTTTTTCACAAAATGTGTAATAAGTGTATTTTCTTATTGAAGAGACATTGTCATGTCTTACAGTGTGTTTATTACATATTTTAAACTTACATCTTCTGTACGCCTGTTGTAATCTAATGCTAACAGAATGCAACTGCCATATTGGAGAAGGTGTTTTGTTTTGAGAACATTTTTCATTGTCAGGTGTACATGGAAATTATGCAGAGCTGAGATTAAAAAAATAATAAAATCAAGCAAATAATAAGAGCATTTAAGTAAAAAATGGCCTTTTAGAATGTCTTCGTACAGAGTTCTCTACAATATGTCCTAACCTTTGACTTCCATGGGAAACAGCTTTCTGTCTTTAAAAAAATTCTGAGATACATCCTGAATGTTTTACTTGTAGCAGTCAGTTTTGACTAAGTGATGAAATACTTCAAAGCATTGATAAATACATTAAAAGCACTATTTTGTAAGTAGGCTACATTTTTACTGCTCTGTCTAGTATTTTTAGCAGATTCCTTAACTAAATTCCTCAATATTTCTGCTTCCCTTTCCAGTGTTTCAGGTGGGGTTGATATATTGCTTTTTGGACTGAATAATAATTGTTTTTAAAGTTGAAAATATTTGCTTGTGTTAAGGTATTATTATTTTCATTGAGATCTTTTTGAGGTTGAGCAATCTGTAACTAAGAAGAATGGCTTAGTATTTGATTTAATTATGAAACTATATATTTACAGGTGTTTGTTCTGCTGTGGGTGAGTATTCTGACAAAAGTAATCGGCTAAGTTCGAAGTTCATTTGAAATATTAATCCATGTTTTTATTTCAACTTTGCATTTTTCTTGTGCACTTGTTGTGAAGCAGCTGCCTCCTTCAAAGATGAATGCAATTCTAGGTGTGATGGGGGGCTGCCACTTCCTTAAGTGCAGGAAACACTTGGCCCTTTTGAAGACAATGTAGAGTTTGTTTGTGATCAACAGTAGATTTACTTGGGGAGCAGCCTTATGAAGAAGAGAATTATTTTAGCTATAAAAGTTATCTTTGTAATTGAGATGTGGGGAACAAAAATTATTTCAGGGGAGTCGCTAGTTCATTAAAGACTTGAGATAAATTGAATGACTTGAGGGAGGAATCTCTTGAAAATGTAGGTATAGTTGGACATGGAAATGGCTTTGCTGTAGTATCTGACTGTCCATATCATTCAATCTATGGCAAACACAGGGTAAAGACTTTATTTCTCAAAAAGTGAAAGGGTTTTAAGCTTTACCTTGCATTTCTGATGGGCTGAGAACACAGATGTAGTCGGCTGTGGTGGCTGATTAAATATTAGTGTCTTTGACCATAAGATCTCTGCATTCCTGTTGATACCTCTATCATGGATGAAAACCTAGCAGTTTAATCCATTGATATATAGAAATACAACGGGTTTGGGAAGCCAATTTTAAGACCTTGAAAGTGGCAGGCCAAAGTGAACGGTATTGTACCATGATGCATGGGGAGTAGGGGGCACAAAGGAAAAAGAAAAAAGAAGGGTTTATTCCTCTTCCAGCTGAAAAAAATTGTGAATTTTTGGAATCATTGAACTGATTACAGGAAGTCATTTCCCCTTGGGAATGAACGTAGTTAGTGATACTTGCTGTCCTGAGATTATTGTTAATCTTAGTTGGAGGCACCGTGTATTACCAGGAGGACTAACATGAGCTGGTTTTGGAAGCAGCTCTCGTTGGCTGGTATCACTTCAACAGAGAAAGCTAAAGCATATGTGTGGTCACAACCAATCTTTGTCAGCATCCTGTGAGAGCCTTGGATCAATGATCAAAGCAGGAAACTAATGTTGCACTGTAGTATAACCTTTCGTTGAACTTTTCAAATTTTGATTTCAAGAGGTGATACGTTGCATAAAATTTAATTTCCTAGTTCTCTGTAATCATTTATTGAAGCAATGCAAATTAAAAATCCTTTGGAAGTTTGCTAGTATCTCACTACCACTCTGGCATTGTTATTTACTGGATGGCTCAGCACTGTTGCATTTAAATGATTAACCGTGTGTTTTGAAGTTAAATCTTCTGCACTGAAGAATATTAAATATATTTCAATTCTGTCAGACTACCACTTAGTACCTTTAAAGTCCTAGACAGGCATGACCATTAACTCAGTAACTTAGTTACTTCTTACTGCACATTATTTGTGCATACAATCCTGGTTAGTTTTGTTAATACCATATAAAAAGCCAACATGGGTAGCCTGATAGTGTTCAGTGGAAAAACAGTTCAGTCTGAGCCTTGGACTAAGTTCTGGAATACAGAAGTTAAGTCTGTCCTTGTGTGTTGCTGTTCTTCTTTGAAGAGTGAGTACATTTGCACATGGTCAGGAGCAGCTGTTATTTCTGGTTTGGCAGCCAACCTGTTGTGAGAAATCTGTTTATCATAATGTTTACAACACCATAATTGTTACCCATGTTGCTCTTTGCATGTATTACCTCTTCTGTGAGTGTAGTACTTTGCTGATTTTTGGTGGTTTTTTTTTTTTGTTTGTTTGTTTTTTTAATATATGTACAGTTTTTCAAGAGTGTTTGAAATTCTTACGCTGTCCTCCAAACAGCTGTGTTGCCTTCTTAGTGTCATCTGGATTTTTTTTACTGCACCATGTATGCCAGGTCATTAATGAGATTATTGACTGGTATTAGGAGCAGGGCAGACCCCATTACCATGTCCTCCCAGTGTGACAGGGAGCTATTGATAACTGGTCTTGGAATATGGATTTCCAGCTTGGGTACTCCCACATTATTGTAACCTAATCTCATCTCCATTTCTCTACTTTGCTTATAAGAATGTCACGGGAGACTGAGACAGTCTCAGAGGTCTTTCTCAAAAATGAAGCAACATCTTACTCTTTTTCTTTTGCTGCCTACTATTGCAGCTACCTTTTGAAAAAGAAAATTGGATTGGCCCAATAACTGCTATAATGTGAATATTGTCTTGGGCTTCTATGAGTGAACTAAAGTGGATATCTGGTGTATGTAGACACTAGTAAGATTGTGGGATAATGGGTTTGGCCAGCATTCTACAGGAGTGTCCTTGGAGGGAACAGCTCGGCAAACAGGAAAATGCTAAAAAAAAAAATAATAGTCATGATTTCCTTATGAATAGGATACTGAGATTAAGAACTCAATCATAACAAGTGATAGTCACGGGTCCAAAATGATGTCTCAAACTGTAGGCTGTAATAGAGAAAGAGCTCTGAAAGTAGCCCTCTGTCTTCTCAATTTTCATCCATTTTCTAATTCTTTGCCTCTAAGTCATGTCTGTGCTAATGACTAAAGCTGATCCTGGACAAAAATGTTTTTGATACCATCAGCTTATGGAAACAGTGCCAACTTTGAACTAGAGTTAGCCTGTGCTAAACCAAGGATTCTGCTGGCCATAGGAAATTCTCAAAATCTATTTGAAGCTATCATAGTGCTGTTTTTCAAGTTCTGTAAATTGTTCTTAAAAGGAGTAAAGAAAACGTTGGGTATAAGTACGTAGTATTTAAGAAGATTTATTGAGTTTTGGTGCCATGACCTCATAATCAGACAGTGGCATTAAAATATAGCTAAGGCATCTGACTAACATTATTGAAATAGTTAAAGGAATAGTTGCAGTAAAGCAAAAGCAAAATTAAATCATTTAATACATTGATCTCATCAGACGGATGCTCAGATAATTGTATAATGGGCCCATGTACCTCAGTCTTTTACTATTTCTTTACTTTTCTTCCTTTCCAGTACATATTTTGAGTGAAATAACTTTCAACGCTAACACAACTAAGAGGCATCCAGGCTAAAGTTTTCAGCTCTGAGTTTCTAAAGGTCTATGCAAAACGTTCATTTAAAAAAATATCCATTGTCGCCTGATAAAGGAATGATAGAGAGATTCAGTTATAATATGTCCTGTAATGGCATATCTCTTTCACACGCTTTCTCTGAAAGAAGCACATCCAGGGAAACTTTATCCTAGTATCCACAGGAATTACTGGGTCCTTTTTTCATAGGAGTGTTGAACCTGTTCCTGTCTGTGGGTCTTGATATATTTTATCCAAACAAGCACAAACCCTGTGTGGAAAATCTTTGCTATGGTAGACAAGTTAGTTCTGTAGTAAAATATAAACAGAATATATGACAATTTTCAATACTGGCAGTGTTGCCTGCAGCCATGGGTGTTGCTTACTTTAGTGACTGTTATGTGGATTACTAAGTTATTATTGGATCACATGTATTCAGTGTGGATTTCTTCTTTCTAGCATGAGATTCTTCAAGTCTTTAAGAGGACTTGAGAATCTGGACCCCATCGTTGAACTTTATGGGCAGTAAACATTAAGGTGGGCCTTGAGAAAATTCTGTTTACCTAATAGTCAGCTTTTGTATGTTTGGAAAATGTTATTAATAGTTATAACGTTCTATGAAGGAAAAAAAATATCCTTCTCTTCAAGTACTAGAACAGATGATGCTTTGTCTCCTACGGGCTTGCTTCTTGCAATTGATTGACTTGTCAAAATACCTGTAAACCTCCAATTAAGAATTTCTCAGTGATGGGACATCTGTTGTGCTGCCTTCTCTGTGTAGGTTCTGTGGAGTCCGCTAAATCTGTACTTAACGCTGCACTTACTGGGCCCCTCAAGACACACACATACAATGGCTCTGCTCACCTGCTTATTGTTTTTTAAATTTGTAGGAACTTAGGTATCTCTATAACCTGCTGTAAAGTTAGGCTAGAATTGACCAAGAAACTTAAAATGTTTTTGGAGGAGATGGAGGTTGCTGTAGATGGGCCAATGAGCACTGATGAGCTGCAGGATTGAGTACAACCAGTTGAAAGAGGTGGTATGTTTAAACATTGGTACTAGAGACAAGAAACTCCGGAGTTCCACGCTGCTGGAACATTCAGAAACTTGAGGATGACAAATTTCTTGACTTTCTTTAAAATACAGATTAAAAAAAAAATACAAGCTCTGCAACATGGCAGTTCATGGTTATTGAAACAGGCTGCTTAACATAAGCATGCTTAGACACCCTGTAACCCGATAAGCTTTTCTACATATGCTTTGCATTGTTCTATACTTCTACATCTAATAGATGGGAGTTTCAAAGGAATAAAGTTGCTGCCAGACTGGCAACATTACCTTTGTATAGGAGAAATTTCATGTCATATTAGTAGCAAGGTCAAAGATGTCCAAGAGCAATGACTAGCAAAATTCAGAAGGGGGTACTTAGTCATTCAGATTTTTAACCATAATGTGGTTTAAAAAAATGTCTGGTGTAGCAAAAGTTTTAACATATTTAGGATGCAGGTCTTTGGTTTTCATGAAAGATTTGTTTTTCTGTAAAATTCTGCCAAGATCCATAACAAAGAAATATTTCTCCGAGTTGAAAAAAAAACACAGTTTCTAAATTCAGTCAGATCCAGCTAAGGTAATCTGTGGGAATCGCAGCAGTTAAAAATACGGACATCTGGGTGTATGGATTGGAAAATTCCACCCAGTGTCTGTGGTCTACTTCTTTTATACCCAGCCATAATTGTATTAAAAATGAAACAAACACTTTTAATATTGGCTCAAAAACTTTGTGTAGCTGTTGAATAGTAAACTTAAAGTAAGTTATTGACAAGTTTGCTGAAGTCCAAAGGAGAATGACCAGAGGTCATAGAAAATGAGACCAGTGATATAAAGGTGAAGGGTTTAGGTAGTTTATTTTGCAGAAAAGAAGAACAAGGACAGAAACGTAAAGTGCTTTGGCAGTGGCAGTTCTAATGCTTTTGCCCTGCTGGGGATTTTGCCTAGCGGGTACCACGCACTTTGTTTCATGGAATCATAGAGCAGCCCGGACTAAAGCAACCTTGAAAGGCCACGTGATCCAACCTTTCACATGGCGAGGTTACTTAGCACCTTGTCCAATCCCATCTTGAAAAACTCCGGTGATGGGGACCCCACCACGACCCTGGGGAGGTTGTTCCAGTGAACAATTATTCTCACTTTCAAGAATTCTTTCTTGTATCGAGCTGAAGTGTGCTGTATACTCCCCGTTGCAGTGTGCTGCCATGCCAGCCGTGGTGCTGGGGTGTGTGCTGTCTGTCCTTGGTGCAGGGGGTGCAACAGTGGTGTGGAGGGACGCTAGAAACGCGTAAGATCCCCATCACGGGAAACTTTAAAAGAACAAGGCAGAGAAACACTTTCAAGAATACATGCTTGTAATTCTCTGTGAATGGAAAGGTGGAAAAGGTGACCTTTCAAGGTTTCATCTAGATATTTTTATGATTCACTCCAGTCCTTTGCACCCCCAGATAGTTTAATAAAATGGAGGAAAGGAATGTAGTACAATGTGTACAACTTGTTCCCTCTTTCTTTGTCAAATCATCCTGAACTGTGTATTAACGTAGTATATAAATATGGTCAGTAAATATCATTGCACACTTTTACATATGTCCTCAGTAAAAAGGAAGATAATTTTGTGAATGTATAACCCACGTATTATCTAACAGGACTTAAAGTGCCTTAGAGACGCATTTTTTTATGCAATAAAGTATTTACTTAAAATCTACTTACTAATCCATAATGAATCAACTACTAATTGTGATTATCATATATTTAATTAATCTACTAAATAGATGGATTTTTAATAATTTTATTTGATTAATTGTAAATTACTGAAG
Source organism: Microhierax caerulescens (assembly GCA_035590215.1). Taxonomy (NCBI): domain Eukaryota; kingdom Metazoa; phylum Chordata; class Aves; order Falconiformes; family Falconidae; genus Microhierax; species Microhierax caerulescens. Next base: position 15,875,090 of record JAVJGJ010000001.1, on the reverse strand, counting down.
ATTTTAATATTTTTCTTAAACTAGGAATTATTTGAAAGATAATCTCTTAGAACTTTAACAGGATGATCAGACACTGACAAAATTAATTTCTTTGTTAATTCAATTTAGAATTGTGATGGAAAGCTGCTGAAGTATTTTTCTTACAAGTTGGGAGAATTTCAGGCAGTCTTGAGGCAATTTCTTAGTTCCGTGAGAAGTAACACACATATAGCAGATGGAGGGAAATTCAAGGGTACTTAGAAATTAGACTTCCCCACAGTCATGAAAATGATTAATTTGAAGTGTGATAAAAAATGAAATTTGAATTAATTTAATATTTTTGTGTGTATTTTAATGAATATTTAATATTTTTGAATGCTACTGAAGTCCCCTAAGAGAGGAAATGAAGTGTGGCAATATGAATAAATACCTAGATTTCTAATATGCATTTGTATTATTTTGTTTGACAGGTTATATATAGGCTTAATATCATTTAATGTTATTGTCAAATAATTTAGTTTGAAAATCTGGTATCTTATGTTTTGATATGCTTAGGGATGTGTCACTGTTTCTAGACACCTTTGCAGATCATATAATTCTGCTTTAAAATGCATCTGTCTATTATTTAATAAACAAAAGGACACAATAACATTTCATTACAATAAAGAAACAAAGTATCTTTTATAGTTGGGGTTTTTTTTAATGCATTGTGGCAAACATGAAAATAAATTATCAGTGTTAAACTGACATTCTTTTGATATCACTTGTTTGTAAAAGAATATTTTTAGTGAAGTTTCCTTAGGAATCATTGTTTCCATGTGGTAGAGGGCAATTTTTCTTAGAGAAAAAACGTATTTTCATTATATGCAGAGTTTTATAAGCATTTTAGTAAGAATCCTGATATGGCAAATTTTACCTTTAGGGTTTTTTTTATAAATACTGTGTGTTAGATTCATGTTGATATTCACTGTGAGGTTGTTCATCAGTTGTAATGAAATCAGAACCATGGTAGGAGTAGTGAAGTATTCCTTATCATGTCTGTCTTTGCCCTGTAGAACTGGGGGATTCCAACAGAGGAATTCCTGAAACTAATTTTCAACAGGATTGTGCTAAAGCAAGAGCTTCAACAAATCATGCAGATGTTTTCGCTTTTCCATGAAATCATATAAACAAAAGAAATGTGGGACAATTTTACCATTTCTGAACATGTGCTGAGTGCGTAAAATTTCAGAATGGATTCAGTAGAATTAGAAGTATGAAGGCAACCAAAGTGGTTAGTCAGCAGGGAAGACCTCCAGAGGGAATGAATTTAAATTGACTAGAATGCTTTAGCTTGCAAAAAGAGACCGCTGAAGAGGAACGTGATGATACAGGTCTATGGAATCCAGAAGGGCGTATACAAGAATGAATAAGGAATTAATATTTACTGTTTCTCACAATACGGGTACTAGAACCATCCACTGCAACTGTTAGGAAGCAGTTTTAGACTAGCCAAAGGAAAAACCTCTGTAGGTGAAGCTACAGTGAGGAACCCATGGTTAATGATTTTAAAACTGAGAAGCGCAGATTAGTTCAAATCCCTTTGACTGTAAGAAGCTGACAGAATGTCTGTGGAAAGACTCTGTTTGCCCTGTGTTAGTCTTCCAGTCCTTGTTACTGGTCCATGTGAGATACTAAATGGTCCTTCAGCCTGGGCCCTTGTGGCTGGGCCTGCATCGTCATGTGGTATTTGTGTGAAACCACAAGGAACTCCTTCCCCTGCTCCCCGCTCCCCCCATTCCCACCCGCACACCCCCCCCCGCACACGCACACCTACGCACCCACACCTACGCACGCACACCTACGCACGCACACCTACGCACGCACACCTACGCACGCACACATAGCACACGCACGAGCACGCACGCG
>JAVJGJ010000001.1:15860105-15873103 GCA_035590215.1 Microhierax caerulescens | reverse complement strand
CCCCCCCGCCCCCACCCCCACCCCTCAAAAAAAAAAAAAAAAAAAAAAAAAGCAAGCAAAAAGTGCATTAAATAATTTTTTTTGACATTTTGACATAACATAATGACATTAACATTAATATGTTAACTCACGTGAGTCAGCAGCTGCTGTCTTAGTGTCTATGTATGAGATGTAAATATTGTAAGAAAAGAGACGACCCCAGAAACAGAGTTGAGGAGGACTCTTAAGGACTGCAGTTACCAAATGCATAAATAATGTTTATAAACTTGATTAAATATTTTATTATCAGGTTTATTTGCTGGTTTTAGGAAAAACTGTTGGCCTTGAACTAATGTCATTTTCATCTGTATAAAGCCATGTAAAAGCACTAAATACTACTCAGTTAGAATGGCCCAGTGTATCCATTTGCACTCCCTTTTCCCTTGTGTAAATGCTGGCACATGGTCAAGGTAAGAAAATCAGATAATAAAGAAGCTCTTTTTATAAAAATGTATTATGGTGGCAGTGAAAAACTTTCTGAAAACTCATTTCTGGAGTAATGAAATAACGTTTTATGAGAAGTTTCTAATAGTCAAACTAACAGAAGTTACTGATAACTTTTAAGTTTCCAGGCAGCATATTGTTTCTGTGTAATGTAATGAAAACAATGTGTGTTCTAGAAAGCCAAATGTTTTCTGATCTTAAAAGAAACTAATGAATAGCTGTACAGATATATATATATAGATACAGATACATAAAACCAACAAACCATCAGTAACATATGTAATGAGCTTATGTTTTAAGTATTCAGAATCATGGTATGGTTTCATATTTACAGTGTTATGCTGCTATCAAATTAATAGTCCAGTATCTCTGCTTTTTCTTTGTTAAGTTTCTGTCTGTGATGATAAAAACTACAGAAACTTGTTTCAGAGTACTTTATTTTTTACAAACGTTTATTCTTGCCACATTCTTGTTCTTTCACTTATCCTATTAAATAGTTTCAAATCTCTTTTTATCAAGTACTTGTCAAGCGTTTGGTACAGAGACACGTTTTTACCCTGCCTAGTTAATTAAAGTGACTGTAAACAAAAAGTTGTACAATTCAAAGCCAAGCAGTGTTTCACACAAGGATGGAGGTGATAATAGCTTAATTCCTGCTTGATCTTTCCTGTCTTTGCCCTGGCTACTTCGGATTGACCTTGTCCGCAATCTGATGACCTCCCTATTGCACTCAGCCATTTGGAAAGCTGCTCATGCCATCGCTGGCCCTGAGGGGCTATCTGGGAGACCACTGAGCCATTGACCCATGTCAAGACTGGGTTTCAGATCTGATCTACTGAGCTTCTGACGTAGCTGCACACTACACCCACTGTAGACAAAGCCAGTGGGGCAGTCTGATTTTTTTTTTAATCTACTTCTTAAGTGGTATGCAGTTTGCACTTGCTAGTATGGAAGACCAATTTTACACCAGTCATTTGCTATGAAATACACTTCCTGAAGCAATTACTCATATTGATCCTTTCTTTACAAAGGAAGCAAATTCTCTAATTTAGTGGCACAATTTTTCTAAATCCATCAAATAGTCAGGGTTATTTGATGTATTTAAGTCTCAACATCAAGTTCCACCAAAAAAGCACTATTACAATATATTAAGGGAGAAATATATATGTTATTTCTTAATAGGCTTTTTTTCTATGAAGTGTTAAACCAGGACTTTGCAAATGTTTATAGAAGTGTGTAAATAAGGTTCTAATCATAGTAATTTAGATAAGTGTATGTATATCCTAGTGCATATTTTACAGAATACATGAGGACTTCCAAAGTTGCAGGTCTGTTTACAAACCAGGGAAACACTGCCCTTATCCAGGAGACAATCCTTACGGTTTGGAGCTGAATTTTGCTTCCTAGCATGTTGTGTTCAAATCTGCACTAGAATATACCGTTTTCTGCTTTAAAAAATGTTGTTTAACCATCAGCATTGCTTTGATTTTTTCATAGGACTTAGAAAGTACAGTTCTTTCGCTGGACGTGCTTGTGTTTTTTTCTGAGCCATATTTAGCCCAGCAGGCTCTGCCTGCAGAATTGCTCGAGTGGGCCAGCCCTGGAGGTGTAACTGCCACCTTCCAGTCCTGTTAGGCACAGCCCCATAGAGCACCCTTGTTCAAAGCAGTGATGTTCCTCACAAGGAATTTAGCACATACACAGGCCTTGTAACCATGTGCAATTCCTTCCTTTTTTTTTGTGTGTGTGTGTGTGTCAAATTATGCATAATTCTTCCCTGTAATTATAGACTGGACACATAATTGAGTTAACGACCTTTTCATGAAAGAAAAATATTGACTCAATTCAGCTTTGACCGTGTGGGTTTTTTCTGAACATGTGGTATAACTCCGGGTGTTTTAGAATTTACAAAAAAAAAATATATTTCTGGGCATTGAATGATCTCAGATAATAGCCTAAACATTAAGTTCTTAGACCCTTTATGTTAGGACTATAACTGGGTTTTACACCTTTGTAATTAACATACATGGCACTACTTTCAGGCAAACTATGCAAATGCTAATGTCATTTGCGCATTAGCACTTTAAAATATGAATTATATTAGAATGCGAAAAAAGCAGGTTTCCCCAGCTTCTTAACACCCTTAGTTGTCTGTTGCTTTCCGCTGAATACAATTTCTACCAGGTGATGTTTATTGTATGTTTCTCTGTGGATAACATGCAATCAAAACCGATGTTCTGACCTTTTTGTTTTATAGCTTGTTGTGTGTTAGTTCTTTGTGGTGTTGCAAACATTAGGATTTATCCTATCCAAAAGATTAAATTGTAGTAAGTATGAAAGAGGGGATTTCCCCCTTCTAGGGGTGGAGGGGGATGTGGGAGGATTTTGTAGGTTCTCTTTGCCTAATGACATTCTAATCATTTTTTTTAACATGGCAAAGTGCATCCTCTGACAGAATTTATAACGTGGCATTGTTTTTCATTTATCTGCAGGAATTGATTCCTGAATTCTATTACCTCCCAGAGATATTTGTCAACAGCAACAATTACAACCTTGGAGTAATGGATGATGGAACAGTTGTGTCTGATGTTGAACTTCCACCGTGGGCCAAAACCCCAGAAGAGTTTGTTCGCATCAACAGACTGGTAAGATGGCTATCTTCTAGTATCGGTCAAGTAACATCGGTCTTGCAAGATTCTTCTGAAATAGTTTGGCTCTTTGCTTGCAATATAGAGCTATTTGTAATTTACGTATGAGTATGGCTGAAATAATCTGAAGAAGTGTTAGATTTACAAGTTTCAGAAGAAAAAAGGCATATGGTGGTGGTCATTCTTTAGAATTGCTCAAAAAAGTTTGAGTGGTCTAAGTATGCAGGAGATCTTACCCCATTTGTATGTCAGCTTTTGTGCTTCTAAAGAGCTAATTGAATTGTCACTTCACAGAAGACTTGAAAAAGCTTGTTTAATCATAGAAATATTTGTCACTCTGATTACTTAAATGTAGTTTTATGGATTTTTAATATTAATATCCATTTAGCTCCAAAGATCAGTGAACACCTCTGGAAAGAAGGCTGCATTTTAAATCCACTGCCACCTTTTCCATTTCTTCCGTTAAACTGCTATTTTTCAGTGTCTTTTACAAAAAAATAGAACTGAATTCTCCTTTGCCTGCTTCATTCCCCAAACCTGTATTATTATTCCCTTCCCTGTTTAGGAATATTGGGTTGTTGGCACTACCTGGCTTCAGGCTGCCCTCCAGGCAGTGTAATGAATTACAGAATAGCTGTTACAGTGTCCTTGTTGGTGTTACAGCACATGCTCAAAGCTGTTACACTGGGCTCTTTTCAGAATCAAAGGAATCTGCATCAGTGGCACTAAAATAAATAAATCAGGGAAGCTTTTTTTAATGCAACTTGAAAAGTGAGGCTGCATTTTCACGTGGTAGTCAGCTAACTGGGGAAATACTGAATTAAGGCATGGAAACTCTCAAAAACTTTTCAGCTACCAGGCTTAGACTTAATAATGTCCTAATATTCCTAAGCTAGAAAGCGGGAATTGAAAAAGTTCTGTTGTTGGCGGAACACCAGACCTCATAGTCATATAATTGCAAAACAGTCACGTCAGAAGGAATCTGTGATGTGTACGTTGTCAGAATACTTTATGCTGCACTTTTACTGGTGACATGATACCGTGGTCTTTGGAAATGTTATTGGCCTGGATTCCTGCAGGCAGTTGTAGGGCGCACCGTAATAATCACAAATTACCTTAGGTGAATTTAGTGTTTTGCTTCATATAGAAGTATGTGCAAATTTTATTTAAACGAGGTATGAAATACACTAACATTTAGCAGGACTACTTGGCAAACCATATTCAGTCGCAACTTTTGATCTTGCAGTTGTGCTGATAGGTAGTAGGCTGGGGAGGTAGCCTGACACCTTTGTGAGCTTGGCGTGCGTCCGTGATTCAGAATAACCTGAGAATTGCAAAGCTGTGTTCTTAAGCAGACTTGTCAAAGGCAGCCTGTGGCCTTGATCTCTGGTGACTGTTGTATTGTAGCTTTTGCATGAAATAGAGTTCTCATTTTATTAATTACGGATCTGGCTTTCCCCACTGTGAAGTTATTCTCCATCTCCTGCTTCCTCCCATTCTAAGATTTTTGCTCTTAGGTTTCTCTCCCTTATTTCTAGCCTCGGTGCCAGGTTTTTGTCATCTTCACCTCTCTGTACGCTCTGACCTACCCTTCCCTCATCCCCCCATCATTTCCCAAAGCCTTTGCTACTAGTGGCTGCCTTTCTTGCAGCTGTTTTTGATAGGCCTCACTTGTGCTGTCTTCTCAGGATGGACTTGTATATGCAATTTTCAAGTATTGTATAATTGGACAGAACAGATTTATTTTTTTTTTTAAGGCTTAAGTTAAGTACAAATGTAAGAAATAATTTACCAGGTGATGGTATATTAAAGTGTGCCAGACATCGTCCCCTTTGCTAACACTGTAGGTCCCTGATACTGGTGCTATAATACAGATACCAACTTCTCGTCAGTCTGGTAATATTAAATTCAAACCTCTGTGGCAATGAATTGCATTAACTGCTCCTGTGTGACATAGTTAACCTTATCGTGGTGGTGGTGGCCTGGTAGTGCTGGTATGGACGATGCCCTCTGTAATCTGCCATTTTTTCATTGGAATAAAACTGAGAAAATTACATGCAAATATTAAATTGCTTTCTCTCGTTAATATTTAGTGAATTGGATACCATCAGCATCAAATCAGCATCGTTTTATTTTTAAGTAGACTAGGTGTGTTTAGGAAGAATGCTTACAGATCAGTTCCTCACAAACGCTAGCAAAAAAGAGCTTGCTACAGTGTGGAACGGGCTGATTCATTCCGTTAATATTTCCTTACTGCTCCCTGGTTCAGACGAAACAGTGATTATAGTATTTTAAGTGCTCATTTTGTAAGCTATCACACATAGATATTTTTACCCCTTTGCATTTCAGTTTACCTCTTTAAGTCCACAGATCTTCAACGATTGAAGCTCATGAAATGCATACTACTTTGATCTGTGACCTTTTTGTGGTGCTAATCGGGTTCCTGATATCATTATACCTTGCTCATTAATCATATTTCCTGCAGCCCGTCAGCCAGCCAGACAGCCCAAGCCCCTGTTTGCAGCCTTGTGTTGGCAGCTTTCTGCTTTTCCAGATTATTACAGTGTGATACTTTGGCTTCTCATAACCAGACCCACATCAAGCTGTGTGCTACAATTAAAGTCAGATGGTCCTCAGGTTGAGCAGGGATATACTGTTGCAGCTGTCTGTCTTTCTGGAACCAACCAGCCCGGGGAACAGATGATATGTAGGACAGTGCATAATAACAGCTTGTACAGTACTGGGTCAATAGCAGGGGTTCAGAACATTAATTGACAGGCTGATAGCTGATTTAAAAGTGATTCCCAACCTATTTTTAATTCTACGGAGTATGTATTTTAATTGAAATAGATCGTCACACACGTCCTCTGTGTTTGCTCTGAGAGAAAAAGCAGAATGTTGTATAATTAAAACTGGGTTTTGATTGATGGAATGTCATGATGAGCTAAATGATAGCATCAAGATGTCATTCTAAGCCAGTCGAAGAAGCGTAAAATGCATGTATTGCCTCTGCGTACAGTTGGTACTTTGTATTTGTGATAGCACAAGATTTTATAATAGCACAAATCAAGGGGGGGGGGTATAATTTTCTCTGAGACAGTCTATAGTTTGATGGAAAAGTGGTGGGGCTTTTACCGTTCTGAAACCTTATTATACAGCTCTAAAGTGCTCTATTGTATTTAATGCCTCAGAATAACTGCAAAGATATCTGAAAATATTTTCCAGTTTACGCAGATGCAGTTGACAATAATTGTATTATGGTATAGTTCCATATTTTTTTATACATATATGTATATACACATGTGTATAATAAGAATTATAGTATTAGCTTAATAAAAGTAAACCACAAACATTTAAATGAGATAAAATTATAATTCCTCCCCCAACAAAAGAGAAAAATCTCAAATGCAACATAGTACTGCATCCTTCCTTTTATTATTTCCAAGTTATGATATCTCTAGGGCATTAGTATGTGAGCATAGGGGAGAATGCTAACTTGGTCTGATATCCAACAAAAAAGAAGATACCCAACAATTCTTTTGTTGTCCCATGCTTCTGAGAGACCTATAGGAAAAAGAAGTGGGAAGTAGACTGGGAAGGGAAGAGTTTAAAGAGACGGATGTTCAGATGTTTCGATACAGAATTCTTAAACAAAAATTAGAGCAGTAGTCACCAGGTACTGAAATAGACTTATCCTCTTAAACTTAGATTTTTCTGGGGTCTTTTATTGGCTTCACAGTCTTAGTTGTGTTAGCTGCCCTCCTTTAGAATAGTTTTCTCTTTTAGAAATTTAAATTTACTTCCTGGAGTTAGTGTTAATTACTCCATTAAAGTTGATAGAAATTTTAAATGCCTTTCTTATCATGCATGACAAAGTTGACATTCACAAAGACCAGGTGCAGCCCAAGGAAATGTCCCGTACTTCCCACTGATAGGAATAGCTAAAAATCCCAATAATACAGTATTGCTTGGTCTAAATAGTAAAGTGGTTTATTTTTTCCTGTCATTGAAGGTTGGATGTCTGAATAGGTAAGAATTAATTTAAAACTATTAATCAACTGATAATAACTAAATTTCACGTAGTTTTGATGAGCCTCAGCTTTTTGAGAATTAGATTGCTTCAATGATAATAAAGTTGTTGAGGTCTGTTAAGACAGCTTTCTGCAATATATCTCAATTTAAGTGTTTTGTGCTTTATTGCAGACTTAGTCCTTTCATGATTAGTGGTTTATCTATTTGATTCAATGCTGGGGAAAATGCAGGACAAATTAGAATACTGATGAGATTACTGTGCTGGATTGAAAGTTTTGAAATCCAATTTTCAAGTAATTGAAAATGTAGTGATTGGAAGCTAGGATGCTTTCTGAAACAAATGAAATACTTAAATACATAAAGGTACTATACACAAAATTTACCCTGGCATGATAACTAAAATGGAGAGAAATGGTAGACCAGCCATTCACTCTAATGCAAATCTTAGTGGAGTGAAATGATTAAGAACAACCGGTTGGTAAGAAGGATCTACAGTGAGAATTAGAGGATCATTATTGGTCAATACAGTGCATTACTTTTTAGCACAGGCTACTCCATCTTACACCAGAAAACAGTGAAAAAGCAACATTTCCTGCGAAGTAACACCCCAACAATACTCAGAACTGGAGTTTTTGTGAGTCTTCATGCTCTCCTGTCCATGGGAAGTGAACAGATTATTAAAAAAAAAAAAAAAAAAGTTGGCTTCAAGAAGATTATGCTGCTTTCAGTCTATTAAAACTATTTCTATTAGTCAAAGATATGGAAGCAGCAGTTAAGGTAGTGCCTGTAGTTTGGAATGTACTGGGGTTTTTGTATTATGTTGGAAAAATATGTCCATGGTGTTTTTCCTGGTTCCACAGCTGTGTATTTACAAAGGTGTTACAGCAAGTGCTGTAGAAAATAATGTGGATATGAACTGTATGAATTAAGGCTTGCAAGTGCAGATTACTAGCAATACATGGCTAGATTATTAGTCCTATATTGTTGGTAACAGCTCACTCGTTACATGTGCTAAAAGCATTAGAGAGCAGGAAAAAGGCTAAAATGAAAGCTGGGTTAACTAACTAGCAACATCAGAGTTGTTACCTGAACAGCACCTGCTTTGAAATTCTAGTTGAAGTGGGATTCAACGTAGTCTTAGAAAGCTAGAGCGCAGTTGGTCTGCGGGCACTGCGTGATGAGGGTGCTTCTGGCAATCCCAGCCGGTCAGAAACATCTGCAGAATGTGAGTGTAGAATATGGGAGAAGGAAAATCATAGCCCTGTGAACTCTTCACTCAGGTGCTTCTAGATGGTTCTGTTGGCGTGTTAGCTATCTATTCATCTAGAAGAGAGGTGATACATCATGGTGAGAGAAGAGTTTTGATACCAGTTCTTTCAAACTCTATACTTCCTGAAATATATATGTGATTGAAATGTTACTTCCATTTGTATTTCTGATGTTGAGTGGTTTCTTGTGGCTTTTCTTTGTAAATTATAATCTGTATACAATATAAGATTTATTACAATATTCTCTGAAAGGAGGATATCTATTACCTCTATAAGCATTTAATTTTTTTTTAGAAAAGATCACTTTTATATATTTATAGTAGGAAATGTAAGTTGGAATGTGAAATGCTTTTCCTGGCAAATACTTGTATTTCTATGCCGTGTGTGTGAAATGCATTTAAAATAGGTATATGTTTAAAAATAACTATTGACAATGCATCTTAAAACACTATGTTGCATTCATTTTATGCTGCTTTCAAGCTGTGACTGTGGAAAAAGGTTTGTGCAGGAGGTAAGATTCCTTGTATCAGGCTAAATAAACATTTCCATTCATAGAAGTCTCATAAACTTAACAGTCTAATCCAGCAAGTTGTCAGGAATATTATGCTTCAGCAAAGGTGGGTGTGAAAGGTTCAGTCTTCTGGCATATTGGACTTTGTGTATTTAAAAGTTTTATATTGTTTAACACGATGTTTTACGTCATCTGTGAAAAAAAGGCAGTCCTGGGAAGCGCAGGGGCTGCACCATGCAGCTGCTTAACAGGCAGAGGAGCACAGAAAGTCTCCTAAATGGGTGAAGAAATGTGAGTAAATTTAAGCAGCAGGATTCCTTCTTTCATCAGAAAGTGCTTCCGTGACCGCAGTGCGCCTTTGTAGGGATTGTCTGGTTTTCCCTTTCAGTCTGTCCATGTAGAATACCAACACCAAAGAAATATTTCTAAAGGAATGTGATATATAGCCTATTAGAAAAGATTCTGAAAATCTGGGAATAAACAAAAGTAGACTAATTTTTCTGTGTGTATTGACTCTGTGTGTATAAGAATAACTTATTTTTATCGAAGCGCCATCTAAGAAATATGGCCAGTAATTCACATTCATTTAAATCTAGTTCTGTTGAAATATTGCTTTTACTAATTTTCATTTAAGAGTTTTTACTGATTTAATTTGTAAGGGAGACTACTATACAATGAAAGTCAAATATATTCAAGAATATGAGGGAGGTAATGAAAGGTGAACTTGAATAGAACTTGTCTTAAGAATGCTGAAAGCATTCAGTTTTGGTTTCATAATGCATCAAAATATGCTAATATTGGAAGATGGGATTTGGATAATATATATGATGGAATATATTGGAGAGGTGCATCAGTAGGACAAAGTTAACGCACAGTAAAAAGCAAATGTGATGATGTAAAGAACCTTTTTTTTTTTTTTTTCCATTTCAATGGAAACAGTAACCTAGGTAGTGTATCACCATTTTTTTAGCCAAAACATTGATCTCATTTATATCCAATCCAGATATGTAAACAGGAAAGCAGAGTCTGTAAAATCTATTATTTCCATAACAGTACCTTTATTACATCTTGTTTGCAATTCCTACCATCTCTTTAAACTCTGCATGCAAGTTACTTTATTGAATTTACAACTAAACTCTGGCCTTCAAGACTGTAAGCAGAATAAAATAAGAAAAATAAGTCCACACATGCTTGCATTTAAATAATTTCTGAAAGTGTGACAGATGCCACTCTTCTTAAAAAAAGGAAGTTTAATGGAATTACGGAATGTGTTTTCCTGGGCAGTCTGTCTTTGCTGTTGTGGAAAAAAACCCCCAAAAGCAACCAAAAGAAGCTAGGAGGTCAAAATTTGCCAATCTTCATAAATCAAAAAGTTCAAGGTATTAAATAATCATAGCATAATTCTCTCCTATTTAAAAACCCCAACCTATCACATTCTAAAAACAGTTTAAATTACTTGCTAATCATTATGATATTACACAGCTATCGGTAATGTATCTATCTTAGTGATGTCTGAGACTAAACAAGATGAGCAGGAGAAAAACTAAAAAGTACAAATATTTTTAATGAGAGCAAAATGAAACAAAAAGGAGGTTAAAGTGTAAAAAAGCCAGGAGGGATGTGGAAGAGTCAAAAGGAAACAAAGCCTAAACTAGAACTATGGACATTGAAGCCAGTGATGAAAGTTGCAGATTTTTGAATAGGGTAAGAGAATTTGTCATAGGTTGATAAATATTAAAACATGGAGGAGAATGATATGCAGTCAGGAAGGATTACAAAAAGCCAAGTGATAACACAGTTTGAGCATATACAGTTTAAAAAAAAAAAAAGGAAAACTAAGGTAGGTAAATTTGCTTTTATCAAAAAAAAAGTTGATTGGAAGCAATCTAGGCAATTAAATCTGCTTTCAGCACTTCTGTTGTTTGATATTGTAGAACTGGTGTTTGAAAGCAGGTCCATGGAGGACATTAAAGTTATTACTGTGTGAAATGAAGTGGGAAACAATTGTGCTGGAGCCATTGCCCCATTTAACAGGTGTTCACTAAATCTGTCTGTCTTCTGTTTGTCTGTTCACCGAATGTTGTGCCTGGGCACTCCCCGCAAACGGTGATCTGAGGGATGCTGTTGGAAATGTCTGAAGAATTTTGATTAACATAGAAAAATTGCATCACAAGCTCAGTATAAGTAAGGGAGAAAAAAAAGTTTGAAAGTGACAGCAGTTTCTTACTTGCTTTACTAAGAATTACAGTGTGATTGGAAGTTGCTTTGCAAAGAAATACTCCAACTTGTTTCTCCGGTAAGGTGAGCTAGTGATGGTCAGGAATTCCATACAACAGAATATGCTGGTGAGGGACCTGGTAGGATATGGTGTTGTTGGATTTGTTTTAGTGTTGTCTAAAGTTTATTTATAGATCATATGTGAAAATACACTGCTAAATTTGAATTTAATGGGTATTTTGATCTAAATCAAGTATTTGTAATATGGTCAGAATGTAGAGAAGTTTCTGTCTTAGGTGCTGGAAAAGAAAGTGAGATTTTGATAACATTTGCATGGTAACATACATTGAGCTGTGGAGCAATAAAGCGAGAATTTGTGGTCTTCAACTGAAGTAGGGGAGGGGTTGAGAAAACATGGCCATCTGTGCCCTACATGGAAGGGTACAAAAAAAAGTCAGCTGAGGCTTTGCTTTCAGTGTTTTTCCCTGGCAAGGCTCCACTTTTTGAAAGCCTGGGATGAGGAACAGTAATGTTGTTAAAACCATCTGGGGTTCAGAGGAAGCTTATGACAACGGTGTGGAGACAGAAAAAACACTCATGTGAGAAAAGAGTTTCTCCGTCCTGGAAGAGAGGATGGTAGGAAAGAGAACAATAAAAGTATACAATATAATGAATAGTATTGAGAAGATGCATCAGGAAATGGCATTCTGTATTTCATAACATAAGGATTTAAAACTTGTTCACGGAATGGAAAATTAAAATTTGCTACAAGGTCATATTGTTCAGAATCTGTAATTAGACTCAGGAACATGAAGAGTAACAACAGGAACCAGAAACAAACTGTGGACATTTGTTTGTTAAAAGATACCTAGTTTGTTAGGCAGTATAAAAAATGTAATATAAATTGAAGATCTTATATTCAGTGATTAAGACAAGCTCTAGAGGAATATATGAGAATTTCAGGAGAGAAACAATACCCCACCTCTTCTTGTTCTAATAAATAGGAGGATCTTTTTCTTGACTGTATCAAATTAATGATGCTTGAGTCCTGTACAACACATCTCGCTTAATGGAAAGGAAAACCTCAAGATATAGTTCCAAAACATAGGGGACTTGCAGGGATGTAGCTAAGGTAAGTCCCCCATCTCTTCTTTCTGTCCCTCACCACATTTCCCCATCTGTGTCTTTATTCAGGAACAATTGTTTGTGAAGCCGTACTTAAAACTACATCACTGAAACGATATGAAAAAGCCTTGTTTCTAACCTAGGTGATTATTTGAGTAACCTGATTCACAATAACGCTCCACCGGCGGTGGCATTGGCACAAACAAAGGCACAGTAACCGCAATGCAGTGCAAGTGCAAACATTTCGGAGTGGAAACTTCTTTAACCGTTTTCTCTGTCAAAGTAGGGATCTCATTAAACCGCTGTCAAGCGTGCGGACTTGTAGACTAGACAAGCTCTAGTTAGCTGCGTTTCTGATATTAGTTTAACTTTAGCAGCACAGCGCTCTGCAGGGAGTATCGTGCTGCTGCTGGGGAAGTGTAGTGTCAAGCTCGTGATGATTATGCGCTTTTGCAAAAGCAGTGGGTGGAAACTGATGGAAAAGGTTGCTGCACCCCAGCCCATCTGCTCAGCATCAGCCTCCTGCTAGATGTTCCCTCACATCTGCCAGTTGTTACCCTTTAATTGGAAGTTCAGGTGTAGCCCTTTTGGTTTAAGGAGGCTGAAAGATACTATTCTGGTTTTTGAAACGCTCGCCTTAGCGTCACTCCATGGCAAAGTTCTGATAGACACCGACGGTAATAAACAGGAACTCTGTCCTCTGCAATCAGCTAC
>JAVJGJ010000001.1:15843195-15860005 GCA_035590215.1 Microhierax caerulescens | reverse complement strand
TCAGTCAAGTAGGAGAATGTATTTAGCAAAACAAATGCAGGCTTTTGGCAATCAAGGTCATGCTCAACCTGAGTAATAAAGGTACCGAGTAGTCAGTTCCTTTGGTCAGATAGTTGGTCCACACTTCAAGAGTCAGATACTGTGAATTCCTTTTCCAGTTTCTCTTTTTGAAGCAATCTTAGCAACCCCAAATCTCTTGGGTTGTAATTTTTTACTCTCAATCTTTATTAGATAAAAGGATGCACATGCTACCTACAAGGTATCCCTTTAAGTACTTGCTGATCTATTGAACTGCATTAGTAAAATCTGTGAGATCTATAGTCAACTACAGAACCAAATCCAATAAAAGACCACTTTTAATTTCCTTATTTCATTCTCTAATAGCTGCAAATACTGTATGCCCTGCAATTTAAGCCAATATAATTGTTCTGCTTTTGAAGTGTGAAAGTTCCCTCTGAAGCGGAGGACCATTAGTAAAACCACAAGAGCTAGAGTTTCTCCTGCTTGTGCTCATCTCACCCTTTCCTGGTTAGTTTAACTAGTTAAAAAATGTTTTAGCTGTCTAGCTTGGTTCAGTTTGACAGAAATATGTTAGGAGGTCCTCATTTGGTAGTGTCTGTAGCAGATCTGAGGCATAGTAGCTTTTGGCAGAGGGGAGGGTTAACAAGCAACAGAGGGCAGGTATATCTACCATTAACACAGCTGCTGACTAGGAGGATATTGGATGGTGTTGCTATAGAAAGGTAACATTTAGGTAACTCAAAGGCTCTAGAACCAAGCTAGCCCGGCTTATTTCTTTATGAAAGTAATTTTCTTTTCTCCATCTTAAATACTAAAGTTTCAAAATGAATCTCCAACATATTAATCATATGAAGCCTACCTACCCCTCAGCATTTTTTTCTTTTCATTCTGAAGTTTTATTTCCTCTTTGGCTTTTATTTAGGTAGACTGGTATTTGTTAATAAAAAGCAACAGCTTTTAAAACAAGATTAAAGTATTAATAGTAGCAAAAATATAATTGACATTCAGACAGGTCATAAGCAGACAAAATTTTGCATAGAGAAAGTGACATAATATATACTCTTGTGAGGTTCTTTGTGCTTGTCCTGGTCCAAATGGGTAGGATTTCTCTAAGCCACAGTTTAAAGAAGAAATTCTGGATCTGATCCAAGTTAGTTGTTAGTGAGAGTTGAACTGGGCTAAGAAAAAACACAAGAAGTTCAGCAGCATGCAAGTAGTTCAGAGGAAGTTGATTAAAAATATTAGAAAACTCAAGTGGTTTAAGTTTTGCAATGCGTACAACGGAATTAGTGTTGGACTTTTCATGTATAATGTCTTTATTTTTAATTAATAGAAAATACAACTTTCTCAATTGCTTAAAGGAAAGAAAGAACCCAATAAAACAAAACTTGTATAATTGTTTTGGGGATGTTCCAAACCATATGCCTTGAATAAAATAGTGCAAAGTATCCTATTTCTAAAAATCTCTGAAAAAAATATTACAAGTGTATGGCAGAAGAGTCCTTAAAGGCAGTGAAGCCTTCTAATTGTTACTGACATTATCTCTTGCCATCTGCTTTCTGAGGCGGAATAAGAACTTTGTAATGAGGATTACGAGTGGAAGATGGTGAGGGTATGCTCCAAGAGTTGCTGGAGTGTCCTCTGCTTTCACAATAAATCACAGCATAACTTTTTTTAATGATAGGTTTTTAATATATTTTGCCTAAACTAATATAAATAAACTAGGAATTCAATTTTGCTGCATATTCTGCTAAGGCTCTTTTATTTATAGTCGGTTCATTTATTAAACCTTTCTTTAAGATACTACGAGCACATGAAAGAGCCGTACTGCAGTGGACTTGGATGTCTGCATCGTCAGTGTCCTCCCTTCAGACTGATGCAAGCACATCACGCAGCGCACCCTCAGGCTGTGTACACACCAGAATTAAGCTGTGATTAAAATCCATTCCAAAGCTGCATACAAACATAGCTCATACCCAGAGCTTTTTTAAGCCTAGTTTTACTGCTAGTGTGGACAGATCAGAGCCATTCACAGATTTTTACCAGATTCTGTTCCTCTCTGGCTTTCCATGGGTTTATTGAACTCTGTCTTAGTTGGAGTTTGCCCTATATGCATTGGCGGTTTAGAGTAAGAGCAATAATCAGATGAATTCTTTCAGGTTTGGGTGTTTCTCTCCCAAATAAAGCAAGAAGTTCCTGTTTCATTGTTGTAGCCATGGGTGACCACTTAATGGAAAATTTTGCTTTGCGTTGTGATTCCTCCTATGGGACATGCCATCTAACCTGATTATGACCCGTTTATTGGCCCTTGTACCCAAGGTGTGAGTAGTGTGCTGACTCAGCTACCACTGTGATATCGTGGTTACATAGACAGCTGTGAGCTGGGCTGTCCACTGGAAATGAGCAAATTCCATGTGCTCAGGGGTTAATTTGATTTCTGCCCGGATCAACACAGTCATGTTAGCTCATTTTATATCTGATACTATAAATCCTGCCGATTTTGATTTTATTCATACATCTTTCTGCTGCAGCATGTATAAACGCTATCCTCAATTTGGTTGAGCTGGTGATGGGCAGGCATGCTAAAGGATCAGATAAAACCACCCGGCAAGCTGGGTCTTGCGTGGTCTGCCAGATGGCCATCTCTGTTATATGTCAGTTTTCTCACTTCCCTGACAAGAGTAAGTCCCAGTGCAGGAGGAAGGTAAGGGAGCTATGCCATGGGTATTCCCTGAAGTGAGCCACAGGGTTTCCTAGAGATGGATGCTTCTGAATCACACATCCTTGGTCTTTTTCCTGCTCCTTTTATCATGAGGTTTAGGATGTTGTGAGAATCAGAAGAGTAAGTAAGGAAAAACCCCAACTGAAGTAGTCTCCAGAATTTATGTTTGCCAGGGCCAGTTATGAACTGCAATGAAATGCTACACATCAGGGGTTTCAAGTCCAAAGATGACTTTCTGCAAAGAGAACTAGAGAACTAGAGAAGGTGGTGGCACATGAGAAGAGGAGCTGAGCGATAGAAAGCTGTGATACAGCCAGAGAAGCAGAGGATTTCTTGAGAAACTACACTGAGGAATCAATGGAGTGGGCAGATCTGTTCAGTTCTGGGTCTTTTTGTGTTACTATCTGTAAATACAAAAATGACGGGGATATGGGAGGGAACGATAAATGCAGACAGCTTTGAAGTCTCCAGTGGTTACATGGAGATCCTAATTCAGGAACTTAAAATGAAATCTGTTTGATATCTTCCTGAAATCTTAGGTTCATATTCTAGGCATGAAGTTTGTAGTGATATCTGGTGTCAGCTAGAAGATCAACACAACTCCTTCGGTCTCCATAAAGGTCTCATTTCTGAATTATCTTCTTCTAAAAAATGTGCAGTTTCTGTAACAAATGAGTGTGGCAAGTGTAAATGCTGCTGTTTTAACAAGTACGTTTTGGACACAAAACACGTCATGATGGTATAAGAAGCTAGGATTTTATTTTCAGTAAAAAACCTTTATGTAGTCTTACCAACAGAATGACTTTTGCAGTCTCTTACATGCATGATGTGAAAAATCTAAAAGTGACATAAAGTCTTACGTAGCTTAAGAACTAAAGCCACCCTGCCAAAAATGTAGAACTACATTTGTGGATCCCATGTAGTGTGGTTGTACTAGTAATACCTTCTGAATGCATTCACTGCTAAGATGAATGTAGCCTCTTTTTATATTGGCCTTTAAAATTCTGTTTTGGATTTGAAACGTTAGGATCTGTGAAATTAAAATTCTTATTTTCAGAATATAATTGTATGTCTATAATACTTTACTATAAAATCAAAGTGGTCTTCATTAACAGAAAAAGTGACTGAAAGACATGGTATTTTTAATATGGTGTTTGGGAACAGAACTGCCCCTTTCACTTATCTGATCACTTCATGCATGTTAGCTTTCTATCTTTCAGGCAGTGGGGTGTAAGCAAATTTCAGGAATTTTTAATGTTCCTGGAGTAGGCTGTACATTTGTGACCCAAGGATTAGTAGATAGAGGGTAATACCTCTTAATTTGGGGTCACGAATGCTGAGCGGTCATGTGCTGACCTTACAGTCATTACATGTCTGAATTCACATCATTCAGTTGTTTGCTTTGGTAGCTGAAGGGCCTTTCCACAAAGCCAGCGATAGGAAAACATGACAAAAGTGTATTTTGGTTGTGAATTCTTTCAGAACTGTGATTCTACATGACCTGCTGCTTTGTTTTTTAATGAGTTTAGAAATCAACTGCGAATTGCATAGAGACATGTTCATATGCTATGTTGTGCAACTAAAGTGGTCCGTTTTTTCTCTCTTTGTAGGGTTTATGGAATAAATTTATGGACTTAAAGTACATGGCAAACAAAAATGAAATTATACCTGTATTCTGTGGATGCATTTCCCTTTAGCTTATGCCTTAACACGTAGCCTCTAATTAAATGATCACATGCTGTTATTTTTCTGCTGGCTGTATTCAGTCTACAAGATGAACAGGGCTCATGTAATAAGTTACTCAGTGGTTTTTTTTCTCCATACTGTTATATTTATGCAGCTTCAAACCCTATTTATTGCACACTGTTTGAACCATGTTCTGAAAACAGCATCCCACATGGCCTTTTCTTTAATATTCATTCTGTAGTATCTGAGTCATCGACAAACATTAATAAGTTTACCTTTACGTGACCTTCATGCAATGAGAAAATTGTATTATTTCTATGTTATAAATGCAGAGGGGGCTAAAGATGATAATCTATCATACCTACTAATTATGGGTGTCTATTTTGAAAGTATTAGGAGGTTACATTTTTCAGAGTATTAAGCATTCTGTAAATTCTGAAAGAAAAGACAAAGTGTTGTTTTTAATTTGGGTCAGTTCTCATTTGCTTTGCCATTCAGCCAACAAATAGTTGTGTTTATGTAAGTGGGTATCAAGAATGAATGGCTAGAAAATAGTGTGACAGGACAGAAACCACTGATGTCAGTTTAAACCTCAACAAATCTTACCTTGACCATGAAATGTGGTGAAAATAATCATGGAACTAATCACAGTTTTAGAAACCTTTGTATCAAATTGGATACCACCAAAAATATAGATTGACTAGTGAGTACTTGTAAAAAGGTTGGTATAGTTAACTTAGAATTAGATGGCAGTCCTATAGCAGGGATGAAATCCTGCTTTCCAGGAAAAGTTGAGTTTAACACAAAAGAATTTTCTCTTTTAAATGTGTTGAAAATGAATGTTGTGGAAAAGGAGACATGAAACTCTTTTCTGTTGTTTTATGGGGTCCTAATGTGCAAAAGACTGAGGGACTCTGATATACATCTTACCAGTCTTTCCATGACACAAATAGACTCTGGATTTTCAATATTTTTGTTTATGTGAGGATAAAAATGTGTTTGTCTATGCCCAGTATAATTATTTGGTATTACATGAAGTGATAGAGAAAGGGAAGATGGCTCCGAAGGCCAATGTGTTAACAAAGTGCATGGCCAAAAAATTGACAAAGATATTTTATTTCTGAGGACTTTAAAGTCTCCTTCTTCTAGATAATTTGTCTCATAGATATGACATTTCCCGTGTCTTGTTCTTAAAGTAAGGTTAAGTATTCAGTATACTTAGCCTTTTTCCGTAATGGGTTAGACATAGAAGAATACATGTAAATGCGGCTTGGTAGATTTATTTTTTTTTCTTTCAGAGTATTTGAGGTTGGTTTGTTTTAGTGGAATAAGGTGGAAAGAATTGGTTACATGTTTTCATAGATTTCAGGAGACCCCTGAAATTAATTTTAGGTGAGAACAGATGGTTGTTTTGTAGTAGTCTACATAAAGGATTTTGATTTTTCCAAGAAAAAAAAAACTGGAATTTATCATTTAGAATGAGTAATATGTAACAGGGCAAAAGAGGGTACTCTGAGACTTATCTATCAGTTATGTGTTTTCTTGGATTAAATCTATTTTATTATGTAGAAGTATTCCGTAGGCTTCTACTAACAGTCACAAGCACTGCCAGAACAGAGGAACTGAAAAAAAAGCTAATGAATCTGCCAGACCCTACCTACAGAGGTGAATGTTCCACCAGAAATCACATTACCCTGGAATTCCTGATCATTTCAGACTTTCAGTTTTGTTGGGAAAACTGTTCACCAGCAGTAGTTGAGAGGTCAAAACTGGTGTAAAAATTCCAAGATGTGCTTCTGCTGCATAAGAAAAGATCTATGACAGTGACTTCCAGCAGTTTGTTTTTTTTTCTGGGACCCCATAAAAATTTCCATCGATGGTACATTTTCCTGTATAGCGAATTTAAGCCGACTGACAGTAAGCCAAGACTTCCCTTAATTATGCTTTGTGGTCTCTTAGAAGTAGCCCATAGACCAAAGGCATCTGCAAACCACAGGTTGAAAGCCACTGATTTAAGGAAGTGGCAGTAGTTAATTGTTCATGTGTCATTGTTCAAATGAGCATCAATTCAGTCTTCTGATGGACCTGTCTTCTTGCTGTGACTAGCGATTATGGTTTTGTAGGGGTATAATTGCTAGTCTAATAGAGGTAACTGAGGTTAACAACAGAGATAAGTAAATATCATAGAATTATTTCCTGCCTTTAATCCTGGTGAGATGGCAAATATATTAACAAAACCCAACAAACCTCCAGATTTATTATGCCCTGAAGGAGGGTGTTTGAGCTTTGCTAATACGGGACAGATTGCATGCCAGGTAAGCCCTAGTAAACATAACTTTCAGGTGATCGTTTGTTTTCGTAGGATTATTCCATTAAAACTGGTGCAGGGGTTTGGACATGTAAAGAGCTATAGGAGCTTTTATTAACCATCATAATTCTAAAGATTTGACTTGTTGATACTGAATGTGGACCTGTATGACATAGTTGCTTCGGTTGGTTGAAAAATAGTGCTGATTGTAAATTGTGAATGATTCTGTGGTCTGCAAAAATAGCTATAATAAATTGTAAGGTGTGTGTTGTTCCATGTTCATGTTCCAAACGATTTTTGAGCTGTTTCAGCCCTGAAGTGAGGCCTCTTCTGTTACTGAATAAAAATGGATTTATCAAATTGGAGAGGAATACGCGGTTACATCTGCGTTTGATAGCTTTACTCCTTTAGCAAATGCTGAGATTGATTAATAAATTAAAAAAAACAAAACCCCCCAAAAACCCAAAAAAAACCCCAAAAAAACCCCACGGAAGAGCAGGTAGATGTAAATGCCTAGTAAGTACATCCCAAACTCCAGGTTTCGTACTCACACAGGTGGCACGCTGGCAGCGCCTCGGGGCACAGGGTCCATGCTGGTTTGCCTGGGGCAGGTCAGCCTGGCCCTTGGGAGCCATGAGAAGGGCAGAGCGCGCTGCACCATCCCCCTGGCCAGGCAGCCGCCGGCCCGGGCACCGAGCCACTGGCCAGCTGCGGAAGAAGTCAACTCAGATCAGTTAGTAGAGCAGGAGAAACAAATCATCTCGCGGGTGAATATTTCCAGCCCTGGTGTTGATGCTGGCTGTTAGAGAAAGAGTAAGTGGTTGTTACTTCCCGAGGAAGGAGCTGCTGAGCACCCAGGCTCTTGGCGGCAGGTATGGCCGTTTTTAGGGCTCCTCCAGACATTGCAGAGGATAATCAAAACAGCGGTGGCGTGTAATTTACTCAAAAGCATTTCATTATTTAGATGGCTGTGGAATGACCACATCCAACTGGTATGCAGGTGGTGATCTGGTAGTTTCGAAGCAGATGCAGTTTTATAATTCAGGTTTCAGTTCATATACTGGAATGCCTTAAAACAGCTATATTTTTTTTTTTTCCTAGCAAGCTATAAATGAGTCCTTGGTTTGCAGTTGTATTCAATTATTTTAAACCTATTTACAATGTATTCTATTGTAAAGCTATGACCTTTGATCTCTGGAATGGGTGCATGTCTTTTGTGGGAAGCAGGAAGTCTTGGGGCAAGTGACACTTGCAGCGCAGTTTATTTTACTTAGACTTTGATTCCCCCTCTCCCCCCTGCTTCCAGAACTGAAGACAAATTTCTGTTTCTATTGGATTATAAACAGGTTCTGGATAGCTTCAGCTGCTGCATAGTGCAGTGATATTTTAATTTGCTGGGCAGACATGTTTACTGTGTACTGTGTAGTTTATGAGTGTTACCATAAATGAGGTAATCTTGCATCTTGGTTTCCATGTGTGAAACATTACATGAGCTAATGCAGCTGCACCACTGCTTGCTGGATATTAGTAGACTTTATTTGGACATAAAGTTTATACTGAACTGCTTTAAATATTTGTGCTAAACCTGGTAGTGCTGCTTTTTTAATGTGTTTTATATGACACTGACGGATGCCAAATTTCACAAAGCATGGTAAGAATGTGTAGCGGATTTCTGCCTTGTACGCCATTGTTCTCAGTAATGGAGATTTCAGAGTGAAATAAAATTAATGACAATTTTTTTAATTTATGTTCAGTTAGTGTTTCAGGGACTGGTTCATATTAAGTATACATAGGAACAGTAGCTTCCTAGCATACTGTAGCAGTCCTAAAACCACGCACGCTCTCTCCAAAATCTGGATTTGGAATTTGCAGTGACACATGTGGCTTGTGAGACTACAGAAAGAGAAAGTTGATTTCTGCTCAGTGTTTGAAGGGACGTGCAGAGATTTTTCTGTAGTTTAGTTTTACCTATGAAACTCTTGGAGTCATCATGGATTTCAAGTCTGTGATTTTTAGTATCTGTGGCCATATTCTTTTTACTTAATTAAAAATATTGCATTTTTTCAGTTTATGCACATTTTGTAGCTGGTTAGGAAGGTGAAAGCTGTAACACATGTTAAGCTATAAAGTATGTCAGTGTATTTTGCTAACTCTAGTGTTAACACTTGAATGTAATTTCTTGAGTTGAATTTATGTTCTTTTTTTTTTAATTTGTGGGCATCTGTATAAAGTACATTAAAAAGACACTTTAAAATTATTTTGTATGATTAAGTACTTGAAAATAAGTACTAAAGAAGCAGGTATATATATTTTTAAAAGCAGCTTTAAAAGGGCGTCCTCCTGCTGCGTATGTATTCTGAAGATCTCCAACATTATCCTGTACTTTTCTCAAAATAGAATTGGAAATTATTGTTACAATTTCTTCTTTTTTAAGATAATATCTGTTTCATTATGGACGTTCATCTTGAAAGCCCTTACCAGGAGAAAATAACCAGTTGTTCAATGAGCAGCAGGACTGCTGAAACTTCGTTTCCAGCGTGTGTCCTTTGCTTCTTACCCTTCACCCCTTAGCAGTAACTTCAGCTTCTCCCCAGAATTCCTTATGACACGGCAGCTGCAGAAGCACCACCACTTTTGGGGGCTGCCAACAAAGTGGCCAGTGTGCACGCGCTGCCCTACCAGATACAATCCAGTGGGCACTGAGGGTATGTACTGCCTGGCTTTCCCTTGGTGTGGGGGCATCTCTTCACTCTCTTGCCTGTGTCTGACCATGGATTTTCTGAAAAGCTGTACAAATGGAATTATCTTGGAGACTTTTTTTTACCCATCTTTCAAGGCTGCTTGAAATAAGCCAGAAATTTCCATGTTACTAAGGGAGGTACGGTCAAACAGGGGAACTGATGAGGAGCTTAGCACTTAAGGCTTATTTCCTTAGGGAACAGAGTTAAAAATCAAATCGAAATTCCGTATTTTAAGCCCTTGCGGTGCCTACGTACATTGAACTCAGCACACAAGCTTTAAACCAACAAATCATTCCCAGGAGTTCTACAGTGAAATTTGTACCAGTACCTGAATCTTCCTTTGCTGTGTTGTTTGGATTATTTTTTTGTTTTGTTTTGGTTGGTTGTTTTTTTGGTTGGGGTTGGGGTTTTTTTTGTTTGTTTTTACTTATATGATGGATAATATGGGTATTTTTGTTTGTCTGTAAATTATGGTTCTGTTTCTTACAGTAATTGTGCTCCTTACGTGTATTAGTCGTTATGATGTGTCTAATCAGAAGTATATGGAGTTATTTTATGCAGTTGGGAAAAAATTACTGTGTGGCATGGTTTCGATTTTGTTTAGCCAAACTCCAAACTTACAGATTTTCTAAAGGGGAAGTCTTTGGGCTTTAGGTATTAAAAAAGAAAAAAAAGAGAGCCTTGCAGTACGTATGGAATTAATGAAGTCCTTTATAACAAAACCAAGTTTTTTAATTCTAACTATTGGTAATATTTGCATTTAATACTTCTGTGTGTGCCGAGATTAACTTAAGGCTTAATGCAAACTTAGTTGCTTGTTTTCATATTTTTATTAATTACGTGCTTTTTACTAGGTGTATTAAACAGTTTATTTCCCTTGAGTGGTCCAGCAGCTGTAAGGCCTTTGAAAATGTTTGTTAGTATACGTCTCACTCAATATAATGTGAACCCCCACTGTTTTATGTCGAAGGATCTTTAGGTTATATAGTGAAGTTAGTCTACAATCCCTCTTTACTTGTAGTTTCCAGTAAACCCTTTCTTTGAGGTTTTTCCATTTTTAATCTCCAATAAACCAGGCTTTCTCACTACAAATTTTGCTGTAGTTTGTGTTTCTCTTTAAGCTGTTGCTCTTGAAATTGTTAGTTTGCAGGAGTTTATGCTTTTATCATTTATTAGTTGAAAGCAGTTTTCTAATTCTGTGGATAAATGGTTGAAAATGTGAACTCTGAAGCCTCAAATCTTCCTAGGCAAATAAAAATTACAGCATATTATGAGGTCCACATTTTTTTATAATGATTTTCAGCTCTTAGCACTTGCATAACTGGAAAGAATGAATAGTGGGTTTTGGTGGCTGGCAGCGTAGCTCCTATTCTTCCTCCTCCTGGTTTCCTTGTGCAAACTTACTGAAGGGATGAAGGTCTCTGTCTTCTCTTCCTCCCTCTTCCCTGCTCCTGAGATCGCAGTTACTGCTCAGATGGGATTATCCTGACAGAGGGTACCGTGTTCTGCTGGATTTACATGGTTAGGCAGTCCCCATTGCTTTTTGTTCCTGGCAATTCTGAAAATTCTTAAGTCTTTGTCCCATCTGAAGCTTTTTGGGGTGTGCTTTCGTATTGCCTACGCAAGTTTTGTGCCGAACAAAATACCAAGCATTACATTGTAATGTTATCATCTAGTGACAATGAAATGACTGGAAAACAAGCAGTGAAACACAGGGCAGCTGATGAAGTTTCTGTCCATAACTGAGTCACAAGCATTTAATGAATCTCTTGCCTACAAGCGCCATTAATTTTCCTTTTGTGTGATACTGAAATTCTTACATATATTGTAAGAATATATGTACTGCTAAGATAATTGCAATACTTAAAAAACCCCGCTAATACAAATTGGTTTTAAGAACCTTTTATATTTTAGTATTTTTCACCTTCCAATGTCCAGGAAAATATTTTATCAATATCTTAACTTTCAGTTTGGGGGCAGAAACAGATATAGTTATGTCAAGTATGAAATGATACAATTGAAACTGTCATCATGTCTTGATAGTCACAAATTTTCCCACATATACCCTTTCATTTTTGCAAGTAAAAGTTTTTTATTGTCTTCTTTATTTCTCTGTTAGTGTGTGTACACTAAGCTGAACATTTTGTTTGGAAGTTTTTAGTAGTGCCAATAATCATACGTTAAAAAATTAATTTCAGCACACAACAATAGAGCTTTTCATATGCAATTTGAAGGATAAATCAGTAATTATGCATTTAATTGCCTAATAAATCATAGCACATTTCCCTTATTTTTTGTAGTGCTATGCTAAATCTTTATAATGTGGCCTGGTGTATGTTTGCAAAAAAGAAAACTAAGTGGCTTGTTTAGTGTATGTACAGTGCACAAGTGACATAAATATATAGAGCCTTCCACAATGTTTACTATATTATATGAGAAATTCCTGTGATTACATGCTTTTTGTGAAGGTGGTTTTATGAATGCATGTTTTAAAGGAGGTATTGAAGTTTTACATTTCACACTTTATCGTGTGTATATTTAGTATGTAAATAAGAGGGGAGCTTGATCAAGTTAAAATGAATTTAAAAAAAACCCACACAACAGAACTTTTCTAAATATATCCATTTGTGATTCTGATTGTTATAGTATCAATTCTCAGATTTTTATGACTAATTGTGTTAGTTTTCAAAGTGGCTATTTAGTTGTGGGTTTTTTTTTAGAATTGGTAAACAGCGTATTTTTTTAAATGCTTTAAAATTTGAGAAAGCTTTTAGGTAGCAGAATCTCTGCCTGTCATTTCCATTAATACTGCAGGTTATGATACTTCAGTATTTGCAGCTTTCATTTCCTTACGAGTTAGGGCGTGGGGTCATCTGATATGCTTGTTCTCATTTAGAGGTTAAATTCTCCAAAACTTTTTCATTAATAAAATAACATCAATATTGCTACAATTAAATGATGAATATAGACCAGGTTAGTAACAAAAGAATGAACTAGAAAAGAGATTTGTCTGCTTCTACAAATAACGTCTTGCCCATAGAAAGGCACCGGTCATTTTGTTGTTTGCATGTGAGGAAACTGGAGAGGAGGGTTGTTCCAATAAAAATTGGGATTAATATAACTGATTTACAAGAATTTAAGCCATAAATTACACTAAATTACACACCTAGCAAATTCTGTCATCTCTGTGGCAAGGCCATTACATAAAGTCACTGAAAGTTTTTCTTGATTACACTTTCAGGAATAGTTAAGCTATATTTCAAGATTTCTCCATATATGTACATGTGTGCAAACCAAATTTAACTGGATTTTCGGTTTTTGTAGGAAGGGGAATACTGGATACAGTTTATGATGATTTCAGTCCAGCACCCTGTATGCTTTCATTTGTAACATCAAAACGGTTGTGGGTAGTGCGTGTTATCATCTAGCTCATTGTACGCGTTAGGACAAGTGGCAAATCCTGACTTTGTCTAAAAAGATTTCTGAATAGTATGGTAGTGTGTTTCCATGTCACCTGATCCCTGGAACAGACTCACAGTATTGCTATAATACAAGTTTATTTTGAGAGAGAACAGAAAGGTTTTTTTTAATGTAAAACTTTATAGTTAATTATTTTATGAAGTAATTTACATTTTCTAGGTGTAGTGACAATAGCAAGATTTATATTAATATAGAACAACATTTCCAAACAGATTTTAGTATGTGTGCGTGCATGCTAAGAGAAGCAGTATAACACTCTATCATTACATTTCATTTTAAAAAAACCCACCTGCATGGGGTGGCTGCATAAATGTCCATTTCTTTCATGTTTTGTTTAATTATAAAATGTTCACTTGAATTTACTGACATTCTGTGGGGAAAAGTATTTGGAGAATTGAGGGCACTGTAAACCAAGGGGTTAACAAATAGTTGCTAGTATTATATTAATAAACATTTGGAATATATTGCATTAAGGCTGATATACTTAGCCAGCACTATGTGTCCTCTGTGCCACTCCCTGTATTAAATACAACAATAACTCAGTAGGACCAGTTACAGACGTTCATTTTACTTTGGATCATTTTGTAGTAAGCAAACATACCCTATCTAATCTTTGTGTGGCAAGAATTTTCTGAGCTTGTCACAGAAAAAAAAATAGTTTCAAATATGATTAGTTGTGGTCATCCCAACTATTTCTTGTCACAATAATGCAGTAGAGAATAAGACTAAGGTAAAGTTCTTTCCAAGGAGCACTAGCTATTTTTACTTTGATTCTCAGAGTTTTCTTAATCATTTATTTCAAACCCCATGGTAGTTGGAGGGAAGACATGTAACTGAATCTGGAATTGAAACCCAAACATTTGATTAAACAAAATGGTAACTTCCTGAATCTTCTTCAACGAAGGTGTAAGGAAAAACAATCTTCCCACATTGTTATCACATACATCATCACAGAAATGTATGTGGCTTCAGTAATTTATGAGTGAAGGGCAAAAAAAAAAAAAAAGAGATTTCTATTCAGAAATACAGTCCAACAGTCATAAGTAATGAAGTCCTATAATCCTCCTAATGAGCAGTTTGATGAATAACTGTTTTCCATTTGCCCACTATACCGGTCCTGAAATTGTCCCATCAATGCCAACTTATCTGCTATGGGCATAATATTGTATTGTGTTGTATTTTGTTACAATATGATGGAAGAGAAGTTTGAAGAAAGTGGGAGTCAATCATTAAAAGTACGTATTTTAAGCAAAGATGGGGGTCTGTTCTTTGATTAACAAGACTGCAGTAACATACATAGTATACTCATATTTTGATTATATTTCTGGTTTCTTTTCTTCACTTGTGAGCTAGACGTTCTTGGCAAAGATGAATATACAAAATAAATACAAACTACACAGCAAGGACAGGTCCCTCAGAGAGAGAGAGGGAGGAGAGGGGAAAGGGGGAGAGAAAAGAGAGAGGAGAAAATGATTTAATACAATAATGATTTTAGCTATACACAGGCATCCCTTTTGTGCCTCGATTTGTTAAATTACCTGACGTCTGCTTGTGTAATTTAAACAAAAATTTCTTCTCTAGTCTTTCTTCCCTTTGAGCTATCTTCTCAAGGAGAAGGATGATGAATGGAAACATAAACATAGCATGAGAATGTGAACTAGTTCCCAAACATTTCAGTGGTTTTTATAAACAACTGGTCATTGTTACCTTTTGCTGGATTACAGTTTCCTTTAGAACAACAGTGCTCTTCAGCTGCTTTACAAAGTTGTTTCTAAATGTTTTTGCATAGTTGCTTAAAGGCTTTAATGTTTAAGTAACGGTTATATAATTATACATTGTTTAAACAATTAGCTTTTAAGTCTAGCAATAAGCTCATATTTTCTACACATGCTACCAAAAATGATAATGAAACTGCATTTTAAAGATATGAACTGACCTTAGAGTGAGCAACCATGGTTTATGGACATTTGTTTCAATTTGACAATTTGATTTTTAACATGCTCGCTTTCATTTTGAACATGAATAGTGATTCCTGCCGTTCTCCTTGGTCAGCAGGTAGTTTTTGTCCTTCTGAACCCCATTTTCAGCATTCCTTGTGCATTGTGTGCCCTCTTCTCTATGATCAGAAGTGCCAGCTTGCATCTCGCTGGTCTACGCAGGCACAAAGGGTTGTCTGAGGCTTGAACTAGAGTGCCTTGAAGGGGTAGGATTAACATCATAGTGTGTTAGCTGTCCCCTAAGCCATTGTGGCAGCTGTTGATTTATATTTTGAAACAATCAAAATAACAACAATTGACACAATAAATTAAGATACTGCTTAATATGTTAGTTTTTTTAAAGTCTCCTAATATTTTAGGTCCACCGTTTTTGTTTGTCATGATTTGACTGCCTTTTAAAAGTAACATAGATATGCATTTTTAATCTTCTTGAACTGATTTCATACAGTGATTCGATTAGGAATTATTTAGATCTGTGATAGTTTAATACAGTAGCAGAAAGCCTGAGGATTAAAAAAATCACTCTTTAAAAGTTAAATACATTTTGTCTATTTTATAGGAGCATTTCAGAAATTTTATTTTATAGCCTTACTACATTTTATTTCTAGATACTGTACATCTTTAACGACTTTCTAATTTATACAATTTTTGTTTCATTGTCAAAACATTTAATTATATCATGTCTTGAAGGTGTAAAGCTGTCAAATAAATCAGAGGCTCAGTATAAACATTTGGTGAATTGCTTTTGCTACCATACCGTAGTTGTTACTGGGCAGTTAGTGGAACTTTTTTAAAGCGTTTACTCAGCAGGTACAGGACAACACTGGTACAATGAATTGCTGATTGCTAGTAAAACAGCAGGTAGTAATGCCCTCACTCTTTGTAATTCTGCTTTGTAAAATAAAGTGGCAAGATAGCGTGGCAGAGAAAGCCAATGTGCCGCAAATATGTTTCCTGCCTCAGGGCTGCTGGAGATTGCCAATCCTATTTCGCCCCAAAATTTAAAATTGTTGCTGTTTTCCATAGTGCAAAAAATGACGTTCCCACCGCCAGAGGGAACGAACTGCATTCATACTTTGAAAAATTCGGCAACGTGGCCACGAAAAATAAAGAACGCAAGGGCTGGATTTCTTTATGAAGGCCTTAATAGTTGTATTTTTTTTTTGGAAAAAAATTGAATAAACAGAAAAAACCCACCACATAACAACAAAACCAAAACCCCAACCCAACCCAACAACTTGCAGGTGTCTTTAAATTGCTTGAAAAGAGGAAAAAGTCGTCTTTTTTTAACCAGTATTTTGTCCTGGTGTTAATGCAGCCTGCAGGCTCCCCTAAGTGGGGTTTGGATGAAGTAAATTAGTTCTACTTTGAAGCTTTTCTTCTCTCCCCCGTTCGGATGAATGGGGAGGCCCTCGAGTGAAAGCTGCTTTTCATTACTGCCACCTCATACCTACGTGAAAGGAAGAGCCCTTTTAGCGCACACAAGCACCGCAGTAAAGGAAAGCTTCCTTTTTCTACCAGAAGACCATCGGCTAAACAGCTCCTAGCTTCTCTTTCCAGTCAGGTGGTTTCCAATCAGAGTTAATTACTCCAGTCATTTATTCTAATCACCCTCTCCGTACGGCCAGCAGTAGTCTGTCACGGGGTGGCATCGTTTGAAGCCAGTTAGGTTTGAAAGCCACGGCAGGGTACTTGAGGCTCATTAGCGAGGCCTCTCCATGCCTGGCTCTCGATATGCTCCCTGATTAACTCCCTGTGCCCCGCCGCCGCTCCCGCCTCCACAACTATAGAATCACAGAATAATTTAGGGCGGAAGGGACTTCTCTAAGTCACCTAGTCCAACCCCCCTCCTCAA
>JAVJGJ010000001.1:15811261-15835400 GCA_035590215.1 Microhierax caerulescens | reverse complement strand
GATTGTCTATTTGAAAAATATTTATGAATAAACAAAAATTTCCCTCTAAGATGAAAGCTTCAATTTGTTGGTGTGTCTGAAGTATTTCTGCCTTGGGAATGGGGAAATGAAAGTTACTAATAGGTGTTTGTGTTTGACATCTGTATACTGTACTTTTTAGCATATCTCAAGTGTTTTAGTCTCTGCCTAATAGATCTCATTAAGGAAACAGATATCAGCCCCAAGACAGTTTGTCAAAGTTAATATGAGTCCCTGTGGACAGAATTGACAATTTGTGTGTGGCTTCATGCGACAGTCTTTTCATGGTCTTGTTTGATCCTTTAACAATTGGACATAGTTACTGATTTGTTTTACAATACAATAACTCAATAGGATTGAATAACACTGTATTATGCTGGACATTTTAGAGAATTTTCTTTTGCACATTTTCCTCAGAGCACACAGTAAATGATGTACTTGGTCTGCTGTGAGAGTGCTAACAATTGATTGGTTTGCTTTAAGAGCAGCATGGGAAGGATGTTAGTATCCCATCGCTGTATGCCATATTTAACTTGAGCCTTAATGAGCACTGGCTGTCCTAGATGCTTAAGTAATCCTAAATGTGTAGCATTTGATACCCTTGGTTTAGTTTTGCAAGAGGCAAATGCTAACAGTAACATTTAAAAAACCCTCTCCTTTTTACAACTGGATAGTTTTGTAAATTGGAACTTTTTCACTTCTCAGATGTTTTATTTTTAAGGAGCACCCATACTTAAATAGTATATACCAACATGGCTGTGAAGTGCATCACATGTACTGGTACATTGTGTTATTTTGCTTGAAAGTCTACTTTATTTTTTAATCATTATACAGACTGTTAAATATTGTTCCTCCATTGATCAAGTCATAGTGTAAGCACTTCACTCCACCCGAGAACTTAACTTTGAACCTGAAATGACAGGCAAGTTTATTTAGCATTTGCATTTGTGTGCTATGTTTGGTCTGTCCTTCAGGGTCCTGGGTATTGGTGCTGACTATAGTAATTTCTGATTTAGTCCTTTTATTTATGATTTGGCAAATAAGATTTAAAATGGCCTAATGTGGAAAAAAATGAAAAGAAAATCACCTGCTTTTGGATCTGTGTAAATTACAAGTGTAAATAATTTAAACTTGAAAAAGAGAAGTAAACAGCTCCCACATATTACACGAAAATGCGGAGTGTGTTTTAGTTTTGCTTTTTTAAGAAAAAGGCAGAATCATCTGTTAATCTGAGGAGGTTGCAGTGATATTCCTTTAGTTATTCATGTCCAAATGCTTTGTGAATGTAATATGACCCTTTATAAATCTAGTTTTTGAAGAAAAGGAAAATATGAATAACCTCTGCACATACTACATATATATATATGTGTGTGTAAAAATGCACAAGTTCTTAACACTATTTTTCCTGACATTAAATAGTTATGGTGATAACAGTAAGTATATTCTAGGGTTAAATTTTGTTTAGCAGGATAGAAAGAAAATTAATTCCTATCATTGTCATTTGCTGAGCCCTGTAGAATTTTATGGCTGCACATTGTGGTATTATGGACACTCATGAGACTCCTGACTGGTTTTATCTTATTAAACAATTTTGAAATCATTAATTTTTAATTGGCCCGCTTGTGGTTTTTTATAGTTTTAATTGTGTGTCTGTGTCTAAATATTGAGGGGTTTTTTTTTAATTTAAAGGAAAAAAAAAAGTAAAAAAGAAAATATCCTTTCTAGGCATATATATTGTAAGGTATTTCCACATGATCATCCAAAGAGATACTATACTGTGTGGTAATTCATTTCAAAGAATGCTTTCAGCAGTTCAGTATCCTAATAAAAATAATAATAAAAAAAAAGAATGATATGATGTCGAAGATATGTACAGGTCTTTTCTTGATTGAAAGTTCTAATTAAGTGAATCGAGGAAAATTAACTGAAATTAGCTGTCAGAAAGTCACATTTAAATGACTGATGATCTGGTGTGGCAGTAAACATTTAAATGATATAAATTGCCATTTAAGTGTATGGTTTAATGTTTGTCATGCATTAATATGACATGAGACTGCAGTGACAATCAAGCAGCTTGCTCTAATTTGAACATATTTAGGGCTTTTGTGTGGAGTGCACCATACAAATTAAGACAATTGCTGGTTTTATGTGTCAATTTAAATGTTGTTTTCAGGCATCAGTTAATGAAACAAACCCATCATTTTTGAGTGCAAGTTGCAGAGTGATTTCTTGGTTTTCAGATTAATTTTAACTTCCTCCGCTCAAAAATTAGGAATTTCCTTTACAAGGAAAATGCCATTCATTTTGTTAGATGAAGAGAATATCAGACTTTGTTGCATTGTTTCATTTGCTCATTCAAGTAAGAAATATATCGAATCCTCTGTATAAAAAACAGAGGAAGCAAATCCTACTAATGACTTAATCTAGATGAATTAACCCTTCAGATGACAACGATTTTTAGGTTATCTTTGAACATATTCGTCCTGTACCTAATACTGTTATGGAGAGATTCGTTATTGTTTGGATGCTTTTGGTTTGGGGATTGTGTTGTAACTGCATGACATCTTCAGAAAAGTGACTTAATCATTCAGCATAGGACTGTTCCTGTATAGGTTTGTATAAGAGATGTATACAAGAAATGCATAAAATTTTATTACGCAAGTTGATATTCCAGCATGTTAAATACTTTGTACCCAACGTCCCTAGTTACTTCAGTTTCCCCAAATCTATCAGTCTTCCCTCTGTCAGAATGAGATTACCATGCTGCTATTATTTACTGTGCAGATCACACAGAAAAGCACAATTTAATCTTGAGAGTTTATAAAAACATAGTCTAGCTGACCATCAATGTTTTCCACTTAATGCTTTTTGGGTTTGTTTTTTTTTAATTCTCACTGTTCTAGTTTAAAAAGCAATGTCTTCTGGTCAACAGGCAGTAGGGCATGAGACTCTGGCATCTATCAGAGGACCCACCTTTTTTTGGATAGAATGCCTAAAATCATCAATTAACAGTTACTGATCCTGTATTTAGACTTGCTAAGATAATTTTGTATGCTGTTAAAAAATATGCTTCTACTACTACTACTAAATGATGACTATCTGGCAAACTCAATGTTATATATTTTGTGTGTGTTTTTTTCTCACAGGCATTAGAAAGTGAGTTTGTTTCCTGCCAGCTTCACCAGTGGATTGATCTGATTTTTGGCTACAAACAGCAAGGGCCAGAGGCCGTTAGGTCCCTGAATGTATTCTACTATTTGACTTATGAAGGAGCTGTTAATTTAAGTTCAATAACGGATTCCATATTGAGAGAGGTAAGTTTGTACTTCAAATGTAGTAAAGGAAAATCTTTGTTAATCTTTGTGTTCTCTTGTGGTTTGTCAAAAAGCCAGTCAAGTGCAAGGTGCCTGAACCAGTTGTCACAGCATGCAAAATTAAGAGAACAAGCCTGCAAGTTGTTCTTCAACTTAGTGCACCTGGATTTGGCACAAACTGGATGCCAATATAAAAATGTATGTTCGTTTGCTGAGGGCAGTCATTTCGTTCACTGGATCTTACTGGATCTAATGGCAGAAGACAGTGAGCAAGCTTGATTTGTTTTGTACTTTTGAATTTTCTTTTACAGTTTTAACAGTTCTCTTTTAATGCAATCCTATGTATGTAGCACACTTCAAGAGTTTTGTAGCTTCCATTATTTTTACTGGGTTGCTATCGAATTAGTAATAACTTGTCTTGTATTTTTCATACACAAAAGTGAACGTTTAAACATTGGAAAGATCAGTAGTCTCACTCAGACTCAGCACCATTCAGAAAAACCTAATTGCTAAAGTATCCCTTAGGATATTTTGGGCTTAAAGACTATTCCCTTGTCCATCTAAAAAATGTAAAAAAAAAAAAAAAAAAAAAGTGGGGGGATGGCATTTAAAACAGGGGTTTGATTGGTTTTACATCCTCAGTTCAGACAATACATTGGTATCAAGTATAGCTGCATGTATGTTAATTATAGAATAAATGTAAGTGGTACTTTGTTAAAAAATGTTCTGAATCCCTAAGAACAGAGTATTATGAATGCTATTAACAATTTTATTTAAAAGGGTGGCTAGATGTATACCAACAGGGAATATATGTGTGAACTGAATGAAAACAAGAATGAAGACATTTCTGCTTACAAATAATAGGTTTGAAGTTCACTAGGCTAATCGTAATAGATGTTTTTGTTATTTATTGTTTGTTGGAAGAATGTCTGAGAAGTAAGCAATTATTATTTTAAATATACTGGCCTTCTGACTGTTTGGGGCACCTTGACAGACTCTAGAGAAAGTCGCATTATAGCAACATTGTGGGCTGTAGCTGACTTGTGAGTGCAGTGGAAAGGTTTGGAGAGTATGCAGGGCATGTAGGGGTACACAGGATGTCATCATTATGTGGGCTGCCATCAGTCTGCAGACTGCATCTTGGTCCACTTTGAGCTAAAATACATATGCTGCACTTAAATACACTTTATTGAGCTAAGAAGAGGGATACTGGAACACTTGGCTTTTAAGAAAATATGTCATCATCTGGATTTGAAACAGTTATTGACCCAAGCATACTAGGTGTTCACCCTGTCATGTTTTCATTTCATTGATAATGTTTGTCTGCTGTACACTGACAAGGAAAGAGTATTTATTAGACTCTTGAAGTACTAGGTTTAAGTGTGAGCTGAAAAATAGACTGGGCATTGTGTGTAATTGGTTCTTAATTTTGGTATTAAATGAACCATAATTGAACCATCGTTTATGGAACTAATAATTGAAGTAATACTAATCAAAATAGTGGTCTGCCACACACAATTGTTATGTGTTTTTTAATTTTTCTAGAACAATTCTGTTATCAGCTTAACTGTGATCTGTTCTGCTTGTGTCATAGCCTGAAAAAAAAGTAATTTAAGACCAGGGGAGTTAGGAATTTGTCTGGAAGCGTGGATCGTCTCAGCTAGAGAGGTGTTCACTTCATACTTCTATAAATATATTAACATATTTTGTTACCAAATCTTTTGAATTTGTCATGTTTTTATTGTACTTGACTACAAGTTTATTTTGTTTTGGTTTGGTTTTTTGAGTTGTTTTATGCTTCCTGGACTGAGTAACATATAAAAATGAAAACAGGAGAGGGAGAATAGCAGTGTTGTTGAGTTCACAGTAATGGAATAACTTAGCAGCAGCAGAATTTCAAAACACTACGGATGGTGTCAAAAGTACATGCTGATAAGTGCTGGCAGCAGAATGAATGGTTATCTTGTAACACTTTTGTTCAGAGTTACTTGAAGACTGGTTCAACGGAATATTTTTATTTAGTATTTTTAAGCAGGTCAATAAAGCAGTAAAAGCATTCCTGTTTAGATAGGTATCCCTTGCTATTTACATGTATATTGTAAAGCACGTTTTTTTTTCTTATGTAAATGTGTGTAAGTAATTTGCAATGGTATGTATGATCAGCTCTGATATGATATTGACAGTACAGGGATTTAATGACTATCATCACCAATGGTGAGTTATTCTGTTCTTACTTATGAGTAGAGATGAAAGTAATAAAAAATCTGTTTGTGTGTATATCTGTGTGCATAATCATTCTATATCTATGTGCTAAATGAATTTATCATGCACCTTTGACAGCCTCACCTTCTTCTGGCTTACTAATCTGTCTCCCTGAGGACCCGTGCTAACGTTCTGTACTGCCAAGCAGCTTCAATCAGCATTTATTTTTCTCCTTCAGTCAGCTTGCCAGAAAATATTTCTTCTTTTCTCCACCAAATTCCTGGTTAGAGGCCAAATAAATTTCTGATCTAGACAATTAACAGTATTTTTATGCAGGCATGACACCTCAGATTTAGCATGTTTATTAAGCAACTATTAAACCAGAAATGTTACTCTGGATTTCTTGATTTCTAAAAGGATGCTTTTGGCTTTCTCTCGACAAGTTTCAGGGTTTGGGCCTTTAAATCTTGACAGTTGTAGCAGAAAATATATTTTTATTTGCAAACCTGAAACAAGGAGAAGCTCCTGTATACTCCGAGAGTTGCATGTTACTGAGGCTTTTAGGTATCATATGGAATAATAGCATGTGCTTAAACCATGGCAATTTCCCCACACAGGTAGTCTATGCTAAGCCTGGACCACATCGGTAGCGAGAAGCCTATGATGCGTGTGTTTCTGAAGTATCTTTACAGATATATGTATGGATATTGGTGACCTAAGTCATCAAGAGAGGCCACACACAGAATAATAGTGGAAGGAGCTGAGGAGTGTAGGAGTGTAGGTTAATGCAGAATTTCCTTAGGTCTCCTAAATGGCTCCAACTGGCACCTTTATTTTTATAGGCAGTCAGGTTATATATATTACAAGAAGGAAGCACTCGTCTAGGAAAGAAAACTACTTGATTAAAACCATATTCCACCTTTCTTTTTTTTAAACTGAAAACGTAGAACTTTTACATCCTCTCATACTGCTGTGAGCAATTTTTTTCTGCCATTCTTTCTGCCTATGGGAATAAAGGAAGTAAAGTATTTTGAAAGGATCTGACTGCTATAATAGAAATTTTTAAACTAAAATGCAAACCATGGGCCACATGCTACCTTTTGGCAGATAAACCCTGAGGAGTGCAAAGCTTGCATAATTCAAAAGCAAATCTCAGGGGGAGGGGAGTAGATCAAGAGAGAAGGGTTTGAATCGTAGCCAGTGGGGGAAGGGAACTGCAACCAGAAGCAAGGCAAGGGATCCAGTATATCTGCTGGCATATCTGTGTGCTACTCATCCCTGCAGAGACCATTCCTTCATCCTCCTCTTTTTTCCTCGAGCCTTTTTAGCAGCATTGTCATTGACTCTGATCCTTGTACTTGTATATCTTGCTGAAGGCGGTTACAACTGCAGAGGGAAGTTGCTGTTCATTTGACAAGCAGTAAATATCACATCTCTCTCCAGTGGAAAATGTGGTATTTGCCAGCAGAGGTATGCTATATGACTACCTTCTGTTGACTTCGTTCTTGAACGCCACATTTTGATCTGTGGAAGTCCTAATCACAAGATCTGCTGTGGAAGAGCTTTTTTTGTTGCCTATATGGAAGAGGCAAGGAATCACAGCAGCACAGATAAATGTCATCCAGCTGTTCTGGAGAGAATTCACAGCACCTTCTTATCACAAATTCTGCTCTCTTTTTGGAATAGCTGTCCAAGAATGGAGGGGAAAAAAAAAAAAAAGTAGAAGAATTAGAAATAAGCCATTTGGACAAGCAACTGATTAAGAGGTGAAGCACAGTCCATAGAAAATAATTTATATCTTGGACTGATTTGTGGGTATTCCATTAGTGTCTTGGTCAGAAGGATAGAAATCCCTCTTGTCTCTGCCGTGGTATAACAAAGGATGGTTGTGAATCTGGGCTGCACTTGGAGTTCCTAATTAAAGGTCTGTTTCTTCATTGATACCCCTATGTAGCTGGCTTAAACACTGGATAAGCGTAAAGAAAAGAGATGAAGTTAATAGTGGGAAGGCAAAATATTACTTTGAGAATACATCATTAATTTACTACAGGAATCCCCAAACCTCATGAAGCATACTAAATTTTCTACCATGCTTATCAAAAAGCACCTAACCATATTATTTAAATAATTTAAAAAATTTCATCTGATACGATCTTTGTAGGCAGCAATTAAGGAGGACTGATGATTTTTAAATTAGCAAGAATAGTTCAAAAAAGATGAGAATAAGTCCTAACCAATTAATACTCCACAAGTCCAGTAAGTGATTTGCTTTTAGCCTTAGATGATTTAGTTGTTTTATACTTCTTCCTTTGAAGAGAAGGTGCCTTTTTGTGAAGGTAGTCTGTTTAACATTAGGAAGCACAGCTTTCTCCGTTCTATCGGCACCTTGCGTTCTGCTGTTGATATTTTATTTCCATATGAACTGAGGAGTTTCTAAAGAGAGATTCTGAAGAATCAGCTTGGACGTAGCATTTGGTATGTTACTTGAATGTGCCACTTCTGATTATATAAAGAGATGAAATAATTCTTTTATTTTTAGTTTTAAGGCATATGGGATAAATTATTCTATGGATAATAGCTTTTAAATGTTGCCCGAGATTAATATCTTTGGGTAAGTTTTATGTATCTTAGACCTATCTCTTATGAGTCTAATTTTATTTTTAAATATTTACAGTTTGAGAGACTTCTGTGCTTTCCAAAAGAACTTACAAGGATGTTTAGTTTACATGACCCCAGTTTCATGACAGCAGTAGCAGATCTGATATCTTATCCCAGAGAAAGCATTTTTGGCCTCTCTTTTAGCTGTGTTCATGGTGGGAGTTAATAGCATATTTCAGTTCCAACTCAGCTGGAGAACTCTGACAACAGTGAATCTTTCACAAAGTATAAACACGATTTGTATTTATAGCATAGTTAACATTTACTAAATAGTTGGGAAAAGGATCAGTCTGTTTTTAGCAGGTTAGGCAACAGTCTTTGTTGTGGCTTCAGTGAATTCTAAAAAGTAGGATAAAGTGATTATAAAAATACTGTCTCAGAGCAGTAAATTTAGGTGTGCTGAATTCAGTAAGTAACAAATCCATGCAGGCAAAATTCAAAGTACTGTAGAAACAATCTTTGAATCATCTCTGGCCAGAAGTGTGTTGTGCAGATGGCATGCTTTATGTTGTACAGCACAAGAACATTGTGAGAAGCCAAATAAATGTTAAGGATTAGTCTAGTTTTAATTGCAAACCTATAGTAAAATACCATCATATGGAACCAGAATTAAGGATAATATTTTTAAAGGAAGCATACTGATTTCATGGCTAAGGAGCGGTGGACTTGTCAGCTTGCAACCAAACCCATGCCCTGGTCTTTTCCTGTGAAGGTATGCAGGGCAGGGTTGTGTAACGAAGACGGGACCTCCAGTGCTGTGGTGGGTGGGCAGGTACCACTGCTGCGTGAAATCAGCTTGTCTGGGCATTGGAACTGAACCACAAAAAGATGAAGTATGATCTGGTAAAAGGAGCATTAAAATAACGGGAGCACCATTCCTGCCACCGGTTTGTATCAGTTACCTATTAATTCTCACATCTCAGCTCATACTGTGACCTATCTGTGGTGTTTAAGTAAACAGGCAAAATGAGCATAAGCAAGTGTTTACTGTGATATCTGGGAGGTGTGGCACTGCTTTGATTCCATTCAGCCCAGAGTTTGACATGACAAATGGGGTTTTTTGCCCTTTGTCTTAACTTACGTATTTACTACAGTCCTTAGAAACAGCCATAAAAGTATTCAGCTAGGTTTCAATCTATAAAAATAATTGACCTGGATGTTCTCTTTTTGTCCTTCATTACAGAATAGGTCCTAATTTTATCTGGTGCTTCTGCTTCTCTATCCAGCAGCAAAGAGTGCTGTTATGGAGTTAATTAAAGCAGGACTGAGACGCCTGATATATAAGGATTAAAAAAGTAAGAATAAAACAACAGCTTTGGCTGGAAGTAATAAAGCTTTTTGGAAGGAAGTAATTAATGTAAATCAGTTCTTTGGCTTTGAGTGCTTTTTTTCTCAGCCCCTGATTGAAATTCAAAGGATAGAAATTTTCAGTGCAGTCAGTTCCCTCACCTCTTCTTGCTTGACCTGTCTCGTGGATCTATCAGAGCCAGAGAGGCCTTGAGACCCCCTGGGCTCTTTACATTTTCATTTGTGCCTGGCTGGTCAGTCTTAGATAGCTGACGTATTTGTTGGCCAACGTTAAATAAGAAAGAACAATCAAAAAGCAAACAAGGGATGAAAAAAAGTGATACTCATAATCCTTCAAAAATAACTGTTTTTTTAATAGAAAGTATTTCAATTTTTAAACTTTTTTCCACCTCTTCCTTATGTGGAAAGGATGAGAAACACTATTATATAATAGCTACAGATCATACACTAAGCCTTGAATCAAACAGGAGTGAACTGGTTACAAAAATGTCATTAGTTTTTGTGTTGTCAGCATGCTTTGATTATTTGGAGGCTCTTTAATGGGGTCTGAAAATACTTGTATTGACTTCCACAGTAACTGGGAAACTAAAAATTTTTGTTTGGAGTGTTTTCATTGTATTTGCTTATAGCAGCCTAAGGTGTCTAGCTCATCAGTGTTCCCACTGTGTCTGTGGATGTGGTGTGGTATTTACTTACCAAACTGTATTATATTAGTTATTAGTTATATTTGAACGATAAGTGCTTCTTGAGTGCTGTGCTTGTGGTCGTGCCAAAGGTGCTTTTCCTCAAGCAGTGTCCAAAAATCAGGTCTCAAATGTTACGTTTTTTTAAATGATAGTAGAAAGTTCATTCATCGCAGTAGGAGACTCTGAGATAATATTGTACGCATACTTTGAAAACAGCAAGTTTGATCTTGCAGGTAGCAGTTTTGACTTAGTTTAAATAAATTTATTTCTTAGCTTCACAAAAGTAGTTGTTTCTTTTTCACAACGGTTACAGATTCTGAAAGGTGATCATGTAAGACCATTAAATGTTGGATTTTCACATCCATGTATTCATCTCCTTTAGACTGAAATGTTTTATTTTAACTAATTTTTTTATTTAATAAATAGAGATGGTATCAAAGTTGAAGAAGTTCCATGGAATGCTAACAGATCGGAACAGATCACTTTTTTTCCAGAGGAAAGTTTTTTATCAGAAAATTTGGAGTCATCTAAGTAGCAGGTAGACTCTGTGAATGCAGCAAGTTTTAAAGATTATATTTAGCTGTTTAGAGGAGTGAATGAATAATGCCAGAAATCAATGAAGTTTCAAGGTATTGCATGTGGCAATGCTGCTGCTTTCTGTGAGATAGTTATTGATTTTAAATGGAAGCAATGAGTTGCTCTCTTGAAATCTTCAGCTGCCACAGCAGAGAGAAACATGAGGCAATTTTGGTTGTGGTGCTCAGATAAAATAGAGGCTTATATTTTTTAAAAGTAGCCCCAGAGCTGTTTAGGATTTTGCTTGCACTGAGTCCAGTTTTATTTGCAGGTCTTTAAATTTATCTGAACTTTCTTTTTAGACTCTTTTCCCTTTTTATTTTGTCAGTCTCTTTGAAGTACTACCAGACCTGTTTTTCTAGTTCTAGTTTTTTTATCTGCTTCTTTCCAGTAGCCAAAGATTTAGGTGTTTTGAATGAGCACATCAGTGCTCCAGACAGAGATACTGTTTGAAATTATCCATGAACCCAGTGCCTCTGAACATTATTGAGTGACATTTGTTTCTCTTGGTTGTGTCTGCTCTGACTAACTGGTTTCTTTCAGATTGGCAGCTGGGATTACACTGCAGTAGATGGACAGCTGCATGAACTGGAGATTGCAGCCAGGCCGTGCTATGCCTCTGTTTAATATGCCTGGAATGTATATATTCAGATTGGAGCAACTTGCATGGCCCTGAGGGGGATCTGTTTGTATTCTCACAAACTGTGATTACTTCCTGTTTTACTTTGACAATTACATGGCAGTCATTATACTGATTTGTCTGGACAAAAATACTTCATTTTTATTGATTCTCACAGAATATTTCTTAATATAACTTGAGAGCTGGTAGTGGTTTTGGTTTTAAATGTGTGGTGGAAGGTAATCTATGCTATGCTCCATTCTACACTTTTTCTGTGATGTGAACAGAAGGAAGTATTCGTACATTGAATTGCAAATAGCTTTGAGGAAAAAAATAATCCTGTGTAGGGTAACCCCTCCCCCCTCCAAGTATGTATAGTAGTTTGAATTTAATAAATAACAAGTGGTTAGACTAGTAACCAACTTCCAGACAGACAACTATTCTGGGCAGACAGAAGGAACTGAAATCAGGGGAACAAAAAAAAAAGGATATGTTATAGAACAGACGTGTTGCAAGGAAGCTATAAGGAAGGAAGAAAAAACCCCA
The DNA here is from genome assembly GCA_035590215.1 of Microhierax caerulescens. NCBI lineage: Eukaryota > Metazoa > Chordata > Aves > Falconiformes > Falconidae > Microhierax > Microhierax caerulescens. The sequence continues at coordinate 15,823,473 of JAVJGJ010000001.1, read as the reverse complement.
CCCCTGTGCTTCGTTTATATTTGATGGCTTTACTTTCTACATTTTTATGTTGTTTTCTTGTGTAATGAGGCATACTCAGTTTTGTTACTTATATCCTTAATGCACTGCAGTAATGCAAGGTTGGGCGCTTTTTCCTTCATACCAACTTGCTAGTGTACTCTAATAATGTCCCCCTCTGCAGGTTGTTGTATTTCTGCCCATGCTTCAGTTCTGAAGTCATAAACCTGTGTTACTTGAGTTTAAGTAGTAACTGCATTAGTGGGCTGCAACAGGCATCTTGTGCACTCTGCTTGGTTATCAGAGGGTTTATCACAAACATTTTGCAGGCGTGTTTAACAGTACCTGCAGAACAGTATGTAACTCTCAATCTTGTAGTATCTTTTCTTTAGCCTTTCTTTTCTCCTTGCTCCCTTCCCTGCCATTTGTTACATTTCAAAGCTGGTGTAGGCAATTTTCTTTAAACCAGTATGTTAAGTGAATAGTGCAATGATAAAAAAATTGAAGGGATTCAACATAAAAGGGGTTGATTTGCGAAGTTGAACCAGGAGAAAGATTTTTCTGGTTTGGCATGAAGAAATGAGGCTGTTCATTTTATGTTTTAAAACACTGAATGGGAGTGTGTGAATTTATGATACTAACATTTGAGTGCTGTATTTTTTTCCTGGGTCAAGTGTAGTGCAGTATCCCCAGGGCAGGTGTACAGCCAGCAAGCATATACATTGCCTGTGTCGGAAAAGCATTTTGCCCATTTTTCACAACCTTGATCTAATGGGGATTGCTATGAAACAAGGGGAGATGGTACCACAAAGAGCTTCTCCTCTATAATCATTAGCCTGTTTTCAGCAATTTTATCTAATTGTTATGAATCGTGCTTGTTCTCCAACTATCTGTGTTTCTGCAGTGTGTGAGGAATTTAACAGAATCTTCTTGTGGGACTGTAAGTGACTATCTGGTCAGAAGAGGTTTTCTGATCACTTGTTATCAGAGCTTGATTTTAATCACTGTCCCGTGGGGGGCTAGGCTAGTCAGTTGGCCACTAAACCATTCAACTTCACTGTCTGAGGGGAAACCTGTCAAATATTCTGTGTTCTCTGGTGCTGTTAAGCAACATCTGGGTGGAAGGAAAGGGAAAACAAGTAATCATAATTGCGTATCGCTCAAGCCAGTAGAAATCACTGAGGAACATGTGTGTAAACCTTTTTGAATATTGAAAAGTGAGGTAGGAGTGGCAGAGAGCCAAAGTAATTATTTTTGCAAGGACTGTTATTTTCTGGACGTAAATACTGGGTAGAAAGGTGGAGGATGAACCCAAAACATTTTCTGTCCATAACACATATGCTGAAAGAATATGTATTACAATGCATGATGTTATTTCACCTGGGTGTTCAAATGTTTAGCAACTAAATCTTACAGATTTGAGAAGTAACTAGAAATACTTTGGGGTAGATCTGTAAAGGCACATGGATGGAAAGTAGCCTCTGTAGCAAAGGGAAAGGTTGTAGCTTGTCATGTGTTCAGACTGAGGCATGCATTTTAACATGGGTATTTAGTGTCTGAGCAGGCATGATGAAAGCAACTGAGTTAGTCCCTTTAAGGGTCTTTAAATCTAGAGTTAAATGGTGTATGTCTTGCCTTTTAACTATATGGGCCTTCGTTTCAGGATTTCAGTTCAAAACTGGAGACCGTTTCATTCTTTCTCTGTGACACTCACTGCAGTTCCCCCTCCACTTGTCCTCCCTCATATTTAATTTTATAGTTCTTTCAGACATAAACATGAAAAAAAAAAGCAATTTTGACTTAGTTTCTGAGTGTTGCTGCAAAGAAAAGTAACAAACATCTGTTTTTACCTTAACTGCATCCATATGTTCAACCTCCCCATCACCCTCCTTCCCAAAAAATTTACAGCCGTATTTGGTGGGTACTGCATACTGTTGAATTAACTTTCTTCACAGTTAGATTAGAGGGTAAGTTCAGAGACTTAAAATGTCTGTACTAGGCAGTGGCCAGAAGCTACTTTATAGCTAAGCCAAATTTTCAAGTTTTTCACTTCTTTTAATTTACTTCCCTATTCCCCTTCTCCCCTTACCACCCCCCAAGAAAAGAGGAGAGGATCCAGGAGACTTTTTTAGGAACAGGCTACTGTGGTAATCGGATAAATGTTAATTTGTGAAATTTGCTTATGGCTTTCATATTTATAAATTAATTAACATTTTAAATACTGTGTTTATCATACAAGTATGTGGTTTGAGATCCATACTGTGAAGATTATTGTAAAGGGCTAGTTACCTTGTTTCATTTTATTACATCTTGTTGAAGCATCTGGAACAATTCTGGCCTTACCAAAGTTTTGCTTTTGTAGAGGATTAACAGGAAGAAGGCTATTTTACTGGGATATTTGAGAAGTGGTGAAACAAAATGTTGAATGTTATTATCTTTTACTCTCTGGTATGCAGCATGCTTTCAGAGATAAGGGTTTGTGGAACTAAAGGTATCTTTCAAACCAAGGTTATTCCTTTCCAGTTATGTAGTGCCTTTAATGGATGTGAAACTAGTTGCACAAATTTCCCAAATATTTCTACCTGCAATAATCTGAATGGTTGTATGCCTCAGAGGGATTAATCTGTGTGAGAACACATGCTTTTCCTCTGCCACTAGAAGAAGCTGGCTGTCTCTTAGTAATACTGACTAATGCTAGTAATACATTTTTTCAAGAAAATTAAGTTAGAAGCTGGGCTATAATTTGTTAGAAAGTGAGTTGATGACTTTTTGACTGATGGTCATTTTACTGTATATTCTCAGGTAAGTAGTAGGTTGTTTTCTCCAAGGAGATATTAATTATCTCTCTGAGGAAAAGATTCCCTGCTTCTAGCTGATTTTCTTTGACAGGTTAAACAAAAGTCTGAGTGACATCTGGTGGCTAAAATGCCCTCTATTTCTCTTTTTATTGTTATGTAAATTAAGAGAATGGGGATTGATTCTAACTCCACCATCAGGCGTTTCTGCTGACAGAGGGAGGTCACCTTATATCCTTCTATATGGGATCCTGACTGAGGCATCATCAGAACATGGATTGGATGTCTGGATTGACTTTCAATACAATCTGGGTAAAGGAGGGAATCATTTGGGGTTGCTAGTTGCTATTCTAAAATAATTAAGAAATGATGAAGCTAAATAAAGAAATCTTTACATTTTTTCTTGGTAATTAGAAGGAATGTAAAGGGGTTTTGTGCTGAAGTGTTGTTGCCTTTACTCCACAGTTTTTCAATTATTTTTTTTTTTTTTAATCTCTGAAGATGTCAGTAAAGAGGTCATAGGGATACCAATATCCGTGCTTTCTGTCTATGTGCAGTTTTGATGTTTTATGAAACCTTTTTACCTGTGGTAGGACATGATCTGGAAAGATTTCGTTAGGGGGCTGTTGTAATCCTGGAAATAATAGGCTCTCATACTTTTTGGAAGGACCAGATGGAATCTAATGAGTCTAAAAGAGTTGTTTGTGCTGAAACTGTAAATCCCAGACTTAAGCTAGATCATAAACATGGATGTAGAAACTGTCTGTTAAAGACCGAAAATGGAAAATTTGTAGTCCTCTAAGACAAGCTTTGCCAAAAGTATTGTCCCATTGGTCAGCAGTATCACCAGGTCTGGCAGAACACAATGTGAAAACAGGCAGTGACTATCTACTAAAAATTTGAATTTTTTTTAATATCCCAGAAGGATTAACTTCTGCATTGAGGGTGGGTGGAGACATAGCTGTTCTCCTGCTCCTGTTGTGTAGTCTAAGAGTGTGATGATGATGAGCACCACTTATGTAAGCAGTGAAATCGTAACGGTCTCTTCCAGGTTTTATGTTGCAGGAAGGTGGTGAGTTCCTCTGAGATCTGGATGGTGGAAAATAGCATTCTGACTGCTGATCTTTCATTGGTTAAAGCACTTATAACATCTGATTTTTGTTCTACATCAGCTTGGGCTCTTGTTGCGATGAATGTATTTGAAGTATTTGAAATCTCTGCATCAATATATGGTAGCATGTGTTTAATTTTCCCTTTCTTAGTAATGGCGCTATGTAAGAGAGTATAGATTGTAGTGGTAGCATTGGGAATTAAAGGACATACCAGATTTCATGGGTAAGAGGAAATCCTGACTCCCTTTAAATGCTGAATGTGGGCTATTTGGGAATGGAAGTTTCTGTATTGATCATAAGTCAACATAAAAGGAAATTAACAAATCTGATTATTATTTCCTCATTTATCTATTTATTTCCAGCTCTAAAAGAAATGCATGGGAGTTGTGCTTCAAGAATGTTTTATTCATTTTGAATAATATATCAGATATATATTTTCTAGGAAATAAATAGTAGATCCTACAGACTGTAGATTCACCCTAAAGATTTTAACAAGCATAGAGTAACTGACATCCAGGACTGTCTGCATTTTGCTGCTCCTGTGTTCTTCTCGTTTTACCCTCAATGCAATGCAGAATTCCCATCTGCTAGTAAAAATATTCCACTCAATCTGCAAGTAAATGTAGGCAAATCTTTCTAATCTGGATGTTTTGAAGCTAAACAGCTTTTTATGGAGAGGGCAGAGCTGCTGACCAGTATGCTGTTGCTTTGTTAATGCCTCATGTCTTAAGGGAACTCAAATTCTGTGCCATTGTGATTCCCTTGATATCTCAAGTCACAAAACCACAAATCTAAATTTTAATGCAGCATCTCTCATCACTAGGAAGGGGGGACTCTGATGATCTTACTGAGCTTCAGTGTTTCACAAATCTGATATTGCTGTTACTCAAAAAGTTATCATTGAATCACAATATGTGTATGTCAGATTTCAGCCAGCTTTTTTATAAACTTACTTATTCACCAGTTCCCAGAGTGGGCAAGAGTGTTAGAATCTGTCCACAGAGTAATTGCAACTCCTTTTCTGGTGAGATTGGATGTTTCAAAAGCCCTGCCAAATGTAATAAGATCAAGTGTTTTGGATGGCATGTTTCCTATCAGAGGATGATTATTTTTGATCATGTCAAGGTCTCAGGTGTATTCTACTTTTAGTTCTGTTATTTCTGTAACAGGAGAACATCGTATGTCCTAATAACAGTCTTCAGTAAAAATATTTGTAAGAGTAAGATCAGTGTAAATGTTACTCCATTGTCTCAAAAATTTTAATGGATGGCTAAAATAGAAGGGAAATAGAAGTGTAAGGAGCCTTCGAGGTATGCTGAACCACGAAAAAAGAATCTCTGAGAGAAAACCATGGTATTCTAATACCTAAAAAGTGGCTAGTAGTTTTGTGGTTTAGCATTCAAACATCCCATTTAAAACACTTTTTTTTTTTAATGGCATGATTCTCAGGACTTCTTTTGAAGGTAGAACTTGCTAATGCCTCACCTTAGGTACTTAGCATCACTAGACACTTTTGAGAATGCAAGGCTCAATGCATCATGCACAGAGAAACTAAAGTATCAGCCCATATGCAATCTGCTAGCCCACAGCAAATGCAAGGTAATTTTACATGGTTTAGCTCACAGTGAAAGAGATTTTATCTAAGATGAATGATTTAAGATTTTCTGTAGCATTAGCCTGTTTCTGTGGACAGTGCGAGGGCCTGGCTGATGAGAAAGAACTTGTTGAATTTTGGCTGCTTGATTTTATCTTTAAGTCAGGGGCCAATAGGTGGCAACATGGAAATCTAGTTGGACATGCCTAGGCAAGAAATACAAGTTCACACATTTCAGAATAATTATTCTTAAGAAATCACTAAGGATGAGATGGTATTTTCATGTATGCCTTATGAAGAAAGTGATAAAGCATATTGCTGAACATATAGAGAAACTTTTTTAAAAATGTTGTTGCATTATACCTTCATGTTCTCCTTTAGCTGCATTTAATATTAGTCTTATGGTCAGTACTTCAATGCGCTCTAGAGTTGTTTGCTCTTTTGGAGTAAACAAGAAAACGAGAAAAACAATTGGTATTGCTTTCATTGTGGTAATTACTGTAAAACTAAGCAATGGAGTTTTAAACAGAAAGTAGAACACACTTAATACCTATAGAAACTTTTTTGAAATTAGCTTTTGTTTCTGAGTTATGATACAAACAGGATAAGCCAGTGTTAGAAAGGAAAAATGGAGCCAATAAAAAGGGTTTCTGATTATAATAGCTTGTTTCTGTTTAATATCATTGAGCAGGATGAGGTTTTGCAGAGTTTCTCATGGAAATAGCATCCACAGTACTAAAATGATTACCTCATTCTTAGTACCAGTGCCAAGCACTTAGCCCCACAGTGAACACACGGGGTTGATTTTCAACATGAAAAAAGCCAGAAGTGTGGAATGACATTTTCAGGTGACAGTTATGGTTCTATTGCCTGTAATTAGCACCTCTTAACATGCAAACCTGCCTTTGCCTTTTCCAGGCTGTTGAAGCTCAAATACGAAGTTTTGGACAGACCCCCTCACAACTGCTCATAGAACCACATCCTCCAAGAAGTTCTGCCATGCAGGTGGTAAGTACTGTCTTAACTCTTTGTGACCTGCTGGTTTGTTTAGTTCCTTTGCTGTCTTAAAGTTACAGAACTGACCACTTTGCTTTGTTTTTATGTGGCTGTGGAATTGTGTTATTAAAAGCAGCAGATAAGTTATGATTTTGTAGGACTGGGAGCGCATGCAGTGCTTAACTATTGTTTTATTTATTGCTGAAAAGATAGTATTGATTTCTAGTACAGACCTTTTTTTGTCAGTGTAATCTAAGAACACTTCATCAGTTGATTTTGTTAATACCATACCTGTACAGGTGAGAGCCAGTCATCATGGAGACAATTCAGTTAATCTTTGGCAGATTCCCCAAGAAGCATGGATTTAGGAGGTGGAACTTCCTTGACTTTTCCCCCAGGCATAGGTTTTCCCCTAAAACCAGGATTACTAGGAATTCATGAGCTGAAACTTACATAGCAAAGAATGTGACTAAATGTGTTTTGCAGTAAAGCTAGGGTGATAAAATCCAGGCAGTGAGCATTAACATGCTTTCCCTTTTACCTCGACTTGTGTCTAATATAATTTTATTATACAAACTATTATTTTATTACTGATTACTTTCCATATCATGCTGTGTGCAGTCCTTGGGTCTGAAATATCATTTGTGCTGTTGTAGATCCAGAACTAAGTATGTTAAGTGATACTTTGACAAGTGGAGCAAATGGCCTGCTAATTCACAAGTTTTTCAAAAGGTTACATTCCCTTATTCTTGAGACAGACATTTTACATTGAAATATAAAAAAAGACATTATCTTCTTGTACGTTCTGTAAGACCTATTTCCTACTCAAGCACACTAAAGTTAGTAGATTAAAATGATATCTGAAATGCGAAAGGTTTTAGAAAAATTACACAAAAATCTGAAATGTTTCCAAAGTAGCTTACAAACCTTGTGATGCAGGAGTCTAAGAAATGTAAACTTTCTTGTCAAATAGAGCCTTTCTCAAATATGTGCTGTTGCCCAGCTGACTGTCCCCCCATCCCCACCACCCTTTCTGCAGGTAGTACCTACTACACTTTGACAGCTGTGCTGTAGATATGCTCCTGCCCTGGGATCCCATGTACTTGGATGGACAGAGCTGGTTGTGCTGGTTTGTGATCTGCTGGCCCATTGCACTTCCCACATAGTGTCCCAGGGCTGCAAACCACTGCAGTGGCTTTAGTGTGCAACCCACAGGGCTCTGTCTTTCAGAAGAGACCTGTTAACAGGGATGTTGGGGAGCACAAGTGCCCTCATCATCCAGCTACGTGCCATATGTGTGCCCGTCTATTATGGTGCCATGCACTAGGCACTTGCCCAAATTGAGAGGGATTTGTTTCTGGAAGAAGAGGAACATGAGAAGTTGATTGTTGATGTGTTTGTCAGACTCATTGTTATTTAAATACATTTGATGGCAGGAAGCAGTTGGTGTGGTTTTATCATATTTTTCATGATGCTGAATTAGTGAAGATTTAGTATGTAATGGAAGAAGTTAAATTCCATGAAGTTAAGTGTTTCTAACTCCTGTGGGTTTGGGGGGCTGAGGTACGCATGGGAAAAAACCCTTAGTTCTGCACTTGTTTTGACCAGTTTTGTGGTTATTAATACATGATTTTATAACAGCACTATATTAAATGGTTTTAAAATTACTATTCCTGGAGCTGAAATACAGTGTGGATGTTTTTCCTGTCACAATTTTGAATTATTTCTAGTTGTATTATTTATGGAGTTGTCTGTTTTCATGTGTGTGTGTGTGCATGTATGCATGAATACAACCGAATTGAAAGCTACCACGTGCTGTGTTAAGTGCACAAGCCATAATATACACCAGGTGTAGTAATTAGCAGTCACACGAAGGCTGCCTATTTGTCTGGTTTTGCTGCTGTTGCTGTATCCCCTTGTGTTTTCAACCATCAGATAGCTGGATTTAATTGAGGCCACATCAGATGAGGCATTACTGACACCTTTAATTGAATGAGCATCCAGGGAGGATTAACTCATAATATTGATTGGCTTTTAGCCACTTGCTCAGAAGGGTGTCTGGGTAGCTTATTAGTTGCTTTTATTTACACCTTTATGCAAAGACTGTAAATAGGAATTCATAGAGCAATATGTTTTTCTAAGTACTCTTAATAACTTTTTAAAAAGGAGTGATAATAAAAATGCAAATGTATTTAATTTTTTTATTAGTTCTGTATAAATATACATTCAATGTATGCACTTACATGCACATACATGTAATGAAATATTGCAGGTGGAAAATGGCCAAGAACACTTCATTAGTGTTCTAATTCAGTTATTAGAAAATTACAAATACTAAAGCAATATGGCTACCGGTGACTAGGATGGTTGTATTTCTACATCTCCATGGAGTTCTCTCTCTCTTTTTTTTTTTTTTTTTTTTTTTTTTTTTTTAGTTAAACCACAAAAAAAAAAAAACATTAGTTTTTGGTTTTTTTTTTTTTTTTTTTTTTTTTTTTTTTAGGTACACCACACAATCACAAACACATTAGGTTTTGCTTTTCCTCTTATGTTTGATACCCAGATCTAAAGTCCTTGGTACTTAGTTTTGACATTTGCAGTATTGTTAGAGAGCTTACTTAAAAACTTATTAAACTTTTCAACTTATTAAATTAAAACCCTAAAACCTAAAAATATTACGTTGAAAATGAGAGTCTGGATTAATTTCCTTCCTTTATTTCTAGAAACAATGCAGGATAGTGTCTGTAATCACGTCCACTGTATATTCTTTACAACTGCATTTGATTATGTTTGTCCTTTGAAACACATTTGCAGTGAAGTCTTCTACTTTGCATTCATAAATCTTATTTTTGTACATCAGAAATATATACAGAACATGTATCTAGTGTGTATATGTGTGTATCTGTTTATTTTAATGTACTTTCATGTTCTCATCTGGCTTGCAAGGAATTGCAGTCTGCCAATTTAATGCAACTTGAGACAAGCTCTGGGAGCAGGAATTTCTTTTGCTCACTTTTTTTTTTTTGGGGGGGGGGTGGGGTTGGTTTGTTTCCTTCTAGTTTGGCATTGCTTTCCTTGACATACTGTCTGCAGATATGAAGAAGATTTCTTCCGGCAGAGATAGGGGGTTAGAAACTTTTAGTTTAATCTGTTGTGATATGTAGAAAAGTTTGTGTATAGACACCCTGTGTTCAACAAGGCACTCTAATAGCATACATAAAGGTTTCTACCTAAAATGTTTGAAAATGTTTGTTTCCACAAGCCTGTCCACTATTACTGCATTTGCTTTTCACTGCAGCTGCTGTTGGATCTTGTGTGGTTTAATCCAGTCTTCCTTCTCTTGTCCTGTCCTCTTTTTTCCTCCCTATGTTTTCTTTTCCCATGTATTTGGGTTCTTGTTGTGTGCACTCAACAGTATCTCCTCCTGCAGAGTCCATTGATGTTCACAGACCAAGCTCAACAGGATGTTATCATGGTTCTAAAGTTCCCATCCAACTCCCCTGTCACTCACGTAGCAGCCAACACCCAGCCTGGTCTGGCCACTCCTGCTGTGATCACAGTTACTGCAAATAGGCTATTTGCTGTAAACAAGTGGCATAATCTTCCTGGTAAGTAAATTAAAGTAAGTAGCCGAAGAAACCACTGCCATCAAGCAGTACTGTTTGTTTCAAAATCTGCTTCAGGACTGTTTTAAATTTGAAGTGTGAAGAGCAAGTCCAGTTTATTGACATAGCATGCTCTTCACATGTGGACTTAGTTTGTCCTTAAAAAGGTGATCGGAACCATTGTGTAATAAGATGTGTAGCAGACAAAATGTTTGTAACAGCAATACATTGCTTTCCAGGCTATCAGGCACTACGCAAGACAAAACCAGTATATCACTATTGGATCATGATAAAGTCACACTCTTCCTCTTAGATTTATTTTTCAGTTAGATGTAAGCCTGACATATAATGTCAAATACAAGTTTTAAAACATGTAGAACTTGTCTGAAATCTTTTCTGCTTTTTCTAGTTGGTTATGAACACCATATTCTGATGTTGAAGCCACTCAGTGAGAATTAGGAGATTAAATATATGGGAAGTCTTTATCTTCTGTAACTTAAACATCCCAAAGTTATTAGGTGCTTTTGTATTTGGCAGTATGAAAGGAAAACCACATATCCATTTGCATAGCAACCAATCAAATGTATTTTTTGTTTACAAATGTGTTGGAGTTGAGCATATAGTCATTCAGTGTTCGATTCTAATGTTCTCTAATCTTAAAGGCACACATCCTCCTTTTCCTGGCTATGAGTCTCAGGCCCAAGCCCTGAAAGGTTGTTTGTTTCAGTGCTGTGCAATAAATCTGGTCAAAGGCTTTTCAAGAAAGGGAAAAAAGAGCTTCTACTCAAATAACTTAAGTAGAAGATATTTGTACCAGAATAATACTCACATCACTGAAATTCCTACTAAGAAACCTGGACCCATGGTCCTTGATTAAATTTTGAAAAAAGCCAGATGACTCCCACACTTTTTCCTAATTCTTACAAATTACCACTCAACATTGTACAAGTAGAAACATCTATGTATTTTTTCACTCCCCCAAGAAATGCTTAAAAAGAAAGGTGGGAAAGAAGGGGGGAAGTGAGGCTTATCTAGATAACAAGTTGTGAGCAAGAAGTTTGAAAGGAGGATGGCAATATCCTCTCATACCTTGGATGTGTGACCTTGGGCATGTAATATTCAAGGCTTTTAAAAATAGTCTTTGTAGACATACAGCAATCATGAGAAAAGAAGAGGTTCTAAATTGGTAGGAGTTGATTTTGATTTCCTCCTAAGTCTGCTGGTTGATGATCTGTGAGCAGGCAACCAGTTGGAGAATGTAGTAATCAAGTGCTCTGAGTCAAACAAAACCTTCAGATTTTGGTTTTTCCCTCACCTCTGAAAGGGAGGGCAGTAAGCTGTGCTTCTGAGTCACTATTTTTTTCATTTAGAGACATTCTGTGCTTGTCTTGCCTTTACAAAGAGCTCAAGAAAACTTACAGTTTAAAACAAACAAAAGCCAACCAAACAAAACTAAAACCCAACAAAAACCCACCTCAGCCCACTTCTTTGAGAACACACTAATCAGCTGCAGGCTGTTAATGGAGTACTGTGTTTAATGAAGTACCATAGCTGGGTACGGTCTCCTGAGACTAGCATTCACTATTGTTGCCTTCAAATTTTATACCAAAGTGGGATCTGCTAGGATTAGAGGGTAGGTATCATTACTGCTCCATATCTCCTGCTGTGGGCTTAGCATTGTCCTTACTAATGAGGCATCATGATAAAAAAGTTAAGTTGCCAAGTGACCAGTTGTCATTGATGTGTAATTAAAAATCTTACTCCTGCTTTTGTATATGAGTTTGGTGGCTTTGCTGACATCTAATGGCACTGGTACCCAACAGGGTGCCTCCATTTTGTCATGTGGATTTCATGTTTTATTCTGTGTTAGTGTTTCTTTGCAGCAGAACTTTCACTTCCCAATTATTTGTGAAACCCTTCTATTGATACTGATTTTTATATTAAGCTATGGATTTTAGATAGAAAAATGATAGGTATAAGTATTCAGCCATCATTTTTTGTTCTGCTTCCAAGACTGTCTTGTGGGCTGCTTGGGGGCGTGGGTGGTTTTTGGGTTTTTTTGTGGTTTTTTTTGTTGTTGTTGTTTTTCCTCCTCCCTCATCTGTTAAAGCAG
>JAVJGJ010000001.1:15801047-15811161 GCA_035590215.1 Microhierax caerulescens | reverse complement strand
GGGGGGGGCGGGGGGGGGGGGGGATGGAGTTTGCTTGCTTGCTTATTTCATTTCAGTGTGGCTGCGGGGAAAAAGGTGCATTTTTTTATCACTGAAGGAAAATTCAGGAGGTAAACATTTTACTGGTATGCCAGGTGCTCAGATGATATATAGATCGGTAGAATTATATATTGACTTCTATGCAAACTTGCAAATAAATGTTTTTTGGTGATGTATGAATCCTTAAATACTGGATGACTGTGAGATTTCCCCGTTTATATCATAATCTGATTTTTTTTAAAAAATGTCCTTTGTGCTTCACTTGTTCAAAGCAGTGCTTTAAAAAGTAAAGAGGAAAATAGTATTCGCTACAGTCAGCAGATGGTTGTCACATTTTGTTTTCAGTGCTCTTTACCACTTAATTTTGTTTTGTTGCGACAGGAGAGGTTGCCAGTAAAGCATCTGCTAGAGCTTATGGCTCAGGACCAGAGCTGCTGCTGATGGCATACATTCAGAATAGCACTAATCTAAAATAAATGTTTAATAAGCAGCCTGCGAAAGCACCTGGAATTATTTTTTTTTTTTAATTCAATTGATGCAGAAGTATGTTGTTAAAATTAAGGATGTACAATTTGGTTTGTAAAAGGTATGTGGCTTAATGTATTAAAAAGATGCAGAGTTTAAAAATCTTCTTTCTTGAATTCCAGCTCATCAAGGTGCTGTACAAGACCAGCCTTACCAGCTGCCAGTGGAAATCGATCCTCTCATAGGTCTGTCACTTCCTTCTCTCTCTGCGATTCATTAAGTTCTGTATGGTGGCCCTGAAGTGTAGATTACGGTTGTTTTTCACTTGCTGGTTGCTGGGAATGGAATTTTCCTGATAAACCATTTGCATGCAAATTGGAATGCAATGAGCTGTGGCTATGCTGGTATTTCATCAACTCCCCCTCGTTGGTTTGCCTAATTTGAACAGGCCTAGGACGCGTGTCAGTGAAAATTAATATGGATGCTGTAATAATGTGTGATTGAGAATGTGCATGAAGTACTGTCAGGATAATATTGGATCTTTTCATCACTCAGACTTGTTGATGAGCAGGAGCGAGGCACGTTATGATGAATTGGTGCACTGGTAATGTGATGGAGCTCCTTTGCTGAAGAAATTTTCATAATAACAGTGGGGTTCTTAACTGCACCGTGTTGTGAAAAATAAAACCATGGTGCCAAGGTTTCATCATTAAAGGAGATCAATCCTTTCTTCATAGACCTGCTGTTCAGGCTGAGGGGATTAATGTGTAATTGCGAAGCAGTTTCAAAGTTGAAATATATTGGCCACTCTCTTTTAGTATTGAGATATTAGTATTCATTTTTCAAGGGTATTGCATCTTTTGAGCATCACCACTAGTTAAATTTGTGTATGTTTTTCTTTTATTAAAAAGGAGTGGAGGAATGTCTCTCTTTTATTTAATGACTCAGTGTAATAGAGTCAATTCATGACTTTTTATCATAGAGGTTTATTAGTTGTGTAGAGCTGATTTCTCTGTTAGCATGGTTAGAGTTTGGTCAGTTCTTTCATTACAGACCCAGCTTTGGGGAGTATACTTGGACTGTAATTCAGGAGCCTGTAGCATGGCAAATGAAACCCTAAATGTGCTAAAAAAAAAAAATCAAACAGCCTAACCCCAAAATACAAACTAGTTGAGGGACAGTTCACAGAAGCAAAGATGACAGGATTTCTACATGCCTCACCCCCAGCCCCCTATCAATTCTACTAGTCTTCAAACTTAGCTCTGTTTTTTCAACTGTCCTTATCAGGATGGTAGTTTGAGTGAAAAAGAAATTAAGTGGCCCAGTTATAGAAGCATGGAAAAATCAGAGCAAAAATGAAGTTGCCTGGATAGGTTGGAATGACGGGTCTGTCAGCCAGTGAGAATTAATTTCAAAATGAGTATGCATATCACAGTAGGGACTGCATTGTATTGGTCTGTAGATACTCACTGTTGCTGTGTAGCCATTTTGCTGGGTAAGCTCAATGATAATTATATCAGGAACAGTGCGGGCATATTAAACCATTTTATAGAGCTGATAACAATGTTTTTTCCTGAAGTTTTAAAATCAATTTCCATCGGAATAATGCAATACTTAGAATTCATAATGAGGAGGATGTGATATAACTCTCCTTTCCTTCATGAAGTAGGTTTTATCCAAAAAATGTTGGGAGCAGGTAATGTATAATCTGCTTTAAAACCTGCTATGAAGTAGAATTTAGAAATGTAAATAAACATCACAGCAAAAAAACCCCAAAATCCCATTGGGCCTATCAGATGATTTTCCTACATATTGTGATGAATGTTAGGGAGGAAACATGTTTTTTATTTTTGTTTGCATTTTTCATAATTTTAAAATTATAATTCCATTTTCAGGCTTGCCTTTAATTTACCAAATACTTGGACTTTTGTTTGGTATAAACACTTTCAAAATTAATATTCATAGTTCTGAAAAATGGTTTAATATTCTCTTAATACAATAGATATCAAATCAGCCTTGTGATTACATTGGACATAGTTTAAAAGGTTTAAGGCTTTCTTTGTCACTGCTAAGTAGCATCATTGGATACAAGCAATTATGTAGATAATATTAAAGGTTTTTAATTGTGGCTAGACACAGTTACCTAGAAATGGCACCTAAGAGGACCACAAAATTACACTTTTATGGTTATAGCAGGAATCTTGTTGCTGTTTTAGTCATAAGGAGGGATTCCTGCTGTCCTCGTTTTCCAGTTGCACAGGAAGATGTAAAACAGTAGTGTCTGATATGTCATAGATCCTAGACCTCTTTTTGAGGTGACCTTCTTTGAAGGGCTTATCCACACTGAATATGTCGATCTGCATTTTTTTGGTGGGGGGGTTATTTGCCATTATTTTGCCATGCAGAACACTTCACTGTGCCTTTATAATGCGTTGTTGTTACTCTTTAAGCGGGCAGCGGTCAAGGCCCTGTTATGTGTTACCTGCAGAGCAAGTGGCAATACCTTGCTAAATTATTTGCTACCCATATGGATAAAACAGTATCAACATTTTAAAGATAATAAAAGCAGAAGTAATTAAGGATTTGATGCAGAGTAAATGGAGCAAGCCCAAGGCTTAGGGGATAGCTAACCCATAAGTGTGGAAAGAAGTTAAAGAACAAAGTGTAAAGAAGAGCACAAGACCAGCACAGAGACAGGTCTGGGGGACCACTTGGAATGGAAGTAATGGTGCTCTGAGCTGTTGACAGATAAACTCAGGCTTACTTGCCTGGGATGGGAGTCAGGTTCTCTCAGGAGCAAAGCATATTAGAAGTTCTTTCTACACTGTAGGATTTTGCTGATAGGGAGATAGACACACACACAGTGTGCACACATGAACATCAATTAATAAGGACAAAATGCAATGTGAAAAATGGGTTCATTAATTGATTCATGTCTATTCTGTGGCTTCACAATGCAAGATTACCTGGGGAAATAAAATAGCAGGTGATCAAGTTAGGGTAAATATTTTCTCTCAACCCTAAAGGAGATTGTGGAGATAAGCTGCTTAATTTTTGTGCAATGCTCAAAAAAGTGTGAAATGGTAGTGATGTTTACTACATTTGTTCTTTTTTTAAATTACAATGCTTGCAATGAAATACAACTTGTGTACGATTTTGAAATCATAATTCCATTGTCTGCTGCATTTGAGCCACTATATAGCACATATGTATATGTACTGTCTTATAATTACATTCCCTTCATTTGTTTCTTAATGTTTTATTTCCTATAATAGAAGTAGGGGAGAAGAAAGCTTATTACATTTTTATGTATCATTCCTTTTTGCAATCTTTCATTTATATTTGTCAGCTGCATTTGACTTAAAGAAGTTATTTCTTCTATTTTAGTATATATACTACAAGGAATTAGCATTGTTCCCAGAAGTGTAATGAGTATTTTATCGTAAAAGTAGAAAGAAAATGTCCCTGCCACAAAAACCAAGTAACAGCAGTGAGAAATAGTTTAGGTGTGAACATAAGTTTCTAAAATGTGCTTTTGTTCTGTGAATGTGGATGCTAAAAATTCTTGATTTGTGTGTCTTTCTGTTCAGCCAGCAATACAGGTATGCACAGAAGGCAAATCACTGACCTTTTAGACCAAAGCATTCAGGTGCATTCCCAGTGTTTTGTCATCACCTCTGATAACCGTTACATCTTGGTTTGTGGCTTCTGGGACAAGAGTTTCCGAGTTTATTCTACTGACTCAGGTAATGTATTTTTAAAATATGGAAATAACCTAAAAGATTGTTTTGTTCATCATCAACCTACAGTTTCAAATAAGAAAGAATGAGGTGTGGAGAGAGAAAGTGGTGTATGTATTTATTCCTCTATTAATAATATGTCAAATGTTTTCTTACCTACTGCTACTGTGTATTGTATGCTATGATCTTTGTTGAATGATGCCAAATGCAAGACAAGGAGCTTTTGTTTAGCCATAGCATCACACTTCAGATCTGTATTACAGGCATGCCTGTTCTTGCACTGTAGTTTCCACAAGAAAATGAGGTTTTGTGAAGCTTTGCATACCAGCACAATTAATTGTTCTTAGAGTGCTTGCTTGAATTTAACTCTGGTTGGTTTGGTTTTTTTTGGAGGAAATACAGGCAAGCACCACAGGATAAGAACAGAAACGAAGTCTTGAAATCTGGTGAAAGAATGCTTATGAAAGCCTTTGAAAGCTATGCTATAATAGAAAAATTGATTTGGAGCCACTGAATTCTTTCATAAAATATAAACTGATCGATATAATGGGTAGCAGTTAAATTAGTCTGTCAGCTAGCATGTATCCAAACCGTTGAAATCATGCATGTGTCATGCTAAATAGAAAAGAGTCTTTCAGTGTAAGAGCTACAGGAATTTAAAACCCATGGATCCTCAGATGAAAATAGGTATGATTTTTCCCTTTCATTATTTTATAATGGGAATAGCAACCTCACTGCAAGGTACTTCTTTGGGATTAATGACCCAGTGTGGTTAATGTGTGTGTGCCATCAAGCTTTCCAGTAGGTTATTAATCCCTAGGGAATATCCTACATGTTTGTCATCATTTCTTAAATATATTAGTTAATAGTGTTTTTCACACTTGGCAAACTAAAATGTTTAACAAAACAGGATGCTCTTTAATGAAAATCTGTTAAGACTATATCTCATGGCATATTTTACATATCTGTCATTTTTGCAATTTTAAAGCCTTAAGTATAAAGGAGAAGTTTCATTTACTTCATATTGACTGCCTGCAATTCATTATAGAGACATCTTGTTAGACCCTTCTTAGTTAATTTTCTCATTGATGAAAATAAATTTACATAAAACTGAATTTAAAGTAGATCTTCAGAAAAGTTAGCTAGAATTAATAAATACTGAGTGTATATTCTTGAGTTATATTAATAGAGAACTAATTCTTTTATGTCAAAGGATATATTTTACTTTATACCTATGGGAGAAACTTGTACGATTTTGGTAGCTTTGTCCTGTATCAATCTGAACTACAAATACCTCATTAAGTCCTCTATGTGTAAGTCAGATACACCAGACATCTCATTACTACCATAGCTAATTATGGTATAAACCAAAATACAGTTGTCAAAAAAGTTGCAGAAGATTTATGTCTTCCATGTGTCTTCTGTTTGTCAATATAGCAACTCTAGCCCTAGTTTGAATCAAGTGAACTCAGTCATAGTTTATTTTGTTTCAAATTAAAATGAGAATATAGTAGTGAGATACTCTGAAATCAGCAGAGCAGCAAGGAAAAGAGATTATGTGATCAGTAATGCATAATGGCAAGTGATCACAACTGTTGAATTCAATTATATTTTAGCACTTACACAAAAAAGGAACCTTTTTCCTATTAGATTTGGGGTTTGTTTGGGTTTTTTTAACAGGAAATATTTTTAAACATAAATCATGGGGTCTCAGCACAGCTAGTATTGCAGAAGCACAATAAAACCTTCCTCCAGCAGTGAGAATGATTTCTAGACAGCATTTTAGATTTGGTAGTGCAGAGACTTGAGTCTTATTTTTCTTTTAATTATTCGTAGCACAGCTGTCAAATAAAACATTAACTAGAAAATTTGTTCAGTAAAAGGGGATACCTGAGTGCGTATGGTAAAGTTTGATATTACTGTATAGAGAGGACAACTTATGTTAAAGGAAACAAACAAAAAGTTGAAGAACTCTTATGAGATTAATGATTTTTATTTTTTTTATTAATGTGAAAGAGCAAATGCTTATTTCTTGTTTTGATTGAATTGATTGAACCTTAGCTGCACAGTGACAAAGTAAAACTAACAAGGCACTGTGACTACACGAACAACTGTCAAAGAAATAGGCTTGAAAAATGTTTGTTTTCTGGAAAAGAACCTATAAACATAGAATATAATTGAGAGAGAGGTGTCTATAACTCAGCGATGTTTATAGCATAAACTTGTGTTCTAAAAGTATAAATCACCTGCGGTAGTTGATTACCTACAGCTATACAACTGAAAAATATATCACATAATTAAGTTACTCTCAATTCTAAACCTTGAATTTTAGGGGAAAACATACACTCGGTAAGATGTTTTTGTATTATTGCCAAAATGAGGTTATGTAGTCTGTGAGTGTCACTGCTCCTAGCTGTGAAGTTCGTAACTTTTTCTGACTAAATCTGTTGACTGATCAGCATCTGAGACAGTTAGGTGACCCTGTGACACAAATGAAAGCCCTGGTGTGCAGAGGGGACCACTACAGAACACTATTATAGACTGACAGAAATGAGGGAGACTCGATGCCTGAGTTACTCTCCTTTCCGGTAGAAGGCAGATCTGCACAGTGAGAGTACCTTCCAGGGGTTTGTCCTTTCTGGTCAGAAAAGGCTCATGTGATAGTACTTAATTTCACAATTTCTCTTGGAGGATTATACTTGCCGAATAAGTTTTGTCAGTGTTTTATTTTAAATCTCATGTACAGGTTTACTTTAAATGGCTTCATGTTATTCTGTTTTTTCTTCGTCTACTAAAATAATTAATTAATCTTTTTTTGCAGCTATTCATAGCTTTCTCTTGGTTTTCTTTTCCCTGGTTTTCTCCACTTTAATGCAATTACCTTTTTTGATTTCCTGTTATAAATCATGCTGTTAACATTATTTTTGTTCCTTCTTCAGAGTCACTCCCTTAAGGCTTTTTTTAGCGTTAGAGTTACTTAGTGGCTGGATATGAATACAGTGCCTTTGTACTGCATAGAAAGAGGGTTGTGAAATATGTCCTACTAGCCATATTATAGGATTGACTAATTTTTAATTCATGCACCAAAATATTTTACTAAGATGTGCTTAATTTGAGTCCCAATGCTGATTTGTGTTACTACTTGTCATGTTACTAGTTACTATTGTTAAATACTCTCCAGAACATTTTATTTCAGATACAGTAAGTTTCATTTCCTATTTCTTTTTTGGCCTGTGTTGTTAATCATTCCAAAGCCATCGCTCTTTTCCCTTTCTGTTCTTTCTCATTCTTTATTCAGCCCAAAGCACAAATGGAGGCATGGTCATTTGGGCTGAAGAGTCTGAGGTCACACATTAAGGGCATCACACTTCCTCGTGTCATTGGATGCAGAATTTAGCCTGGCCCATGTTACCTGAGTGGGCCAAGCAGGCGTGTAAGAAATGTGTATGTGAATCTCTTGTCCTGTCTCTACAAGATCTGCAAAATCTAGGCTTCAGGAAATCCAGTGAGATGGATTTTGGTATTTCCATTCTCATTTCATAGGATCACGTATGCTGCTGGCAGATCTAGAAGGCAGCAGGACCCATGACGTTTGCTGTGTAGGAGCCAGTCTCTGTCAGGGTGGTCTGGCAGAGTTCTGCTCTGGGTGACCTTACATATGTTTCCTCTCCCACACGCAAATCCACTATGTGTGACCATCCAAATTTACTTCTTTCTTAAAATATCATCCCGTTTAGATAAGGTTAAAAGGTAACAGTCATATTAATGTTTATACAGACTCTTGAATGGCACATTTTTAACTGCCTAGGTTTTCCTTTCTCTTTAACGTTGATGTCTCTTACCAGCAGTAAAAATGCTTGTTCTATATGCAAGAGGTAAGAGAGTTTTTTCCAGGTCTGTCTTCTGAGGTTTTTTGAACATTACAGGAATTCTTAAAAGGAAAGGATGCTGGCTGAAATAATTGGCAAGTGTTTAAATGGTAAATGGAAAAACCCGGGTTCAAGATTCATTTTTCATCTAAATCTCCTCTTCTCTGTTTAAGAAGATGCCCAAAAGCTGCATGTGCTATATATATTTTAGGCACTCTCACACTCCTAATTTCTTCAGGGTCTTGTATTTTGTAACTTCTGATTCTGTTTCCCACATCATCATCAGAGTTGCATTTTTACTGGTGCTTTCATCAGTAAACTTGCCTTAAAAGAGAATCCCATCATGTTTCCTGTCTGCAAAAGGAATGTAAACATGTAGAATGTAAAAAACCTTCTGGCATGATTTGCCTTTGAATAAAGTGTAATATTTATGGACTGCAAATATTTTTTGCATGGACTGTATGGACTACTGCACTTTTAAATAAGTTTCCACCAAATAAAGAAAAAAAAATAGTACTCTCCACTATAGTTCTTTTTTGAACCTTTTTTTAATAAAGAAAATATATCTCACATAATTTATAATGTATTTAGTTTGCCTTAGAAAGAATAAACGCATAGTTTTAAACCAATCAATTTTATATGTTTCAGGTAAACTGATACAAGTAATATTTGGACACTGGGATGTTGTAACCTGTCTTGCTCGTTCTGAGTCCTATATTGGAGGAAATTGTTACATTCTCTCAGGATCACGTGATGCAACATTGCTGCTCTGGTACTGGAATGGCAAAACTAATATTATTGGTGATAACCCAAGAGGTAAGCAAAACCAGAAAAACTTGTTTTATAAGGACGTTGTCTAAAAATGGCTCGAGTGAACACTGCATGACAAAATTTTAAGTAACGCTAATGTTAAAGTACAGTATTTTTTTGTAGTTGTTATCAGTTCTGGTTTAAAGAATTGAGGGCACAGTGCTTGCTTAGCAGCATAAGTAGAACTAATTTTTAAAGTTATAGGATACTGAACATCACAAATACATTTTTTTTTCTTGTCACTCATTCAATTGGGAGGTAGTGGCTCTGGGAGTGAGGGAAGTGAATTAGTTTTTTATATTTCCTGTTCAGTCTGAGTAAATCTTTTTCTCTCAACATGACACCTTCATTAAATACTTGCATTTGAGTTTTTTAAAACAAAAAAGACTGTGCTCCAGTGCAGACTGTATTCTATGCAACTGTAATCTTATGCATATAGGTTCTTACAGTGATATGTTAACTATCAGTAGAGTTACACAGACAGTGAATTTTAACTTAGACTAGGGTCGTTGTAATGAGATGTGTAATGGCCTGAGCAGGACACTTAGGTGAAAGACAACAGACATGTGGGATGGATTAAAGAAGCAAGCTTAAAACTTCTTTAGTTTAACACTTTGGTAGGGTGCTACGTGCCTAATCCTTACTCTCACATACTAGGCATTTTAATTGGTTCCAGTGCAAGCAACAGGGCTCATACAAACTAGTAAGTCAGAGCCAACCCAGCTTCAGCCTAATTCAGTTTTAACCCCTCCCCACCCAAACTCACCTTGCGATTGCCAAAGAATTTAAAGGAAAGGTAGAACGTGGTCTTGTTATTATGCCAGTTTCACTCCACACAAAAAATTAATTCCTGATCCCCAGAGCAAAGAAAAAGGCAGACATATAGCTTCAGAAAAAGCCCGAGTGAGCCATTTCACAGGAGTAAGAGGCTTTCAAGACCGCTTGTAAGAGCTTACATATGTGAATAGAGGGGGTGCATCATATCCAGAGGTCCCGTTCAGCCAAAAAGAAAATGCCCTAAAGAGAAGGGGTGAGAAGCAGTATATTCTGTCTGACAGAATGAGTAAGAGTAATTGTTAAGTTTTCTGCCAAACACTTAAGGTCTTCTCTGACCCTGTTTAAATAGTAGTAAAAACATACCTGCTGTCTGCAGAGGACAAAATGGACATCTGGAACACAAGAGTGTTGTTA
>JAVJGJ010000001.1:15785907-15801011 GCA_035590215.1 Microhierax caerulescens | reverse complement strand
ATTTCATATAATGTAAACAATATCTGAC
The DNA here is from genome assembly GCA_035590215.1 of Microhierax caerulescens. NCBI lineage: Eukaryota > Metazoa > Chordata > Aves > Falconiformes > Falconidae > Microhierax > Microhierax caerulescens. The sequence continues at coordinate 15,800,983 of JAVJGJ010000001.1, read as the reverse complement.
ATCTTCCATATTAATTAATTTGGTAAAGTTGTGTGTTCCATACTCAACCTGTTACTCAACTGGAGTTATTTTAATTGGAAAAAAAGAGGTGGTTTAACTGAAAATGCGTCCTGTGAACTATTTTGAAGACGTTCCGAGTCCTATATTGGAGGAAATTGTTACATTCTCTCAGGATCACATGATGCAGCGTTGCTGCTCTGGTACCGGAATGGCAAAACTAATTAATGTTGGAATGAATATCTGAATTTAACTTGCAAATTATTTGATGTTGACTGTGAAAACTATTCAGAAATTGAACAAGATAGAAAAGTTCAGTTCACACAGTTGCAGAATCTTCAGGCTAAGACTGTGAGCTAGCTATCTTCATTATCCTTCCAACAGCCTGATTGAAAAAATGGGAGCTTTTCTGGGATGTGGCTAGCAGAATTATATGAGCATTTTAAAATAAATATGGCTTTGGTTGAGGGACAAAATCTCTGTGAATATTGTGAATATGTGAATAATCTATCAATTTAAAGAAAATGTAAATTCTGCACTATTTTTGCAGAGTTTGTAAACTTGGAAACTCCAAAAAGTCTGTGAAAGGAACTTATGAGCTTAACAGTCAAGTGAGCTTGTAAATCCTGAAGAAGAAAACTGCCCTTTTGAGGAGAAAACCCTAAATATTTTACTGGTGTGAAGCAATGAACATTTGCAGGTGTCTCCTTACAATGTTTTCAAGGCCTGCAAGTCTTGCAGATTCCTAGGCCTGTCCTGAGAAGTTCTCCTTGATGAGTATTTCCCAGCCAGGGCTTTGTGAACAAGACCTTGCTGCTATAGGCTCCTTTATGACCTTAACAAATTACATGCTTGGATTTTGTACCTAGTTTCTAACTAGAATAGGTTGATTTGGTTATAATCTGTTTACTGTTAAATTTCTAATGTATTAAAATTTTGCTGTTTTCAAAGTTAATACTAGGCTATTTTAACTACTGTTTAAAAGCAAACAGTTGCTACCTGGTAAGTCTCTTTGTTTGCACTCCTATTAAACTTGCATGTTTTAGGGACATGCAATGGCTCCTATGTTTACTAGTTACCATTATGTAGCTTTTTTTGTGATACAGTATGCTTGGAAGCCTTTGTTATGAATTGGAATCTCATGGCACTATACATAGGCTGAGACATGTGCATAGTAAAAGACAGTTTCAGCTTCAAAGAGATGGTAATCTGGGAGTTTAATTTTTCCCAGAAATAGCTTTCTATAGGCATCTCTGTTCAGTCAAATTTTTTTTGAAAAGGCAAATCAAAAGAGCTGTTTCTGCTTAGTTCTGATTTTGTCAGAAATGGAAAGCACCAGCAGACTTGTAGGGTTTTGAGCCCTGTTACTGCAACTGTAACTTCCATCCATTTGTGGGATGCTAGATATTAAACTTGTCTGATATCTTTTTGTATTTGAAGCTTAGGATTTTTTACCTCAAAGTATAGTTTATTCATGCTTCCCATGAGCACTGTTCATTGGAATTTTAGATACTCTCAGAGCTGGTACTTCTTTCCTATTTTTCTCTATTTATTTTTCTCTAATTTCCATCTTAAAATGACTTCACAGCAACATGCATCCAATGGCACTGTACCAAATCATGATAGTTTCAACAATATTAGTTTCAAAAATTAACTTCAACAATGACAATGTAAAACAGGAGCATTTCTTTCCTCCTTTCATAGTACTGTTGCCTCTGATACACATCAGTTAGCAGACTAGTATGATCAAGCTACCCTAAATACTACCCCATTGGGCACCCATTACTCCACCAGTTACTTTTTATTTAGGTCCCTTTATCTGTTTTTGTTACTTTAGGAAGCACTGAGCTCTTGATCTCTGGCTGCATATATTCATGTTTTAGAATGGTACTTAACTGAAGCTGACAAGCCAGGTGGGCTATGGCATACATGATAAATGTTTTGTTTGATATTCTTTATCAAGGACAATTTTCTGGCCAACTGGACTGTATGGAAAAATTCTTTACGTTTTTGGTTTAACATAAGAAATATGTTACTGAAATATTCGTTATTGACATTCTTTAATTTTTAACTTTTAAGCTGACTTCTTCAAGAAATTACACCTATGCAGTCTCACTGTCTGTTTATAGTTTCTCCCTAATAACTCTCAAATGCATTGATCAATGTAAACCAAATTTGATTAATTTAAATCTCAAAAGATATGAAATTCCTACACGGGACACATCTGCTGGAAACTATTTTTATTCCTCACAAAACAGCCTGATTACATTTAAGTTAAGTCCTTTTTTCCTTCTCAAATTAAAACCTGAAATTCAAATAATATTTCATCATGCTCTTTGATCAAATGTAGGGTTTTTTTCTTTCTAAATTAATTGATTTTGAAAATGTAAAAGCATGGCAGTACTTTACTTCGGTGCGTAGGCATTTTCTGATGCAGAAATGTTTCTGTGGACAATTTCTGACCAAGCCTAGGAATAATGCAGAACAGAGCAGAGGATCTGAAATAGTTGTTTCCTTTCAAATAGCTCTGAGCCATTTTCACATTAATTAGCATAATTTACTGTGGAGATGTAAAGTCACTTTGCATAGCATAAGAGGCTTTTATTATTCTCTCCTTGGCATGTGGCTTGCTTTGGGGAGGTGGGGGAGGTAGGAGGGACAGGATGTAACCCTCCCCTTGGTACCCCTTGAAGCCCATGTGTGATCTGTATCACAGGGTTGGCTTTTGCATATTTAGAGGCTCCGATCTAATAGCAAAGTATGTACTGCTTGGGGACATGGCATTACGCGTCAGGGCTTGTGCTCCTGCATAGGGTGGTAGAATGTGTAGAGGTTACTGAGAGAGGGTGGTGTACTTGTGGAAAGATGCCATGTTTTGCACTTGCCCAGCCTGATAGGGTGGCAGTGGAGGTGGAAGGGAGGCGAGAAATGGGGGGTGAGAGGAGGAACTCCATGTGATGGCTGGAGAAAAGAGATGAGAGAATTCATTTGCATACAAATGGTGTGCAGCACTTTCTGATCCCACGCTCACTTTGAAGCTCAAGTGGCAACTCTTAGGGTTTGGACATTTCCTAGGTTGAGGGATTGCATTTTACTTTGTAATCACAGAACCATAGGAAAGTGGGTGGGCAGGAGCTTTGGTCACCTGATCTATTCTCTTTTCCGAAAGAAGGCTTAAGTACGCCAAAACCATTCTTTACTGATGTTTGTCCAACATTCTGTTAAAAACTTCAGCAAATATATTTTTGGGCCTATCATTAGCAGTCTTTTCTCAGTCTTCATCCTAGTATCCTGGGGGGGGTTTTTTGCAGCAGTTGTATTCTATCATTTCTTACATATTTATTCTTTGTGTAGAGAACAGATTATTTATTTCCCCCTTGCAACAACTTCCAGTTATTTGGATAGCCATGACCTGTAATTCTTTGCTTCTGGAAAGCACACCTTTTGCCATAAGTCATATTTTTCTAGAACTCTGACATTTTCCTGTGTTTCTCTCGTCTTCAGTTGTCTTGTCTTCCTCAAAGTAGACCCAGCAACGCAGTTGAAGCCTTTCCAGTAATAAGTAGAGAACAACCTGGTTTACAGACCATTTACAGAGCATTACTTTTTATATCTCTGTGGGGTATCTGTTAATTTCAAAACTGTGTGACAGTGTTAATTCTTTTAAGGTATGAGCCAACATAAATTTCAATATTTTCTGAAGAACCATCTACTTAGGTTTTTTTTTTCCTCTTCTGTGTAGTTTGACTGTGGAATGTCTTTAAACTTTCTGAATTGCATGCTTTTTAGATTGTTCTCCAATTTGTCAAAGTTATTTTGATTTCTCATCCTTTCCTTCAGCAGACTTGCAGCAACTCACGTCTGCAAATGTAATTTGCAGTCTTATTCTATCAAATTGCTCATTAAAGAAAATATTGGATAGTACACTGTTCAAGAATGCCCATCAATATGTTCACTATTTTGACAGTGAAGAGCTTCCTGAATATAGCTTTCCAACTGGCTTTTCATCTGGTGTATAGTAGCATCTTATAAGCATGGCTTCCCTGTTTTCATTAAGAACTGGCCTATGCGAAACATTGCCAGAGTCCTTACTAAAGACAAAATACATGATGTACCCCTGAACACAAGTTGTGTTACTCTACCACTGCAAGAAAAAAATTGCTTTGATGTGATTTCATCGTAACAAATTGGCTGTTACTTACCTCCTTGTGTTCTTGGAAACTGTGTGTGTGTATATATATGAAAATAAAAATATACATGTTTTGCCAGTATTTTTTCTGTTTGTTGGGATTAAATAGACTACTCTTATTTCTCAGATTTCCTTTTTCTGCTTCTTAAATGGCATGACTTTTTTACTCTTGCAGAACTTCACCCAATATTCATAAAACAACAGTTAAAACTCTGAGATTATGTAGTTTCATTTTCACAGTATTCTCAAATCAGTATTATCAGGCCGGTTGAGTTCCAAACGTTTCCCTCATTTAGTTATTGTATAATTGATGGAATTCTGTAACTGTCATTGCTGCTTTTACTGTTTGCTCCCCTTTGTCTGCAGTTGGCCTTTTTATTGAAGACTTACTGAAATACTTCTAAACGTGTGACATCATCTGTTGGCATTGCTGGCTCTTAAATAACAGACCAGCTTCTCATGGAAACCTACAATATTTTTGTGTTTGTAGAATGACTGTTACTCCTTATGTCATTCATAGTTGCATCTCGTCTGTGCTTGGCTATCCTGGTTTTGCCTCTACTTGCTCCTATCTTGTGTCTTACAGTGGTTCAGAAAAATCTCACTTATTTTGATCTTTCTGCCTGACTTTCCTGTGTTTACAGTCGTGGGAAAACTTTCACTTGTGCTAACTGGTATCATCTTGGCTGTCTTGTCCTGCTGCATTGGGCCAGTTTTCACTAGTATCTTTTATTATCTTTGTCTTTCTGTAGACTAACTTTTCATGAGTTCTTATAGAACAATGTTCTGCACGTATTGAAACCTCTCTTTTCAAAATACTTGAAAAAATTACCTTGTTCGTGTTCTTTCCTTTATAAAGCATATTGAACACTCTCATAGCTTCACCACTTTCACGTAAGTTCCTTTAATGGTCATGTTTTTGATCTGTTATATTGACAATAATCATATCCAGAAGGCCATCTCTAGTTGTTGCTTACATATTAAAATTTGTTACAAAATTGCTTGCTACACACATAGTTGTTTTAAATATTCCTTTACCAACAAACTTCTTTGTAGTTGGAATATCCCATTTTCTCCAATCCTTCTCAATGATCCCTCACATACCTATCAGATAGAGGCCTATCAGATCAATGAATGTCAACCTATGCCTACAAAATTTTTTTTTTTTTTCACTGCACTTATTTTGTTTGGATGTACTTTCTTGGAGGGGAGGTTTACAGTGGTGAATTTTATTTTTTAATAGTGTTTATGCTTATAAAATGGTTTGTGCTTATAAAATGGTAGGCATTTCCACAGTTGGGGTGAAGATAAGTTGCTTTCTGCTGTTCTTGCACTATATTCATAGGCTATGAAGAGACTGTTCTATTGCTTTCAAAATATCTACAGATTTTTTCATAATTATATTTTAGTTTTCTTATTTTGAAAATCAGAAATGTATCTAATTTAAAAATTTGATTTGCTTAATGAAAGCAAGGCTTAACTGATCAAAGTGTTCAGTACTAATGAAACGTAGAGTCTGCGTATAACTGTATTACTAATGATAATACAAATGTGTTCTCCTCTGAGTTATTGCATTGATCTTCCACACATATGTGAATAAAACAAATTATATTACCTCTTTTATGTTAGCCCATAAAACTAGAAAATGTTACTCTCTGTATGTATCACATTTGCATCACAAGGATTATAGGGGTGCTTTCATTGCCCAGTTTTATATTTTTTAGAGGGTACTACATTCAGGTTTTCTGAAGTGTGTTAAAGAAATGTTTTCAGTAGTGTAGCTGTGTAGCAGAGCACATGTGTGAATGGAAGCATGTGATTTTGTACTTTAATAAAAATTACTGTGTTTGAGATTTAATTGGGATAATTCATTGAACACTTTCACTATCAGTAACTATATATATAATACTATCATTGTATTCTCAGATACAATTTTTTTAAAAAATACATAATCTTTTGAATTTATAAAATGTGAAATCTCCCAAAGGATTCAATGTTAATCACCAGTTTCCTGTCTTGCTGAAAAACAGTGTAGCTACTATCCAAGCTACTTGTTTTAAAAGAAACTCTGTTTGTTTTGGTTTTTTATAGCTACAGTTCCTAAATAAGTATTTGAACACCTGAAAGGCTTTTTATCAATTAACATTATTATTATTAAACTAAATCTGTGGTCTTGAGACTAGGGAAATCATTGGGTTTAATTATATTAGTAATCATAGCAAAAAGTAAAACATCTGTATTTCATCAACTGCTACACACATTTTTCAGTTTGAAAATTTAAATTTTTTATAAGTGAATGCTTGGTAATTAATTAAGTGGATAATGCAGGCAATTTAAACTTTGAAAATATGACCTGATGAGCATCTTTGTGTTGACTGATTAAAGAGAAATTCCATAGTTAATAATTTCTTTGTACTGAGACACACTAATCCTGTAAACCTGAATTCTATGAAGTTTTGCATACGTGCTTGCCTCTGTACACAGTGAATGGTCACAATGATTTCAGGCAGGTCTGTTAGGTCTGTTATCTGCTGTTAGGAGCAAAAAACCCTCTTTACCTTCTTCCCCTGTCCTTAGCTGCATCTTGAATTAACTTACATCTTGGTTCCCGAGTTTCTGCATAATCTAGACTTCTATTTTCAGTTTCAAACCCAATGATAATTGAGAAGATAAGGTTCCACATTTTGAAGAATGTTTATAGCATAAATTTTTATTTAGAATTTTAATGTTTATTTTCTAAAAAATAAATACATTTGGAAGTACTTTACATAACAGCTTATTTTCTTTAAAAAAAATAATTGAGAAGTAGTTGTAAAAATCTTATCTGTCAGTGTTCCCTTTTGTATTTATCATGCTAAGTTGTAGATGTATCAAAATGTCCATAAATCAGTAATCATGTTAGTTATAATGGAAATGCTACTATCACTGTTAATTTCTGTCAACTGGTGGTCTACCATAATAGCTAAAAATGTGCAGAGTCTCCAGATACTAAAATATTTTGGAATTGCTGCAGCTATTAAGGCAATAGATGCCATTCACTGTAGTCAGTCTGTTAAGAAGAGTGTTGCTCTATGATAGTCCATCACTGAGTTTAAAAACAGTCTGCATGTGCTCCTTTTGGTGTTCAATAGCACATTTATATTTTACCTCTACACATGTAGATTATGTTATTGTGAGTTCTTCCTCAAAAAAACAAAAAAAAGCCAGTAAATAATTCAATATTATTTTAACACTGTTTAACTGCAGACATAACGAATACTCTTTGTTTCTCAAAAATGGCTGGACAGTAGCACAATGTTGTACCTAAAGCAAGAATCCTTTAGCACCATCTGCTGGGATCGTGTGAAATCTGATCTTGGACTGACTCTCCAAAGCACTGCCTAGTAAAATATTTAAAATATATATACGTTCACATATCTGGTGCAAAAAAAAATGATTTCATTTGTAGTATAATTTTTATCCTTTTTATTAAAATTATAATGAAAAAATACAATGTGAATTTAAGGTTAATGTATGAACTGAAGCAGAAATAGGTCAGGAGTATTTTGTTAAGTGCGACTGTAAAAAGAAATGGAATACTTTTTTCTTTTTTACTAGAGATTGAGCAAGTGCAATATTAAATTTTTCTATTCCTGTTGTAAGTCAAACTCAGTAAAATTTATTTCATAGAGAATACCCACAAGGCTTAGAAAAGTACCTGTAACATTTTGAAAGGGATAGTAACCACTAAATATTCTTCTATCTAACATTTATTACATTATTTGATGTTAGTCTTGAAAGCCTCATGAAAGCTTAATGGACAGAGGCCCTGATGCTGCAATTGGTCCTACAGTTCCCTGTATCTTCACATGACACTGTTGTAGCCAGTGCAGCAAGTACTGGGACTATCTCAATGAATCTAGAACAGAGCCTTAAACTATACAGCTACAAAAGGTCACTGTTGTTTCTTTTTTAAACTATAACACATTGATACCTCAAAGAGGCATCATTCTTCCAAGTACTCTATAAATCACATATAAATGATGGTTCTAGCCTCCAAATATTTAAACTGAAAAAAGATGAGGTATAACAGGTGGATGGATTCTGGTATATCTGGAAATCTGCAAAGATGCTACATAAGCAATATGATTTTCTATCTATATAATGCCAAGAAAGTCATGCCACAGATGCTTATATGAGGACAAGGCCTTCACTGAAAAGTGCTTGCTGTAGCACACTCTGATGGTTTGGAAGGCATCTAAAGTCGTAGTGGTTTGATACTGAGGGGCATGTAGGTTTGTGTGCTATAAATACTTGTTTGGGCTAAAAGTATGTTCTACAGTGTTAAGCACAGCATCTGTATCATTCCTGTTTTCAACAGACTGACAGAGATTGTGTTTCAGGATTTGTCAGTCTATGTGAGTAATTGCAAGTAATATTGTAGAGCAAGTTTTGAGGCACAATCCAGGCGCAAGTGAAAACAGTATATATTGTGAGACTGGAAACAGAGAAGGAGTTTGGATGCTGCTTTTCTGGCAGTATCCAGCTTCAGGTGTCACTAAAACTATGTGCATGAAATTCTCCGCAAGGATAAGGATATTTAGTGCTTCATGATGTAATGCAGACCTTTGAGTTCCAGGAAAAACAACGCTATATTTACAACTTGTAATTAACAGTTGATATGGTAAGAGGAATTATATTTGTATGGTAAATGAATACAGCCTTAATGTGTGCCATATGCATAGTGGTGGGTTGATGTACTAATATATCACATTTATTTACCTTGTTTGGTTGCTGGGGAAAGTAACCATTCAGTTTAAAGTCTATACCATGTAAGACAGAACAGAGTAAATGTTGTAAAATTATTTGGCCAATACAATAACCCTGACTTAGGAAATTATTTTATAAGTGTTTCTGGGTCTAAATTCTATTAAGACTAGGATCACAGATATAAGCCTTACTCCATTAAGTGCAAGAATACTATACATAGAATTATGGCCTGCTTCATTGAAAAAGTATCTATTTTAAAACAGTTACTTTTAGAGAGACAGATAATTTATGTGTGCTTTGAGCTTGATGTATGCCATCAGTATTCCCAGTTACATCGCTATGTAAAGATGATAAGCATCTATCTAGTACAACACACTGCTGCTGCACTGGTTTGAAATTAGCTTTACAACAGCAATCAAATGGCTAAACCACACTTTTCTACATACTGCTATGGAACAGTATTGTTTTGCAGTGATACCTTTTTCTTATTATAAACAAAAATAAATTATTTTACTATACTATTTTAATAGCAAAAAAAAAAAAAAATCAGAAACAGCTGAACTGAGCTGAATTCTCATATGAAACCTCTCATCTTGGATTATTTTCTACCCAAGGTATGAAATACTACATATGTTTCAACTAGTGGTCAGTTTCAGCATGTTGTAAGATGTCTTTTGTTTTACAACAGTTCCATTGTAGGTGCTATTTCTAACTGAAATTATTGCTTGATGGGTTATTTTTCCTTTTCTGTTGAGGTTTTGAATTTTGGTTTTTGTGGGGTTTTTTTTGACTTAAGGTAATTGAATAGTTATAACTATAAACCACAAGAGAGAAATACAAAGAAAAGAGATTAGGTTTTTTAGCATAAACAAAAAAAAAGCCCCTTCATAAAGCTGTTTTAGAACATTCTCAGACAAAGATGATAGTGTTTTAAACTTCAAAGCTGATATTTAAGTAGCAGTTTATGAAGTTGGGATGGTGCAAATATTAAAATATTAGTGTACACTGACCCTGAATATTCACCTGCAGATACTTTCTAAGGGCTTCAAAAAGGTCTGTATTCAGTGGGAGGAGTCCTGCTGAATGACTTCCAGGACTTCCAGCAGATGAATCCCTAGTAAGGGTGAACTCGTTCCAGAACGCATTGCATTGCACATGGTGTAGGAATTAAGAGGCTGAGGATTATTGACTTTTGAAATCTGAATTTTAATACCCAATTCATGAAGGCCTGTTAAATTTTTTTCTTCACTGTGTTTATTTTGGAAACAGAGCAAACCTGTTTTCTTGACACAATGTGTATGAAATAAATGTTAGTTACTTGTTGCTCAGTGTGACTGCAGGAGGGAGAATTTCCTGTAAGTCTTCCCTGTGTTGTATTTGCTGAAATGAATTCTACAAGATGAATGTAAATTTTTATTTCCTTTACTGAACATATGTAACACCACTATAGCGTCTTCTGTGTTTCATGGTTTTAGATTTTGCTTCAGGATAGAATGATAAGTTGTTCAAAGATAATGTTCCTTTGTCAAAAGATGTGTGGTTGAAGTGTTTTTTGCAAAAACAAAACTTACATCTAGGCATAAGGTTATACTTTTTGTTGTAAAAGAAGTCTGAACAGATGGGAAGTAGTTTGAAGGAATTAGAGGAAATGCTGATGGGGTGTCATGTGAAGAACTGGACAACAATGAAGTTCTTATATAATATGAAAAGATTACATTGTTACAATAAAATGCATATTTACAAAGGAAAGATTATTTAATTTGAAGTTTCAGGAATACTTCAGTAATATTGTGTGATATCACTTTAGTAAGATCTCACATCCATCAAAGAGCTAGCCTTTCTGCACTGATGAAATGTGGGTTTAACCAGTTGGCTGTTATTTAAATGTTCACTCTGTGTGATCTATAAATAATGTTAATATACAGAGTTTCGATAATATTTGATAGTTGTCACTTTGATGTAATTAAACTCTGAAATTTGCTATATAATCAACATAGAAGCCTAGCAGCAAATTAGTTTTCTTAATTTAGTTATTTTGCTGTAAGCACTTTTGTCCAAATTTCATATATTCTGTAAGTATTTTTGTACTTCTCAAATTGATTTCAAATCTTTTATTGTTTTCCTCAATTTTTATCATATGAACCAACTTAAAAAATGTGAAATTTGAAAATTATTTTTAGAAAACTTTTCTTATATATAAATATGCTTTGGTTTGGTTGATATATCCTTCTGAGAAAGTACTCAATCACTTGTTTTTGCAAAAAAATAGGTAAAAAGATAGTTAGATTAACTGATGCTTCATTTAATTTGGACTGTATATTGGCATAAAATCACGTAATTAATTTGCCATTTAAAAGTGCCCTACAGTCTCTGCAAGCACAGAATCATAATTTAGAAATGACTGTTTGGCTGTCTGTGACTTATAATAATTAACTGTCTTCTCAGCATAAAACATAAAAAGGAGCATACTCAAATATTTTATATCTTAATGTGTTGCATAATATTATCTCACCCAGAAATAGTAGGAAGGGTATCTCATATTTCATTATGAAATAAGTTTTTCTGTCAATCTCTAGTCTGATTACTTTTTAGGGAGATGTTTGGCTCAGCTTTTGCAGCTTGGTGCTGAAAATACAGAAAGTGGTCATTTTAGGGATGTAGTAGTGGATTTAAAATGTCGTGATCCCGTTTTGTTTTGTAACATCAATGAAGCTGAAAAAAATACAATACTGAAGCAATACAAACCAATTTCTTGTTATCCAGTAAGGCATATCTTCTGGATGTCATTAAACTAGAAGAAAGTTTTGACTTTGCCATAATCCTGCTGTTCCTTTTTAAACGTAGTTTCCAAACGCCTAACATTTTTTCACTGAAATATCACCATAAGCTGACATGATATCATGTGCTCTTCTTTTATCTTCTGAAGCTTGAATTTTATGATTTAAAATGTACTTTAGTCACTTAAGGGAGAGTGATATTTTATGCTATTTTCTATGGGAAAACAGCTTTGCAGAAATTATTTATTGGAATGTAGGAGAGTTCTTTCAAACTAATTTGAGTGGTTACTGTAAAGGTAATCTGTCCATTACTGGAAAATAACTTTATGTGTACCTTCTGTGACTTGAATAAATCATTGATGACATATGTTGCAATGTGAATGTGGCATTAAGATTCTTACAGCATTCAACTTCAAGTAGCAATCCAGCAATGCTATAGACTAAGGATATTATTATGTACTATGCTGAGAAAAGCACATCTGTAAAACTGTTTGTCTTGGTTATTAGTGCTAGGATTTGAACTATCTTTAATTTCATTTGACTTGTTCATCTTCCTTAAGGATCTCCATAAAGATGCACTGAGTATTCTTTTCAGTCCTTAGGGTTTGCATCAGTGGTCGTAAACCTGCTTAGCAGACAAAGACTCTTTTCCCTTTGAAGTCACTTCCCCAGCTTTTCAAAAGATCTGCAAGCCGGTTCCCCTAAAACAATTTAGAAAAGTTTGAAGTGGTGCCCCTTAAACCAGCAACAAAATAAAATTTTCTCTTTGCATTATTGAAAACCATGACAATCTCCTGAAGCAATAACAGTTTAAAAGCTTTTAAAGAAATCTGTTCTGCTCTACGACTGGCTTTTAAGTTGACCCCATTATTTGGAAAATCAGAGGCTTGGAAACCTCTAAATACTTGACATTCTTATCAAAGGAGTCAGCCTGGCTTTTCACAGGACTCCTCTTTTACAGTATTTTTTCAAGTCCTAATTTCTTTAAAGGTACTATTCAGATTTTTTCTGTTTCTTTTTTGCATTGAAGTATTTCTTTAGAACAAATGTAATTTAGTAAACAGTTGATAAAATTTATGAAACACTGATCCTGCCACCTGTAGATTTATATTTTATTATGTTTGAAGTCAAGCCCAAATTCTAAAAGGACTGCGAGCATTACTCATGTAATTTTACATTTCTCTGGACTGTGGCAAATATATATGCTGTTTCTACTGCCTGTGTTAAGAATCTTATTTCCTACACTTTATGTGTATAGTTACTGACAGCCTAGCCTAGGTAAAGCCTACAGTGATGTAGTTGCTGTAAGCAATAAGTTTACTATAAGGATTTTGTTTATCCACACCTCCTAATAATTCATTCAGACATTGCTTCTTATAAGTCCTTCTAACTCTAACATCTTATATTCATTACATCCATTACAATGTTGTACATTTAAAACTTTTCTGATTTCAAAAGTTTCATTAACATGATAAGATTAATTCCTTGCTGGTCTATGTAAGTGTGTGTTAAATGCGATTTCTGAAAGCAAAATAAAGCAGTAAAACCAGAATTCTAGAATTTTGCTAATGTAGGCAGCTCATCTAAAAAAAACCCAAACTTATAAGCACTTTAAATGTGCAAAGCTGCCACCTCTTTTGTGGATTGGGGAACGCAGGGAGAAGCAATTGGGTCAACAAAATTAAATTGTTACTGGCTAATTAGACTGTTACGGTTGCAGTTACATTTTTCCCCTAAAAATGGAAATTTTTGGCTTGTCTTCACAATGTTCATTCCTGAATCTTCTAAGATGCCTGCCCCATGTTTAGGTGAGGAAAGTTCACTAGAGCAAACTTTTTTTAAAAGGTTTGTGAGCATTCATAGGATCAGCCACCTGAGAAGTACCTAGAGGTAATTAAGTCTACCCTTATGCTTCTAATTTGTTGGGAGTTTTTCCTTTGCTTCTGAACTGTCTGCCATACTTCGTGGGTTTGAGTGTGTTTTGCCAAAAATTAAACAAAACAAAAGCAATAGTTTTTAATGCTTATTTATTAAGAGATTAGGGAAAATTCATTCAGCAAGTTGCTCCGGAGCATTTTCAGATTTAAAATGCTGATAACATACATGCATATTTGTGTGTGCATATATGCACATATATTTATTTAGTGAATATATATATATATATATCTAAGAAGAAACATTTATTTTCTTTTAAAGCTTTTGTATTGTGGATATAGATTATAACAGTAACTGCAGAATAAATCAAATTTTGAAAGGTCAAAATCCTTAATTTGATACTTTGTCATATATTAAGACCTTTTATAAAAAGCAATTTGAATGTGGCCATTACACAGACTGAGAGGTGTTGCAAATGGTCTGAGTAAAAAGGTAAAATATGACAAGTAAGCTAAGCTTTTATTTGTGCAAGCCCAGATCTACACTACTATTTCACAGAAGTCTCTCACATGCAGGGTATGGGTAGCTACCTGTTTAAATATAATTCCATAATTTCTAATAAGACCCAGAACCAGTATTGCTAGTTCTGTTAAGGCTCTCCATGGACATTCTGCTGGTTTTGAAAAGTTACAGCCCCAAATGTAATTTGTGCGATGCTACATTAGTAACTAATGGAGTCAGTTGGCCCTGTTATTTATCTTTTTGCAAAACCATCTCTTGTTTTTAAAGTAAAAAAAAAAAATTGATTTTACCACTGTTTTACTGCCTTGTTGGTACCTCATGTATCATCATTTATTGTGAAGTGAAATTATTCGCTGCTACTTAAAAACTCATCTAATCCTTTTCAAAACTACATGGTAAGGTTGCTCAATACACATTCTATTGAGTTTAAATGCTTCGTAAAATGCTTTGAATGAACTAATTGTATAGTAACTGATTTCCATGAAATTCTAGCACTCTTAAAGAGGTTGATCTAGCAAACGACCTGTGAGAGAAGTTATAAAACTATTTAAAGAGTTTTATAGCATTTGCTTACCCTTTCTGTGTCTTGACCTGGAGAATATTTTTTTTTCTTTATGGTATCCATATATGTTTGATTACAAGAAGAATCTCAAAAAAATATAGTTTTATTTGTTCTTTTTTGCTGAGAAAGAGCAGTGGTGATTAATGTTGGGTTTGGGTCTTTCGATTTTGAAAACTCATCTGAAATTCGTACTCATTACAGTCCACATTTTACAAGGAACTGGACATGAAGCTGAGGTTTCAACATTGTTACTAGGTTAAAATAAAATCAGTCAGCAGACGTTTTACATCTTCTTTGGGCACTCTCGGTCTGTCCTCTCAGTACCTGTCATAGTGATGCTTGCATTTACTTAACACCTGTGACAGGAAAAGGCAGTAATTGAACAATTCCTCCATAGGAAAAAAA
>JAVJGJ010000001.1:15744121-15769572 GCA_035590215.1 Microhierax caerulescens | reverse complement strand
GTGGCTGGTGTAATCTCCATGCACAGCACCAGTTTACATGTCCAGAGGCACCTTCCCTAGTTATACTTCCCCAGCACCAGGGTCAGGCTGACAGGCCTTCTGGCCCTGCCTGTAGATACTGGTTAATACTACTATGTAGCAGTGGTAGCTGTTTTTTAAAGCTGCTGTTGGAAGTTGGTATGATTTTGGGGTTCTTATTGTAATTCTAAAAATATGCAAATTGAATTTCTATTTGGAAACTTTAAGGAGAACTTGTTCGGCTATGGTGCTTTTAGTGTGTGGGATCAGGCTGGGTTTTTTTAAGGAGCAGTGGAATTTCTTCAGTTATTCCACATACTTGAACAGCAGCAACAAAAACTCAACCCACATTTTTCATACAGAGCTGGTGTCCTGGAGCAAAAAATTGTTTTCGTTTCTTTCAGTAGCAAAAGACAATTAAAAAGTAGAAGTTTTGTGGGAAATGAATTTTATTGCGACTTTAGTGAGGACGTAATTGCTGTTAGATATATCGAATAAGAATGGCCTGGAGGTGGTGACTAAGTTTCATATTCAGAGATTTAAGTGTACTTCTCTTATGGCATCTCTGTTTTGCTTTCTCTTTCTCTTATACTTTGAAGTAATTCAAGGGGAATAAAAGATGACTATATTGAAAAACTGGCTGCATCCTAGTTAAAACCACAGCTGGGCCATTCTGTGGGTGCTGCTCAAAACCAGTGAGACCTTTCCTTTATAGGATTAGGATATTTAGATAAAGCTTGAGATGAGTCACTTGCTTGGACTTCCCATGTGATACAACATTATGTGAAATCCAAAGTAGTTTACTTCTATGCAGAACCAACACAAGATCTTCAGAAAACTAATACAGTTAATGATGCATGTCCGTCCTTATGCATCACATTTTAAAGCTGCTCTTTAAACTCTCTGGATCAAAAACTGTGGGAAATGGTTCCCATTTTGGTTAGATTTACTGAAATTCAACTACATTTAACCTAAAGCCCTGCAATTCAAATATAGTCAGGCTCATGAGGGAAAAAATGGATTAAACCAAAAGAAACGAAGTTTGAAATAATGAGTTCTAGCTTGTATCAGGAAATTGTTTATTTTCAGTTGAGACTTATTATTATAAAGAAGAATATTATTATGAAGAGTATGTAAAATACTTCACAACTTTTTATGAATTATGGGAAATACAACTACTTTCTTATAAAGGAATTGAGATAGTATCAGAAACAATAGTCTTGAAACTGAAGAGATGTATTCTTAGTGAAGTCTGAAATCACATAGAACTTTGTACTTGGGACTGCATCATATAGTGAACTAATTAAAGATGCTTAGATGTGTGCTTTGGAAATGTTGCTGTGTTGCATGGGAATAGACAAAAAAGAGCTCAAATTTGCTAAATGGACAAAGTTTAAGATATGGTCATTTACTATTTTCTTCAAGGTGTTCTAATTTTTTTCTTCTCACTGTTGCTTTGTTCACTGTGCATTGTGAGCTGTGAGCTGTAAAATGCTGTAGCACAATTGAGTTCAGTTGTGTGTTCGGAATGTGGCATATTCGGCAACAGATACAGATATCAGAAAGATGACTTTGCAGATCGCTCTTGTAGTTTGCTTTTCTCTTGTTTATCCTGTGTGCCAGGCATCCTTTTTCAAGCAAGACCCAGCAGCTGCAAACCCCAAATCTAACCATTCTAAACAATAGAGCTAGTGTAGTCTTTAGCAAAGTGTTTAAGCATTCAGCATTTAAACACTCTGAACCTCAGTATTTCATACTAATTGGCAAATATTTTGGGGACAAGGAAATAGCTGCTGGTACTGCTTGGTGAAGCTGTGCTTTTCTGAAACCTGCATCTTGCACGATTCTCACCCTGGGCTTTCTGCTTCCAAATATGGCAAAGGCACTTAAAATGCAATCACCGTTTGAAACAAAATCAAGAACAGAAAGAACAGCTGAGGAAAAACTTCTAGGTGGATAGCTGCATGGTAGCTTGCTTCTTCAGTGCTTGCCCTGGTATTGTTCTTACAATGCTAATTTAGTTTCAAAACAAAACAAAAATCCCACTAGAAAAGATTCCCCTGACAGAAAAGCTCAACAGATATTTATATGCGTCTGACATTGAAACTGATTGCAGTACAAGTGTTTGATTTGCTTGCTTTTTTTAAATCTTAAAATAATCAGTTTTACTTCTTGGATAGGTTACTAGTTTTGTGCATTTCTGTTGCTTTCTAATTGCTGTTTGAATGTAGCTTGAAAGAAAAAAGATCAAATGAAATATCATTTTCCATTTTAAAACTGTTAAACCTAAAGTTAATTTGAAGTATGTGTATTTATATAAAAGTGAATAAATACTTCTCTAAATATACTCTTATCAATCTGTAATAATTAGGCCAGTGACTACTGGGGGGAAGAAAGATATGAAAACCAGGCTTAAATGAGACTTTTAAAATAAAGATTTCCCGCTTGCTGCATAAATTTATTAGTTTAGCCTGAGATTTTAAAAATAATCTCTTTGAATAGGAAATTGAATCGCTTTTTGGTGAGTGTACAGGCAGTGGTAAAGCAAGTTACTGCTTCCTAGGTAACATTTTTTTGTTTCGAGTAGATTAGGAAAATGAGACTTCTCATAAAGGCCAAAGCTGTGATTGGTGTTTGAAATCACATACGGGGTCTTGCTGCTGATCTCCTTGATGTACACCAGGGTGCTGGAGTGTCTTCTGTATCACCAGGGCCTTCTGAGAGGTAAGACAAAGTGTCTTGCACTCACCGAAGGATGCCTGATCACTTGTGCTGTGTATTTTGGGAATCTCTTTTGTACACACTCAGTGTGATCTCTAAGCATAGGGCGATACAAATGGCAATGGCTGTTATTAGTGGAAGTTACCATTGTTGCCGTAGTCTTAGCATTTACCTAAATCATAGAACCTGGGTTTCTGAGAGAGGTTAATGAAGACTTAGAAGATGTGCCTCCTTGAATTAAAAGACTGAACTTCCCCAGCTCAAACAAAAGGCTTCACGTAGTAGAGTAGAAAAGCCTGTGTTTTATTTTGGTTTGTTTTATTAAAAAGAAAAAAAAATGCAGGAGGAAAGAAGGGGAAGATTCAGAGAGAGAATACTTTCTGGTATCTTACATGTACAGTTAATTTATATATTTTAAAATAAAATATAATTACTTGTTTAATTTAGGAAAAATTACCCTGCTATCTGTTAGTTTTAGTCATTGCTTCCTCCCAGCTTCTCTTCCTCAAGTATTCAGTTTAGGTGGGGGGAACTGTGTCTGCATCTAAACCCAAGGTATCGCTGCTTACTGCAGTAGTCCACAGTAAGATTTACTGACATAGATAAATATTCTTAATGACAAGCTGTAAGCATGAGTCAATAACTTGATGAAAGTAACATCATCGTAAGACACCATCTACCTTTAATGTATTTTGACAATTATCGTAATTAATTTTCTAAGTTCAGCAATAGGGGTAATTTGTAAAAGTAACTTTTGATGAATTTAGTGTTATGCTGAGTTACATCAGGGGGAGGATTCAGTTCTGGGATTTCCAATCTCTAGAACTGTAGGACCTGGCTATTTTGAAATATATGAACTGCTCACATTCAAAGGGGCTAAAAAGACCAGGGATTTTTAAAAATACTTTTTAAAAATAATTTTCTAAAAGATAGGCATGGTAGCAGTTATGCTGTCACTGTTGACTGTTTGAAAAAAATGGCATTTAATCAATATCTATCAAAATGGTACATGAATCTCAGCTACTTTTACAAAACAGAAAGGTGATAGTCCTCTGACAGATGTATAACTTGCGTTTACAGTCTCTATAGTCATTTCTTTCCCATTATAGCAGCTAGCATAGCTCTGGTTTACACTTTCTTTTCTATTTTTTGCCTCCTTCTAGCAACTGGTGGTTCTACAAAGCGAGAAGGATTAAATGAAAACCAAATTAAAACACTTAATGAAGGCTCATAAGTATTTTATGTCAACCAACAGTCTTTAGTTTTATGTTGAACTGTGATACCCAGAGCAGCACAAACATACCACTGATGCACCTATAGATTTAACATCTGTGGAACTAAATTAAGGCATGGAGTAGTGATATAACTTTCCTGAGGTTATACATGGACTTAAGAACTTGCTCAGCTATCCCATGTTTTTATCCAATTATGTTGGCCACATGATCACCTTGTGCAGCTGTTGTCACTGTGTTTAAATAGGTGTTTTGGCATGGTTTATCAACTGCCTCTGCGCTGTGAATCAAAATACTTGTCTAAGAATGTAACGAGGTTTGGTTGATCAGTCATGAACTTAGGCACATGCATTCAGGGTATGTATGTCTGTATGTCTCTACTCTCTTCTTCCATAAGACAGTTTAGAACTGGCAGCTGTAGAGCCAGCAAATTACCACCCTAGGTATGTACGAGGTTGTGGAACACAACTTGTTAGTATCTCTGCTAACCCAGTTTTTCATTCATAAATATTTAGGCCTTGCACAGCTGAACATCCATCCTCCTAGAAAAAAAACAGAACTCAACCCAGCCTTCACCACTTTGTTGCTGCTCCCTCTTGACTAATCTTCCAGTTCAGTGGTCTGTCACTGTCTTCTCCGCTGGGGACTCCCTTTCCTTACTGTAGGTGCCTGGTTAGCCCACTCCATCTGAAATTACCTGTCCTTTCTTTAGCTCGTCTAAGACTTGTTTCGGAATTTACCAGCTGCACATAGAGCTAGCGAATGGACTCCTGCTAGTTTCCGTTCTGAGTAAGCTTAGTGTTATCTTCCTATTTTTGCTCTGTACCAAAATATAAATGTACATAGTTTTATACAAAGGCCATTCCCATTCTCTCCAAATATCTTGAACTTAATCCAGTAAACCTGTAACAAAGATAATTCACAATGCCTGGTTGTAGCCCAACTCTTTTATCATTAAGACACGTAGCATGTTTTCATACCTTTACTACCCTTTTTCTTTTCCAAGATGCTGTGTATCTTTCAGCTGTACCATGACCTTATGTTGTCAGTTGGCAATTCTTGATCTTTAATTGCCTCTTCAAAAAGTAAAATGCTCATATTCAGTCACGTGTTACCTATGTCTTCCATAGGAGTCAATGAAATTTGAATGGTTATGAGAATTGCTCTGATTAATTTTATGATATCTTTTTGGTAGGTACCCAACTGTTCAGTCTCTCCAGGGAGAACAAGATGACATTTTCACTGACAAAATAACTGAGTTCTCAAAGAAATCGATGCCTTTTTTTTAATGAAGAAAGTTTATTGCAGGTCTTCCTTTTACAATTCTAGTAGAAAGTATAGCTAAGAAAGAAAATGATCTATGACCAATTCATAAGAACGAGCAAAGGAAAAGAATAAGCTGAATACATACTATATTGAACTAAGCATTATGGTAAAGGTAAAACCTCATCTATCTTGCAACTGCAGATTAAGGATAGCTGCTCCCCAATCCTTGTTTCCAGTGCCTGCACCAGGTGAATGGGGGGATAGCACTGACAAACCTCTGATTGCTATTGATGGCAGCTATCTGTAGTAGCTCCTCTATCAGCTCACCCTAGAACTAGGAACTGCTCCATTCATCCTAGCTTGGATAACATGCAGCAGGCTTTCCATTCACAGGCCCCAAATCATTTTATTTTATCTAATAGATAGTCTGACCCTGGAGAAAGGTGTGGATGGGACACTTGTGATTAGGACAGAAAATGGCTAGAACAGAAAGTCTTCCTTGACTCCAGTCTTTGTTACAAATGAATGTCCAGTGCTCATGTTTACATCCCAAGTCACTTTATTTAAATTCATATTATCTAAACACTACCCTGTAGCCTGCAAGTCAGGTAAGAAACTCAATGCAAAACCAACCATCCTTCCCTCTATCGCCAGTGTTTTTCTCATGATACTTTAGAGTTAGTCTACTAAAAATTTTTTTGTGAAAATTTGCCTCTTCAAATTTAGTAGAAACTTGGCTAAAAATAGAGGCATTTGAATAGACAGTGAATGTAAGTTTTTCTTCCCTTGTCTTCCTCTCCTACTTTTCTGCAAATCCTCATCAGAAGAACAGAATGGGGCCTGCTTGTAGAGGTGAGGCCAGGTAACTGTTCATCATCTCACTGCTCATATAAAAATACGATTAGCTACACCATAAGTTAGGCTAGAGCCCAAGGCTGGGTGAAATGCAGTTCATTAAACTAACACAGGTAACTTAAAAATCATCTAACATTGCCAGGATCTTTCCCCTACTGCTGTTCTCAAGCCAAGGGCAAAGAGCACTCAGGCCGCACATTCACCCACCCGCTAATAGAAGATCAGTCTGCCCTGACTGAGCCTGCCCTCGGC
This sequence comes from Microhierax caerulescens, assembly GCA_035590215.1. Classification (NCBI taxonomy): domain Eukaryota; kingdom Metazoa; phylum Chordata; class Aves; order Falconiformes; family Falconidae; genus Microhierax; species Microhierax caerulescens. Next base: position 15,763,228 of record JAVJGJ010000001.1, on the reverse strand, counting down.
TCACCGCGACAGGGTGCGTGCAAACCGAAAACAAACTGTCATGTGAAATGAACAGAGATTGGGGTGAGAGTGCAGAGAGCTTCAGGTGGATTTGGTTTCATCAGTCCTACGCACCAGGCTGATCCCCGGCAAACTCGGGAGATACTGAGGCAGGGAGCACGGGGGATCTGAGTGGCTCAGAAGCAGCAGGGAAGAGGGTCTTGGACCCAGCCTCGTGAGGATCATCAGCTGCAGCAGTAATTGCAGAAGTTTTCTCCGTTCCAGCTCTATCAGAGTCCTGACAGCGCTTGCTGCAGAAAATCTGACTCTCTTTATCTAGAGCTGTGTTCTAAAAACAAAGAAAAAAACGCAAGGCAAAATATGAAAAGAGCAGAATCAAAGCCCTGTCTTAACTTAAGGGTTAAAACAATCTCTAAGACATTAAGTGCATGCATTACAGCCAGGGAAAAAAAAAAAAAAGAGAAATAACATTAGAAATCTTACATATAATTAATTGTAGTGTTTTATGGTGCTGACTTTGGAGAACATGAGGAAAACTTATCTTCCAGACATAGGTTTGCCACGATGGTCAAAATTCTGTTTAAAATTCTGTCTAGCAAGTCTGATGTGGAAAAAAACCTACATGAGTGGTATGATATGGAAGGAACCCCTCATACTAGCTGTTAGCAAAATGTATGTACCTGTGGTTTTGCGGACACAAGGAATCCCATTATGCTTAGTGAAAACTTAATAATACCTTTTCTGTGCAGAAGTGTATCTGTTTGTGAAGATGACAGATGAAAGCCTAATTATTTTTTCTATCTTAAAGAAAAGGGACTACTTTTCTGCTTATTGTTGAGAGTAGGCAATGACCTCTCATGAAACTGACACAGTGGAAAAAATGTGTGATTTCTGAATACTGTACCTAAAAATTAGTTTACTGGAGAGGAGAACAGCGAGTTAGATAGAATCAAACCTGAGTGCTCTCTGGTCCAGTAGGTGGCTTAACTGGAATATGTGGTATGTCTGCTGAAGCTGACAACGTTCATACCCTCTGAAGGATACTGCAGGTTATATTAAATCACAGTGCAATGTTTAATTGCTAGTAGAACGTCTAAAGTGACCTAGAGGGAAATCTAGTAGTTCCTGTGTCAAAAATATACATAAAAAATGCTTTCTAAGACTTGGAGGCACAGCGTAATTGGTCTTATTTCACAGTTTGAAGGCTGATATATATTTATATATAACTGATAATGATAAAATCAGTCTACTTAATTACTTATTTTGTGGAAGATCTTCAAGTACCAGTGATAATACAGATTTCAGTTAATAGAAATTAATTAATTAAGTTTTTTGTAGTTTATTCAGTTTCTTAAAATGGTGCAAGGTTGGCACATACAGCTTGGGCTTTCTACAGCAATCCACAAATGTATGACACTGACACTTGAACTGAGGAGCAGAGCACAAGTACTTGTTTCACCTTTGAGGCACCCCCTGTGTCTGTGTCTGTAAGCATTGTATGGCATTGTTCTGTGGAATTTCATGGTTTGAGCTGGGATGTTCTAATTGTAAAGTAAGGTCAGGCGCTCTGCCTCTTCTTTAGTGATTTCTTTTGTTTGATTGATTGCTCTGGAGGACTTGCTTTACTAACGTGAAAATTCCTATGTATTCTTAGTGGAGCTTGTCTAATACACTCTTCACTAAAATGCGTAGGTTTAGACACTGAAATAGTTTTCTGATACTAGTTAAATTTAGCATGTTTTGGTGTTTTGGTGGGGTTTTTTTTTCAGACATGGTTTATTGCATCAAAGCTGTCAAGGACAGCGAAACTAAGGTGCTCATCCTCCTTTTTCCAAACTGATCATATAGCTTGGTAGTGAAAACTTATTTCATTATGTGATACCTGAATTCAAATTTGTCTTTTATCCAACTTAGCAAAGAGCCCTGACTAGTACCTCTTATTTCTCAAATAGGGGACTTCTAGAATTTGCAGGTATATGGATAGTGGCTTGTTCTGGAATCTGTCTCACTTAGACTGTCCTGCTGAAACTGTTCTGGTTTGGACAACGATGTGGCTGTGTGCTGGAGCAGGGGAGGTAGCAAGTAGCATCCTGATATGCCTTTGCCCCCCAGGGCCTTCCTGTCAGGCTTTTTCAGAACAAAATACTACGTATAAAAGTTCACCTCAAAGAGAGAAGGTATTTTGAATTTAGGGTGTTTTGGTTTTGTTGAGGTTTGCTTTGGTTTGGTTTTTAATCAGGTTATGGCATTACTCTACATGCATACAGGAACAAGGAGAAAATTCAATAATACACAATTGGATTCTCTGCTACTAACAATCACCTTTGTGAACGGAGCATGCAAGGACTGACTGGCTGAACTGTATCTAGACTTTTGAGATCAGCTGTGATGTGCTGTGGTTTTAGCTTTACCGAGATAGCTGCTACCCTGGCAGGATGGCATTTCCTCTTTCGCTTGATAGAAAAAAAAAAAAAAGAGTTGTGAATAAACAGGTTTCTGCTGTTTCAGTGGCAGGATAAGTTATTTAAAAGGGAAGGGAAATGCTTTCAGTTGGTACTGATGGTGATTTTCTCCTGTGCTTCCTCCCAGCAGCCTCTTATAGTTGTCACTCCTTGCACATAGCAATACATATCTATGTAATGCAATTTAGGATTTTTTTTCCCCCTAAGATTGAAGAGCAGGCTTAGTTCTACTGTTGCTAAGTAAGAATGTTTTTTATTAATTTAGGACTAATTACCTTCTGACTAGCTCTGTGATACCATAAAGGCTGAAGTAACAATTAATTTTTTTTATTTTAAATAGAAACAATGCTTATTTCCGTGGTTTTGGTTCTGTCTTCATAGGATTCCAATCTTTTTCTAATTGCTTTTGGATATTGTGAGATATGCACATGCACAAAATTACTTCCAGGGTGATAGACCAAGATACGTCTGAGGAAGTGAAAAATAGCTGGTTATATCAGTGTTTGCTTAGAGTATTTCAAGTATGTGTCACTTAATACAGAAAACGTTTCTGTAAGTGTCCAAGAGATTACCGTTTACTGGTTTTGTGCAGCTGTAAAGCTCTTTCCACTTCAGACTGGCTGAGTTATTTCTCTTTTCTTCATGTCAAAAATGGAGAACATGTATTTTTTGTGCAGCAGAACAAAGCATCGCAGTTAGTACGTACCATTGCCTTGGACCTACTCAGAGGAAAGCAATGCAGGCATTGGGAAAGGAGGAAAAAGGAAGGAAGCAAGGGACAGAAACTAGACTTACTTTAAGCAGAACTAACACAATTGCAACAAATTTAGATTTAAGAACATTTTGAAATTGACAAAAAAAAAATAATCAGTAATGAATTAACAGCAACATGCTTTTAGGGGCAGAGTCTCCTGTGCAAGAACACTGAAGTAGGTATGTGCAGTTTTACTTATCTGCCACATGATGGTATTATCTGCATGGGCCAGATGACAATATTTGAATGAAGTGATGCTAAAAGGGATCCATTAAATATGCAGGTGGACTGATATAGCAATGCACTGCAATACATGAGAATTACAATACTATGCTTGTCTGACTCTGAATGTTTTTAAGCAATGAGTGCTAGTACAAGTCAACTTAGTACTAATTTCAATAGAAATTTCAATAAATGTCAGTGCTTTAGATAAACCAGGGTAAGAACAACAGATCAGGGGCTTAACGCTCATTAGATTACAGTGTTTTGAACAAAATGTTACTCTTCCCTTCAGCAATAACTGGGAGCTGCATTCAGAAATAAATAATGATGCATTTACATCCTTCCATACCTGTTAGAAGGAAATAAGGCAGGGAAAGGGAAAATGAAAAGTTTCAGTGAGGTGTACTTCCCTGTCTGAAGGAATGTCAGGAGCTAACAGAATCAGAAAAAACCACACCAATAAGAAGCCAGAAGCTACGCTGTGTCAGAGATCTTGAGACAGGCTTAAGTGTCATGCAAGTTGGAGAGGGGCTGAGAGTTAGAATTAAAATTGCTCTTATTACATATAGTGCATTTTATACCAGTTTTCAGCTTCAGGCTTATCCACAGTCTCAACTGTATAAAGAATGAAGCTCTGAAGTCCCTCTCAAACTGTCAAGTCAAACTGTCAAATGAAATGCAGACAACAGCATGAACCTGAAATGCATTTTCTGACTTCTCTCATTTTTTTTATGCTACCACTTTTCCTACATTTAAATCTTTGGCCTATTTAGTCACATACATGTATTTGCAAAAGCATATACATATGCAGAAACATTATTTTAAATTTACCTCTTTCCAATGATTAAAACAAGTCTTTGTTAATAAGTGGGCTGGACTTTGAGAGTAATTAATGCTAATGGGGAGGGCTGGGTGTGGAAATCACCGTTACGTTATTACCGTAGATAGTTTTATCTTTCTTTTAGTAACTGAAGATACTCTTTGTGCGCAGTGTCTATCCTTGCACGAGACAAGAACGGACCACAGGAAGAACGGAAAGGCAGTTCAGTCTCTACAGCAGTGGCATATTCCCTGCAAAAGTGCCTGGTCAATGACAAGTGCAGTTTGGAGTACTGGTAACAGTAAACTCCAGTTCTTCTACCATGATTCACACATCTGCCTCCTGGAATTACTGTTTATGTAAGTTCAGCTACAGGTCATCTGGGTTCCTTTGTATGCTTTGAAGAAAGCTCCCCATTAGGGAACAGAAAAAACATAGCAGGGGTTAGACTGGGACAAAATGAATGTGGTAAACATTCAGTGCTAAGAAGAAAGTTTCTGAAATGGAGTCTGGTTTCCCAGAACAAACAGTACGCTCAAGATCAAGCAATACTTGTTCAGGCAGAGGGTAAGAGCCTACTTAACTAACTAGGTGGTCAGAATGATAAAAATTTCACAGTTTTTATATTGAAAAACTTCAAATTGTTAATAAGCTTCATTTCAACATACAACTACTTAGTGTTTACATGTTTCTGTTTAACAACAAGCTTTCATAGCTTAGCTAGCACACTGACAGACTCGGTTGCTCTCAAGCGATGATGAGACAATCCACACTATACGTAAATAAAGGCTAGAATTAGAGACTATTCTAGCTTTGCTTTTGCTATTCTTGCACCACACACACGTCCATAGAGCACTGTTAGGAAAATATGCGAAGTATAGTATCAATGTATAAAAATGCTCGTTTCTCTTACCATGATGACAGAAACCCCAGCAGATGTGTTATTTTGCTTAGGTAGGGTGTTATTAAAGTGCTGCTTCAGTTTACCTGTTACTTCAGCTTGCATATTATTCTCCTGGGAAGCATCATCCTGTATAAGAATGAACACAATAGTCAAGGTAGGAAAAAACCAAAACTATGTTTGAGTGTAACTGTGTAGAAGAGAAGTTCTCTATTATACTCAGGTACTTCCTGTTTTTTAATGCAAAGTAAGTGATCAGACAGGCTGCCAGAAAGTGAATGCACTCTGCTACATGAGATACGGTTCAAATGGATTAAGACAAATTACAGAGGAAAGGAACGTAGCAACCACTGGTTTATGTATGAACTTGTATTTCTTAAAATGCCATGTGGCGCTGTTTACTCTCAGTCTATTGGTTTGTCCCGCAATTACAAGCTGCAAGTTTGAATCACACATGTTAACAATAATGTCCTTGACATAGTGTTAAAAATAAAAAGCCTATTTGTCATCTGGCTTTCTTTTAAATCAGCATTTAAAATGGTCCATCATATCCTAAGCACAGAAACATTATACAGTACCATAAATATGTCTGAGAGGAGCTGTTACGGCACAGATACACTTGTTACAGTTGTCTTCTCTTGTTTGAGGGAACTCTCTAGATCATATTCAGTCCCTCTTTTAAAATGCATATGTTTTAAAAAACACTGGCTATGCATATGCAAACCTAGTATTTGTTATTAATGAACTGATTTTAAATCACTAAGCAATGCACTTTGGTGTTCCTCATTGCTGCTGCCCAAAAGATGAAGGACCCAGCAGCCATCAGCTTAGCACCTGTGTTAAATTAGGTATTTCATTTGCTAATTTTCTTTCTGTTATGAAGCTTGAAGTGCTCTAAGAAACAGGAGCTTGTACTTTAAGTAGCATTGCAGCAAGTAAGATGCCAACGCGCTTTCACTTTTGAGATGACTATTTGCTAGGTTGAATGTGAAGTATCAAAAAAGATGCCCAAGTTACACATCTGCCTGCCACGTTCTTTTTAAGCAGGGTTATAGCAATGTCCAGAACCTTCTAATTGCAGTCAGCAAGTGACACCCACTCTGTTCTTTCAGGACACAGACGCTAACAGTGCTGTCAGAGCTTCGGGCTCTTGCTGGTCTTGTGTGTGGAAATGGGACCAGTGGTTCAACAAAAAGAAAGGGGCATAGCAGAGGTGTATTGCTGCTTCTGAAAACTACGCTGCAGATTTAATATCAAATTAAGAGATAAGTAGAATGCAATTTACTCACTGACACCCAGGGATGGCTTAGGATCTGTGCTGCTGTATATCGGGCTTCAGAATTCACATGTAACATCAGGCTAATTAATTCCTTTTTTAAGGAGGGGGGGGAAAAAAAAAAAAAGGTAAGTTTGAGGAGAGTGGAGAAGGATATTACAATGGAAATATTGTTGCACCAAGTTCTTCTCAGTACAATTTTCTTGCTACCTGGGTGAAAAAAAAAACGAAACAGCTTACACTGACACCAGAACCAGCATGAATTTAGTGGTACAAAAAACTTGCCCTTCAGGTTTAAGAGTATGCTGGACAGCATATTTCATATCAACTTCCTTATTGTGTTCATGTTTCACTGTATCTTTTGAAATCAGATGAAAAGGAAATGTTAAAAAAATCAGCTATAACGGTCCAGTTCATTCGCTATATATTCATGCAGGTGACCACAACGAAAACAAACCTGGGACAGATGAGATCATCTACGGGCAATATACATGCACGTAGTAACAGTACATAAAAAGCACAAATCAGAGGCAAGAAACTGCATCTGAAATTGAAGAAACTGCTGAAATTAGTTGAAAACTGTGTTCTCTTCTGTGTTGCTCCAGAAGAATAAAAGACATTTAACTTATTTCATCAGCTAAGGATCACCTGGTATGGGAAAAAGCAGGTACATAGAAAGAGAAAAATGCTTAATTCTACTATTTATATGGTTCATCCCAAAAGATTTGTGGCTTTCATCAAATTTTAGAGGCACTAGCACAGCTGTCTTTAGCTTTATCAAATCCTTCCATGGGCCTTCCATTAATGGTGCCTACAGACAGTATAAACCTTAAGAGGTCATTGATACAAAGCAGCCAGTAAAATAAAATAATAAAAAAAAACCAACCACAACAACCCAAACCAACTTTCTTCAGCTGTTTATACATTCAAATTTCTTCCTATGCAACTAACAGCTAGTTTCCTCGTGTAATTCCCGGTTCTACAAGCCTATTAAGACAAGCATGTCCTCCTCCCAAAGGAACAATATCATGTACTTGGAGCCAAATCCCACCCTGCAAAAACCTTTTATAGTCTCCAAAGTGTCAGTCAGCCTTCATATTTTTATCAAGAGTATTTCAAGGAGATTGTTCATCACTTCAGTTTTGGGAAATGGCTTCTTCATGCATATAGTACCACAGCTAACTGAGAGGTTTCCCAAGCAGCCCAGTTAGTCTGTGTAAGTCTGAAGCGGGAGGTCACCTTTAGTGCCAAGACTGGTGGGGCCTTGTTTGTTCAGAGTATGTGTCTAGAAGAGCGTGAGATGACCGGAGCATGGGAAATAAACAGCCATTGGGAAAATACAGAAAGATGCAACTTCTCATTGGTTGGATAACAATGTCCACTTGCTAATTAGTTCTCAGATAGATTTACAGCGTGTTACTGAATTAGCTTGAGGAGTGGGGCTTAGAAGTTGGAACCTTTATCCTCCAGACACAGCAATTTTAGATGCAAATGGCAAGGGTAACACCAGAACTACTAGCAATAGCACATCAAGCTGGCTGCACCTCTTGAAAAGTTCTAACAACTGGCTGAAGTACAATACGAACAAATGATGTCAATTGCATTGAGTCCACACAGCAATATTTTTTCATTTACAAAAGAGTGATAGGAGGGAAAAATTCAGAGAGACACTTACTTACTTTACAGCTGAAGCGCTGCACTCGGTATAATAATCCATCATTAAATAAACTGTGATGTTCATGCATGTGATGTTCACTGAATACAACTGGCAGTCTGCTACACTTAGCAGTAACACTAACGTGACGGCCTGCAAAACCCGAGCTTTCATCACGCACTGATAAACTAAGTAAGTAAAAAGGCACAGCGGCTGGAAGAGCAAGCAAGAGCCTGCTCTGAATCATCTGTTCTGCCTTTCAGTCTTTTCAGTGGCTTGTAAGAAACACTATTTCAGGTTGAAAAACAGATCAGTACCTTTGCTGAATCAGTGATGTTATCCCAGTAGGGAGAAGGAAATTCCAGCTTCCCAACAAGTATCTGATCAAAGAGGTCTTCTTGAAGGTTGTTTTCACTGTAGAACAGCAATAATGAAAAAGATCATGAGAAAGAAGTCAATTTGTCATGCAGATTTTCAACTTCATTTGGAGATGGAGCAGAAATTATATCAACTACTATAAATACACAGTTTGCAAGCTTATAAAGTGGCAGCACTTCTGAGGTGTTTGCTGTAGTTACACTGTCAGGAGTGATAAGAACAGAAAAACTAATATATTGAGGCGAAAGGCCTTCCACTGGAACAGAGACTGCCTAGCTAACATACAGGAACAAAGTCACTTGCCAGCCTAGTCCTAAGGGACCTGCTACAGAAAGCATGTGATGGGGGAAGAAGAAATGAGCCTCCTCTTTTAAGCTAGCACAACAGGAGCATTTTCAAAATCCAACGGGGAGATATGGAAAACACATGATGGCACATTTAGTTTGCTGAGTATTGTCAGGCTACTGATACTGAAAAGGTAAGTACTCTTGTATCAAACCCACAGTACCGGGAATATTCAGGGATCGATGGCAGTGGGTTTGTTGGGTTGTAACTTCTGTTTGTCGGCCCTAGCTGCTATGAACACCCCGACCTGCTTCTGTAATGAACGATTTATCTCGTGGGTTGGTTTTGCAATACTGATTAACCTTGGTTAAAATCTGATCCTAATAGCCCAACTCCCAAACTCTATTCAAAGCAACTGCCGTTCCTTTGTATAACACATCTTTCAAAACATGTTTTCAGTTTTAAACTTGAACTAACCACATGCACAAAACAAAATCATAGTTTTCCCATTAACAATTGTTTATATTTTATTCTTTGCAAAATATTCTTACTCAGTCTGTTGATTTTTAGTTAAAAACTAAGTATTTTGCTGTAAAAACAGACAAAAAGACTGTGCATAAATAACTTAGAAGTTAAGAGGAGAGTTCCCTATTAAAATGTGCCAATTCCTTTCCATTCCCCGGCAAAAAAAATTGCTGAGGCACAAAGCATACCTGTTTGATTTTTAGTAGAACTCACACACATTGTGACACTGAGTAGCAAGAATCACATCTGCAAACTCCATCGCTCATATGACACATCAAAAAGATTAACAGGGTCGAAAATGCAACATAAGCAAATTCTTTCCCTCCCTTCAGTTTACCATTAACTTGCACCCGCCACACTACTAACTAGTCGGCTGCTGTGTCCAGCCACAACCACCGGAGGGCAAAGCACACCCGTCCATTGCGCTGGGACGGGCTGCACGCCGCAGACAAAGAAATTCCGCCTCACACCACCGCCCTACACACAGCAGCAAACCGGTCACTGCCTTGGAAAAATAAGTACCTACCATTGATCCCAAAACCTGACAAGAGGGACAAGTGAAAACATTTCAGAAAACAACAAAGTGGTAAAGAAAATGTGTCAATCTAATCCATTGGTTTTTTCCCAGGATGCCTTCTTCAGGGAGATAGGTAAAGACTTGCAAAGAAAGAAAGAAAGAAAGAATGTGCTGCTTTACTGGTTTTCCCTTCGACATATAGGGACACTCACCTGCGAAAAGGTGGAAATCCACATAACAGTATGTATGTGATCACACCTGCAGCCCAAATATCCACCTTCAAGCCGTATCTGAGAAAACAAGACTGTGTTACTTGTGGTAGATTAAAAAATAAAAGGTCATTCTAATCAAACAATTGATTATATTTACCTGAATATGTATTGAGAATCTGTTCTAAATTATTTGCTGATGATGTGGAAATGTATTGTGTACCTAAGCATCATTTTACTTGGCATCCTTCAGTCTTTAGGAAACCATGATAACATCATTTTGCATTGTTGGTTGGTTTTTTTTTTCATTCTTTGGGGTTTGTTTTATAAGCCTCAAGGCTCTCCAGGGTCTTCTGAATATACTCAGATCTGATTTGGTATCAAGGTTTCCCGGTCCAGAATCATTAATGATGAAAGACAAGGATGTGCTTTCTCATTGCCCATATTGGAGTAACTATCTCTAAGGTTATCATGTGTTGCTAAGCAACAAGAAAGATACCAATTCTCCAGTGTCTTAAGTGAGTAACACAGGGAAAAGAACTGCACTTTTCTTTTAGAGCACAGAAATTAAAACACTAGAGGTCAAAAAGAGGTCTTTGTTCCTATTCTTTTCTATCCAGTAGATTCAGTTTGTCAAAATCTATCTATAGCATGCAGATGAAGTGCCCTTTGACGTTTGAGCTCACTGCAGCTGTGAAATATTTCTCGATATGACAAACACACTGAACAATGCTTGAACCAATACAACAAACCTCCCTCCATTAGGAAGACCAAATTCAGAACGGTCACAGCTATGCCAAAAGTCAGCTACCATGGAATGGAAGTCTAACAGGTCTAAAAGGAAAGATGACTTGTGAAATTCTACCATTTTACAGAATTATTTTGTATTTATGCAACCATCTGTTAAATACAGAAAAATGGGGCTGTTTATTTAAACCAACAGCTATCAAATAGCACGCATCACCCAAACAAGGTCACATGAATCAACAAGATCTAAATGGATCTGCTCTGAGAACAAATTTAGACTGGGTGACCTCTGGAGTCTCTTCCAAGAGAAAATACTCTCTTTCTAACATGAACACTGTGTTTTGCTTGTCTGTTTTCCCCCAAGCAGCTGCCCTGGCTGGTACAAGGGGCTCTGAACAGTGAGGTGAGGCAGGGAACACAAACCAATAAATTCCACCAGCACTGGTCCTAGGGAGGTGGTAAGGAGGCAAAGGTGAATTCTAGCAGCAGGGTAGGCGATGAAACCAGCCTCTTTGAACGATGCCAGCTTTCTCTTAGATGGGTTGGTTACAAAAAGATGGAGGACCACCCTACTAACACGTTCTAGCTGTAACAACAGTTAGGAGCTGCCTGCCAAAAATAATTGGTTACAAGACCTGTGTCTTAAGTCAGTCATCCTCACCCTGTCTCTGCAATGATTTCTGGAGCCACATATGTGGGTGTACCACAGACGGTATATAAAGGTCCTTCAACCACCGTTGCCAGTCCGAAGTCTCCTAGCTTCAAAGACTTGGTTCCGTCTGGATATTCACATACCTAAAATCAGCAAGAAATGAAAACAGAATGAGGAAGAGAACATTGCATTTTTTAAATCCTTTAATTTTTTTGGATAATAATCATTGCACCCAGAAGACAGGAGAGGTAACTTCCACAGCCCTGCAGGGAAAGAAGAGAGAAATGGTATGGCCTCTGATTGCCACCGTGCAGCTGGAGCTAGTGCTCAGTGGAGCCGTCTGCCAGCTATGTAGGTCAGGCCATGACACTGCCTCGAGCTGGGGGCGGGGTGGGGGAAGAAAACCCAATTCTAGGATGCTGAAGTTCTAAATATATTAAGAAAAATATAATAATACCATTTGACTGGGACCTAAAGTTTAAAAAAGGGATTGGCAGCTGCAATCAGATTTGTTTAACATCTCTCACTAACTTAGCATAAAGCTAGTCAGCATATTTCCTAGGCAAATGCCTTCCCTAAGCTCAGTCTAGGCAAGTTCAGCACAGGAGTGAGAAAGCTGACTAAAAACCATGTAGGTTTCTGTGCAGACCCAAGTGCACCTTGCCAAAAGCCCCATCAAGAATCCAGCACATCTTGTTCTGAGTCATTTTGTTGATGAAAGTAGCTAAATTTTAATAGAAAGGTGTTATACAACAGTGATAGCAAGAGAAAAATCAAACCAGACTAACAGCAAAGGAAACTTCTCTAATAAATGAATCTCAGTTTTGTTCTTGAAGTAAAATGTTTATGTTAGCAAGATTTCAGTGGGATCTAGTTTCTAGAATGTAGGACTCCAGAATGGCTGGATTTATTTGGTTTCCTCAAACAACTGGATACTGCTAAGGCAGACATACCATCCTTCATTCCCCTGTGTAATTCCCATCATTAATGGAAACACTTGTTCTCCTTGACACAACACCTTCATATCTGCTATTATTCTTAGAGTTTGTATTTTTAAATGCATGACTAGAAAAGAGAATGCAATTCAGAAGCTGGATGACCCTGTGCAAAAGAACAAACTACTTGCAATTAGAAGTAGCAACTGATGGGAATTATTTGCATTTACATTCAATACCAGCATGTTATCGTAACGTTCTGCCCCGGTCAATCCCAGTGAATAAGATTTGCATCTGTTGGGTGATCTCTTCAGGCTTTCTAGGCAGAAAGGATGTTTCTGTCTATTTATAACTGATTCAGTCACTAATGAGAGTTTAAAATTTCCTTGGACTGGCTATCTTTGAAGGTGCACTGATAATAAGCGAGACTTCCAGCTTTGTTTTCTTTCTTTCCCTTAAGTGCCATGTTGCTGTGAGTACCTTTGCCAGGAGAAGCCTCCTCTCCCTTCCTTTTGCTAAACAATCTAATTTATTTGAGAGCTTATTTAAATTGCTAAACACTGTCAGTGGAATTAGTTGGGAAAAAATTGACTATTAAGTCAAAAATATTTTCAGCTCATAGCCCTATTCTTGTAACAGTTCAAAATCTGGTCTGGGATAAGCCATGACTCTTACTCTAGATGCAACCTCATTAAACAGATTGATGAAAGCCACAGAAGGCTTTAAGAAATGCCAACACAATTTTGATGAAAGCTACTAGCATTTCTGATGGCAGTGGCTCAAGCAGGCAAGATGATGGCCCCGTTTGTTCAGAGCAGGACACGTAATGCCTAATGCCCGGTATGTAATACCCGAGTATAACCTCTGGGCATAATATAAGCAAGAGAGGGTACTGTCCCTGCTCTGTGGGCTCCAGTCTGAGCAGTTCCCAAAGCAGACTTCACGGTAATTCCCGTCAACACAGTTATTTTATGTCTCTGCTGAAAACGAGAGTAGTCAGTCCCCTGGGACAGAATAAATGTACGTACAGAGTTAATTCATGGCTAGAATACTGGCAAATCATCAGAAAGATGCTCCTACGATGACAGTGAAATAAAAAGAAAAAAAATTGCTTGAGATAACCACATGATTGTTGAAAGAAATTAAACTCAGCCCACCTTTTCTCCCACTTGCAAACCATAATAAATAATTCATTGACATAGCTTTACAATTCATTGTTTGTGAGACAATAGTCCTGCTTATCCAAATGGCACCCAATCGAAATGTAAATAAAGACAGGTCTAAGGACAGGTTTGAGCACAGCTCACTTGGGTTATGGTGATTGCTATTTCATGGCAGAAGATTTATTTCATACATACCTAAGCTAAATTAATATTCCTGCTCAGCTCCTTGACATTTATATACGAGCATTTGCATTAATGAGAACAAAGTAAGAGAAAATATTAGAAAACAAATGGGACATACCAGGAGATTTTCTGGCTTGATGTCTCTGTGCACAATGTTGAGACCGTGAAGGTATTTGAGTGCACTGGCTAAATTGTAGACCATGGCACTCCCATCTCGCTCTGTGTATTTTGTAGAAGAAGTGATAGCATCAAATAGATCTCCCCCCTAAAGTAATGGAAAGATAATAAATCACTACATGAAAAATAATTAAAATGGTATTTCGTAAAAGAGCTGTGTAAAATCTTCCTTTACAAAAGACATTCTCAAATGCCTGTTAAACAATAAAAAAAAATCATTTTGTGGAAAGATGATCCTGTCACCAAGATAGTGGACTAGGACTTGGGTCATCTACATTAAATTCTCAACTGAACTCCAGGCTTCTGGTGTTTTGAGTTGGGGCAAATCACAACTCTGTTTTGATTTCACTCTATTGATCTTCCTACCTTTGATCACTCATGTATATTACCTACAGGTACAGGCATAGTTTCCCTTTTCTTCATCTTGTCAATATAATACCTTCGCATAGCAAAACCCAGCCCTGATTATGAGTAGAGCCTAAAGTAATATACATGAGCTCAATAATAAAAGACCTAAAGTAATAAATATTCAGCAACTGAAATGAACTGCAAATTGGAATTTCTGTAGATATTGCAGAAATATCAAATAAATCTAGCCGAAGAGGACAAACAATGTAAGCATGATCATTTTCCAACCTAAATGATTCTATGATACAACAAAGTGCAGAACCTACACGTGGTTTCTGAATGTGCCAGTTGTGCAGGCTCTGATGATGGGTGCCCTTTCCTCTTGGAATACGTAACAACATGTCAGCGAGTTACTGATGCAGCATTTCCAGTCACTGCAACAAATTTTATGTGGGTGTCTCTGTGATGGTTACCCTGGATACATCTGTGGGAGTGATCTGTCTGAGCTGTGGGTGGCATTCCAAGCATTTCAATACATGTGGAAGAGAAGCAGCAATTCAAGAAATACTGGTCAAGATGGTGGTGTATTAAAACGTAAAAAAAAATACTGTCTTAAAACCAAAAAAGCCTCTACTATACAAAAATAACTTCTAGAAAAGCAGAGGAATGGGTAGGCTACAGAAATTATGAATTCAATTGACTACAGACTTTCTTCAGGTCTTTCCCAGGCTGGCAACCACTCTAGAGGGGACTCTTGAATCAAAGAGTGTTTCAGACAGAAATAAAATTATGATGATGATATATATTATTTGTATCTAACACACCAATCGAGTTGATGTGCAGTGTTGCTGTGTATATACAGAACACAGGCGAGAGAGTGCATGACTAAAACTTGACACAACTTGTGTGTTTGTTTCACAAGGTAACAGCAAAATGAAGGTTTTTGTTTTCTCCGTGCATGTATGAAAGGAGCATCTATTTTCTGGTGCATTGGAAATCAGGCGAGTAAACGTTTTATATAAACAAAACAGGTGAGATTTCTTGAGGTTTCATTTTGCTGGACCCTATCACTGGAGTTTAAACTATTCATTGCATCTATTGTCTACTAAGATAAATTCATCAAAGGGAGTTTGTTTCTTTAAAGCCAATTCTTAAATAAAGACATTAGTGAAATAAATACAGGTGTTCTATCAGTAAATGCATACCACTATTGCCCCTGCATGTTGCAAACATGATATAAAACCCATTATTCACTTCTCTCTAGACTACGCACATTGTAGCATTACCTTAAATCTGTGTAAATAGTCTAACTACAATAGAAGAGTTGTAATTCCATTAATATAACTGATTGACTAGGGTATTTGCATGATTAAAAATGCAGGCTGTCACTGAAATTTTATCTGGTTCTGTCTCCCAAGATCTTAACGCTCCCTAGATACTTCTCAGATCTCACACCAACACAGAGAATGAAAAAAAAAAAAAAAATAGAGAAAAAAAAAAAAGTATTCTCAGTCTTACTTTGACCAGCTCCATCACCAGATACAGTTCTGTTGTGGTGTCCATTTCCTCTATAAGCATGATGATATTTGGATGCTTCACTCGACGCAGAATGGACACTTCATTTTCAATCAGGTGTTCCTGTTCAGAAGAGGACAGAAGTTTATCGGAATAGGCATGAAATGGCCAGTTCGCTCTCCCTTTGATCAGCAGACCCCTGATCACCCTTTCTGCTGCTTAATTGATACAGTAGAGGGTTACTGTCAGAGGCTGGGGTTTAACTTGTAGCCCAACGGTACTTCATCACTGACCAAATTTAAATTAAACCACCATTATTTCACACACAGAACCAATGGGATATCGCTGATAAAAGACCCCAGAACACGACAGCAATTCAGGAAGTGCAGATTATATTCTTCTGTAGGTATTACGAGGTGAAATTAAGTTCAGAACCAGCCCGCCCCGGAGCTGGATCACTGTAACCTGCCACCCCCCATCACTAGTTAACACGGTTTTGATTCTCACCAGCCTTCACCTTTCATTTAGTGTAGGTTACTCAAGGACAGATTACCTAGGATTTATTTTCACGGATATTTTTTTTTTTAAAAAGTTGTGGATTATATACAGGGAAAATATAATTGCTTTGGTTATGAATTTTAATTCGTTTTATATGTATGTTCAGATTTAACACCTGCATAAACGGCTAGTTTCATTACACTTTGGCAGATAACCGATCACGTCGCTGGCCTTGGAGCTTACTCATGTTCAATGCCCTGGTTAGCAGCATGCACTTCATGCGTTTGTGAGCAGAGCACTAGGAGGAGATGTGACCCTCTGTGCCGAGGCAGTGATTGACAACCTTGCGCCACCATTTCACCTTTTATTTCCAGGGTTATTTACAGATGCATAGTGGTTTTGCCAAAGCTTTATGTGGCCATTTAACTCAGAAACCATGTGCCATGTGTGCATCTCATTTTGTGAGAGTATGGTGCGGCATATATGGGTTAAGCAGTCACACCTTTGAAATTCAGTTTGAAAGAGCATCAATTGTCATTCTGAACAAACATATCTGCTCCAAGCAAAGTGCTCTGGAGAAAAAAACAAACAAACAAACATGAAGCAGTTTTGTTAAACACGATGCTGCATCTCATCAACAGACAAAAGTGAACAGCCACAGCATACTAAGGCTTATGGATGGAAGCCTGTAAATTCAAAACTAGTGTTAAGAGTCCAAGCAGAAACTAGAATCTTATTATAGCTTTTTCTACCTAAAGAACAGATAACGTATTCAATTTATTGCATCCATTAAATATGACCACGGCACAATAACTTTACCTCTGCTTTCTTTGTTTCACTTGAATAAATTGATAATTGCTTTAAATAAAGCTCAGGCATAAGTAATGCTTATTTAAAACAAACAACATTGGTTTTAAAAGCTCAAAAACATTGTTGAGCTACCGTTTTAATACCTATCTTCAAAATGCCGATACGTAATTATTTTCAACCACCCCACTATTATTGCTATAATTTTTCATGTAAAAAAAAAATAAACCTCAGACTTCTAAAGTTCTCCTGAATAGTGCAATATAGATTTCATTCTTCATTAATATGATTTATTTACAGAGAAATTATTGTATAATTAACATTTAAGCTGCTTTTAGTAGAAAATACATTAGTCATTCAAGTTGGAAACACAGACAGATCCACTGACGGATACAAATACATTAAGATTCAAGTTTTGGGACATAAACTGCTACAGAGCAGTGAGCAACATGAGTCATGCGTACTTGGACCAGAGGGGTGTTTTGAAGGCAGGGCTTAAGCTGGCATGTGAAACAGAGTGAGGAAGGAGTAAGCTGTAGCAATATTTAATTCTTTTCTTTGCTGGAATTCTTCCTGGACAGTTCTGTCACTGCCCTAAGGGGTATAAACATGTTCCCAACAACAGTCCTCTGCTGGTACGTACACATACATCTGTAGGTAGCTATACAGACACAGGTCCTCCAAAACAGACAGGTATACATCCTTGGGGTTGATTTGTTTGTTTTAAAGCAGTGAGAACTATAAGTAGAATATATAGCTAAATTCTGAGTAAAAAATGGGTTGTCTATCTCTAGACCATTCCAATTTATGATACCTAAGCCGCTGACTCAGACAAGTAATAATAAAGCAACTAAGAGTGCAAACTGCACACATCACCCAAAAGTTCTCTTTTGCAGTGAAACACACTGGGTCACCCTTCCCACAGCCAAAGAAATGGCAACATTTTAATCTCAAAAAGGCAATTTAGCACTTTTTTTTGCAGTTATATATTTGAGAATTCTTTCTAAATTTTCCCTTAAATAAACCTAGAGAATAGGAGATAAAGTGATGGTGAGGCGGGAACACTCATCTCCTAACACAAACTTTCAAATGTGCGTAGATAAAGCATTTCTGTTTGAGGACCTCTACTTAAAGCAAGTCGTCACAGCAGGCAACGCGTTAGTGTACAGTAATATACAGCTCCTTATCACACAAAGACAAAAATACAGACTTGCTACATCTTCCTGCAAGGTCACATTCAGCATTTGGAGCTCAGAATTACACTTCAGAGCAGTTACTCTATGTAATTGACAAAAAGGGCGCCTGCCTTGGTGGCAAAGTTACCTTCAGAATCATTTCAGTGCAATTATTTACATAAAAAAATAAGGTGCTTGCATCAAAAAGTCCATCTTTTCAGTTATCCTTGACAGAACGGTGTACTTCATACTCTCAAAGATACTTTAATACAGAATTTGATTGCTAATTAATACTGTGCCCTCAGTGGTGTTGTAGCTAACACTAAACTATGCTGCATTTGATTCCCAAGTTTCTGAAGAGCACTTTGGGTTTAAGGTATCACAAAGCAGTGACAACAGAAGTCTTTGATTTGTTGTTATATATTCTAACCGTCTACATTCTTGGCTGTAGGTTGGAGTTTTTTCTTTCTTTTTTAAAATCTCTGTACTTGGGAAGAAGGTGAGGAAGTCTGACACTCTCAGATATTTGCTTCAGTGTAACATGGTGTTCTGCTAGAGCATTTTTGGACCTTTTTTTTTTTTTTTTTTTTGAGGTTGAATTAAAAATGTTTAAGGATGTCTAAAGAGATCTTTGTTATACAGGATGATGAAACTACCTAAACAGAAACAAATGGTTGCAAAAATATTTTTCCTGATCTACGTTCTGCATAGAAAAGGAACAAGTACAGCCATTAAAAGATAAAAAGAAGAGGCAGACAGGGATGGGAATTATATAAATACACACATAGCTGCAAATTTCCTCTCTCATATTTTACAGAGCAAATCTTTCTAATGTATTTTGGACACACATTAGCATTTTCTTTGTCAGTCCCATAAAATAGAGGACAATTTGTTTGGGTTTTAA
>JAVJGJ010000001.1:15700606-15738813 GCA_035590215.1 Microhierax caerulescens | reverse complement strand
TTTAGACTGGACAGTAGGAAGCGTTTCTTTACCGAGAGGGTGGTCAAACACTGGAACAGGCTTCCTAGAGACGTGGTCGGTGCCCTGTGCCTGTCAGTGTTTAAGAGGCATTTGGACAAAGCCCTTAATAACACGCTGTGACTTTTGGTCAGCCCTGAAGTGGTCAGGCAGTTGAACTACCTGACTGTTGTAGGCCCCTTCCGATTAAAATATTCTGTTCTATTCTATTCAGCTTCACTTAAGCCTCTCACGTGTAGCTTCTTGCAAAATTAAATGGGCAGGAATCCAGTTGCAACTCAGCTGGCTATATCGCCTTCTCGCGGTTTTTGTAACAGACCTGCAGTGTTTAAAGCAGTAGGGACGTAATTACACACCGATGTGGTAATGCCTGTCAGGAACCAGAGTCTGTTGGTAGAAACTGTTCAAAAAGGAAAAAAAAAATCAGGATCTTGGAATCTAGATGTTAACACTGACAAGAAGCATTATCTGAAACCTGCACATGCAACAGGAACTTTTCTTGAGCAGTTAGTGTAGCATATTCAGATCACATTAAGTCATTTTTTTCTATATATCAGCACTGTGCTTGGTTAGTATCTCTAGGAGTTGCTGCCTAAGTCTTTATTCCTTACTCTATAAACCTTACATGCCTGTACATCACTTTCTCAAAAACAATACTAAAAGTAACAATTGTCACTAGCTGCTATAAACCTCCTAAGGGTGTATTAGACACTGTGTTACACACCACCTGCCAATATTACTCTCAGTAATGGAGGGGAATAATCCAGATACAGTAAAAGGAAACAACTATTTTGAGAAAAAGCAATAGGGGCTGCAGAAACCTATATTGCAGCAGAGAAGGCTCCAGGATCAGCCTCAGCACCCAACCCTTTTGGTCAGTTTGGATGGCTCAGCAAAAATATCTACACATCTATGATCTGCTAAGACTGGAATGAGATGTTTCCATTCATAATTAGCTTTCTTTTCATTTAAATAAAATCAGCAGATGAGGATGAAATAACAGAACCCATTCCTGTGATTTCTATAGTTTTTACAGACATTTGCTGAATTTTTCCAGTATTTGTGTACAAGTTAGAGCTCCTCATAACAGTTAAGAGGCTGACATAACTCTCAGATTGATGAAGACGGCAGAAGGTGGTTCTAAAAAATACACAGAGAAAGCGACAGTCAAATCATCTGTTATGTTTGCAACACCAATGAAGTGTGACACAAAGCTTGCAAAGGAAGAGCAGTAACACAGCACAGGTCTGTAAAGGTACCCTGTCTAATTTATGGGAAACCAGGCACAGGAATATTTCAGAATCTGGACTATTAAAGGGCTGATCTGAGAAGTCTCTGGCTATTCCATGCACTACCTCACAGAAGCAGCAAGCACAAGGGAGACAGTAGCACAGGCTGATCGTCGCCAACAGCACGCCTTTAAGCGTACTTTGCCACCGTATTCTGAAAGCTGTGAAAAATCATTTCAGCAGCAGGCAGAAGGGATACTGTAGCAGCAGAACTGCTGAAGCAGAAGTGGGGTCTCACAAAGACTGTTTAGATGCCACATACAATCGCCCACCGTCCACAGCAGTCTGTTGTGTGAGGAGATTTCTTGAAGATCTGTGGGGTTTCCTTAAGAGCCTCCATTAGAAGGTGACAGCTGCTCTAGTTTTGGGGATAAAAAGCCATGTTCCTCTGCTGCTCTCATATCCCTTTGCTGGAGTAATACATAGGAAGCTCTGTGTGTTTCTCTATGCCTGGTTCTCCTGAAGTGTAGGCGTATCTTTGCAACTGCCCTTTGCTTTCATCTCACCACATTTCCTATGAAACCAAGCCAACACGCGGGGCTTTACTCAGTAAAATAAACAGCAGTACAGAAAAGTTTCCTTGCTCACCGTTCTATGCACTCCTTTACAACAGCAAAATTGCCATCACCAATCACCTTCCCCACTTTATACTTCTCAAGAATGGTAGATGACCCTGAGTACTTGTTTCCATTCACACCTGCAAAAGAGCAAGGTCAGTAACGCAAGCTGAAGAGAAGTGTCAGCAGGATGTAATATATCCCCAATGGGTTCCACAGGCACAGACCAAATACAGAACAAAACTTAAAAGCAAGCTGTTTTCTTCACAGCTTATTCCTTTGGTTTTATCTCAAATGTAAGAAAGAACAAGATAGGACTAACCAGAACTGTTTGACCTTTTAGCACACAAACTAAATGTCACCATGTTTTTGTGGTGGACATATTCTAAAAGTAATGCATGCAGTTAGACATCCCCAGTCTAAATATTTTCTGAACTCAAAATACTTTTTTTTAAATATCTTTTTGCATACTCAAAGCAAAAACACAAATAAGATTAATCTACAATGCATGTAAAAGGATCAAGTTTTATCTGCTGAATTCCTTCAAGTTCCCTTAGATGCTGCTGAAACATCCAAAATGCAAATAAGCTTGATAGCTTCTTATTTCAGTATTAATAAATTTTAAAATTTACTCTAAAATTAATTAAAAAAAATAATCTTAAAAGCCCCACATTGCTTTAAAGAGATAGGGAATGAAAGGTTAAGTTTAGGCAATGTCAGTTGACGGGCTAGTGGTTCTACCTGAAGCACAATGTGCTGTTTTGAGGAGGGCTCCACTTTCAATCCAGCCACAAACACATTTCTGATGACACTTCGCAGGTCACGTTCAAAATCACTCAATTTGCTAACAGTGACTGTTAAACAGCAGGGCCCACTAAAATGCTACCACTTGACAAGAAAAGAACAGAATTTATTTCCTAGCTTTACCGCCTTGGTGTAGAAAATGCAGTAACAATCTTTCCAAGATAAGGTTGTCAACAGGGCATCGAAAAGAACAAAAAATGATTTGGCGTCATCAGAAACCAGCTGAAAGTGCTAAACTAATTGCCAACTACAACAAAATTTTTGCACGGGCTGTTAGCAATTATTGGCGCCTTACCTTCGGGACTCTGGCAATGTGATTCAGGTACACCATTCACATTGGAGGAAGACCCACCATGTGGAGAGATCTATGGGAGTACATAAGAACTTATTATTTCTGATGGTAACTACAAGAAGGTGCCAGAGAAAAAAAAACAAAACCAACCAACAGAGAAGTTTAAAAAAGTCACCCTAAAACCACCTATACAGAGCCAGTTTACTTTTCTACTCCCACCTTATTTTCATTATTGCTTTCTCACAGTTCATCATCATTACAATATATCATTGCCGCTTGCAGCGATTTAAGTTTCAGCCCTGCTATTCTTATTTAGATAGGTAGCTGAACAGATTTCAGTGAACGGTAAGGAAAATTCCCTCCAGCTGCACCAAGTTCCATCTAAACACTAAGAGCCAGTATGTGTCGAGGCAACGTTCCCTCCTCATTCTACACAGCCAGGTCATTACAACATGCTCTGGCACTCATTTCCACACAAGCCAGAGAGAGCCACCTCCAGGCAACACTTCAGCGGCCAGTGCAGCAAGCACGTGCCCTTGTGCCGAAGGCTAACGCACCTCTTCATAGCTGGCACTGCCCGAGGTCTCCCTGCCTGAACTCGGTCAACATCTGCGCTCTTCAGATTAGCTCTGAAGCATGCTAGGAAGGTGATGTAGAAATGCTTTCATGGCACTTCTAATTGTCATTTAAAGAAGAGAATTTTGATATAGGTGGCCAGGTACATCTACAACAGTGAGACCTTGCTTGGTAATCTAGTGGTCTGTATTTCAGGTTATTACGGATGTGATGATTTATGATATCTACAACCAATTCAAGTTAGATGTCTGATATGAATCCAGAAAAAGATCCAGCTTTAGTAACTGTGGTGTTGTGTAAAAATCAAGTACCTACATGATTCTGAAGGATGAAGGCTGAAGAAAACTGCTTTTGCTGCACTAACAACTTAATGGGTATTCAATCTGAACCTTCACAATTCTACTTAAAGTCACCCTGTCATAGTGCCCAGACACACACACTCCAATCTATTTTTATTTTAGAAAGGGGTGGAGGCATAGGAATGAATGCCATAAACAGTAAAACGTACTGAATGTGCACCACTGTTCTATAAGCTCTCCCATTACAGTTAAGTAATGAAATTATGAAACTATGAAATTAAAACATAGTTTAGATCATTCCCCCTCCTCTACATAACATTTCTTGCTGTTCTGTGAAGTTCCGTATCTTGTTTTCTTCCTGGGCTATTATAGTAGTTCTCACCACTCACCACATAAAGGATTAAAATACTTCTCTGCCTTAAGCTCGGTGTCTGTTGAAATGGCTTTGCATGACACCAGGAATGCAAATGCAGCATTTTCCATTTTAGCTGACATTGTCTGGTTACACTGCTGAATATTTTAAATCATTAACACTATTGTCAATGAAAGAACTGAACTGACAGATAGGGATATTGTCTAAAAGCTCATGAAATGCTAATGAATGCTTAAGTTTCTAGAGGCAGCTGAGCTGCCAGATCAGCTAAAAGTACAGTAACTAGAATCTGTACAACTTAATTTTGAAGAGCCTCTAAACCAATATTGTTTACTAGCATTTGGCATAGAAGTAGCATCAAACAGCAACCAGTCAGGTACTACTCTGCTCCTTACTAATAACCTAAACCCAGGCTATGTTAATGCTACTGTCTTCCTGAGTTACCTATTTATTTAACCAGGAATAGGAACAAGGACATTTGGGTTAAATTACATTTGTGCAAATTCATGAGTCAGTCTCTTAACCAGTCAGTCACATTTTCTTCAAGCATGAAGCAGAGATAACAGAACAGACCACTGCAAAGTGTTAGTCATCAGCTAAAACCATTAGTAATCTATTTTGGGTTTTCAATGAGTCACAATACATGGGAATATCTAGCCCAGCTTTCCAACTTCCTTCATCCTTATAATCAGGTCAGAGCATGACTGGGCACGTTCCTTCTTACCACAGCATTTACAAGAAGAAAGCAATCAGCAACAGGAAAAAAGTTAAAAGGAAAAAAATCTAATTCTGCTGTTGTGTCTGAGATGCTAGACCAGAACCTGAAATGGATGGTTCAGCCTTAGCTCTGTGACTAATTAATTTGCCTCGTGACTCTAGACATGAGGCCGAAGTCACTCTGAAACAGAGACTGCGTCTAATTTGGGTGCTGTAGGGCTGTGTCTCAGCTCCTCAGCAGCAAAATCAGTCTAATCTTTCCCTACTGTGTCAGAGAACAGTAGAAACAGACTCTCAAGATGCCTGTGAGGTGCTTGACTAGCCAGAAGACATGGGGAGGAGGTATAGGAATTGACAGTCAGTGACACAGAATAAAGTGATTGTTATTATTAAAGTACTTTTCTAAGAATTTAGCTACTCAGTGACATGTAATACTTAGAATATCTTGTACTGCTTGTATCCCAATGGCTGCAGGTATTTTGAAGGTGAAGTAAAGATTTCGGGTGTGCAATTAGACTTGCCTGGTTCACTAGCCACTCCTGAAGCAGCAAGATGAGAAAAGGATGCATGTTGCTTTGATACTACACTACCGATGGCATCTACAATCACACAGCAAATTAGATTTTGCAACAGTTCCTCCGCTTGTATTCTAGCCCACACAGCACTACTGTTCTCCTCTAATACAGTTCCCCTTACACATGACAAATTCAGAATGCACAGGTCTTAAATACACCCTCGCATAGACATGCAAGTCCTAGAAAACTCAAGACATGAGGCACAAATTGATTCTGTCTTTAAAAGCTCACAGAGCAATTTAGAGCAGCAACAGCTATCCAGCCCCTCAAATAAAACAATCGCCTCAGGATGCAGATGCTACTGGTCAAGAACATCTTCCACCGGCAGCCACCACTACTGCAATTAATCATTCTGCAATACAGAATATATAGCAATTATTGCCTTTACTTCCACGTTGTCTCCCTGCAGGTAATTTGTGTTTCAACAGCACATTCAGAGCCAAACGCACAATACAGCACAGTTGTTAGAGATACTGAGAGTATCTTGGTGAACACACGGTTCTCAAAACTACCTGCATTTAATTCTACAGATTAATTAAAGATGCTGTAAAGTTACAAAAGGTACTGACCCGAAAAAAAATCTCCCCAGCCGTTTCATGTTCTTCACATGATGAACTGTTTTCTGGGGAATAACCATTTTCCCAGGTTCACATAAATATCTAAACACATTATATATTATTTTATACAGACTGACTGTGACTTTCGGCATCAGGTTTACCAACACAACACATGGTTTTGTGAGAAACGATCGCATTAGATCTGTCACATCCATAAGCTTAACACACCTACTTTAGTACCCAACGTGCTTATTACACCTCAACATAATAACTAAGGAACAGATATTTAGCATTCTTCCCTTCACCCTCACTAATATTCAACCCATTAAGAACTCTATTATATACTTTGCACTGTAGAATTTTTTTCATTATTATCTGAAGTATCCAATGCATGATGTGCCAGGCTTCTGCATCCTGCCAGATACTGCGTGTATCAGGTTTTCTACTTCTAAGTTAATGATAAGAAACAAAGCGCACACACACACACCCAAAAAAACCCAACCCAAACAAAAACCCCCAGCAAATTAAAAACATAAAAGCCTTTAAACCACCACAGAGCCCAAGAGCATGAACTGAAGTGGGTATGCAAACATAAAGTGATGTATGTATAAATATCAGGGAAGGACTAGCCCAAGATTCCCTTAAAATCTGGATCAGAGCATAAATCAGTGATTTGGGAATGAAAAAGCAGCAGCTTGGTAGTCATCTTCATCAAGCCAGATCTACTGGTTCAGTAGCAAAGATTTTTAATAATCCTTTGAGTCAAAATGCTACCATATATCTGAAAAAATGTAGACACAGTGCTTGTATTTAAAATAGAAATGTGCAGGGACATAAGAAAGTAACCCCAGATAACTGCACATCTGGTCTAATTTTATTTTGTGTCTCCTGAGAGTGTGAGGAAGGATCCACAGATACAAACCCATATGCTCTCGAAGCAGAACGGCATCTTAGTTGCCAAACCTCTGCACTCAGGATTAGATTAACCGTCCACAATATGAATGTTTGCAGAAACATTTGGGGCTTTTTTTCCCTATCGAAGGAAGTATGTAACTTTGGTAGCTGCATGGGATGGTGCCTTCTAGAGCCCCCATATAAAGGCTTCCTGCTTCTCTCATTCTTGCCCATCTGGATAGAAATGAAGGACTGGTGCCATCACATTGCTAGGCATACAACGGACCTGTGTACATTGTCCTGGAACAGATACATGCAAGTGCTTGTTTGACTTCAGTCAGACTTGCTGTGGTTGCTCAACATCTTCAGAGCACGTATATGATGCACTAAATGTGCTGCCCTTGTCCTCCAGCACATTCATAAGGTGCCGAAGAGACTCTGAACTGTACGGTCCACATGTACATGTACGCATGTACACCCAGACCCTTGTGTCTGGAGTATGGGACCCCTACACAAACATTACCTATTTTGATCATAGAATCAGATCCTGTAATATCCTCAAAGTGCATCTAGCCAAACTTAGAAATAAGTATGTCTAATATTGTTAACTTTTCCTTGAGTCCTCATCTGGCATTGCTGTGGTAATCTTCCATCTGGAGGCTAAGAAGAGACTGTAAAGTCTCATACCTCCAGAAAAACTCCCTGACATTCTCAAAGAAGCTTTCTCTGTCTTTATGAAAACATTCAAATTGGTGATGAATCTAACTGTAGACTACAAATATTTTAGTGAAATTGTGAATTAACTGTTCACAGAAATATTGTCTGAAATCTAGGGACACTTTTATAGTGTCGTTGTAACTCATCCTGAAAGGCTGCAATAAGAGACGGCTAAAAATATTCCAAATATAAATTAAGTGTTGCTTATATAATCAGTATGTCCTGGGAGATGCTGTATTTATTATTATTATTATATATTATTATTATATATTATTACTATTATAATGCTTAATATCAACATAATCTGTAAGACAGAGACTTCATATTTTTAAAGTGATGCTAAAACACTACTAATAACCCAACTACACTGAGAAGCTACTTGTAACAATACAATAGCTAATTACAAGGTAGTGATTCTGCTGCAATTTCAGCATACATGCTGACATTATATATAATACCATGTATTTTGTTGCACTGCTCTGGAAACACTGAAGAGCCACATAAAGATTTACCCTTTTTCTAAAGAGATTTTGAGCTGTATCTCATTATGTAAAGCATTTAGCAAACTGTTGCCAATGGTGAACGGACTCAACACTAAGTGCAATACCCCAGCTTCCCTACCAGTACAAATTAGCCAACTCTTTATCCACTGTAGAATCAAGAAAGATGAAGAAAGATTCTGAATTGTGAATTCAACACAGGTAGCAGTTTAAGAATTCCTCTAAGAACTGTTATTGCACCTGTGTTACTAGGTTGGATAATTGCATGTAATTATTCTTAACATGTCTGCTAACAGAAGCACATGCGTACAAAACCGAAGAGATTAAAACCTAGATGAAGATAGGCACTAATCCTTCAAATCACTTAAGCACATGTTTAACTTTAAGTATATTAACATCCTCATTGAAGCAAAAGGGACTACTCAATAGCTTAAAGGTAAGCAAGTACTTAAGTTATCTGTTGGATCAGGTTTTAATGCCCTTTCACTTTGGTCATTTGGTCAATCAATTGAAAAAAGTAATACTGAGACAAATGCAAACACATTGCTATTTAGCTTAGTTGGGACTCTAAGAAAGCTTCTTTATTTGTACAAATTCATCTTCTTTCTAAAAGGATGAAAGACTTTGTGGTACTTAATTTCAAGAGGAGACAATAAAATACATCAAGTAAGCACAGGGAAGTTACAAGACCACTTCCCAAAATCTCGTATTTAGTTTAGTCTCTGGATGATTTTTACAGTACTAAGTGAGCCCAGTAACAGATGTACTCGAAAAAATAAGAGTCAAAGTACCCCTAACAGCATGGATATCTGAGTATCTATAAATGCACACTTAAAACCAAAGGAAAAGGTTAAACTTGTCAATGGCCACCTGCCTATAGAACAGCAAAAGGACTCCTCTCAGTCAGTTGTCCTGTGCCACCTAATGCACTACTACCATTATGACTTAATACATGCACTGGTTTTAATCTCTGTGGAGAAGTTAATAGAAAAATAAGAAACTCAGCACATTTGCTGAAAAAAGAATATCACATTGCTCACTTTTGTATCTAAATCTTTACGCTGAAACAAACCTACTGTGAAGTGAAGTGAGTTTTCTGTGCCTGGGAGTACCAATCACTTCTACTTATAAAGTGTTGTGAAACAGAAGGAATCCTTGGGGACTGAAGAGATTTCACTTTAACAAAAAAGAACCATTCTGAGAGTATGATGTAAGACTCCGTTGTCTGAGACTCGGAAAAAAACTGCTGTTGCAGTCAGTATCTTTTGCAAATTTACTGCCTTGATGACTAACATTATCACTTAAGCTCTATGTTGGCTGTCAAACTTTAAAAAACTCTAGCCAGGCTCTAATCTATAGTGAAATCTTTTATTTTGCTCTGGTTTTCCAAACAACACAGTTTCTGAAGTACAGTTCATGTGGAGCTGCTCTGATGGTCTGCTCTTTAGAGGAAACAGAAACACCAACCCTGATTTGTTCCCTTTTCTTGCTGACCGAAGCTCACCTAAAACTATTATTAAGTGTTGCTGTTTCAAGCTCTACAAAAATAAATATATATGATTTCTACACAACAAACCAACCAAAATATTCCATTTCCAAGGCCAGAAAACGCAGCATTATACTTTATTTTTTCACTGTCTGCCATGGCATTTGTATCTACATTTTCATTCAGTCATGCACCTTCTTCACCCAAGTGCAGGAAGCCAGACTACTGTCTGCACAGTGATACAGTCTTAGCAGCAAGGAATTATTTAACAGTAGGGAACAGCAGTAACCTCAAAATAATAAAATATGTCCCCACCTTCCCTCTGTTTTCCTCATCAGGCTGGCCAAGATCAATCCTACAAAAATAAGAATGGGTTTCTTAAAAGAATCTGGTTTTGCATAAAACCATGCCTCCCTGTTACTGGTTTTGTGTGGATACTTCGCCAAACAAGTCATCACTACTAGGACATAATCAGGAAACAAGGGTCACTGCACAGTGCACTTGTTTCTTTTAGAATTATCCTAAGATTCACCTGATAACTTTCCCTATTTTTAGTCTCAGGAGTAAAGCTGGGATCCTCCTACTGAAGAGATGCAACCTAATAGGATAAAACAATATATACTCACTGCTTCAGTAACACACCAGGTCTGAGATGATTAATTTCTTTTTGCTGTTTTCTTTGGTCATATAGAGATGAATTATTTGACACAAAACCCCATTAGTATCCAGCATCAATTAAATTCCAAAATGAAAAAGTACAACAGCCTACTTCAGTGAAATTGACAGTGAAGGGGAAAGAGGACATGTCCACTTTACTGAAAATTGCTTGTTACTATCAGAATTATCTCTATCTTAATGGAGCTTTAATCAGCTAAAAGCAGACAGGACAGCATGGGAAAAAAAATGAACCAATTTATCTAGTTTCTAAACTTGTAATTTCATTAAAGAAAGATGAAAGAGCATTTGTTAAATATAGTGCAGACCATCCGAGAGGCTCAAGTCCAATGATTCTGGTGTCCTCTACTTTAAGTTCTATAGCAGAGCTGTCCAGACAAATTTTAAGACACACAGATCTAATTTTCAGTGTCAGAACTATTACCGCTCTTGGAAATGCTTTATAGGGGAAAGGCTAACCTACGTTGCTCTGGCCAAAAAGAAGCTATGGGATGTTACAACTCAACAACAGAAAGGCAGAGATCAACAATAAATGGCCTCAATGAACCAAACAACTAAAAATAAATCAAAACTTTCTCAGAATTATCACAGAAGCCTGCAAAAACCAGTGCCATACTCCTTGCAAAACAGACAAAGACTTGGTAACAATTAGCATGTCAAAACCCAAATCTAAATACTATTCACATCACGTCCTCTAGCCAGTCTCTTAATTGAGAAAACAGTTTTACAGAATTATGCAGCCTCTACCTAACCTGTGTTCATCAATGGGAGCTATTACTCGATCAGAATAATTAGTGCAAAACATCCAGCACGCTTCCAGAAAGGCTGCAATTGCCGATTTCATAAGAAAATTCTCCTTGAAAGGACAGCTGCCCAAATGCAGCAGCAAGATGCTCAGCTGTGCTCCAGACTCTTCCTTTCATTTTACCAAACGAAACGCATAAAGCAGCCTCTAAGAACTGTAAATGCCACCAATTTTTAAGAGGTAGTGGAAGAAAACTCGCTTGGTGCACCACAGAGAAAAATCCGCCAGCCATCAGGCTGCTCCCAAAGGAACCCCTCCCAAGCTTTCAGGAGGGGACCACGCTAAGGGGTGAAACTGCGTGCCTCGAATGAAGAAGGGTGCTTCAGGTGAAATTCTGGGCCATGCTACAAGACCACAAGGTATTGAAACGAGGATACTACATTTTTATAAGCTGGGGGAATATAAATTACTTAGGGGATTTCTGCAGTCCACACAACAACAATAGAAAATTTGGAGGCCAAACTGGCATATTCAAGAAACCATCACCCTCTGCCTTCACTAAGCTGAGAGTTCCATCCTGCCAACCAGAGACAAAATACAAAAATCTCCAGGTCTCTTCTCCACTTCAACTCAAAAATCATACTAGCAAGACTACCCTATAGAATTGTAACTCTCTTTTTTTCTTTTTCTTTTGCTCTTCTTCAGCACCGCTGTAACACGTTATTCAATGAATGATGGAATTCAGAGGTTTTGAGGGTTCTGGCACTTACCTTGAGTCCACGAAAGCTGCCTGGGCTTGTTGGTGAAGAACTGGAGGACTTTGTAGATTTTGGGGTGGATAACTGACTGCTTGGGGTTCCATTAACTAGCCAAAGCGATAAAAGAAAAATAAAAACAAATGTAGAAAAAGCAAATAAAAGTTAAAAACCCTAGCTTGCTTTTAAACATAACATACCTCTCTGGTAAGTTATCACTCATGTCTACATACAAAGAACAAAACAGACTCCTCAGCATTTGGGAATAAATTACACGCTTGCATGCCACACAACTGCATCCTTGAAACTCAATTGGCTGGATCAAGAGGACGCACAAATATTGCACTGCATTGTAAAGATTTAAAAGGCCTATTCAGTCCTTTGCCAGTGCAAGAACTCTGGGCAAGCAATAGCCACAGCCTTGTAAAACTATATCTATGTTTATTGTGATATCACACAATAAAATATGGAGAAAGTGTACATAAAGACATTTGACCATCCTACTCTCTTTTTTGGGGATCAACAGCTAGGTAGACTGCTCCACAGAACACAAGTTGTGTTGTTTGTTTTTTCCCAAGAAAAAATAATCAAACAAACAAACAAGAAGTAAGAGTTGTTTGGATGATAAAGAACTTATGCAGTAGTTCAGATAAACATTGATTTAGGGGAAAAAAACCCAACAAAGTAAAAGCTAGTAGCTTATTTCTGAACTTCCAAGAAGTTCAAGCGTCTGTGAAAACATACAATATCCTCCCTCTTGACTTCAAGAGTTCATTCATTTTAAGTCCATTTTCCCAGACAGGCCTGATACAACATCTGTTAATATCCCTGGTATCTTGAATATAACTTGGGTCAGTCCTTGTCTTTTTCTGAAAAAAAAAAAACCCTGATGAATTTCATTATGCAGACAGAACAGCACGCTGTTGATCATACACAGATATGATGCAACATTATGTGATGTGACATTATTTCCTCTCTAGGTGAACCTCATTTTTCCTGGGAAAGGAAAATATGAGGCAGAATTTTAAGAGCGGAAAAGGTTTCATAGCTGATTCATAGTGAAGAATTAATTTTTCAGAAAAAAAACCCCAAAAACCAGCAAGCAAGCCTGGCAAATAGAAGCTTAGCTTCAAAGTAAGTAACAGTTATTCCTGCATATAGCCTTTACATGTCCAGAGGTCTGTCATGGGTTATGCATTGCTTCTTAACCAGCGCTATCAGATTTATTTTGCAAGTGTCTGTTAACCTAGTACTCTAACATTCTCCCAAGTGCTGAAGGTGCCTTCCAAGCACCATCTGCCAGTAGGCCAGGCCTACTGCACTGCAACTTCCACAAATCCCTGGTTTTCACAAAAATCTCTCTCTCTGATGTGTGATTTTAAGACACAACTAATTAGCATTTAGCTACACAACAAGTCTATCTTGAAGTCTGATAACTCGGATATACATTCCCAGATCTATTACAGGACTAAGAACTTAGTCTTTTCTACTAAAAAGAATTTATATGTTTTTAGGATATTTTTATCTTGACTTTAAGAAGGGTTGTCTGTAAGAACAATACACAAATTATTTGAGTTTTTTAAGAAGCTGTTAGTATTTAGGAGTATGCAACCCTCCTGCAGACTTCTTTTCAGCACCCCATTTTAGATAACCGTCTTGAAACCTAGCATATTGATGTATCCTTGTTTTATAAAAAATTTGCAATTACAATGAAGAGCTAGTGAATGCTATTTTACTGTTTGCTGCTTCTTGTATACGCAATTTGCTCTAGCCATTAGAAAAAATACCAAGCCGCAAAGTTAACGACCAAAAATGAGATACTTCAGTAGAAGAACTTGCTTCCAAATGACCAACTATTACTACAGAAGGAAAATAATTTTGTTTGTTCACAAATTCTTTTTATACAGCTCACAGAACGGATTGATAGCCATGTATTATATCCACGGATGGGAAGGGTAGTGGTGGGTAATGATAGTGTGAGACCTGAGCACGACGTAAATGGTATGGAATAAGGGGTGGAGACTGTGCTGGTGTGCAGGTTTTGGCTGGGGGTAGAGTCAATTTTCTTCATAGTAGCTGGTGTGGGGCTATGCTTTGGATTTGCACTGGAAACTGTGTCGATAATTCAGGGATGTTTTCATTACTGCATTCTCTTCCCTCGTCCAGCTGGGGAGGGGAGTGAGTGAGCAGCTATGCATGTGCTTTGGCTGCTGGCTGGGGTTAAACCACAACAGTACATTTCGTTACCTAACATGGGTTTGAGATAATATCACCTCACAGGGTTTGAGATAATAACAGATTGACCAGAGCATAATTATAGGTATTTAGAAGGAACTGATATCTGTTAACAGTTGTGGGTCACTATATCGATTCATCTGTTCTCAATATTAATTCATCTGATCTGCACCATGCTCTTTTTTTTTTTTTTCTGTACGTGTGAAAGATCAGCATTGGCTTTTGCAGTTTGCCGTGCTCTGTAGCGATGAGCAATGTTTTGCCTGGGAGATTTGTTATTAAAACACTGACCTTGAGCTCAATTGGGTATTTTGGGCTCTGTACTGAAGCCATTACTGTACTTTGGGTACCATCTCATGGAGACAATTTAACAGTTACACTTCTTCCTCTGGGTTGTTTTTTTGGTGGAAATACAGAATGGCAGCTTCATTACCTTCTGTGAAGTTTTCTCCCTTGTTACAGCAGCTTCTCAGTATCTTGAACATATTTGAGTAGTTAAGATACTTCTATTGGTATTTCTTAAGAATATTGCTTCAGTTTTGTTTAAGGTTAATAAGCAATTTAGGAATCTGACCCAGGCTCTGCAAGAGTATGGTCATGGGTGGCATGGCACATGGGAGAATATGGGCAGGCACCTGGAGAACCTCTCGCCTCCAATGGTCTGGAACTGCACTCCCAAACAACTACAGGATCCTGATGAAGTAGTAGAATGTTTGGGAAAATAACTAAATAATTTCCACGGCTGTTCCAAAGAGGCAGAACTTACCATGCTGTGCTGGGCCCTGGCCAGCACCTACAACACTGCTTGACATTATGCAGCACCCTCAGGGAAAAGAGAGGTAAAACATACCGAGAGACACTATGGTAAAACCAAACACTCTATCAGTCACCTCTATAACTAAAAAGAAACAATGAAAGTAGAAGTCAGCTCATTTAGTAAAGGATGAAGAAGCTTCTCCGAAGAGGGAGCAGGACAAAGACTCAGAAGAGGTAGCCTGTTCTGCAGCACAGCAGTCACAAGAACAGGAGGAGGAAGAGACTGAAATCATGAGCCACAAACCACCTGATCCCTATCCCTAAGTGAGCTGCAGCAGACACAAAAAGATTTTAGCTGTCAACCAGGTGAGGTAATTCTCAGCTGGTTACTCTGATGCTGGGCTACTGGGGCTAGCAGTCAGGAATCGGAGGGTAACGAGGCCTGGCAGTGAAGCTAGGATCCCTTGCTAAGGGTAAGGCCATTGACAAAGGGACTGGAAAGAAGGCAGGAGTCCTCAGCCTTTGGTGGTGAATCCTGTTAATTGTGAAGGACAGGTGAAGGAAGAACTTGCAAATGCCCAGAGAATATGGACCAACACTGAGGGAGGTATCCAGTATCTGTCAGAATTAGCCAGGCGTGATCCCTAACAAGCTAGATGATGCCCAGGCATCCAAAGACCTGGATGAAATCCGTTGCACAAGGTCCATGTAGCAAAAGCTTGTACAAAGCGCACCGATGTCATACACCCACACCCTGGCAATAATAAGCTGGACAGACATGGGGGCACCAAATATAGATGAACTGGCCAGGTAACTCCCAGAATATGAAGATAATCTTGCTTCCTCCATATGGGCCTGTGTCTCAGCTGTAGAGGGACTGACCCAAAATGTCTGAGCAAGCCAGGAAGGATAAGTCTTCCTCATGCACTCCAACCAAGGCCTCAGCTATTAAGAGTCAGCCACCTTCTGTTCAAGGGAAAGGGTACCAGGGGTGCACACCATGTGCAATGCTGCGGTTCTTCCTGTGTCACCAGGGGGAGGACACAAGGAAGTGGGATGATGAACCCACCTAGAGACTAGGCACTCAGGTGCAGGAACTGCAAGGAAAAACAATGGATAAAAGCATCCATCCAGGAAAATTACTGCTCCAGCGTCTGTTGGACAGAGCAGAAAGGCTAATCATCTTTTGACCTTGATGGAGGAACTTCTGTTTTGCAGTTACAAAAGTCAAGCGATGAAGACTCCAGCCAGGAATGGAGGGGCCCTGCCTTCAACCAGGTGGAGGAACAGGACAACTGGGTTTACTGGACCATGTGGATTTGATGGCCTGGCACATAAGCCCCATGGGACCAAAAAGCTCTAGCGGACACCAGTGCACAGTGTACTCCAATACCATCGGATTACAAAGGTGCAGAATCCATCTGTATTTCTGGAGTGATGGGAGGACCCCAAGAACCGTTTGTGTTGGAGACTGAGATAAGCCTAACTGGGAATGAGCAGCAAAAGCATCCTATTATGTGACTGTGCCAAGGATACAGGGAGCATCTGGACCAGACTACCTCAGGAGAGGGTACTTCAAAGACCCAAAAGAATACTGGTGGGCTTTTGGTATAGCTGCCTTGAGTATGAAGAAGATTAAACAGCTGTCTAACTTGTGTGGCCTCTCAGAGAATCTGTCTATGGTGGGGTTGCTACGAGTTAATGAACAGCAGGTGCCAATTGCTACCATGACACTACACTGGCGACAATACCACAACAATTAAGACTCCCTGGTTCCCATCCATAAGTCGATCTGGTGACTGGAGAGCCAAGGACTGGTCAGTAAGACTCATTCAGCATTTAACAGTGCCACATTACCAGTGCAAAAATCGAGGACTGAACAAAGCCACACTGTTGCTGAGTGTTGCTGTACCAGACATGCTAGAACTCCAATACGAGCCACCAAATGGTATGCAACGACTGACACTGCCAATGCATTTTTCTCAATCCCTCTGGCAGCGGAGTGCAGGCCCCAGTTTGCTTTCACATGGAGGGGTATCCAGTATACCTGGAATCAACTGCCCCAGGCATGAGAACACAGCCCCACCATTTGCCATGGATTGCTACAGAGTGCACTGGAACCAGGTGAAGCTCCCAAACACCTGCAATATATTGACAACATCATTGTGTGAGGCAATGCAGTGGAAGAAGTGTTTGAGAAAGAGAGAAGAAGAATCCAGATTCTTTTGAGACCTGGTTTTGCTATAAACCAAAGTAAGGTCAAAGGACCTGCACAGACCAGTTTTTAAGAATAAAATGGCAAGATAGGTGTCATCATACCCCAACGGATGTGATTAATAAAACAACAGCTGTCTCCATCAGCTAACAAAAAAGAAACACAAGCTTTCTTAGGTGGTGTGGGGGTTTGGAGAGTGCATATTCTAGTTTATAATCTGATCCTAAGTCCTCTCTAGCAAGTGATGCAGAAGGATAATACTTTGAATGGGGCCCTGAGCAGCAGCAAGGCTTAGAACAAATTAAATGGGAGATAGTTCATGTGGTAGCACTTGAGCCAGTCCAGACAGGACAAGATGTGAAAAACGTGCTTTACACTTCAACCAGGGATATCAGCCCCACCTGGCTGGTGGAAAGGCTGGTGGAACCTTTCTGGAGCCTCTGGCAGAAAGAGCCTGGAGAGATTTGAGATTGACTCCAATTGAAAAAGAAGTATTAGCAGCATGTGAAGGAATTCAAGCCACTTCAGAAGTAGTTGGTACTGAAGCACAGCTCCTTTTGGGACTTGGATTGCTTGTGTTCGGCTGGATGTTCAAAGGGAGCGTCCCCTCTACACAGTGCAACTGATGCTGCACAAAGTAAGTCACACAGATAACAATGCAACAGGCTTGAATAGGAAAACCCAACGGCCTAGGAATTCTGGAATTGATCACGGACTGGCCAGAGGGCTGAAACTTTGGAGTGTCGCCAGAGGAGATGACTCACGCTGAAGAGGCCCTTCTGTACAATAAATTACCAGAAAATGAAAAGCAATATGCCCTGTTTACAGATAGATCCTGTCAGACTGTTGGAAAACATTGAAGGTGGAAAACTGCTGTGAAAGGTTTTGAAGCCCACATGACAAGTCACAGAAACTGAAGGACAAGGTGTAGTGAATCAGTTTGCAGAAACAAGCAGTGCAAGTACAGCAGTGACCTGCCCTGAGCTGGCTTTGGTGCTCAGTAACTCCACAGAACACACCACCTCTCCTGTCCTGAGTGACCACCATAATGGATAGAGCCCAAAGTCATGGACTAGGTGAACTCAGTGGACATTTTGTGGACATTTATGAACATTTTACAGACACTTCACAAGGCTGGTCCAAGGGAATGAGAGCCATGTATTATATCAAAGGATGGTATGGGTGGTGGTGGTGGGTAATGAGAACGTATGGGATAGCGTGAGACCTGAGCATGATTTAAATGGTATGGAATAAGGGGTGGAGAATGTGCTGGTTTTGGCTGGAGTAGTGTTAATTTTCTTCACAGCAGCTGGTATGGGGCTACATCTTGGATTTGTGCTG
This sequence comes from Microhierax caerulescens, assembly GCA_035590215.1. Taxonomy (NCBI): domain Eukaryota; kingdom Metazoa; phylum Chordata; class Aves; order Falconiformes; family Falconidae; genus Microhierax; species Microhierax caerulescens. The sequence goes on along the minus strand of JAVJGJ010000001.1, from coordinate 15,720,437 downwards.
GAAATGGCGCTGACAATTCAGGGATGTTTCCATTACTGCTGAGCAGCGCTTACAAAGAGTCAAGGGCTTGTCTGTTTGTCACACCACCCTGCCAGTGAGCAGGCTGGGGGTGCACAAGAAGTCGAGAGGGAACACAGCTGGGACAGCTGACCCCAACTGACCAAAGGGATATTAGGGATATTGCATTCTACATGACATCACGCCCAGCAATAAAGGTTGGAGCGGAGCCGCTGCTCAGGGACTGACTGGGCATTGGTCAGTTGGTGGTGAACAACTGTTCATTTGCATCCCTTGCCTATCTTGGGTTTTATTTCTCTTGTTGCTATTTTCCTTTTCATTACAATTTGTTCTTGTTATTATTTCTGTTACTAAACTCTTCTTATCTGAACCCAGGAATTTTCTCACTTTTACCCTTTCAATTCTTCTCTTCTTCCATCCTGCTGCAGGGGGAGGAAGCGAGTGAGCAGCTGAGTGGTGCTTAGTTACCAGCCGGGGTTAAAACATGACACTGCTGTTTGAGACAGCAGTACTTTAGTTTATTTTTTTAAAAAATAACCTCAAAAAACGCACAAGCATCTGTGTTCATTTTTGGCACAAACCTGTCTGTTGTCCACTGCTATTCATTTGCTGATTATTTCATGTACATGCAACACTTACCTTTCTTATCTATTTTCTAAGTTCTTATGAGCTTTCTTTCAAGATATATAACAGCCTGAATATAAAAAAGATAAATTCTTTTCTGTCGTTTTTTTAAGTAGTATCTATTAGGCTACAACTCTTTAGCATACTGGAATACTGAAAACTGAAAAAAACTATGAACACCTTTTAAATTGTTAACTTCTAGTATCATCCAAAGTCTCAACTTATTTGCTAATCAAAACACGTTACTTGTTTTAGACATACTTTTAGTTTGAACTGAAGGTTCAAAGAGGTTTCTCGGTGTTTTAGAACTTAGGCTAAAAGAACATGAGTAAACAAAGGAAGGTAAGAAACTGCAAGTAGAATGAAAAACTGTAACACATGTTTTTGCACTGCTTTTTTCAGCAACCCTTAGCCCTCTCTTTTTGCCCTGGTTGAAGTTTTCTATTATAATATGCTTTAGAATACACATACAAATGTATTGCTCCTCAGAATGCTCTTCTACTTGTAGTCAAATCATTCCTTTACAAATTTAACTTTGACACCATTACAGATGTCCAACAACTACAAAGCATCATTCATATTATTTCACTTAATCTACTTCAACAACGGCCTACACCCATAATGTCTCTGATTTACCAAATGCAAAACATGTGTTTCAAGCTTGAAAATATTCAAAAATACAGCAAAAAGAATACAGGTAGATGGATAGGGAGGAGACACACTAGCGATATACAGCCATAATAGTAATGGCTCACCTGGGGATTTTGCTGAAGAATAAGCACTGGAGTAGTGGCCACCCCTCTTTACTGTACTCATATATTTGACACAAAGGAAAGAGACATTAAGGAAAGAAGTTATTAAACAGCTCTGAACGTGCATGAAAGGAAGAAGGGTAAATAAAGATAAGTAAAGACTACATGAGAAAAAATGGCAAGTAAACAGAAGGATAAATACTAGACACTTTGGATAAGTTTTTCAAATTACACGAACCAAAGGGTTGTCCAAGTAGAAATAAGTAAGGAAATGACAGCACTGATTTCTAAATACTTTGCATAAAATTTACTGTTGATGGATATCCCATGTGATCTCACTGGTTAATAGGATTGCATGAAATGTAGATCAGTTGTGAAACTTGCCCTTCATGATATGTTTCTCTTTGTTGTTAGTGCAATCCTTCCTTGAAACTTTTTGGTCAATATTCAACCATTATAAATATGCCACTTTGAAAGAACCCAAAGTCATAAAATTACTTTAACCAGCGCCAATTAAGCAAAATAAATATTGATATGGAAACAAGAATATGGAACATGTTGCAGTTCTGAATACACACACAGAAGCTTACATGTGTAGTTACATTCAAAACAGAGCATTGTATATTTACAAATTCATTGCTTTGATTTCAGGGCTACTTCTTTAGGTCTGAGGGAAAAAAATAATTTTTATTGTATTTAGAAATTAAATGCAGAGGTAAAAAAAGGAAAAAAAAACCCAAGTTTCTCCTTTCTGTTTACTTGCATAAAGAATTCAATGGTTGGAACATATGGTGTTCAGCCAAACTGCTGGTAAAAACACAATGTGAACCTTTCTTTGAAAGAACAGGAAGCACAAGAAGAATAAACCAACTTTCCCTGTTAAAGGGCAATAACATTCCAGAATATCTCCTAAAATTACTTGAAACAGCATAATCCTATATTTCCAACAGTATTTGGCTTATATAAGAGAAACCTGTCAAATTCAAAACACTTAAGGATATACTCTTGTTCAATGAACATGAATTTAACCACATAACCATCCTGTCTTCAAGAAAATGAAGTGCCATGCTGAAAACACATCCCAAGTGTACAATTAGTACAACTTTCCAATGTTCATAAACTGAAACTTTTTGTGCTTGTTAATTAAAAACCAGAAACCACATTATTTTCTCAGGATTCAAAACTGAATGCAAATTTTATTACAAATCAGTATTAAATATATGAGATAAACTGAAAAAAACCCAAACATTTCTTCCCTCAAGAAACAAAGCATGGCACTCTTACGTCAGACAGAGCCAACAGTTTTTAACCCTGTTAAATAAATTCTAAGTTTCATGTATTTTACATGTTCAGCTCTTTCCTAGAAGTAGTACCTGAGGCAGGTGATTTGCTTCGACGTGAAGGTCCTGGACTTTTGGACCCAGTATGCCTCATGCCAGATCGGGAATAAGAGGACTTCATAACACGGCATTCTGCAATGCAAGCAGATAGATTTTTGACAACAGTTCAATGTTACAGTCTTCCTCCAAACACTACTGTTGCTGTTTATTATCCAGAAAATGAGCATCAGTGTTTTCTAAACATGCTTGCCCAACTAAATGAAACAAATTTATAAGAGAATCTCAAAACTTTAACCTACACACCATACAACATTATTTGAGCTACTCAAACACTGTATGTAACATTCTGCATGTAATATTTCTTCATGTTTTGAAGCTGGATTATTACTATAATTCAAGTTTGTACCTACGCACAGCTGAAAGAGTAGTCAGCTGATGCCAAGGTTCCTCTGATAATTCAGTAAATCCTGCATGCTATAATGGCAACTTCATCTCAGGCAACTGCACAGCATGCCCCATTTACCTTCTTTTGCAATAAACTGATGTTGGGACCAATTGTTAAGGGGGTGAAAAATTACTACTGTTTCCAAAAAGCTGCCACAACAGATCACTGCCACTTACCATCAGTTATATATCATTAAAAAAGGAATCCATAGGCATACATGGATCAACATTTTGGAAAATCACTCCCAATAGAATCATACAAATTTCCCCTCTAATTTTGTCCCTGTTCTTCATCACTGTGTCATCAATGCTATCATTATGATACCACGTCACCATGAAAAATAGTAAGTAGAGCTGATGCCCTGCCGGTCATGTTCCAGTCTGCACCTAACCTGCTTTTCTCCACTAAGACCTCCAGAGTCGTTAGAGGAAGCAGGGACCACCAAAGCTGAAGAGAAAAAAGGAGGAAAAGAAAACAACCCCTCCAACACTGGGTTCTTGGAAAGGAAAGGAGTCCAATTAGTCTGTGCATGGCATAATGGAAAAAAAACAAAGTTACAGCCTTAAAATCTGCAAAGGAAATAATGATTTTGCCAAGACTGGGATTTGCAGTTGAGTTAATACAACCATACTCTTCCATTCCTGTGTAAGCATAAAATCGTATCTTAGCTAGTCTAAAACTACGTTAAAAAAATACCCTTCTTGTCACCTCCACACTCGCTGAATCAACTAAACAGGCAGTTCTCAAAAAGCAGCATACTGGCAATAACAACAGAATGGGAACCAGCCAAATCCTCCATCCATCCAGATGTATGGACCACTGGTTAGATATATACCTATACTTCTTGATGTAGCTGAAGATTTTGTAATGAAACTATGGCATTTGTAAAAATTAGAAAAACACCAGATGCTTTTGCTCCACACCCACACCCACCCTCCTTCACAACCTGAAGCTCTTCAATAATCTGATGATTATTGCCAGGGCAAGGTTTTTTTTTTACCACAGATTAACTTTTTCATAAAAAAAAAAAATCAGGGTGATTCTACAGCTGAACCAATACATGTCTAGTTGCGCCTGTAGTGATAGGGCAAGGGGTAATAGTTTTAAAATAAGAAAGGGTTGATCCAGACTAAATAGAAGGAAGAAAATTTTTATGATCAGTGTGGCAAAGCACTGGAACAGGTTGCTCAAATTAGTTGTAGATGCCCCATCCAGGGAAACATTCAAGGTCAGGTTGGACAGGGCTGTGAGTAATCTGATCTAGCTGAAGATGTCCCTGTTCATCGCAGGAGCACTGAACTAGGTGACCTTTAATGGTCCCTTCCAACCCAAACAATTCCATGACTCTACGAACATGGGAGAAAACCCCAACATATATATGATTTGATATGCCAAGCCAATTCTAAAACTCCCTGGTAGAGAGATTTTCCCTTGAACTTACATTATAAATTTTCTCTTTACAGAAAAACAACTTTCATAAGTCAAATTCATGATCTGTCAACAGCAGACAGCCTGGGCACAAAGTCCCAGTTGGTCTCACTTCCCTCCCCACCCATCAGCACCCCCTGTAACCTCACAATATCAACAGGCTCAACACTTGGTCTATAGCAGACAAGACTGGAATGTGTGAATTGTCTAGCAGGAAAACTTAAGACCTGAAATGAGCACGGTTACATATGTGATTTTTCAAAAGAATCTCATCAAGACAGCACTATGGAAATCATCTTATAGCCACAGATATCAAAAGTGAACATTTGTAACATATTTTAGATTCATTAGGTCCATGACTGAAATGAATTCAATGCTGTTTTCCATGTAAATTTAGGGACAGGGTCTGTTTTCTAAGAAAACAGATCACGTTTATTAGTGCATTTTAACAGACTTACAGAATCCAGATGATGGTTTAGAAAAACCTTTTAATCCATAGGAAAATATATTCCCATGTATATTTTCCTTCATTACACAACTCTTGAGCATTGGACAGGGGGATGCTGGGGCCGTGGGCAGGGGGAATAGTTCTCAATGAAGTTGACTGTTTCAGTGGGTTTGGGATATACAGTCTTACCACTGTGATCCAACACGAAGTCATCCTGAGCGTACCGGTATTTCTCAGGCCCACACGCAATGAAGACGTCATCATCTCCAAAGAAGTCCTGCAAGCATGTCACCTTGACAGCAAAACATACAAAGCAAAATAAACAAATGCAGCACTTTCAAATGCTAAATCTGCAGCTAGTCAGCAACAATTGGTAAGTTTGTGTTTTCATTTTCACAGCACCACTATAATGTTCTTTTATAATGACAGAAACACTCCAGTTCAAGTACTTGAGCTCTCCCAGTAATGCAGGAAACCTTATGGTCAAGAATGTAAAATATGACTGTCCCTCACCTCCAAAACCACCTTCTCTTTTTTTTGCCTAGAGCTACACATGCATGCTGATGACTTTGACAAGACCAGTTATAAACACTACTGAAATACCAAAGCTTCCTGTATTCTTACATTAATTGCTTATGGGAAAATCTGTTGAGTTAAAATGACTGCATCTACAGATTATTTTTTTTAATGCTCTGAGGCATTTAACTTCCATGTTTTAATGTCCTGTTTAAAAAAAAAAATCCTCTCTTTTAGTAAAAGGTATTACGTATTCAAGAAAAAAGATATAGAGCTCCTCCCATGCCCTTTGCAGCTCTGACCATTCTTATTTCTTTCAGTAATGATGTTACCATGTATTTCAAGAAAGATGGGAATACCAGAAAGAAAAATGTTTCAGACATTCCTTAAAAACACAAAAACAAAGGCCTTGAAAAAAACCCACTCCTCAAAAGTCAGTAAAAGTCAGCTTGTGAAGGAGCAAGATTCTGCTTTAAAAGCAATATAACCCCTAAAATGCCATAACAAGAAATCCCACTGGACTCATTCTAGCTCCTTTGTAAGAAAAAGAAGTGTTTGCACGTAGCAAACTATTTTTTAAATGTAAACGGATTAAACAGTGTAATTTCTTCCCTACTCTTTTTAACGTGGCACACCCTAACGAGATCTGGGAATAAAAGCTAAGATGTAGATGCTAATAGAATAAAAGCTAATGTAGAAGCTAAGAAAGTTAGAACTATTTGGTAAAAATCAAGTAAATAAAGAGGTAAAACAAAAAAAAACTGTTTTTAGGGAAGCTAGCTTTTTTCCTTCCCAGACACCTATCAACACCATTTGCATATTCTGCCCACTGTGACAATAGTAAACATTGGCAGAACTACAGGAAGGAGCCTCTACTGCCTGCAGTACTCTGAGAAACACTGGGAATACCAATGAGCCTCAGCTTTCTGCAGGAACACCCACGCAGGGCATGCACCAGCATCAGCAGCGCAGTCGTCATGGCAGCTAACCCAGAAATAACAGCCGGTGCCCTTACAGCAAGGTCCTCGCTACAGTGCCACGCGCAGCAGCCAGCATTTGTGTCACTGTGTTATGCAGCTAAAGGACTGCAGCCATCACCAAAATCCTTTTGTTGCTATCACACCACTGCAGCGACAACCTGCTCTCGTTGATGAGAGACATTTTCAGCTGTGCTTGAAACCACTGCTTCTAGTTACCCAAAGCGGCAGTAATAACTGGATTCAAAAGGCCATACAAATTTAAGAATAGCTTTGCTAACATGGGATTTATTCCTTTCTGCTTAATAACTCTCTCTACTAATATGAGGACTCATTAACATTACCCACAGGTTTCAGGAATCCAGCCACCAACCCAAACCCACCAGTACAGGTACAGTGGTGGGACAGCTTTCAGAACGCTCATCCCAGAAGCACTGCGGGACATGGGCAGAGTTCTGTGAGGTTCACACTGAAAGACCCCCCAAAACCAGGTGCCATTTCCACAAGCTCTGCTTACCCATCACTGCTCCACTTATGCCCCCAGTGCCCTTGCGGTGCTGTTTTGAGCAGGTTAGAGTTAAGCAATGTGCTTTAGCAGAGCCTAAAATTAATCTTTCTGTTCCGACTCAACACCTCACCCTCACCGCTTATCCCACCCAGCCTAACATACGAGCTGAGAGTAACAGAGGAGAGAATAACAGGTCTTACATCAGACTGGGAAATACACAGGGACATAACTGCATGCAGCAGCATCCTTTTATCTGCAGAGCAATTCTACAATGGAAGGGTCAGATCTGTGTGCAAAAGATGACGGATGCACCTTAAAATCTTTTGTAAATGGCTACTGGGGAGGGGAAGAACTTTAACAAAGGTATTAATTTCCATAGGTGCTTCCCCACACGTTCAGGTATGTACAGTTTCTCCAGGCAAGAATACACCAGTTACCATGAGTACCAGCGAGCAGATAAACTGCTGGAGGTGGAGCAACGGCACCTCCGTCCCGGAGCTCGGGCTGATGCCAGCCTCTCAGCCTGCTTACACACTGCGTATCTGGCCTGTGTGACTTCCACCTGTCAGCAAGAGACCAAGACAGCCTTTGGCTTACTGTAAAAGATACTAAACTACACTTAAAACTGGAAGCCACGTCAATGCAAGTATGAGAAAGATTTACATAGGTGCTCGCTATATGCCAGTGGGGAATGCTAGAAGTCCTCCTTCTCCCTATGAAGAGTCTGGACTGGCTACACATAAAATACACAAGGAAAAAATATTGGAAAAGTGTATTCAACAAGGAATAAAGATCTGTTAGAACTTACCTAACCACACATTACCAGATGAGGGAAGTATTTTTAAAATCAAGTTCATGGAAGCCTTTACCATAATAAAGTCAAAGGAACAGCTCCCAATGTGTAGAGAGATACTACAATAAAGTCCACGTTTCCTACATAATTAAAATTAGTGTATATGCTGCAATTAATGATAACAGGTTTTTGCTCATTTAGTGCGCAAAAAAATGTTAAGAGAAAGCAGAAATGAATAAATCATTTGCATGAGGTTTTGAATGCTGCAGGTCCTCTGTGGTCTAACTTGCAAATCACACAATTTCACTCTAAAAAATATCTATACTTAGACCATATAGCAATTTTTTTATAGCTTTGAGCAGGATTCAATTAGTTGAGAAATTAAAAAAAAACAAAAAAAACTTTGAACACTTTTTTTTTTTTTAAAGCTTCATTAGCAGTAGAACCTGTGCCTGTGAATAGCATGTCAGTCATTCCAGTAACGTAGGGATCAGCATTTGGTTTGTCAAACTAGCGTACGACAAACGCTGCTTCTCTTTCCACTAAGTGTCTACGCTCTTGTCTTACCCATTCTTTGTTCTGCTGCACTTGGTTCTAAAAGAACTGTTCAGTCTTTCAAAATATTTCCTAAAATGCCTTTCAAAGAAAGATGCTCTTAGCAAAGCTGCATGTAAGTGTACCATAGCAAAAATAGTCAAACATGTAGTCATTTATTCAAGTAACAACTCTCTTGCTAGTCTTGATGCCATGAGCTTCTGCGCATGAAGCTGAAAATGCAAAAAGCTTTAGAAACCTTGAGGTGGTTTAGCAACAAAGTAAGATCTGATTTTCAAGTACTGAGAGCTTTTTTAAAATGACAGTCATTAGGTCATTTTTGAGATTCAGATGAGGCCTCTTCCTAGTTTACACCCACACAAGCTCTACACAAGTATTTAGAACGCATGTTTTCCATCAGCGGGCCTCGCAGTAAAGCTCAATGAGAACGTCTCTCCCCTGTCTGTGCTTTAATTACCACAGATAGTGCTCTTTTAAAACAAGATGAAAGCAATTTGTTTGCCCCAAGGAAAAAAAAATATTTTAAATCTGACGTTTTTGTAATGGAAGGCATATACAGAGCTGCACAAAAAGAGGGTTTTTTAGGGCTTATCATCACAGCCAACACTACAAAGGACTACACACCAAAGCAGTTTTACACTCCACGATTTCTTCACCACCACCACCACCACCCCACCCTTCTCCAAAAAGTGACATATACTGTGAGAAACTGCTTTAGGAACACTTTAGAAAAATGTTAACTCTGGATGTTTCGATTAACATGTCTGAAATGTGTTAAACCCTATTTATTTCTAAATACAACACCCTTTCCTAGTGAAACATTGCCTATGTTCTGCTTGTAACTCCACTGGCTTCTCTTTATTCAGAACACAAAGTGACTTACTGGTGCCCTTCTGACAACTCAAGCTGCTCTCAGGATGTCCTGTTGCATTGGTTTTTTTTTTCAAAATATGCCACTGTACGCAGCAGAGAAGTGCATTATTTGGACAGGATTGGAATTGTACTCAGCCCTTTAAAAATATTTGTAACAGCTTAGCATTACAAGCAGGAATACAAGGGAATAGGGAAAAGCAAAAACGTGTGAAAGGTTTCAGAATGAATATAACTGGAAGTCAACATTACATTTTATTTTTAAGTCACCCACAGCATTACTGTGTGTCTGTTACAACAGAATCCATTCACCTGCATCATCCTCACCATAGCTTTCTGAGCGCAAACGACTCTGGACATCACTTCCTGAGGGCTCAAAAAGGCTGTGCTCACCATTAGACTAAAGATCAGATGGCAACATAATTTAAGGGGCAGCACCAGGATAATTAAATTTAATTGCCTTCAATTGCAAGAAACCCAAAGTAGTATGCAAGAGGCTCAATGATCCAGTGGTTCAAAACCTGAAGTGCTTGTTATAAAAAAAAGCAGTCTTTTCTCATAAAAATTCCCCGTCTGCAATTGAGGGTATCTTGGTACACTGAATAGACGAAGTTTTTGAAAAAACACAACTTTACTAAATATGCATTATGTTACAGAAGCGGCATGACTAACAGTAGCTTGCAGGACCATTAATGGTAAAAGCACTTCAAAGTAGCACAGCTGAAAGCGCAAAAATGTGGTTTACAAGTAGGAGGAAGAAAAAAAAACACAAACTCACAGGAATGGGTAAAAAATTAAGTCAAAATGTGAAAATGAGGTGTTGAAAGGGAAGGGAGACAAACACATGTATTTGAAAAATAAATTTCCTGATCCCCTGCTGTCTAGTAGTGCAGTGCTTTAATGTCACATACACCCATCACATTTACTTTTTAAAATACATTTATATTTCTGACAAATATTTGTAACCAAAGAAGTTTGCTCTTTCCAAAAAAGTACTTCTTCAGGCAGATCAAGCTGCTGGAATAGAAAATACAAATTGTGATCCATACAGAAATCCCTTTCCGATTACCATCACACAGGGCTAGAAATGTTAATTTACACCAACCCCTACTCCCACCTCTGAAGCAGAAGATACATCTCCACCAGAAGAAACAACAACAACAATGGTTGATCTCTTACAGACAGAATTCAACAGATATTTAATAGTTGTCCTTTATGAAGAAGTTACAACTAAAAAAAATGAATAATATAAACAAAACTTTATCCACAAGATACTTGCCTTACAACCTCCAGAGGAAAAAACAAAACAAAACAAACAAAAAAAACAAAAACCAAACCACAACTGAGACACACTATTCAAATTACTCTGAAAAACTCTCTCTCAAACCTTTAGCACTAAAAAGAGTTTTGTAATCATGTATCAACACCCTCCAGCCAGGAGCTTAATGGATAAATTGTATTTATTGCAGCTCTACGAATATGCTTCATTCTAAGTGTAGAAGGAAGAGCTGTAAAGACAGATATTTTGGCTCAATTTAGTATGGCTGATTTAATTTAGGTAAGCAGCAGCAGGACTGTACAGTTAAGTCCACACCCTGAGTCTGGGGAAAGCTGCTCCGGATGACAAAATTTCTTTACATCAGCTGAAAATGGAACTGAGACAACAGAACTAAAAAAGACCTGCAAGATTATTTGTATTTGTTTTAACAGTGGGAGAAATATTTATAGCTAAGGACTTCAAGAAAACAGGATATGATGCAAGTATTTAAAAAAGGAAGTACATAACATAAAAGGCAAAAAGAAAATGGGAAAACTGGCATGCATAATAACAGCTGGATTTCTGAAAGAGGTTTTAGCTCTGCAGTAGTGACAGGCATTTAAGGCTGAAATTCTTAAAGAAATATGGTGAGGTTTTTTCCATGAATTGCCGAAAAAGAATGTGAGTAATTTTTTAAATGTCAGCATGACAACTCTAGATAAAACCTTCCTGCTACCGCCTTCAGTGTGACGGGTCTTCATCCTTCTGCTGGGAAACGTTACTCCTTTTGGACTGGGACAGACTGCAGCTATGCTGTACTGATGGTTTTGCCTTTTGCCCCTTGCATCAACCTTTATTTCTGAGTAAACAAAAGTCAAACATTTGTCTGGTTTGCCAGCCCAGCCATATTAGTAATCACCATTTTTGTTCCCCCTTTCAAAAAAAGTTAGCATCTGCCACTTCCCCTTCACTGCCATACAGCCTCATTAAAACCCTCGCAGTGTTTTTGAGGCAGTCAGGCTTAAGTTCAAGGATTTACACATGTCCTAAAGCATAAAAGGAAAGCACTCCTGCAGAAAGAGGTCAGTTGGCTGTTTTCTGTTTCAGTTCCACCACCAACAGGGCCAGACCTAAGTTTCAAAAGGAAGAGTTTCCTCTGGGCAGCCTCAGGAACTCAAAAAAAGGAAGGTGAAAAGGGCATTCCCGCCCTCTCCTACTGAGTACTGTGATTTTGGCACAGATTTTCTCACCTCAGGACTTCTCCTGGGTCCCTGCACTTCCATAGAAAAACTTGACCAAGGGAAAGGGGGTGTATGTATTTAACTGATATTCTTAACTACTTACCTCAGCCATCAATATCCTTCATGACCAAAGCCAAGACTGGCACAAAAGAGGTTCAGTACTAGCTTAAGGCAGCTATTTGCCCGGTTATACTGAGTCACAGTTCCCGACATGTCTTCAGTAAACAGCGAGACAATAGCCAGCTGGGTAGCTAGAATACACCCAGGAAGCAGAAATACAGAGAAAAGTCAAACCAACAGCCCCTGACATGCCCTTAAAAAAAAAAAAAAATACTGTAATTGCCAGTAACAACCTGTTAATTTGGTAGAAAGGACAGTGCTGAAGGTAAGGGTGCTAAGTGATTTACAAACGGACAAAAAGGAAACTGTTAAAGAGCCAGGCAAGTACAGAAGCCCGCGTTGTACTCAAGAACAGCAAGGAAACCCACTGCTGTATCAGATATGTAGTAAACCTGAAAAATCAGGTCAAATGACTAAGATTTCTGATGGTCAAGTGCACTTGACACTTTCAAAAACTTCTGTTCCTCAACAGCTTATGTTCTCTGACAGTTCTGCTACATAATCTCTCTGGGAATTCCCAAACTAAACAAAATTGCACAACACCAAAAGAAGGGTAAGCAAGCTACTAACCTCTGATGCAATGCTTGAAAGAGCTCAACTGCTACCAAGAGTGGGCACATCTATCCAAAACAGCTACAGGGCAGGCTGGGGAGTCCCAAAGCTTGAGGACACACATCCATGAGCTTGATAGACTCTAGACACATTTCTTACTAGCTGTAGCTGTAAGGACTATGCAATGCATCACAGTGACCTGCCCAACAGCCAACTCCATAAGGTCATTAGCAGACCAGGACCAAAAAAAAAAAAACCCAAAACCACCAAAAACAACAAAAAAACCCTCCTTTGTTCTCTAAAAATAATTGGAATTAGGTCAAATGCCTCTTAATTTCTGATGCTCAAATGAACAATTATTTTGTCTGCAACTAAAATGTGGAATACAGTGACAGAGATCACGCAGAAAGAATGCAGAAATTTTGACTGTATTACAAAATCTTAAAATTCATTACCTGATCTTCTGTAATATGACTATGCAACAAATTACTTGAGATTTTAAAGACCGATTCTTTTATATTAATCTCCTATATTTCTTGACAAAACAAAGAAACTTTTTAAAAGTGGGGGGGGGGGTTGCTTGCTTGTTTGCAATCTACTAAAATGCTCTAAGACCTTCCCAACTCTCAGTTAATCTGTTTGTGAAAACATGTTGATAGTCCTTTTTCTCTACAGCTAATTCAAATAGTTCACATTTGTGGGTTTTTTTTATTAACCCATGCAGCTGGTTAGCTTTAGGCTTGAGAGCAGTTCTGCTGCAGTCAATGGAATTAGTGACAATTCATGAATCTATGTGCAGCCACAGCTCGTGAAAGCTCTGAGGGCCCCCCCAGCTCTACACTGGATACTGAAATAAACTGCATAACCAAACTGATTTCTAGGCAAGAACTTCCACAGGACATGGTCTGATTTACCATTTGAGGTTTGGCACCTGGCACCCTTTTGTCTTTTCTTTCAAATTTATTAAATTCAGCAAAGAGTGAGTAAGAAAAATAATTTCCTGGGTTTAAAAATTTTTAAGTGTTGAATTTCCCTGCCTTGGTAAAGGTAGCTTGTTAACTTCTTTAGGAAAACAGAGAAAAAAATTACTAAAACAAAGACCATAAGGAGAATAATTCTTCTAGGCCACTTTCCTAAAATGACTATTTAATCAATGGCTGTATCACATTATTACAGTAATAATTAGAAAATGAACCTCCATGCACTGATACTCTGTGGTGAGGAACAGCAGTGAAAAAGGAGGAGACAAACCCTTCTGTCCCACAGGGAATCTAAAGAGTAAGAAAGAAAATAGCAATGTTAAATATTTGCTTGCTGCCTTGTAAACAGAAAAAGTCTGGCAGTAAGCCCGGGGAACACCTAATACAGTATGACAGTGCAGAAAGACTGCATAAACAGACTGGTCAGGCCACCACAACTCATACAGCTATTGGGAACAGATGACAGAACAGAGCACATATTTTACCTCTATTCCAATTTTAAACAGATTTTTGCATATATTTTTTTAACATCTCGACGATTAATTCAGACAATGAACCCATGTGGAAATGGACGATTGTGTTTGGGTGGGATTCAACCAGATCATCCTCACTGTATTGGAAACAACAGTAAGACAAACAAGCTCTAGAAATATGCACAAGTTAAAGTGAGTTCCTACACATACCTATTTCTTAAAGCCTTCCAACACCCTAGGACTTTTTTTGGCAAAGTCCATTCACCAGTTTTTCCAAAGGGAAAAACTGATCTTTTCTGCAAAACTATATTTCAACTACTGCATGGAATATAAGCAGCTATTTAGATATCAGATAATTACAGCTGAAAAGGATTAATTTTGGAAATTCTGAGTAATTTTGAATCACTGTACAATTCATCTGCCTCTGTAACACAAAACATAACAGAACAACCCTTCCCACAGTATTATCCACTACTTCAACAAGAGTCAAACATTTCAGTATATTAAACAGTGAAATTTAACATTATGCTTTGCAATTTCAAGAGTTACACAAAGAAACAACAGCCTTACTAAGCATGGAGGAAGTGGAAATTTGAAACAGATAATTAACAAATGCAGCTCATTATATGACCACAATCCAGTTTGTGTGAAGAATAAAAAAAAGCTCCACAATGGTATTTGCAGTTACAGGACAAGGATAGTGCCTTTGCCTATAGATGCATTAATTGCAGCTGCTCAAAAGTCAGAATAACAGATTCTTTTCTTAAGCAGCATAACTGGGAAGCCTACCTAATGCAGAACCAAAAATAGCACCTGACTTAGCTAACCTTCCATCTTACCACTGAGCAGCTAGTCTAAAAATAAAAGCCACTTGTATTATGAAAGAACATTAAAAGAAAAAGTGTACATATAAGGACAGATGGCTCATCCAGGTCAGTATAATATTATGGATTTAATGACATCACAATTTAATAACAGCACAAATGCAATTAAAATATAAATTATATCTCCCCACCCCCCCACCCCCCTAAAATTACCCCTTTTACCTATTATAGAAATCAGTGCCCTTAGCTAATCACCCTACTTGAAAACATGGCATCCATATACTATGGAGAACTTAAAAAAATGAGACCATATAGCCAAATATTCAATGTACTTTCACTACTCTGATTCTTTAGGTCAGAGTAGTTGCCGTGGCATGCAGCGATGACCTACTGCAATCCAAGGTTTCCACTGTTCATGGGAAGACACTGTTTCCTGGAGAGGTTACAGAAGCAGCAGATCTTTAAATAAGAACTATTTTTCCATAGACAAACAAGAAATCCAAACTCAAGTGTTTGTGGCTAGTCCAGAAAGAATAAAAGAATAGGTAGAAATCTGGACAGGTCCTTTAATGAAGGGTATGAATATTTTTTTTACGAATCTTTAAGCTTTAAATGGAAGTTTTACGCTGGAACAGGTTGCCCAGGACAGTTCTAGATGACCCATCCCTGGAAACTATTCAAGGTCAGGTTGGACAGGGCTCTGAGCAACCTGATCTAGTTGAAGATGTCCCTGCTCACTGCAGTGGGGTTGGACTAGGTGACCTTTAAAGGTCACTTCCAACCCAAACCATTCTGTGAATCTGTGCTTTTCCTATGGCTTGAATTGCTCACGTAGTAGATGCTGAAGTCAGGTTTCTGTTCCAAATCTGTTAAGAAAATCAAATCAAGTAAATCTAAGATTCAAAATATTAGTCAACATGTATGACTCACTGAAATTTAATGTTATGTAGAAATAATTAAAAAAAAATAATATTGTTTTATGACTTCCTGTCAGGATTTCAATGTTGTCCTCATTCAAAGCCACGGCAGTAGGAGGGGAGAAAAGTTTAGACACCATATTAATTCAGCTATCTCCCTCTGTTCTGTGCCCTTCATATATACCACTTCATGGAACAAGGAGTTCTGTTAAAATCCACTGAAGTCTTTACAGACTTCCAGAAGGATGCTTTTCACATAAATTTTAAATTTTGGTAATTTAACATTTTTAACCCTTAAATTACTTCATTTAATCAGCGTTCTACCTGTTTCAGTACAACAACGACTGTACTTCCAACTAACCTTGCAGTTCTGTTTTTGTAACGTTAGCTTACAGGTTTTGCGAAGCTAATTGCTTCCCAGACATTCAAACAGCAAGCACACCTTTCAAAGGCATTTGATTCTTTTAACTACTCTCCTCAATCACAAACTGGAAATACAGAAATAAAATTAAGCTTATGGATGCTCTCTATTAATCATTTCAAACAATGACATTTAACAGATCAAATAACAGAGACACAGTGTAAAAATACTACCATATATGCTGTGAAGGTATTTGGTGCTCAGGAAATTGGCTCCCATGCTTACTCGGCTTTGCCTGTCCTGAGCTACTGAGGTCTGATGAATTTGTTTGCAACATCTGGAACAGTTATGCTGGGCTAAGGGCATCAAGTAACAAAAAGAGGATATACCTGATCAATTGAAAAATTAATCAATGCTCAGAAACGTAACAAAATTTACAGTAACAGAGGAAACAGAAACTGTAACTGGCTTTCAGAGACCCAACTCAATTCCACTAGTTTCCAGCCTCAACCAATACTATTTCTAAGTGTGTTGCTGCTGCTTCTGAATTGCTTTACTAAGCAGATAAACAGATGTAAAACACATTTGAAGATGTAGAAACATTTTTGGTTTCATGTTCAGACAACAAATGAATTACAAAGACAGTGGAAAAGTAACATTTTTAGGCACTGAGAAAAGAACAGCTGTATTAACACAGCAGAAGTCCTGCCAGAAGAAAAAGGTGTGTCCATCAGTTTCTCCTTAACAACAAAAGCCAACAAAATCTCACACACGTTTCTTCCTTCATGTCTGAAAATGTCAGCTCTTCCTTCAAACAAACACCCAGAAGTTTCAGAAAAAAAACCAAAATTTGAGTCCCTGCCTGCTGAAGGACAGACAACCCCTGCCCCTCACAACTTTCCAGACCACATAACAGGGCAGAAAAAAACCTCAAAGCCCCATTTCTCAGTCAGTTGACTCTTGTATCTGCTATCAGGCTTGGGCGAAGTGTTTCAGATATCCTGCTTTACACGTTTATTGCCATACTGCAATTAGCAGCTTGGAACTCAACTTTGGTGAGTTCAGCAGAGGATTTAGGTGACTCAGTAATTTTATTTTTTTTAATTAAAAGCTGACTTGGTCTGTTCAGATTTTTTTTTAAGGTTGAAGTGTGAGAAAATTGGAAGGTGAAAAAGATGCATGTAGGGTCATAATTCAGCAACGAACTACTAAATATTACAAAACCCTAAAGCAGTCTGGATGACTGTTTCTGCTGAGCCAGAACATGCAAGACGCTGCTGAACTTTGGAAGCATCTGGTAACATTATCTTGTTTTGTGGACCTCTGTATCAATTATATGATAGGTCCTTTTGAAATGCATGAGAAGGGCCATTCTGTTTTGAATTAATTAGTTCAGAAATCATTATTGGTACCTAAAAATACATTTCCACAGAGCAGGAACAATGCATCATAGATTGTTACTGAAGGTCCATTTCCAAACCACTGAATTATATATATAGTTTTAAAGAAACTTCAAAAACGTGTTCCACACCTCCTCCTATAAGATACTGAACTATGAAGTATAAAATGGAACAAACACAATCTTCAAATCCTAAAATCAACCACAGTGAAACTCAACACTGAAGGCCCATAACTGAAGGCTCTGCTACCCTCAGAAAACAATGCTGGCATTTAAAAAGAATTTTTCACTTCCTTCCACTTATATTTAGGAATAGTGAATCAGTACTTTCTTCCAAACTCTTACCACTCATTGAAGAGCAAATAAAAGCCGTATTTATTCCTGTACTACAAACTTCTTCTAACTTTAATACTACATAAAGCTAATTTTGCGTAATGGAAGACCCAATGCAAAATTAGATTTGTATGATCTTGAGATTCTGGCTGACCAAATCTTTTCAGTGGTCTGGCTTAATGAATTTTTCCAAACTTTTACTTGAGGTGACTGCTGCTAAAGTGACAGTCTCCCAAGTTTGCGTTTTTCTCATAATGAAGTCAGAGTTCACCAAATACATTACTTTATCTGAAGGCTGTTTCTTCATATAGCACTTTTTCCTCTGTATAAAACCTATGTGGAAGCATGACTATGTTACTGACATTTAAATACAATGAGAAATGTGAATTGGGATACATCTGTTAATTTGAAGTTGTTGATGTTTGGGTTTTGGTTTTTTTTTAAATCCCTAGTTCATCAAGCATTTCATCATACTTTGTCTTCACGATGCTTAAGGCCTCATTATTTTCACTGCATTGATCGCATTTTTTTCACATACAAAAACCCCAGCAAATGCAGCTGTAAAATCCCTTCCCATTGCTAGTCATACTGTGTACAAAGTCAGCTAGTCTGGATATCACTAATCACCTATTTCTGGTTAAACAAACACACAAACAACAAGCAAAGCCCAGTCTGTTTCCAGCTAAAACTAAGATGAGGCTATGGAACTGGAAGGTAGAGTTATATATGGAGATACCATTTTTTTTCCTCATTAATCACGTACCAGCAAGAGCAGTTATGAGATGGTACTGTGCCTGCTAGTGCCACTATGTAATATAAATACCACTGTTTCACCGCTCTGCGAGGGTTTTTCCCATTTAATTAGTTTTCTTTAGCATTTGTATATATCAAATTTTCAACATCAAGTTGTCAACTCTGATGAAAGAGGATTTTTCAGAATGTTACTTAAAGTGCAAATATAGGTAAAAATGTAAACTATGTTACGGTTTACAACAAAATTGGGAACAGATGAGGGTTCCCAGCTGTACTGCATACACAGCTAGTGACATGGAGATCACCTCCAATGATACAGAGGATATTCCCTGTATTCCTGATCCTACGCTAGTCTGGAGCAGCTAAGAATAACAAATGCAGTCCAAAGAGGTTAATTGCCACATTATTCTGTAAAAAACTGCAAGCTACTATAGCTGCAACACTTCCCTGGCATCTCTTGTGATGTTCCCATCACAGGTCCCAACAAGTGGAATTAATCAAGGTCCAGCTCAGTCTGGCTGAATCTAAGCTGTAGCGCTGATGCCTTCGCTCTATGCTCCATAGTCCAGTTTAAAGAGAACGGTATCAAGATGTCCAATCTGATCTGGCTCAGAATGTACCTATTGTTGCAGCTGATGGAAATACCTATGCAAATAATTCAGGAAAGCTTGGATTACAGGTTTTTTTCATTACCATTATCAGGATTAATTTGCAAAACAGAAAAGGCTTCCAAATTCTCTCCTCCTTTTCCTAAAAAAACCCCAAACCAAACAAACAATAAAACCAACCAGAAACCCCCAACTTTCTCACCAAAGCTAAGTAGTTATCATGGCATAAAGAGCTGAAAAGTGTATTTACAATAGGTTTTTAATTTATTCTGTAATAAGACAAAAATAACATTGAGGTTGGAGATGATAGTATCTATACAGAGTTCTAAACTTGACTCTGCTAATGTGGACCCCATCTTGTGCAGACAAATCCAGGGTAGCTTTAACCTTGCCATATTCAATACTAACAGTAGCAACTCTCCAGCATAAAACTTTGCAAAAGGCTGTCTGACATCTTGGGTACCAATACCAGCAGCTGAGGCCTGCCTGGGCTGCTGCCAGCGTGCTGCTCTTTGCATCAGACTCAGCTTAAAGCCACACTGCAATTACACCTATTCACTGCCAAGTGATCCTTCTGGAACTGAACTGGATTATGTTCTGCTCCATGCAGAAGGGAGGTTTTTGTACAGACTGCTCCACAGCCTGCATCTCGGTACATAACTGCACATTGTACACTACAGTCCACTTGCAATACAGTAGTATAAAAGGAGTGTGGGCAGTCTCTTAACGTTACAAACA
>JAVJGJ010000001.1:15683518-15700506 GCA_035590215.1 Microhierax caerulescens | reverse complement strand
TTACAAACATATCTTGCAACTAGGAGCACCAGGGAGTGCAATCTAGTAAACCCATCAGGTGCAGGTATTGGATCTGCTCAGAATTATTTAGGCTTTGAAGCAAACACTGCAGCAGGTTGTCATTGTCACATAGACAAGAACTTGGCACCAACTCCATTACTCCATTTACCTGCAGTCAGGTCAAGATTTATTTGTTCCATCTCCAAGAAGTATACAATGCCCGGAGAAGCATTCTAATTTAAGAAGCACATAGTGCAATTAATATTTTTTTCTTCCTGCTAACTTCCATTACATGTATGGCTTAATATACAGTTAGTTGTCTGATCCTGAGCAAGCAGACTAAAAAACCATAAAAACATATTTCTCATTTGACTAATATTTTGTAGGTACCTTGTGTCGAGAAACAGAAACACTGAATTTTTGTCATTCTCTTCCTCCTTAGACCACAAGAATCTTATACTCTCCAAGAGCAGAAAATACTTCCTCAGGCATGATTTCTGGCATTCTCTTCAAATGCTGAAATGTCACCACTGTCTTGAGATAATACAGCCCATAAAAGGGTAAAACAGGCACTTAAACAAAAATGTGTCAGGCTATCATCGTTGCATCTCATACATCAATTATACTAACAGATTCACTTTACACCTCCTGGTCTTGCAATTCCTCCCATCGAGAGAATTTCCATCCATACTGGAGATCTGGTTAGAATTTCAACCACTCCTATACTTGTTTGCAGCAGTATTAGCCTTAATCCACTTAGTCACTATGGCTAAAGTAGGAGTAGAGTTCTAGTGACTACTCCTTCATTATGAGGTTATTGGTGACCTTATTTCTATTCTCAAGGTCTAAGTCTTTTGCAGATATTCCCTAGTGCTTAAAGAGCTTCCTAAGCAGCTTCTGGGAACATATGTTGTTTTTACTAGCTCTGGGTAGAGTTTCACTACGTGTGCCAAGCAGACCTCCATGGGGCCCTGTCAGTGATCAACTGATTTAGTGTTCAAAATTAGAATCCAAGCCCAGCTACTTTTGGCAGACTCACTGCCAGAGTCTTAATTCTTATCTGCATTCAGCATATACAGTCATAGTTATTTGATTTTACTTACCCTGACATTTTCATCACTGGTACATTAAAATGTACTGGCAGTACAGTGCACTCTACATGCGTTAAAATGGGCTGGCAGATACCTGTCTGACTTGCAGAGCCCTCCCCAAGCAAGAAGCTCTCTTAGAAGCTGCCTTGAAGAAAATGCCTAGAGATATGATTTGTATTGACACTGTCTATTCGACATTAACAATACTCCTTTTAAATTCAGTTGTAAGTGGAAAGTCTGAGGGATAACAGGCAACATGACTCATTTATTCCCAAAACAAGGACATAATGCTAAAAGGGTTTCCAGAAAGCATATACTGGATCAGTAGAATAATTCCTTTTTTTTTTTTTTTTTTCCTTTTTCCAAGCATCCCCAGAAATATTTCTAGTGGAGATGTAGATCCCTGTGAAGGGCATTTAAAATTATCAGCTATTACTTTATGATTCATAATTAGCTTTTAGAAACCATCTGTTTTCTATGAACACCATGTTGAAACTGCTGCTTACAACACTGTATGGAAAAGTTAACTGCAACTCCAGGAATCCATGGTTCACACCGCATCTGTTAAGTATCCCACTGAGCTTTCCCCAACTTTTCTTTTGTGGAAAGCGGACTGTAGCTATATTTTTCATTATAAAACTCTTTGCTTACTAGTCTAAAAAAAAATCCTTTGAAATCGTTATACAAATATTTACATTCAATGCATGACAGTTACATAATGGTGCCTTTAAAGGAGTGAGAAGTACTATTAAACGCAGAGGAACTAAGTCACCCTGAAACTGTTTACATGCAAGGACTGAACGCAGCTTTCCGCAGAGCCACATTAAAGTGCAAACCTGATTTTTACGATTCCTTTACTGCATTTAAAACTCATCAAACAGAACATGAGAGCTCAGAGCCTGGAGGTGAGCAGCGGGCAGATTCTCTGGACTTGTGCTCATTTTTCTCAACTCAGTATCTATTAGTACAGGTATTCCTGAAAGTCTATCTGGAGAATAATCTAAAAGATACAGTATGAGGTGCCTGCAGTACTAAAACCAAGTTCAGTGAAAGTTCTTAGTCCTCCTGGGAAGCTTCTTTCTTCCAATTTGGTTGTCTTATTTATAATACATAGGACAACTCTAAAAACAGTAGGCTTAAAAAGCCCCCAAACAATTCACAGCAGAAGGGCAATCTTCCCCTACAGAGTTTCTCTTAACATGCTTCATATTTAATTAAGTACTGTCAACCCAAATTTAAGTTTACACAGACCCCAGAAACGTTCAAATAGCGCTCTGTGCCTCAGCAAGTTACTAAAGTGAGACGTATATGCAGGGAAGTAAAAAGCAGTGAGACTCAGCAAGAAGAGGAAAGCAGCAAAACTTAAGAATAACAGTTCAGAAAATAACACTATTTTAAACACATAGAAGTTTCATCTCTCTCCAAGCTTATATAGAGATGGGAAAAGCGAAAGTTTAAAACATTTTTATAAAGAGATAAGGTATTTTATGGCTTTTTAGCAAGTACAGAAGTTAGAAAATTAAATAATATTAATTTTAATGCCTCATAGGCTATATGCAAATCTCTCTACCTTCAGTCTCTTAACTGTGCCACCCTCTTAGCCAAGCACTTTAGAAATGTATTCCAGTCATTCACTAACTCAGAAATTTCACATTAAATATTGACTTTTTCTGTCAAAATTGCAAATTTCACACAGATACTGCTTTTAAAATAAAGGCTTTTACTTCCTTCTACTTCAGTCAAATAGACTGAAGTAAAAGCCATACTTATTAGGTGTCATAGTAAAATCCTTCCATCCAAAGCAAATTAATGTAGAAATCCTCTATGTGGATTTACTGTCAGCCACTATGAAGTAGCAGATGCTGCATCAACTTTTTCCAGAACTGCCAGGTAACATTATTTTAAAGAAACACTGCAAAAGTGCATTTGCATTTCCAAGGCTATCTTAACACAACACAACAGCAGTAGCAAAACAAATGTAAATCAAATCCCATCAAGAGGTGATGGAGAAGGGTCACTGTGAATTAGAGGAAGGCAGACATTAAGTATTTGCTAAAGAAGTGATGCAGAACAAGTGATTTGCAACCAGCAATTTTATAATCACAGTTGTACTTCAAGCATATCTATGAAATACAGTGAAACTAGTGACAACATGCAGGTATTTTTGAAAATGAATGTCTCAGAACACAGATTTTGACCTGAGAATTTAATTTTTAAAATAGTTGGAAATGCGTTCAAGAGTTTGGAGATTTGAAGTATAACCTAATAAATCAAATTCTAAGAACTCTCAGCCAGATTTAACCATCAAAGAATATAGTCTAGCAGATTATTAAAAGTGGAAAATCTGTTTAAATTATACATTCTATTAAAAAATATTAGAGTTGCTGTTATTTTGAAGATACAAGTTCTGAAAAGAAATCTATTTATGCATTTTACAAAATACACAAACTCAGGCATACATATACTAAAGAATGCCTCCGACAGAAGTCAGTTTTCTCACTGAAACCTGGTAATACACTATTAGAATAAGAATTTCCTTATTAATATTCCATTTTACAGGAAAACTGCACTTTCTATTATAGGAAATAACAATTAAAAGATAACTTTTATAGAAAAAAAAGTTGTAACTTGTTCTCTACCAACTGAGGACAGTTTATACACAAGGTCCTCTTGCAAACATTCAGGTGTCATACACAGAATGTGTAGCCCTTAGCTAAAAATAAGATTTTTCAAGTGTGCTAGTCAGACTAAAACTGGCTCACAGTACAAGGGAAGGAATCAGCTAAAGCATGTTGAGATTAATTATATATAGCTATATAAAACACTGAGTAAAAACTAAGGTCCCAAAGTCTCTAACTTCAGACTCAACCCTAACAAAGTCAATTTACACAAGAGGTATTAATATTTATTTCTCATGTTGCACCTGACAAGGCTTTTTTGTTTCAGTCCCAAGCCGATTTTGAACTTTACATAACCCTGTTTTTCCATCATACAAAAGAGGAAGTGTTGTAATTCCTACCAGCGTACTAACACACATTCATAGTTGGATCTGCATGTGAAAATACTGGACACCAGCTTTCCCCTTCATCCTTGCCCAGTACTGACAGCAACAAAGAGTTTTTGTTCAGAGCAATGAGAATTTCAGCAATATGTCCTGTTGCCAGGATCTGTATCAATTCCCACTGGCTTTGAAGAAAAGGAGGAAACACAGAGATTTCAATTTTGGAAAGATTTTTGGAAAAGATTCTATTAAAAACATAGATCCACTTCTAATTATCAAGCAAACAAGCCAGAAGACAGGTATATTTTGCCCCTGATGCACATGTGATTTCACAGGAATTTCACCAATAAACTTAGCTATAGATGAAGGGGGAAAAAATGAAACACAAAGCTCATGAAAAGATTCAGAAGTCATTTCAGATATATGCTGCAGACTTGACAGCAGTTAAACACCAGGGAGTCATATTTAGCAGAAATAACCAAGGCCCTATTTCTCAGAGTTTTTCCATTGTCCAGAAAACATACCATGTGTATTGAGATTTGTGTCCAAACACTTGAGAACAGCCAGACCAGGCACACATCTCATTTCCTTAGCCTACCAGTTGACTTTTTTTAATCATAATTTATCTTTTGTAACTACAAGAGTAAGTAGAAAATGGTTTGTACATGACAGCAACGTTCTCCATAGGATAGTACCATGAACTATCCTGTTTCCTTTCTTCAGGGAGGCTTTTGATAAACACTGCCCTCCACTCCCAACCATCAAGTGAAGACCGTGGTGACAGAGTTAATGCAATGAAAGCTGCTTTTACTACTTAGTTAAGACTCCTTATTTAAACAAGATGGATAAACTGAAGTTTTCAATTTCAGATAAGCATTTAGGCACTACCAGACTTGCATCTACCATCCAACAGATGAAGAAAGAAGGTCTAGAATGTGACACATGGATCTTGCCCACAGTGCGAGCATGAAGTAGAAATCTTGGAGGCCTAGCTATTTATAGGTTTAGAGCACCTCTTTGTTCTGGAAGCCTGCTGAGTTCTGATATGATAAAAATCCCTGCAGACTTTTTTGCTGCTAATATGCAAGTGGTGGAGTCGTTTCGCATACCTTGACTTAGCAATACTTACACAAGGAATGCATTAGACTAAGGAGGATTAAGGAGAACTAGAGCAAACAAAGAAACGTAGCTGGATGGCACTGAGCTCTGGCCCTTTTCTCTTCAACCAGAAGTAGCTCAGTAAAAGTCCAAATAGCTGTGAATCCACCCTTTCTGTAGTGAGTATGGGAGTAAAGAACGAAAAAACCCTCACTAACAGTTCAGATGTCCAACACTATTTCAAAACATTCCCCTCCTCCCTTCCCTCCAAGATACAACTGAACATGGAGTTTATAAAGTACATTGCTGTTCTACTTGTTCTCACTAGAAAACAACATTCATTAAAGTAGATAATCAGAGACTGAAGGGTTTAAGTGCTGTTATCTGGCCTCATAGACTCCATTTGGCTACTCATATTTTAATAGTTTTAACGCTAGAGCTTTTTTCTTAAGCAGCTATCAGGCTGAATTTTCAGACAGACTCTCCCCCCACATTTGACAAGTTATACTAGTCTTTTACCTCCAAAACCTCCATATAAAACTTACTTTTTACTGAAGACTGGGATAGGGACTTCTTGAAAGCCTCAGATAAGACTAAGAAAGGTGCTGAAGTCTTAATCATTTTTAGAGGTCCACAATGTCTCAGCACTTCTGGTAATTTTCTGTTCATGTCTTTCGATTTGTATTGGAACATACAAAATATTTATTAAGCCTTTTTTTATTTCCATTAATATATGTGTAATGTCAATCATACTTTGTTACACAGGTCTTAAATGAAGATGAAAAACTTCCTAAAAAAAAAAAAAAAAAAAAGATAAAAGTGTTCATCCATCTAATCTGCCCTTCATGAAGATTTTGGAAAAAAAAAAAATTGCTACACAATATTATGACCAGTGAACACTCCTAATATTAGCATTTATTTTATATCTCCTGTATATTAAGATACATATACATGGAAGATGGAGTTCCTGTGATTGTAAATAAAGTTATAAAACAGACGTTCAAGGAATAGAAACTTTCACCTCACATGGATTACTGCCAAAATAAGTAACCCACGATAGTTACTTTGGAAATTCCAGTAAAGTATCTGCAATTCATACAAAGTAGCATCAACCACCTTCATTCCCCTGCTTACTATAACACTATTCTAAATTTTGTATATTTAGTGACACATATATGGGAGGAAAAAGAAGTTGTTTAGACATAAGTATCATAAACACATTTTCTAAAGTCGGATATTTGAGAAGTAGAAGATAGGAAAAAAACGATGTGCGAAAGATGAAGAGTGTCGAAATAAATCAAAATGCATTCATGTGTGAAAACCAAGCAAATCTGTATAATAATTACTAGTTCAAAGAGTATTTGAAGCCCTCTCAGATCCTAAAAACTTCTCAGAAAATCACCCTGGCATCTTGGACTGCACCTTCTTTCGTGGGCTTCTTGATAATGTGTGACAGAAGACAATTAAAAGGTTCTCACACATCCAATTATGTATGTCACTCCAAAAGCAAAAGCAAATCCCCTTCAGAAAAGGAAGATCAGTGCTTGAACTAGAAGTGTGTTCTTAAGCAGGCATCATACTTCAAGGTAATAACAAATCCACTGTCTATATCAACAGCCACTCTGATACCGAAATTTCAGGAAACATTAATGTTTCTGTATTCAAGCAAAGGAGGACAAAATACAGAGCTTTGTGAAACAGGTATCATCATTTTTTCATCATCTTCCCCTTAGACTTCACCAGCTTACAATATCAATTTTACTGTATTTAAGTTTTAAGTAAGAATATATAAGTTTTATACATTATAAAATTTACAAGTTTGCATTAACATAAATATTACAAATGTGGTCTAATACATATCTTTTATTTTACCCTAATCTGCTGTATCAGAGCTTGCATGGGTACCTGAAGAGGACAGATTTCCCTGCTTAACCCCTCAGCTCCAGGCAAGTGGAAAGGATAGTTTTCCCTTTGAGACAGAAAAAAATCAGCCACAGTAAGAACTGGCCAGAATACTTACATCTACCAGGAACCTTCACTGTGCCGTGTTTTCTCCTATGCTCATATAAAGCCAACTGTGTTATAAATATTTTGTTTCCAGAGATGTTTTCTTGAGTCAGATGTCAAGTATAGCAGTGTGTTCTCTTTGCTAAGAAAGCCATAACACTGTCCAATTTCTAGAATTATTTTCAAATAGCCCATCTAAAATTAGAAGTGTAGAGGCAGGCTGAGGTTATAAAGAACATTTGTTACCTTTCCCATTCTTTCTCAGTAATACACAATCATCAAAGTCCTGAAGTTTCATGGACTAGCACTCTTCAAATTGATACAGGTCCTGAGGATGGTTTTGTGACAGTGTTTAGGAAAAAGACAGAGGGAACATTCTTGTGAACTATGCTGGACATAAAGCATATGAGACTGTCAATACCAATTGGCGACAGGATATTGTCAGTCATGCTGCCCCTTCCAGTCCTGTATCTCAACAGGCTGTTTAATTCTGCTATTCCTAAAGTGATTATATAAAGGATTCTAGCCAACAGTTACTTTTAAACGTGCCTTGGTTGGATTACCATTCCCAGTAGTAATATGATTGCAGGAAAGAAGAACTACTGTATAAACACATCGGAAAACTGCCTGTTTCTAGGAAAAGCTAGTAACCAAATATTCAGAATATTTTTTGTTCATAGCACAGGATGTGCTAGAAACATAATTCACAGTTTAGAAATATACAGAAATTAGATTTTAGGAATATATTAGTATAGCTAATCCAGAAAAGTCAGCCATCCAGTCATGATGGCTCAGTTTAGTGTGAGCAGAACCCCAACTGCTCAATCAAAAGCCTTTCATCAAAGTCACTCTTCATTTCTGCAGGAAAAGGAGAAACAGAAATCTGTAACATGGTAATAAATCAAACATGTCAGGGGGAAAAATACTGATTTTCAATACTTTTTCTTACGGTCTGACACATGCGGAAGGCCTACAAGAAAAGAAAGAATGGGAAACCCCATTGATTATTAACTCTATTACCCCCAACAGAAATCTGGTAAAAAAACCACTATTACCAAGAGCACACGTTATATTCTAGTTCTCTTTGCAATAGGAACAATACTTCCCACCTCAAAAAGCATTACATACATAACTTGGTAAGAATACATCTACCCACCCAAGAGCAACTAGATCTGATGTCAGTCAGTCTGCAGTCTGATCACATGTAGACCACCTCCAGGTCTACATACAATTCAAAGCTAGCTGGTATCAGATATCTGTCTGCCTGTACATCCACATAGGCATCTTCTAAGTATCTGTATTTTTGGGTCCCTTGCAAAACATAGGGAGAATAAAGCAAACACTCTTTAACTAGGATCCAGCTCCACATTTAGCTATGATTGAATCTCGCTTGTTCAATTTTACTCAGATTTAAATCAACCAGACACTTGATTTCTTTAAAAGATCAACGGCAAGTTTTCCACATACAATAAAATGACACCTTCAGAAAGCATTTACAAAGAGGATTCTGGTTGTCTGGTACTCTTTTTTTTTTTTTTTTTCCCTAAACTGACTGACCTATTTTCCAATAATTTTATCCAGACTGGAATTCCCTAACAAAATACTAGTTGAGTTGGAGGTTAGAGATAAGAAGAGCAAAGCCAAGAAATGTCAACCCTCCTAGCCTAAAAATCTAACTTGCTGTTTAGTTTACAAGTTATGTTCTATTGTTTTTGCTTTCCTCTGAAATATTTTAGTTTCTTCAAACAGCCTTCCATGATTGCAGAGATACACTGTGCCACGTATCAATAAATAAAAGACCAAATAAATAGGAAGAAAATAAATATTTAAGAACATGACATAGGTAGCATATTTGCACAAAAGAAGAAAATTGTTGTTGACTTCGTAAACAAGAGAAGTGCCACAAGAACGCTGACTTTCACTGCCTACAGTGAGAACAGTATCCTTTCTATGCAAAGCTTCCAAACTTCAAGCCACAGAAAGGGTCATTGTTCCATTTAAGTGCTGGGAAGCATTTTGCTTTTAAAAGTTGGCTGTGTTCCTATTACTTCAACATTACTTTCCTTTCAGGGTCTTCAGACTACTGTGTTTAAAAGTCCATTGCAAAATAATCAGCTAGCAATATTTTAAACATTGGAGATGAATATTCCCTTTCCTCTCTGACCAACTGTTTTATGTTTCCTGCCATTAATTTATTACGGAAGAGAATGCCATTTTTCTTAATAACTGGTATGAATCTAAGTTCATATTTTAAGATTTAAGTATTTTTGCTTCAGTAGACTTCAGACACACTGATGAACTAATTACATCCAACCAAGCAGCTACTATAAGAGATCTATCAACCTGACAATCTGAAGTTAAATCTTGACTAGAAAGTCTGCTTGAAGACTGTGTTATGAAGAGGAATGGAGAAAATTTGACCTTGAAACCCTTTTATATGTGGTTGGTAAGTAGCTTTACACTGTAAGGTGTTAACAGGCTTCTTAAAGAAAAAGTCTGCATGTTTAAATGTGAGAATGCAAGAACTGCTTTACTGAAGTAACACAGGGTAATATAGTTAAAGGAAAAAAATTTCCAAGATCTCACAGTAATGAGGAACCTGTGACACAAATCCTAATCTGGCATATGACAGCTGCAGAACGAATTAAAAAGATTTTTACCAGACTAATTATCTGTTAATGGCCAGGCTCAGCAGGACATAACAAATTCCCAAGGTTTAGTTTCCAAGTCATGTGATTCGATCTTTGGCATGGCAGATGGCAGACAATGACCGCATACTACTCTTTTATTCCAAGAGCTGCACACACCGTTTCTGTAGCCCAGCACTGAAATTACTGTAATCATACACCAACAAAGACACAACGTTATCACTGGTGACACCACTATTTTCACAGTGATTGTTTCCCACACTGTGTGGCATGTCATTTTTATTAAGTGCTGTCAGCTCTTGGTGTGCACAGACAAAAACAGAAAACCCAGTAGGATTTATCCTCTATAGATTCACAAAGACTTCAGCAAGTTGGATATCACTTTTAACAAGACACACATGCTTGCTTTTAACTAAAATATTAGCAATTTTTTTTTTTTTTTCAGTTACTATGCTTTAATTTAAAAGTGCTGACTTCACATCAGGGTCTGATTTTGTGTTCATCTTTAGAAAGACTATTATTTTGACATCCCACTTCACCAATCTGTTAGTTTGATGGCAGTGGATATTACTAATTATGTATCTAAAGCTTACCTTGCTGAAAAAGGTTAAATTCACACCCAGTGGGCCCCAGCCATGCCATTCCCTTCCCAGTAACGTTACACCACATTCCCAAAGCTACAATGATGTATACCTGTAGGGAGGAAAGAGATACACCTTCTCTATTTTATCTGTACTATATTTGGGGTTATGAATCTCCAGAAAGAATAATACACACAGGGGTGTTGTTTCCCACCCCCACAAATTCTGAAGACCTTTGCTCCAGAGAGCCAAGTTTTCCAGTCCTAGACTGTGGCTATTTCACATGGCATGACCTTTATTTTTTGCACATGCAACAAAGCTGAAAAGCTTCCTCAGCATTATTTTCCATTTCCAGTTTAAGACGCTGTTCTGAGATGACTCACTAGATGTTCAAGGTTCTGTTTCTTTTTTAATACCTTTTCTGTGGCATCTTAAGCATCATAATTTTGTTACTTTTAAACAAAATCCTTACCATTTTGCATTTTCTTTTTTCCTCAAAACAGTAATTGGACTGCTAATATGGTCCCCCAACAACTGTGATAAAAATCGTAAATACTTTCTAGGGTAAATCCTAAACCCACACATTATCTGCCTGTAGCCTTTGCACTGCTACAAGTAATAAAAATGCTTTAGAAGGTGTTCCATGACAAGATTTGTTGCTGGAAAAAGATCTCTGTATTTTCATACTTAGGGTATTTTTCAGATCTATGCATCTAAGACAGGGCACAGTTAATTTCAGGTTAGCTTCAGATAACAATTCCTTCCATAAAAAACTACAGATGGGAATATTTCTATGTTCATGGACAGAGGCCAAAATTATCTCCTCTGCTTAGGTACACATTTCCTCCTTTCTTCTAGTAATAAATAACCGTGGCTTCCAGTTCTGACCATACCAATTGAAAGTCTGAACAAAAATATCATGTAGCAGTGTTCATGGATGAATTAATTTCCTGTCATACAGACTTCCTCAAGATTAGGGCCACTTTAATTCTTTTGGTTTCCTTAGAATTGCAAGACTCATCCCACACTGATTAGACAGACATCTCTCTGCAGCTGTTCTCGGAAACAATTCTAGTCTCTACTACAAGCCCAGCTTCCCCTAAATCACTTTTCATTGAGGTTTGCTAGCATTGGGATAAAACAATCTAACTGTAAAACCTTCTGTATGAATTCTCAGTGGGATGCCGGTGTTTATACATGCACAAGTTTATGTTAACTGGCATTCAGATTTTTGTTATTTTATCTCTAGCTCAACAGCTCTTCCAAAGTTGAAGATAGCCTTTAGTTACCAAAAGCACTCAAAAACAGTTTTCAGAAACCTCAGAGACTGTTAGACCCCAATTATGTGCTCCAACAAAAATCACCTGTTCAGTAATCTTAGTTTTACAGTCACTACTTGACTGGATCTGATTAAGTAGAAGCCTATTATTTATTTTCCTATACACATGGAAAACACAGAAGTCATTGCCTTTTTCATTGCTGCTAGCTTTTTTTTTTTTTTGTCCATCCCCCTGAAAACTTGTTGGTCATCTTTCTCTAATCTAAGCAATCCCATTTCCTTCAATCTTTCTTCATATGACATGTTTTCTTAGTTGTTTGAACTCTTCCTTGCTGTTATGTTCCCATAACAAAGATGTCCCTTGCTGCTATCATTGCATTGAGTGAGCCAGAGCAGAATGGCCACCTGACACACACATCGGAAACAAGATGATCGACTGTAATTTCTTTAGGGAATTTGGCTTTCCTCTCCTATGCACAACATTGACATCATTAATCCATCTTCAGATGTGATCCTTTACCACTTCAACCAGAACTGCTTGCCGTTTCCTATCTGTGTTGCTAATAACCAGTGAGTCTAAGGTTACTCAACCTGCTTGATCCTCAGCTATTTCTGCAGTTTGTCAAGATTATTCTAATTTCTGTTGTCCAGCTTTCCTGTAGCTCATGTTTGGTGTGTCCTTGTATTTACTAAGCTTATCCTCCATTCCATCTTCCAGGTCATTTACAGTGACTAGTGCAGACACATTCATTGACCTATACTCAATATAAAATTCCAGTTTGGCAGAGAATCATCAATAATCATTCAGAACAGTATGCCAACTGTGCATCCAGTAAGTAGTGCGTTTTTTTCATACACCATGCTTCCCTAGCTGACTGATATGAAAAGAAAGTGGAAAAAGCTTACTTCAGATACAAGGAAGTAGCCACTACTGGTTTCTTCCCCTTGTCTCTCTCCCCAGGCAAGTAATTTTCATAACTATTGTTAAAATATTATTAAAAGAGCAACAACAACAATAACGAACACACACACACACCCAAAACCCCACATCATACAGTCTGTTGAAGCATTTTGTGTCCTGAGCTCAAGCCAGAACAGCAGGCTCCCTGAACAGACAGATGCTATGTCAGAGCCCTTCTAGCCTATAACACACATAAAGGCAACTGCACCAAATAATGTGGAACTTCTCAGCTCCAGGTAATAGAATATTCCACTGCTACCTATTTGTAAAATGGGAAGAGGTTCCAGCCAACCATCAGCAAGTGATTCACAATATCACTTCCTCATTTTTTTTTTCCCTATAAGACTCAGAGTGAATCTTATTTGGCTCAACCTTGGGGACATTCATCTCATTCAATGAACATCCGTTGCAGGACTATCAGACTCTTCCAGGACTGCTCTATACTCTTTTTCAGGGCTTCCCTATGTCTTGCAAAGTCATCTTTAGCTCTTTCCCACTGTCTTTGTCTCATGTCCATCCAGTGAATAAGAAACATGGCTCTTAACAACACCTAGTATGAGCTTTTCTTCTCCTCCTCTGTAGGGTAAGTGCGTATCTTTTCTGATTTAATTACCCAGGACACTTAGTCCCTATTCCCTTCGAAGGTCTCTCTCTTGGAAGTTCTATTCTCTCTTTTTTAAAGATAATCTAAATACTACTTCTGGCTGCATCTCCATCGGTATGTTTTACTGTTTCCCATACTGTAGTAGTTCAGGGACTCATGTCCCAGCTAAAAAAGCCCCAAACAAACGTAAAAAATCCACCCCCAAAAAAACCAAACCAAAAATATATATGCCTCTTGCATGATATTCCACTCTTATGTCGCAGCACTATCCACTGCTGCATCGAGACAGCTCAGAGGTAAGGTCCTGTTCCCAGTCCCTCATATGACATTCCCATACTCTGCTGATATATATATATTATTGGTCTTATATGTATGTATATTGGTCTTATAAACCAATATACACACTGTAATGACTTCCTGTCATGCACACATACCCCCACCAAGTAGACATGGCTCTCATTTCTGTATTTTGTCACATAAAAAGGTTAACATGCTTTTTGCCGAGGACATCAACCACAATTACAGTAAGTCCTTCTGTCCAACATACCTGATCTTTTAGTAGTTACATTGTCAATCATATCTGCAGTGTCAAATCACCAAGCAGCCTGCTGCAGTTTATTTGGCAAATTTTAAATTACTTTCAAAAAGCTGACTCTACCTCTTTCTGATCCTCAATCCCTAAGGTAAATGCAAAGACCATCATTACCGTTTGAAGCCTTGAGGCTAGGTGAGGAAAGACTCCTGCCCCAAAAATGTCATACTTCTGTGGGATCTGCAATGCAGAGAATCATTCCCTTTGCAGCTGCCACTGACAGTCCTCATAACATATATAACATATATAAGCCTTTTTAAGAGTTGTGAGGAATGCAAGGGCTTAAGGAATTTTTCCCCTCGTATTTGCACGTCAATGCAACATTTCAGCTTAAAGTGCTGTTTTAATTTTCAACAGAACTAGAACTGCAAAAATATTGGAGCTTTCTATGTTCTTGCAAAATTGCCTGTAGCAGAAATTAAAATCTATGCTATTTGCAATACATATGTGAAAGTACCTATACTAGGTTAGAGCCTGAGACATAATCTGTCAGTGGAAAATAAAAAGTTACAGACAGGAGACCATAATAAGTCTGATGAGTACTTCCAAATGTAATACCTGTTTTCTTCAGTTACCCACTTATTTTTAATTAGCACCTTATGAAACACTTTATTAACAGAACATTAGGGAGCTTTTGGGTTCAGAGATAGCTACCAAACACACCTGCGGCACATCAAAAAAAGACCTTTAAAAATAAGGGTTATCTGTGGGATGTTCTCTCTGTTTGGGGAATGGAGTATAAAAAGGTGTCTCATCCGCTTTTTCAATCCCGTTAGGGATATTAATTTATATAACTGCAACACAATGCAAGCTTAAAAAGTTGCTGTCTTCCAGGAATTAGGATGTAATTTATTATGTGTGTCAAATAATACATGCTTCAGAGTTCTGAATGACTTTTTGTGAGCTTCTCCCAGAAATTCCACCCCATCCCCCCAAATTATGTTCTCTTAAGCAATTAGTCCAGGTAATTTACCATTAAGTTGCTGCCCTACATTTTGCAATGACTGAAGCTTGAAGTTTGTTTAGCAAGACAGAAACTGTCCATACTCTTCTGAGATAATGAAGGGTTAACTTCCCAACTGAAGAATTTTCAGTCTGACTGTCCTTGCTTCACAGTGGGATAGTGACAGATTCCAGGGAAAACGCAGCCAAGTAAGGGAAACACTTTGGTCAAACGAATATATTAGGCAAACCTCAATGTCAGAAGCACCAAGACTAGAATAACAGAAGCCTGCACTGCAAAGTTGAAGCTAGTTACTTTTTACAGAAATACTCTTCCTCACATTGGGAGGTCAAAAAGTTGGTTACTCAACAGCTTGAAAGTGAAAAGCAGCCTTGCACCAATGTAGTGAAAAAAAATTTCTGCACTTGAGGCTACAAAGCACTAATATGCCAAGATGCAGCACCCATATTGAAACTGAATATAAAAGGAAACCTGTAAAACGTTATAAAATCTTGCAATTAAAACCTAGATAATCATCTGTCTTCATACACAATAATCAAGGAAAATATCTGACATGGATGTTATTCTCTGTTACTGTTATCATCACGGTGTTACTACAGTCAAGATTAATGAAATCAGAAGAGTAAATAACTATTTTAAGGACATCTTTTCTGTTATACTGCTCAAAATTAAAAAAAAAAAGATTTCTTTGTATCTCACTGGTTTCATGATCCTATCTTACACATGTTAAATATTCTATTGGAAAACAGAATGACCCCATAAGTTAACAGCACAACACATACCCTAATAAAAGGACCCAAATTTTATACGTGCATGTTTTAAACACCTCAATTTCAGCATCAATTCTGTATTAAACAGAAAGTGCAATCTAACCCCATTGTCTCACAAAAAAACCTTGCAAAAATTATGTATTTCCTCAGAGATAAAAATATGAAGGAGCAGGGAAAAGAAAAAAACAAAACCCTGAGAGACACAAAAGCTACATTTATAGGAACACAGACATTTACAAAATGCCTTCTTTTTTTTTTTTAATGGTTGCCTTTCAAGCTGTGCCAACACTACAACGAACATAAAAGATCTGCTTCCCTAGCAGATTTAGAAGAATAAGCAATTACTACATTACAGAAAATAGGCTCAGAAATTTCCACCAATTGGTAATTGGCAGGAAAGCAACTCTTTTATTTGCCAAACCCCACAAAGCCCTTGGGCACCAGCCTCTACATATATACCAGCAATAAACAAAAAAGGAAAAAAAAAATCCCTATTGCCTCACACTGGGGTCAGCCCCTCATTTTGGAGAAAAAGAAACAAACAAATAAAAAAACCCAGACTGAAGTCTCTATCTCCCTAGATAAGCCAGAGAGGGCTTTTATTATCAGGGTGTTCAAAGCCACAGGTTTTCTGTCTGGGCTTATCCCATGATCACTTAATTCAAATTTACACTATGGTCGTGCAAGCAAAGGCTCCTTCCCAAAGTCAGTGGAAAAGCAAAAAGCCCTTCTTCCAGATGGGAGATCTCCACATTTATGCACCACCACTGCTGAAATAGTTTATACAGAGAAGCAGTTATACGGAGCAGCTATTTGCAGGCTGTTAGCCGTGAGAACTGGGGATTTCTTAATCCTGCTTGAGAACACTAACACTGGCAGTCCAAGTTTGATTATTGCCTTTACCATAGAAGGGCAGAAGGTACTGCAGCATTTAGAAATCTTAGACTTATTTTGAAGCATTACCAGTAATTGGTCATTCTCAATGAGGACTGAAGACAGCCGTCCTCCACCATGGGTGACAGTAACATGCAAGAAATATATGTGAGATTTAATGTTAATTGATTTTATTGAACTCTGTGCTAGTGCATCTTCCACACCAGTGTAGACCAGTGAGTTTCAACTATATTCATAATGCAACAGAAGAGGCGAATCTGAACTGAGAATCCTGGTTTTTGCTGTTTCCTTTCCTGACTCTTTCCATCTACTTGCCCCAGAAGATTAAAATCATCTTATCTGAGGCAATAACAGATGACTTCATGGGCAGAAAAGACTAATTACTATATAATAAAAATTGTTACAAATATATTCAAAGCTATTTTATTATGAGTTAAATTAAACATTACTAAATCACATTTTAGATGTTCCTAGAAAAAGAAGTTGTGTTAACAAATT
>JAVJGJ010000001.1:15662024-15679384 GCA_035590215.1 Microhierax caerulescens | reverse complement strand
TGTTTTGCAACAGCATGTGCCTCTTGCTGCATCACTTTCAGAAAAAATAAACAAGTCTGAAGAGAAGACAGCAGAAGGGTAAAAGTGAAAAAACTCAAGGATTGAGATAAAAACAGTTTAATAGGTAAAGCAGAAGCCACACATGCAAGCAGAGCAAACCAAGGAATTAATTCACTAGTTCCCATCAGCAGGCAGGTGCTCAGCCATCTCCAGGAAAGCCGAGCTCCATCACACATAACAGTTACTTGGGAAGACAAATGCCAACACTTCAAACATCCCCCACTTCCTCCTCCTTCCCCCAGCTTTACATGCTGAGCATGATGTCATATGGAACGTCCCTTTGGTCAGCTGGGGTCAGCCCAGCTTCTTGTGCACCCCCAGACTGCTCACCAGCAGGACCCCAAAAGGAGCAGAGAAGACCCTGGCTCTGTGCAAGCGCTGCTCAGCAATAACAAAAACATCCCTGAATTATCAACACTGTTTCCAGCACAAATCCAAGATGTAGCCCCACATCAGCTGCTATGAAAAAAAATAACTCTCAACCAAAACCAGCACAAACGCTTAGGACAATTTTTTCCATGATTACACACTAAACTTTTTATGGATGCACCTAGCAAGTAACTTTGGGTTTTGTGTGTGCGTGTTGGTTAAGAATGCTAATTATTATTTCCTCCTACCATAAATTAATTGAAGGCCATTTAGTCATTGTTCTGGGTGCATAATGTCAGGCATTCAACTTTTGAAAGTCGCTGACCACTTGCTTTGAAGTTTATTGATCTGCATAAGACACTGGTAATGTTTAATCATCCTCTGATAATAATTTATATATAAGTAAACCTGACAGCATCCTATGCATGAGAACACCTTTCTAAACACACTGGGTACCCCTAGCATCTCAAAAGATTTTACATAAGCTTCAGTTCATGAAATCACCTATCACTTCAGAGTAACCCATTCAGCACACCCTGTCCAGCTGTTAAGGAAATTAAAGAGTTAAAGAAATTTTAGCAATCAGCACTACAATATATGCCAAAACTCACCATCATTGAGCATGTTCAGAATTACCCTTTCAAACTCAAAACTAACGCGCTTCCTAGACCATTAAAAAACAACCACAAACCAACAAACATACAGAAGACAATTCAAAGACACCCACACCACAAAACCCCATCAAAATTAAGGCTATTCAGAAACAGGCTCTCACACTTGAAAGAAATTAAATGCTTTACATAAAGGAGTACAGGTAGAGAACAAAAGGTCCCTTTGCTAGAGGAGTTACCAGAGAAGAGTCTCAACATGGTATGCTAGCTTTGTCTTTATGGACACATATCATAACAGAGTACCTTCTTCATATTGTCATGGAATGTGACCTACTACCAGAGCTGTACCTACAACACCCCTCAGGACAGCAGAAATTGTCCTGTTATAAATTTTTCAGTCAGTATTAAAAAAGAACTTCATTTTGTTTTAAATATCAGTGTAAAACTCTTTGCCTTCTACTAGCTCCCTTGCTTGATGCATGAGTAAAATAATTTATTGATTATCTGAATAGGTTGCAATACCTGTTTACTACAGATTTCTTATCACTATTTTTCCTTTAAAAAGAGGCCTTTGTTTTCTTTCTCTAATAGAAATTAAAAAAAAAAAGGAAGTGCTTTCAATGTAAAACAATGTAGTACCTTAAAAGAACACATTTCAAATAACTTGTTTCAGCTGCATTTTGCCAAGCCTTAAGTTGAAGCAGAAGCTATTTCAGCTTTTTTTTTTTTTTTAAAATAAAATATCTGGCAAAACTGATTGCAAAATTTCCTATAATTGGCAGATACAGGAACGAGTAATTACTTGAGAACTGCAGTATATTACAGATTGTTCAGTAAGTGTTTTAATTTCCATGCCTGTTTTCTTATACCAGTCAAATAAACTAAACTTAGGTTTTACACAGAAAACAGATTTTACTACTACACCTACACGGCAGGCACATATGGCAGGATTACAGCAAGGCCTGTAAGTGAGAAAACACATGCATTGACTTGCTTGGTTCATGACTTCAAAGATAAAGGATGAAGTTTTTACTCTATTGAAATTATTACTTAAACTTCTAATGATTTCACCCCAGCCAGGAATTCAGCCACAGGTTCTAAGTGCTACCAAGACTCTTGCAAAATACCCAAAAAATGCTAGAAACAGAATATAATCAGGAAACCAATTGCTGCTTTCTGCATAACAATTATTTTCTAGAAATGAGTTAAACATTTATTTGTTTGGCTGAACAGGGATATACAATTGATCATTCAACAGAAGAATGATGAAAAAGAAAAAACAGAAAATGGCAGGGTAAGTTACATCACACCTATAAAGTTCACTAGAGGAAAGTTTCCTACAGAACGGTGTATTCAAAAAGCATGGCTAAGAAAACAACACCCCTTGATGAGCAGACATTTAATTTTTGAAGACAGTGCTATTGTTTAAATTTTTATTTTAGCCATCCTCCAAAGCAGAAAATGCATTTTTATATGTCTGTTTGGAAGAAACATCAAGTAATGAATGTCTAAAGAGTATTATCTCTCTTTTAAGTTACACTTTGTAGATAAAAACCTGGGAAGTGTAATGCTATATGTAGTATCTGCTCATGGCTTTGTATGACCTGATTTAAAATCTGCTTGGAATTAATTCATGTAAAAACACACACTTCTGATAATCTCCAAACTCTCACAGAAAACCAGTATTTGTAAAATGTAACACAGAGCACTTCATTTCTGGGGGGTTTAAACCAATCAAATTGATTTCAAACACTGTTAATGAAGTAACAGATAACTTCACAACCAAAACTACACACATAAATATGTTTGGCTTTTTCACTAACTACCTTGAGTGAGACTTTTCATGTGTGTTACCAAAATACGTATCATCACAATTACTAAGAAAATATTTTCTGAGACTTTAGTAGCATTTTGATCAGGCTGTAGCTTTTTTTCATCCTTTGTACATCTACCAGCCCTAGAAAGTTGACACAACTCCACCAACAGGCATAAATAATACTTCAAATATTTACATTGCTGACTTTGATATAGTCAATTTTATGGTTTGAAAGCCCGCTTTCCATTTATAGTCTTGAAAGATTTTAAAGTTAATGCATACTAGCCTTAACTGGCACATAGTCACAGCAGTTAACAGTACTGGAAATAAAATACCATGTCTTTAGCTTACATTAGCATTAACATGAATCAGCTCCCTAGTTTTTAGATCAGATCATGAAGTTAGTCACTCATACTACACTGCAATTTGCAAGTAAAGAAGTAATCTATAGACTAATGAAGCAGAAAGATCGATTATGCAATACCTTTTTTTTTTTTAATGCAGAAAAAAACTCGCAAGAATTACAGACATAGGTTACAGCTGGGACTCTGAACACAGCCAAATTTTTCTACAGCAGAAAGCTTAACCAGACTGCAGAGCAGTTTTGGCAGAAGTATGAAACCTCCTTGTAAATTGGCATTATAATTTCAACGGAGCATATGTACCATCCCTCCCACACTTCATGACAGTACCCAGAGCAATCTAAAAGTGTCAATTCTTCCACAAAGAAATCCTGCTACCACCAAAAATTCCTCAAATGGGGCATATGCTCACTTAAAAGGAGTAACATCTGCTGATATTTTGGCTCTCAATATAATCAACAAATGGAGTGAGTTTA
The DNA here is from genome assembly GCA_035590215.1 of Microhierax caerulescens. Lineage (NCBI taxonomy): Eukaryota > Metazoa > Chordata > Aves > Falconiformes > Falconidae > Microhierax > Microhierax caerulescens. The sequence goes on along the minus strand of JAVJGJ010000001.1, from coordinate 15,675,690 downwards.
CTTCTGGTTCTCTATGTCTTATTAACTAACATTAGAAAAAAACAACTAGAAGACATGAAACATTGTCTATTACCAAGGAAACATTACCTGCCTCTAAATAATTTACCTGTGCTGCATTAATAACCAGATGCGCTACCCATGAAATGAAGACCTCTATGTGTCCTGTGTGTATACAATTTAAGCACCCTGCAGAAGGATTCCAATTTTCAGAGAGCTAACAGTCTAGGTGATACTTGCCATTCCCTTGCAACAGTAAAATACAGATTATGAACTGAATGGATAAAAGAGAAAACAAGACTACACTGGTCAATCCGCCTAACAAACAGCCATAGACCATCAGCTGCCTAAATGCTGTTTTGCTTACTTAAAAACTCATCTACAAAGGTTTCCTTTTGCCATCTGTTCCTTCAACACTGTTATTCACAGGAATGTGCTAGCTCACGTTTCAAGATACAAATGGAGGCATAAAGAGAGTAGGGTGTCCATGAACTCTCCAAAACTCAGCCATGCAACTTTAGGTACTGATAGGAAAAGGACTGATCTTCTCCTTCTGTATCACAGGTGTACATCACTTGCAACTATGCGCAGTTTTGAGGCAACGCAGCTGCCTGACAACTTGGGGCTCTTCACAGCACAAGTTTTGTGGACTGAAGCCCACTACCAGGCATATAACAAATAGCCTAGAAACATTCAAACTTTTTGTCCTTAAAAACAGAGGCTACTAAAGAAAGATTTGTAGATGTTTCAGTTTTCTTAGCATTAGGTTAAAAACCAACTGGAGATACGCCACGTAGTGGGTGATGTAAGGTAGAAATCAAGTGTACAACACTCAAAAATCCTGAGTCAGGATATTTGAAACAGATGTCTCTGAACAAGGTTTTCTGGCTTGCTTTTTGCCAGGTGTTAACAAGCAACAAGCATCTACCTCCTGACAGTCACATAAAGCATCGTGTTTTTAAATGGCACGCTGCCTAACAGAGAATGATACAGCTGGCACGGGTAAAAACATTGCTACAGAAAGAAAACTGTTAGGTCTTCCTATTTTTCAAGCATGTCTTCCCCTGTGAAGCACACAGGACAGGGCAAGCTTCTAGGGTACATTTCATCTGTCCATCTCACATTCCTCAGCTGCTTTTGTGGAACTCACTAGTTTCAAGAGTACCAAAAGCTGCTTATTCAGTATAGCACAGGAGTTATTAGTGTTACTAACCTCTTAACTTTAGGAATCACAGAAGGGTACCCTTTTTTTGTTCTGTAACACAAAGACAAGCAGATTTCCAGACCACTGTACTTATGGCATGTATGAGGACTGATCTAAAAATAAACCAACCCCTTTTATGAAGGATTAGGTTATTTAAATCTCTTTCCTTCCTTTCTTTCATAGAACTTCCTTCCTTATCATTTTCTCATGATTCCTTCACTTTCACATCACCTCCAATAACCCCGTGTAAGTCATGATCTTTCCTTATCTACAACATTTTAAGTTTCCCATATAAGTTTTAAACCTGGGATGGAAACCAGGATTTTAGCAGATGACTAACTGCTCCTAGTTCTCTTTTGACTTTATTTAGTCAGGAGATTCAGAGGACAGCTTCCTACAAGCTTCCATACAATCACAGAAAAGCTTGAGGTTGGAAAGGACCTGTGGAGGTCATCTGATCTGAATCCCTGCTCAGGCAGCGAAAAAGCCTTCAGAAGACCATTAAGGCCACCTGGTATCAATCCCACCTAATACCACATGCTTCCTCCACAGAACATAAATAATTATTTTCAGGTAAATTACATTTCTCCTGTCCCTGAAACTAGGAGATGCACAGTGGTGGAACTGTGCTTTTTATTTTCCTTGGATGGAAAGTTAACTAACACACCTATCTGTATGTCCCAGCCACACCCCATTGTTCCAGGACTCTGTAACTAAAGTGATTTAACATATATCTGGAAGCAAATGCTTTTAACGTTTCTTAATCACCCTATTTTACTTTTCTTTGTTAAACCCGTGACATTTGTCTCTTTTTAAAGTATTACAGCTCTTGGCTTTACCATAGGAAGCATACTTTTTGGAAGAAGCAAAAATACAAACTGCCTATGTGGTGTTACTATCTGCTTGCCCAGACAAGAGAAAATATATTCTTGACCTAATATAACAGCGTGCATCAACCAGAATTGCAGGTACTTAAGCAGGATTAAAAATGTAACTATAATCTAAGGCAGAAAATAGTTGGATCTTTCAATATCTCATTTCAAAAATATTCTTTTATTCTCTATCAGTGTGGCAGAGCCCATTTCTTTAAAGCAGATATTGGCCACCGTGCTACATTTCCTAGCCATGCATAAGGACTGTCGTGCTCAGAACCTTCCCAGCTCCTGCCCAAAAACTTCCCTACAGGTGCCTGTTGATTGTCTGCACAGTTGTGCTGACAAAACTACTGACATTTTATAAAGGACTGTATTAATTAAGCACTGTATTTCAATGAACAAAGACTTAGCAAAGCTTCCTACCTAGGGAACTAGAAAAGTTCTCCATCACATGCCAAATCAATATAACTTTTCTTGCAGAGTGTTACATTTGGTTTCTTCTCCCCAAATCCAACATCTCCCAACTTTGCAGCAGACTTTAACAATCACAATTCTCCATGCTTTCGCTGCCAAGACAATGAAAGTACAGGGTAGCAACACAGAGCATGACTGACACCAATGTAAAACACAAACCTCAGCACTAAAGAACTGCACAGTTCCTACTCTTACCATTGTGTCACGCTTTAGGAAGCTCACATTTTATTAAAAAAACCGAAATGTTTAGACAAACAATCAGTTGACTTGGGTAGAGAATAAAAATGAAACTATTATTCCATTATTGCTGTTGAAGGGAAAATATAAAATTACACATGGAATCTCCTATTCAAAAGTAAAGATAATAAAAAGCAGCATAACATCTAATAGTAATGTTGAAAGAAAGAAAACCATGAGAAAGTCATAATATTCCCAAACTCCCATCCCCTCTCAGGATCTCTCTGCTCAAACAAGATCTGGATCAGACAACAGAATTCTTTATTCCTCCCATTCTAAGAAAACAATGAAAACTGTCAAACTCATATGCCATAACGTTCCCTAATCTACAGGGGTTGGGAACATAAATGATATTTGCCTAAGGCTGGTCCAGCAGAGCATGCTTTTTGACTGTCACACTGAGTTAAGAAAAGCTGTATGCTTAAAATGGAGTTTGTCAGGTTTTGAGTACTAAATACAATCTGGTCAAATTTTTAACTGTCTCAACCTGTAACAGTAGTATTTGAAATCTACAGTATGTCTTTGCATTAGCTATTTTCCTCTTAAAATTATAAATAGTAAAACAGATTGCCAAATATAGTCAACCCCCAAAAAGCATTCATCAGCGACTCAATTCAGCTAGTTTGGACTATTATAATACAGAATTTGATAACGGCCAACTTTTATAGCCCAGACAGATATTAACCTAATAAATGGCAAATAGGCCTTAGAGCTGGCCTGCACTGGGGCACGTCAATGTCCAAGAGCTACACGCACAGGCTTGAGTTGAGAGAAGTTTAATGCAGATCTTGCTGGCTTGGCAAGGGTGAGTGAGCACTCACCTTCTACTGACCTTATAGAACTGCCACTAACGAACCTGAGCTGCTGTGATTCCACGTACCAGTTCAACAGCACTGATGATGCACTGACAGACTAGTCAATTAGGTATGGCATCAAGTAGCCATGTTCAGTCTGGTGTTCAGCCTGTGGCTGGCATGCACAACAGCACTTTATTTTCCTTTCTGCAAATGAAAAAGCAATGCAACGAAACACCATTCAGAACTACTTCTGGTGCTACCGCAGTTCAAGCTGTAGGGTATCACCAATGTTCAAATATTCTAGAGCAGCAATTCAAGCTAGCTGTGCGGGACTACAAGAAATAAAGAAAATAAAACCAGATCAGATCCTCTCCCAGCATCTCAAGAAGAAAATAGCTGACAAAGAGCTCAGGTAATTTCAAGGAACGATGGATTCACTACTTGCTGAGTTCCCACCCCTCTATATGCTTTCCTTTTTCTTTATGGTGATTACACTTACCCTGGTAAAAGTTTTTGGCATGCTAATTGGAGAACATACTAATCCAATTGTGATGCCTCAGGATTTTCTTAAGATTCCTGAGGGTTGCATTGGTCACAGATAGATGACTAAGTAATTGGGACTCTTCTTTTCCCCTTTTTATTTTACTGAGAAAGCATGGAAGTGGCATTTCAATTGTGACATTTGTTTTGCTTATTCTTCCAGTGAAGAGCAATGACAAAGGTCACTCTTCTGATGAGTATTTGAAGAGGCAGGAAGTAAGCTTTTGCTTTCAGTTATTAATTTATTGTGAGAGTACACACTGCATTTATACTGTTGTCCAGCAAGTCATTTTGTCTTTGGCTTAAGCCATAAAAGCTTAACATTATTCCTTCTGCAACGTTTCAGAAGTCACCCAAAGTTATCTTTACCCAATTTTTGTTTCTACATCTTTTCCCTAACATCCCCACTCCATATTTATTTTTACTACCTCTAAATTAATCACCAATCAAAGAAAAATATTTTGATTGACTTCATATTTATTTTATTACCACAGAGTTGGCATTTCACATTTCCTCTACTTTGACTGTGGAACAGCCTTATGGTAGATCACACAACGGGGAAAGTCCTCAGGCAGTACGTTACTATTATAAAGCGCACTTTCACGCGTACCTTTTTTGAGTGAGACCCCCTTGATGTAGCAAACGCTGTAGCCTCTCCCTTCCTCTCACACATTCTGGAGTGGCTGGTGCCTAACTCACACTGCCTTTACTAGTGAATTTTATAAAGGTCTTCAGGGTACTTTTCTCATCAAGTTCTCCAGGTGTGATTCAGCATTGCTTTGAAAGGGGAAGTTTCCAAATCGAAGCTTAAAGGATACCCAGCTGAAAGCCCCAAAAGGAGGGGGCATCAGAAGACCTATAAAGCATACTTCTTCATTAATGCAAATCAGCTACACCTGGCACAGAGTCACCAGGTAGAAGACTGCAATAGTTGATGTATTAGATACCTAAGAAGCATCCAGTGAAAAATGATCATGAACCTCACTGTGTGCACAACATAACCAACACATTTGAAAGGCTGATTCATGTCATGCTGAGTCTGAACTGTAATTTAAGACATCACATAACGAACATGGGGGAATTCTGCTCTTTGTTTTGGTAATTATTGTTCCCTGCAAACAAGGGACATATGGTTCATATAGAAAAAGAGATGTAGTCTCAAAATGGGCCAGAACTAGTCAAGCGCCGCTCTGCTCAGGTTTGCCAGGACTACATAACCTTAGCCACTAAGTCCCATTACCAAAGGCTACTTAGGGACAATTCTGAAAAGCATTTCGTTCCGTAAAATGCTTCTGGAAATCAGACAAGGCAGATAATTCCCTCTGTGAATACAGACTGATCACATTTGGAAACAGGACTTTACAGAAGTTTGTTTCAATAAGCGGTAGGGTATAAATATCCCTCTTCGCAGCACAGGGGCTTTCTCACCGAGAGCTGAGGCCACTGCGCGGCATCAAATGTCAGGGAACGACATCCCTGCGTTTCCCTCTCACACAAACGGTGGTGACAGAAAGGTAGCCAAGAACTTCCCCAGGGTTCCTGCAGATGGAAATACCGGCTGCTTGCCCACCCTCGGGGCCTGCCCACGCCAGGCTGACAGTGATCGCCCGGGCGGTGGGCGCAGCGGTCAGTCCACACTGGGGATCGAGGCCTGGTGCACCTCAGGGTGGCCGGCGGCCCCTCGGGGGCTCCACGGCTGTTGGCCTCCAGCAAGGCAGCCTTTCCGGGGGCGAGGGGAAAGCCCACCGCCCTGCCAGCAAGGCAGCCTCTCCGGGGGCGAGGGGAAAGCCCACCACCAGGCCCCACGCCGCCTCACGCTGCGCCCCGACGTGCCAGGGTGCGACCGCCCCCGGCCCGCGCCCTGCTGGCGCCCTCACCTTCCACCAGCTCGTCCAGGCTGGTGAGCTTCTTGCTGCCATCGATGGTGTAGATGGTGCGGACACCCTGGGGCAGGTTGACGTTGTCCGACAGGGAGCGGGTGAGCTCCACCAGGAGGGCATCGAAGGAGCGGAAGCGGTCGGTGGAGATGGCGTACACCAAGCCCTTGAAGTACCTGTCCCCGTTGCGGTAGAAGCGGGCTTTGCGGGCTTTCTTCTCCGAGCTGAGCGCCTGCAGGGTCCGCGTCCGGTAGAGGCTGCAGTGGGCGCTGTGCGCCGGGCTGGGGATCAGCCCGTTGCCCCGCGGCCCCGCGGCCCCCCCCGGCTCGCGCGGGGCGTCCGGCGGTTCCGCTGCTGGGGCTCCGTGCTGGGCTGGAAAAGCGGCTTGGCCCAGGCAGGCGGTGACGGCGGCCGATTCGATCGCAGCTCTCAGGAAAGCCCGGCGGCAGAAGCAGCTGGTCAGCAAGCGGCTTCTGCGGGAGGACGTTGCAGCAGAGGAGGGTGGACAGGATGGAGCGGAGGTTGTGCCGGACCCTCTCTCAGTGGATGAGGTGAAGACTGGGATGTTGTTCTCCATGGTGATGGAGGTCCTTGGAGCCTTCCCCAGGCCCTGGGGCATGTGGAGGAGCCTGGGTGGAGGTGGGTTTGGGAGTGTTTTCTGAGTTGCTGCCAGACACGGTGAGAAACAATAAGGTTCTTCGTGACCATCTTTGCACCCTGGCTTTCTTTGCCTCCAGGATTAACAAGGTGAAATTATAATATGGCTTTATGTTCACTCATCTTTTAATTTTCTGATAGGTTCTTGAGCTGCTCAGAGACGTGCAGAGGGGTTCACACGACAGGAAAAGATCACTCAGCCGCCTCCGCTGGGCTCTGCAGAACAAGGAGACTCAGCAGAAGTTTGTCAGGTCAGCCCAGGTCTGGCACTGCATGGCTGTTATCAAGTGCATGTCCAGAGTGGCCCTGTGGCCCAGTCATGTTGGTGAGCGGGTGTGTGGCCAGGGGTGGGGAGGCAGGAGGTGACAGTGCCCTTTGGATTCCACCAGGCTGGACGGCAGCATCCGGACACTCATCGGGCTCTTCACCAGCAGCCTGGCTGACATGCAGATGGAGGCAGCCCGCTGTCTCCATGAGCTCTCCCACTCCAGTGACCCTGATGTGGCTGAGACATGTCTGCCAGTGACCTCCTATCTCCTTACATACCTCTCCGGACACAGCGTTGAGTTCACAGTAAGAGCCGTGCTTTCATTTGCCAGGGCTTATACTTCTGTAGTAGTTGGGTGTTGATCTCTTTTGGCTAGTCTTAGGCTAACATGGTTTGCATAGGAGTACTGGTGGGAAGGGGCCCTCTGGAAGTCTCTAGTCCAACCTTTCCCTTGGAGCAGAACCATCCCTAGTGCTAGCCCAGGGCACCGAGACACAGTGAGGCTTTGTCTTGCCAAGTTTTAGAAATACAGAGACCCCTTTCACTGTGACCTGTCCTGACACCAAGAGAAATCTGGTGTTTGCACTTCTTTCCAGGTAGCTTCATGTTGCTCTTAAATGCTCCCAAAGTTCACCTGGGCCAGAGCAAACCCTCCTGCCGCAGCCTAGGATGCAGTGGTTTGCCCCATTTGTAATGGGTGCTTCCTCTTCAGCTCCATGCTCTGTTTGGGGAAGTGGGGATTGCAGGTTGTGGCAGTTGTCCTCCATCATCAGATGCGTGGTCCAGCCTCTTGGCACCAGCTGGGCCTGCACAAGGGGGTGCCTTGGTGTCTGTGTGGTGAGTGAAGCAGAAATAGTAGATGCAGGTCAGTTTAAGTGTTTTAAAAGATCTTGGAGAGGTGAAAGAAATGAGCAGCTGCAGGCTGGGATGCAGGGACAGCTACTTTGTCAGCTTACTTGCAACAAGCAGGCAGGCTTTCATCCAGGCTGGAAGGAAGAGCACTTGTGGCTCCAAGCTGTGCAGTTTGATCCAGGCAAATGAACAAACAGTTGGAGTAGCTCTGGAATGCCTGTGTGTCTTGCCTCGTGCAGCATGCTGTGCACCTTGGAGAAGCAGACAGGATCAGAGCTCAGGAACAATATGGGGAGCAATCCCAAGGTGATGATCCCATTTTAATGTAGCACGCAGTCTCCAGAATACTGTGGAATTAGAGAGGTCTCAGGGAAATGTAGTGATAATTAGAAGACTGAAAAACCTCCAGAGCAGAAGTGATCAGATCCCAGCCTCAGCCAAATAGAAAAAGGGTACATTGAAGCTGATACAGCTGGGAAAGGGGGCAGCTGGAGTGTCTAGCAGTACCCATCCATGTTTGCCCCCTCCAAAGAACAACTTACGCCCTGCTCAGGGGAAGTGTGTGCCCCAGTCCCTGGAGTGCAAGGATCTAGAGGCCTTGCTGGCTGCCCAGGCTGGCCAGAGTCCCGCTGTGGAGTGCGGAAGAGGTGACTGCTCTCTCGGGTGTATTTCAGGAGCTGTGTCTGTACACACTGGGGAACCTGGTAGTAGAAAGTGAAGCTGTGAGGAAGCAGCTTCTGCCTCAGGGCATCATTCCAGTGCTGACATCCTGCATCCAGGTGGGTGAAATAGCTCAGCCATACTCTTCTCCTGCTCTGCCCCAGAAAGGCACCTTTTCTTATGCCCTTTAAGACACTGGCTGACAGCACTTGAGTGATCAGCCTTCCTTCCAGCTGTGGCCACAGGCAGAGACCCTCTGCAGACTGCTCTTCCCTTGCGGGTGAGGGTCTCTCGTGGATGCTCCTGCACTCTTATTTTTGGGGCTCAGGTCACCACCCTGTGCTCTCCTCCACCTGAATCCCTCACATCTGTAACTGCGGTTTGCTGATAAGTGGCCTGTAACACAGGGAGCTGCAGGCTTCTCCCCTCTGCCCAGCTTGGGTCCAGCAAGCATACGAGGCCAATGCAATGAGCAGAGCTGTTGTTTATAGATCTGAATGCTCAAAGCTGCACTGCTGCTGCATTTGGGCTCCTGGATCCCTACAGCTGCAGCCCATGTGAGTGTGGGGAGGGGGGACAGCTCAGCTTTGGTGTGGCCACAGGTTGCTGTATCACTGCCAGTCTGCTGCTGTGTCCCCTCTTCTCCAGGCATGGAGAGACTGCGCCACTCAGCTGCTTGGTTGGGTCTTACAAAGAGGTACCACGCTCTCACCAGCACAGCAGCTGGCACCCTGGGGTCCCCTGGCTCTGTCATGCGGGATTAGCTTTGTTCTGTTTGATTGCAGTCCCCACATGAGGCTGTGTTGGAAGGTTTGGGCTATGTCCTCTCGCAGCTCCTCCAAGCCAAGGAAGCCCCCACAGAGATCATACCGTGAGTCCAAGCCTCTTAACCCTGCATCAGGATAGGCCCTGGGGTCTGGCGTGGTATTTGCGTGCCAGGGACAGCAACGCCTTTCCCATCCCTGTGATACTAATAGTTCAGAGCAGAATCCTACCAGAACTAGAGGTTTTGTTGCAGATCAGGGTGCAGGACTTTACTCTTTTTCCCTCAGCCTCATCTGAACAGACAGCTGTGGTATTTCAGTAAAGGACAGTGCTGAGCAGGGTAGGCTCACAGGGAAATTCTGACTGTATTCCTTCTGCGAAGGAAAAAATCAACTTGACAGTCCCTAGTGCCAAAAATGTGACCCCAGCCAAGGTGGCCTGAGTGTCCCCAGGGCCTGCTACAGACAGAGCTTGTGCTAGGCCTTAGTGGTGCCTGAGAATGTAGCCTTTTAATAGTCTCTTCAAGGTGTGTTTTTGGAGCACGCAGCCCCCACAACAGGGGAGAGCAGCTCCCTGCTCAGTGACCAGGGCTAGTGTCTCCCTGTCAGTTGTCTGTCCTGCTTGTGCTCTAGCCTGTGCCTGCATTAACTCTGCTGTTCTGACCCCAGCTTGGTTCTGGACTCTGTTCTCCCCCAGTACATGCTTCGACTGGTTTGCTCTGGCCTCAAGGCTGGGGTAGGAGTGGCCGTGGAGTTTGCATGGTGTCTCCACTACATCGTTTGTAGGTAAATGCACTTTTCTCCTCATTTTGAGTTCCCTGGGGGCAGCCAAACAGAAAGGCACGAAGGCTCAGTCAGGGTCCTGTGAGGGGACCTGGATTGCCTCCGTTGCCCCTTTCCCTTGGGCAAGCAATTTCCCTGCTTATCCTGGGCATTCCCACTCTTGTATCTGAGCACACACATGCTGTTTGCAGCATCACTGAGATCCTTTACAGGGTAATAACAGGTTATAAACCTGAGGAGGCAGTTCCTAGTCCTCTGAACGCCCCCAGTTGCCTCCCCATATCTGGAGTTGTCCCCCACACTGCTGAAGGCAAGCTCCCTCAATCCTCATGCTTCTGGGCTTGGCCCAGAGACATCTGGCAAGGCTGGCTGTTGTCAACAATCTGCCTGCCTTGGTGTGGCTGCTGCAGTGCAGTGCTTTTCCAGCAGCCTCGGCAGAAAGGAATGTGTGGGTACCAAAGAAGGATCCAGGGCTGTTACTTCCAGACCTGCAGAGATAATTCCAGCAGATCTGTTTTCTATGGGCTTTTAAACTTTCTTGTCTGCTCAGAAACGAGCTGCTAGTTAAACATGAAACAAGCCCTATGGTGGTTCAGGAGAGCGCTCTGAATTTCCAGGCCCCATTGTTTGGTGGGGGCTGCAGCAGTTTTCCCTGAGTGCCAAGAGCAAGCATGCTGTCCCTTCCTTTTGCAGCCATGCAGCCAATACGGTGCTGCTGTCGCTGGGGGCCTTGCCAGCCCTCACCTCACTCTTGTTCGACCTGGCTTCTGAAATCCCCCAAGATGCTCCTGAGGGCCTGGAGCTGGTAAGATGCGGGCAGGGTGCTAGCTGTTCTTGGCATTGCTGTGGAGATGCGGTCTGGTTAGAGGGCTGTTTCCCACCATTGCAGCTCATCTGTCCAGTGCTGCGGTGTCTCAGCAATCTGCTCGCAGAGGAGACGGGCTATGAGGTCCAGATCCAGGACGAGCGCCTGCTCATCGCCCTATTCCTCATCCTTCAGTGCTTCCTCCAGCAGCACCCATTTTTCGCACAGGAGTGTCTGTGGCTGCTGAACAACCTCACGGGTGAGTGTCCTGCGGAGCTGTCAGCAGAGCCAGAGCTACCCAGAGCTGGGACCTGCCTTGATGGCTGACAGACTTGTGATGTCTTGTCTACAGAGACCTCTGAAACCAGTTTTATTGACACATTCATTCTCTGCCCACCCTAGCGGACAAGCCCTTCTTCTGCTCTGCTCTGCTCTCCCTGGACTTGCTCCCAGCCCTGCTGCAGCTCCTGCCATGCTCCCAGATGGCCAGTGTGTTGGTAAGTTCTTGCCTCGTGCCCCAGGGCTGGGGGGAAGCACTGGACTTACCAGGAACACAAATCCGCTACCCTCAGCGATAAAGCTGGAGGATGGCTCGGGGTGGTAGCAACAGCTTGGTGGAAGGTCTTGTGTTGTGGTACTGTCAACATCCACCTCCCCTCAAGTCGCTACATCTGTATTTACCCTTGACAGAGTCTTGTCCTGTCAGAAGAGGGGTCCCAAGGTAGATGTTAACTTGGGACCAGGCCTGCTGGCACCTGGAGCAGGCCTGGGGAGGCTGCTCCACCTTTGGGGAAGACTAAAGTTTTAGGGGGTCCTAGGGGGATGCTTTGACAAGGGGTGCATGGTACAGCTGTGTTTGCTTGGCACAGGGATGACCAGCACCTTGGGGTGGGGATGGAGGTGGCTTTTAAAGAGCACTCAAAATCCAGCCAGCTGGTGGGCACATAGCTTTGGGGAAGCACCTGGCAGGACCTCCAGGGAGGATGTGGGGAGTTCTGTGGAACTCTCCTAAGCCTGTCAGGAATCGGCCCACTAATAAAATGTTTGTTGCTCACTCCCTTCTCATGGCTTCTCCATCCAGGTCCTGACAGTTCTGTGCAATATAGCAGAGAAGGGGCCAGCTTACTGCCAGCAGCTGCACTGGCAGCCTGCCCTACCCCTGCTGCTGCCTACCCTCACACTGCCCGACCCTGAAGTGGTGGGGCAGTGCCTTGAGCTGCTGCACCTCCTCTTCCTGCACTGGCCAGAGGTAAGAGAGGGGAGTGCCTGCCCCAGAATCAAGCATGAGATTTTAAAGTTGGTGATGAGGACGATTACTACTATTGTTTAAATAATACTGCCTTCACTCATTGCCAGGCTAGTCCCCCACCCCTCAGCACAAGACACGTGCCTGTAGGGAGCCACTTGTGTGATGCAGAGGGTAGAAGCCCTTCTTATGTCTTTGGGGAATTCCTTTGTTTGTACCGTTTTAAGTTAGTATGTGGGGATTCTTTTGGTTCAGTTGCACTTCAAACTCTATGTACTCCCAGCCGGCAGGCTGGATTTACCTGGCTTGGGACTTCAGTGTCTGGTAGTGCTCTGGGGAGTTTCTTCAACCGCACTCCCTGGGCTGTACAGTATCTACAGGATCAGCTGTAGCAGCTACTCAGGTGGCAGCCAGCCAGCCAGCTCTCACCCCTCTCCTGTCACCCAGGCTGCTGTTGACTTCCTCAGGCAAGGGGGACACCAGGCCCTTGAGCAGCACCAGAGCACCCCAGAACTTCAGGAGCGGGCACGAGCACTGCTGGACATGATCAGGCAGCCCCTGGGAGCCTCTGCCTTCTCCTAGGCCACACCACCTCCCCTCCCTGCACTCCAAGGAGTAGTAAACGTTTTGTTCACCCTGTGCCCTGCTTTCCCAAGGGCAAACTAGGGGTCTAACTGCCAGTTACACCCCAGTGCTAGCTGCATGGGGATGCTGGTCCTTGGCCGAGATACAGCCGTTTCAGTCCTTTTCAACACCTTATAGCTACCAGCAGGCTTCCCTGTGCCTCCCCAGAACTTGGTGCAGGGGCAGATCTGAGCTGCAACCCAGAAAGACAGGCTCTTTGTGCCAAGAGGTGATGCATAAATGCTGCTGGATCGGCTGTTCCCCCCAGCATCTCCTTTTGGCTTTATGTTCAACATGTGAAGCTCAGGGTAAGCACGTTGCATTTATGCAATTGATAAGTTAAAGATACACATTTTACATTAAAGATTATTAGTCAAGTCTTCAGCACATGCGTATTTACTGTCTGTCTTTACACCTTGCTTTTCACAATGTTCTCCAAGGCCTTGGCCACTTCGTCCACGGTAAGGTTGTTCAGCGGCACACTTTTCTCCTTGCCAAACTCTGCAGGAAAGATAGAGGGTAAGAGAAGGGGCAGGTGCCTCAGTCTTTTTCTGGTGCAAGGACAACTCAAAGCTCTACTTCAGGTTTCTCAAGTGCCACTGGCATCCACAGCCCAGGCTCCCATCACTACCCTTTTGCACCCACCACTCCCCAGTGTGCCTCCCTGTGCCTAAGCTACTGTTTCCACCTTCTCTTTATTCTCAGTCTTACCACTGGAGATAAATCAACATAACCTACCACGTTTCCTTGCCTCTTTTTGTTAACTTCTACTACACAGCTGCTCGACAGAGGCCATGGCCACATCCCAAAGCGAGCTAGTGGTTTTCAGCCTGCTCACATCAAGATGCTCACCAACATTTAAGTAAAATAATGCTGAAAAACTGCTTATTCCTACAGCAGCCCCTACTGAGGGGTGTATTTCCCTGCAAAATACAGACAAAAGACAGGCACTATACCAACCACTCTACTGACCTGTGTGCTTGCACTGGGAGCTCCATGTGTATCC
>JAVJGJ010000001.1:15626895-15651731 GCA_035590215.1 Microhierax caerulescens | reverse complement strand
TTCCTTTGTTCTTTTCCTGTTACATACAGAAAATATTTGATGACTGGACTACAGGGAAAACAAAAAAACATTCTCTGCTACTCGATGTTTTTCAGTTACGGGCATACAAGTGCTCTATGTCTCTTCTTTCCCTCAGTGGTTTAAAACTCACTATGTTTAGGCTGTTTTGTACAAGTTAGTGGTGAATTTTAAAGGTGAGAATCTATGAAAAAACCTTTGTAGGACCTTCTGCTCTCTTCTAGTAGAGAATTCTTAGGAAATACAGCTCTTACAGGTTTTTATAAGAAACTGAAAGTTTTTTGTATATGTACATATATAAATATAGTTTCAGTGTCTGTACTACTTTATAGGACAGAAAACTGTAACACCTGGAAACTAGTAGTTAGCCAGAGCAGATAACAGGGAATTAGGCTGCTAATCTGCTTAACAAGGACATATGCCAAAGTAGTTTAAATTGTGCTAGTTTGTAATTCTATTCTTATATAAGAGGAATTCAAATTTAGCAAGACGTGCAGTGGTAAAAAAGATTTATAGTTCATCAAACTACTAGTTTGTTGAAAGTCCAAATCCAAGTGCAATAGCTGTCCTATTTCAGCCATTATTTCAGTCATTAGTATACAGGCTTATGGTCCAATATGAGCTGGGTTTATACCAACTGGGATGGCATATACTTGATTGGTGTGCAAACCTACATATTTCAGCAGATTTTCCTTCTGGTTTTCTGTTGAGTTGTCTGATCCTTTACTGGAAAATTAGTTAAAAGTGTCTGCTGAAAATACTTCTAGTTTGAATTTTATCCTTTTTTGTAAATTGGACATTTGTGTTGCCCCCTGGCATTTTGTTTTGAATATCAAGAAAACAACTGTGCTGTGAACATGGTAGAACTTTTGCCACTCTGCTGCTCACTCACTGTAAAGCAGGAAATTCTGAGACTTCTAAAGTAACTTCTAAAATTGTAGGTCAATATTGTTTGGCCTTGGAATATCTATTACAAGAAAATGCTGTGGATTGAACTAGGAGAACAGGGGATTTATAGTTTGTAAAGTATTTCTTATGTGAATTTTTGCAGATAAAAGGTCATAATCTTGTTCTTACTTGATCGATACTGGAATATTTTTTTTTCCCCTCAAGGAAGAGTTTTTTTTTTTTTTAAATTGCAGAAAAAAAATGGTGGTACTATCTTTGCATTAGGCAGGTAATGAAAGAGAAGATACGTAAGTAGATAATGAAAGAGAAGCAGTGTTGACAGTTTCACAGTAGCAGACATATTATCCATGTTGTACTCCTTTGTCTAAACCAATTATAATTCCTTGTTTTTCAGGTAAAACATGATTTAATCAGGACAGTGAAAATCTGTGCAGCTAAATGAAAATACAGGCTGTGCCTGTGTTCTGCATATTTTTAGTCTTGTTAGCATGAGCAGCAACAGCAAGGTGAATGAAAACTAAGGGTTTGTGAGGAGTTCATACTACAGTTGACAGCATATGCTGTTTTGTATTCACGACTATTGTTCACAGCAATAGCTGTGTCCATCTAGTATATACATTGTAGCACGTGCACAATCATGCCTTTATTTTGCTGTGTAGTAATACACAGGATGGTATTTGATTATTAAGATTCATCACCAGTCTGAACTAAGCTGTTGAGTGGATCTTGGATAGCTAGCCAGCTGACTGGAGGGGATAAACTGACCAGTTTAGCAGCCCCTTCATTACTTTCTGCACCAGAGATGAAGTCTATAATTATTACTGATTTTTAGAAGATTTGGAGGCTAGTACATTCACAGAAGATTCAACCCTAAATGACCTTCTCCAATCTGGCTGTCAGTTGTTAGCCTGTAAAATTCATTATTACAGCATGTTAAATACTGCTCAGCAAGCTGCTGAACGGTGAGGGTTTTTTCTGGATATGAGTAAAATACCATCTTCTGACAGCTGTATGTGTAGCTGGGGAAGGGCAGGCTGTGCTGGTAATCGGTTCGGTCCCGTTGTTCTGCACGCTGGCAGCGCTGCCATCTTGTGGACAATTCGAGGCAGTGGAGAAGTTTTGTTTACTTATTTAAGAAATGGAAGTTTTACGTTTGTGTAGGTTAACATCTGCAGGAAGAAAAATTTGGTATTGTTTTAAGCAAAGAAAAATTGTGAAAAGAACGTAATTTTCAAATGCACGTTGTTTCTTTAGCTAACCGTGTGTTTGTATCCTATTATGCAGCTTAGTAGTTTATCTTTTTTTTGTTGCTTTTCTTAAGTAGTGTATTTTCTGCCTATAGCATTTAACAGTAACAAAAAGGGAAACAAATCTCATTTTCTCATTTCTTTGTCTACTAGAAAAAAAAGCCCAAACAACCCCACCCCAGGAAAACAGAACAAATAAAACACCCATATTGTTTTAAAGATTCCTTTTGGAACAGATTGCTTTACTGTTCTATCCTTGTATGTCTGTCAGTAAGGAATACTGTGTGACCTGCTGCTGTCTCGCCCGTCTTCAGTCTTGTTGTGGATTAGGCTGGTTCACAACAGATTATTGGACATTTCTTAACTGAAAGCTAGGAAAGGCTGTGACAGGAGATTATGCACAACTGCAGAGATGTCTAGCTCGCAATCTGGATTAGCTAGCCTTATCTCGGGCTGTGTGCTGTGTACTGAAAATAAACAGGAGTTTTGTGTGTGTCCCTGGTGGTAAAAAAAAAAAAAAGGCACGTGGAAAAGCTATTTAGGGGTGTAGACATCAATATAACTCATAAAATTTGATCAACCTAGGCCTATTTCTTTGTGCAACTCAGAAAAAATATCTGGGAGATGTCAGGCAACTTCTGGCTGCCTTGTGGCTATTGCACAAGTATGCTGGCTCTAGCTAAGAGTAAGAGCTGCAGGAGGTGCTCTCCAAATGCATCATGGAATCACCTAGTCTGGGTTGGAAAGAACCTTTAAAGGTCACCTAGTCCAACCTTCCTTGCAATGAGCGGGGACCTCTTCAACTAAATCGGTGTATTTATACATACATATATATATATATAACTATTTGTAGTACCTGAAAAGTTTGCCTTTAGAGGAGGCCAGACAGAAGAAAAGGAATCTTCCCTTCACAAAAGGGAATTAGTACAGCGATACTGTATGGTGAGAATCTTAGAGCTAGAACTCATACCTCTGTTTTCCTAGACCCCTTCCACCTTTGCAGTTCTATATATTGTGAGCTATCTACGGTGGCAGCAGACCAACAGGAACATAGAATGACTTGGTCCTTATTTAAAAATCATATCACGTACAGCAAGTTAAATGAACTACTGAATGGAAACAGTAGCCGAGCATTGCTAGGAACAAGAAGTTAGAGAGCTGCACCACTGAGGAGAGGGCTATGTGTCATGATGAATCTCCCCACGAGAGGACTGAAAAAGGGTATGAAGTTATTAGTGTACCAGCTATTGTATGGGTTGCAGCTGAAGAATGCGTTGATGTTTTTACAGTATTTTGTGAATACTCTGTGGCCAAATATAACAACAACAAATATTTTGAGACTGAATGGCACAATGTGAAGAATGGGGATCGTAAACTTTGCATGTTTTAAGTACTAATACTTCACTGTAGGTGTGGAGTACCTCAGAGTGTTTCTGTTGAACATACCAGAATGCTTAGCTAGAAGCTAGGCAGGAAAACTGAACAAAATGCTTGGAATGAGCTGAAGGATAGTCCTTTAAAAACGGAGAAGGTAGAAAATAGCATCAGAATACATCCTAGCCCCCAGAATTTAAAATACTTGTAATGAGGTTGCAAGTAAAAAAAGATGAGCATAAATCTTTTAATCAATTGAAAACAGATTTGCCTTGGTTATGTTCCTGATGTTTCTAATGTGATTCTCTTTTGGAAAACAAACAAAAAAAAACCCCACAAAGCAAACCCCGAACATAAAACTCCACACCAAAACCCAGCCCAGTGTGAATCACTATGTTTAATTTTGGTCACAGTTCCTGATAGGAAAACTTGCAGCCCTGCTGAACCCAGTCAGCCCAGTACTGGACGATTGGAGCAGGTGTTCTGGGCATGTGCTATGTCCACTCCCTCTCGCTGGCCTTTACAGAGCAGAGTTCAGGGAAAGGTGCCTACATCTGGCTAGCCATGCTATCCACAGACAGATTTTGTAGCTACTGCAGACAACTTGGTTCCGTGATAGTTTTTCCTGTTAATTTACCCGTGTAGGTGGACTCTAAGAGTAAAAGAACTGAAAGCTGGTCTTTGGGAGGGCAAAAGAGCAGCTCTGAAGCCCAGTTAAAACTAAAACCCCCAAACCTTTCTCTGCCAGCTGAAGCTAGCCAATGTGCACTCACCCTTGCAGGCTATTGCTCCTTGGGCTGCTTTCTCTCTGATGGGAAGCAGAGGTCAAATAAGAATTTCTTTTTAAAAAAAATGTGCAAAGGTTGTTAATAGTTTCTTTAGAATGATGCCCTAGAGGCAGCAGCACAAGGTGGCTGCTGCTGCAAAGGAGCCAGAGGTAAGTTGGCGGAGGAACGTCCCTGTGTGCCTTGTTCCCGTTCTCAAAGGAAACTGAGTTTGTGTGTGTTTGTTAAAAACCCACAGAGGCTCTGACAGGTTCTGTCAGTTTTACCTCTGGTGCTTTAGGCTGCTCCTTCCCCGTCTGTCCTTGTCTCTGAAGGTTACTTTTCCTGTCAGCTCTCCAGCTCCCTCTGTTTCCTACCGAAGGTGCTAGCTCTGGTGCTGCGTTTGCTGGTGAAATAATCAACTACAGCAGGCTGAACTGTGACATTTGAGCAGTCTTACAGATTTGCTTTTCTTGATTATTACAGGGGGATAGCTTTTCATAGAAGGGAAGCCTGTAGGTGATGGTAACCTGATTTAATCAAGTTCTCCCAAGTTCAAAAGATCATACCTCAAGAGACAGGATGACCTGTAATCGGTTTTTAGCTGTAAATGGGGAAGTACTCCACAGGTACCAAATCTCTTTTTTGTCTCATCAAAATTGAGGTTTGTGGTTAAATAGTTTTTTTGAACCTTTAAGAGAAAATAAATCCAGAAGAAACCAGTAGTACCAAAATAGAAGGTGAAAAAGCAAAGAACCAAAATAATGAAATAAATTACTATCTGATTCTTAGGTAATGGTACTATAGCTGGCATACAAAAATGACAAATTCTATTAACTTTTCTAAAAATTAATTTGGAAGAAGGTTAAAATTAAAATAACTTTTTAAATGTTTTAGCTGCAAGGATATAATCTCTGGCAAATGTTGCAGAGAAAGCAGCAACAAAACAAGAATGTTGATGCTAGAGCATGGTCAGCAAAATCCCGGCATTAGACAAATCAGGAGATGTGTTGTCCTTGCTAAAAGGCAAATGAGAATTATGAAGATACAGCTACATCAACAAAAATTGGAATACTTGCAAGGTAGCTGGTCAGAATTGGTTTTAAAGAAAAGTAATAATTTTACAGAGCTGGAGTAAAACCCACTTGCTCAGAGCAATGTGGTATCAAAAAGGTGCTGGTATCAGTCACCCTGTGTACTGATTTGCAAAGTATTAGGTGAATTGAAAGTGATTTTATTTTTAAGTTTTTATTATGCTGCTGGTTGCCTAACAAAATATGCAGGGTTTTTTTTTTTTAGCTCTTTCAGTGAAGCTACCTACTACAAGTTCATCTGCCTTTTTTTTTTTCAAAAATATCCATTCTATCCTGCTTCTCAACTAATATTTTCTATGCTTTTGAATTATTTTTCCCAGAGGAGAGACAACAAACCACTTTATGACATAATGCTGGCGGACATCCAAACAGCAGCACAGGAGACATCTCCCCCTTCACTAGTGAAGACATTTAGGATTCCTTTATGAAATTGATATTTTAAACCTACATTTGTGATCTTTATTACTGAATGTATCTTGTTCTTTACAAACAAGGTATACTTATTTACATGTAGTGAAGTCACAGGTGCTTCCTTCTAATTGAGAACAGCTGGGTGTTCTGTGGAGGATGATGATGCTAGCCCTTATTTTAAAACTTGTAATGATATTCAATTTTCCTGTGACAGATACTATGATGTTCATACACTAAGAAGCAGATCTTGCTATTTGAAATTGTGTCCTACTAGGTTCCTGATTAAGCACTGACTGTGGAGAGCCTAGCAATATGTTCTATCTGGGGTTTGAAGGCTGCATAGTGATTTGTATGGTCAGGCTGGAAAGCTGAAAGACACAGAGCAAGCCAGAATCATGCAACACTAGATTGGAAGAGATGTCTGGATGTCATTTTGTCCAGCCTTCCATTCAAGGCAAGACCAGCTTCAAAGTTAGATCCAAATTTGTCAAGATCATGCAGCAGAGAATTACACAACCAGAACTACAGTGCTGACATTCCTTTGATGTAAAGCTGCTAAGCAAGTCACCTGTTTCAAGAATCTTGTTCATATACTCCATCTGTGAAGCAGAGATAATTCTTGCATAAACACCTGTAAAGTATTTTGATTTCTTTGGGTAAAATAAAAGCTTTAGACAGGAGTGGATCACTTCAGTACAAGGGTAAAATGATTTTTTTTCCCCTCCTGTTCTTGAAGTGGAGGAAGTAAAAAAAAAAATAAATCTTACATGGATTACAAGTACTAGTATTATCCTTTTCATTGAGTAAATAGGTCAGATTTGCCTTTCCTAGCATTCTTGCTATTCAGAGGTTGGATTGCCCTTTTTGCTGTTTAGCCACTTAGGGGAGATGCTGTGTTTGTGACTGCTAAAGTTCCGAAAGCTTCTATTTCTGTTCAGTTCATGAAACTATTCATGTTGGGGAGAGCAGAAATATGATCTCATGACATTGTTTGTATGAACTGAAACAAAAAGGTCGTATTCTAATGGTCATGATTTTAGTCTTCTCCCTGAACACTGATGAATAAATAAGGAGACTTATTTATTAGGAAGTGCATGTTAGTGACAATGGTTGAATGAGAAACTACATCCAAAGAAGAATCCCCATGCTGAAAGCAGAGTTGCATGTGGTGACTGGACAAAAGGTCACAGTTTTCTGGGTTTCTGTAGTACTGCTAGTGTAATGTTTAAAGTCTTCTACATGTAGTAGTTGATTCTCAAAACACTACCTAAAAGCCCTTGTTTTACTAGCCCTCAGTCCTGTTGCAAAGGCGAGGAAATCCACAGAATAATCCAAGATCATAATGTCCATCAATGACAAGAACAGAGAAATGCTGTTATACCCTTGGCCTTGTTCTAACTTGCACGTCACCCTTCTAGAACAGATTGGCAGAGCCGGGGCAGGGCAGGCATACCAACTGGCTCAGAGTGTGGGGGCCAGGTATGGAATACAGGGATTGTGGCAGATATGAGGGATTCTGAATAGCAGGCTTAGGCCAAAGGATGCCAGAAGGATTGACAAAGGAACACACTGTAATATCTGCTACTCACCTCTTAAGTTTTCTCAGCAAAAATTTTGCCACTATTTGGCCACGGCAAGTCAGAATTTTGAAATATAGTTTACTTTTCCTTTCAGGATTTTTCTGTTCCTTCATTTTGCCCCCGAGCTATTTGTCTTCTGTCTTGCAATTTTGTTCTTTCTGGTATTTGCAATATTTCCTAATTTATTTTCTTCTGGTAATTTTAATTGTTACGGTATTTTACTTTCCTGCTAACTCATTAATGGCAAGACATGTAGAATAAGTCATGTTTGTTAGGCATAAGTCAGGTTAATGTTTTCTATAATAAGGAAAATATTTAAGTACAGATGTAATGCTTGTATTTCCTGATACATCTCCTCAACTCAAACAGGAGTTTTATCAATATTCTTTGCTTTCCATCAATTGATTTTCAAAAGACGAAGCAGTACAGGAAAATCCCTAGTAAATGTGGCCATTAGACTCTTTTCCTTGTCTGGATTTTTGCTTTCTAGTGACTTAACGCAATACAAAAATATCATACACATGTGAACTGAAACCCCAAAAGATTGTATTAAATAATTTTCAAAAATTCCATTTGTTAGTGCTCCTCTTTAAACATTGTGGGTTTTTTTTTAAAGATGTCTAAAATTATGATTCGGTAAAACTTACAGCCTATGATTTTCTAGATCACCGCTCACCTCCTGCGCAGGAAATGGTTTAGTTCCATTATTTGGATGGTAACTGGAGCTGAGTTTCCTGACAATCACAAAGATTTTTTTGTTTGTTAAAATTGTACCATATTTGCCTTTCTTTTCTCCTATATCTTAATGTCTCTCAAGGACGCATGTCTTGAAACAGAAATACCTCTCTCCTGAGTTTAAAAGTTCTTATGGTTGTGTTCAAAAGTCCTCTCTTACCTACATACAGTCAATACAATGCATTTACATATCTCCACCGCTTGATGACTTGCCAGTTCTGTTCCCAGCTTGCCTTACAGCAGGCACATTTTTATAAAGCAGTGCAATATCTCAGCCATTTGATATGCCTCATTAATTTCAGCAGCCCTCTCATTTATTAAAAGTCCTTCGTTGTCTCCAGTTTTATTCTTTTCATGATTTGTTATAACCCATCCAATTTTCTCTTAACTGATTTGACTGCACTAATTCATTCTGCTTTTTGGCTGCCCTTCTCTGTGCTGCAGTAACACACTCCGTATATTTGTGTTCTGTTGCTTCCATTACTCAATTTTCTTTTAGTCTTAGATTCACAGTTAGTTCCTGATTGCTTACTATTACTTCTATTCTCTTCCAGATTTTTTTTCTGTACAGCTGGTAACATCCCTGGTTGCAAAGGAGTGTTCAGAAAACGTTGCGTTTCATTTCTGTCAAACGTCAATGAGAAATTACAAACATTTTTTGACAAGTCGATGGCTAGCAGTCTGAGTAGAGGTTACCCTCGTCAGTCTGAATGGAGGTTACAAATGTCACTGTTTTGTGTTTAAAACTCAAATGAAATGGAAAGATACTAGTAACTGACTGTGTGGTTGTGGTATGGCTGGTCTATGAATCATGGGTCTGTATTCTTTTTTCCTTTGAAATGTGTTCCAGTGTATGTGCCATTTGTGATAATAGCTTGCTGTGTTTTGTACCAGGTGTTAAATTAGGTGAGCTTTACACTGCCTGATACTGGACAGCTTTAGTGTCCTATGCTACTGAAACAGAGGGTGTTAACAGAGCAGATGGACACGTACTCTACTCCAAGTGCTCACCCCAGGGGAAAGCAAAAGGTTCTGTAATCCTTTCACGTGCTTTATAATTTGGGAAAACTGTTTATGCTCCACCTGGGGTTTAATAGGAGCTTTTCAGACCAAGACTCCCTGCCTAAGGGGAGAACTAGTTTTTCTTTCAGATGAGCTATCTGTTCTGTGCTAACTATTGGAGCTGGGAACAACTTGTCTCCAGCTGATCCTATAACCTTACAGGAGCTGTGGATTGACTTCTACTGAATTAACAGAGCAACTGTTTATTGTCAGACACCTATTGCCAAGCCTCTGTTAGCTGAACCCTATTGAAACTGCCTCTGGTACTCTATATTCTATTGCTTACATATTTTCTTTCCTTCCTCTTTCATATCTTATCTCTCCTTCATCTCCTCCATTTTTCTTGTTTGCTACAGGTAATAGTGCTATGGTCAGGCAAGCAGTGATCACTAATTTCTTTAGCTGCTCGACAAGTGTAGTGACTGGCTGGAAGATCTCAGCTTGCTCATGTTTGAAAAAGTGAGTTTTCAACCTGAGCAGTTCTGACATTAGCGTTTTATGAGCCAGTGCTAAGACTGTGATGATAGGAGGGGTGTGAACGTTGTTATATATTAGAATTTTGAATTTGTCATGTCATATCAAATGGACATATCATATGGACAAGGTTATGTAAAATTTGCTAGGGAGGGACCCATTGCATTGCAAAACTGCAGGATGAGTGACTATCCCAAGGACATGAGTTGAAAACTCAGGAAAGCCTCTCTTAGAAAGCTGGTATGCTTGAGGGAGAGGACTATAGAACGAGCACCATGAATAAGGCGGTTTGTTGCAATACAGAGGATACCAAGATCCCCATGAAGATCTTCTACGTAGCATTGATGTGTGGCCTGGTTAGGCACTTGAATTACATGGTGAACCGTTATGCTAGATTTGTTTAGACATCTATTTTTTCCTTTTTGCTTTCTGAGAGAATTGTGCTCAATGGAAAAGATCTTAGATTTAGAGTTTAGGAAATGCTGTGATAATGAATATCAACCCTTTCAAGTTGCTACATCTTTTCTTTTTCCCTAAGTAATGATTTGTTTGCATGTTTGAGGGGTGAAATAAATTCTATACAAATTAGCAGAATAGATGAAAAATTAGTCTATTTAGATTCTAGCCAAATAAACATGTTTAAGCCTAAGCTTCCTTTTGTTTCATTTCAAAAGCCTTCCAATTAAATGGGACACTGTGAACATCAATTTACTACTTTCAAGGAATCTGTTTTAGCATATTTGCCCTGTAAACAGTCAGTTTACTTTTTCTTTATTGTGTCTGGAAATTTGTAAGCAAAAGGAGATGTAAGTAAATATCCCAGGAAAGGGGATTTGTTTGCACATTACCTGCTGGAGATTCACAAGTCTGCTCTGAATCTTTCAGCTGTTATCAGAGGATAAAGGAGTGTGAGAGATGGGACAGACTTTAGGGGGTCCTTTCTAAACAGGTTCAATTTATGTCTGTAGTGTTTCTACAGAAAAGGGCACAATACCTCAAAAAATGACATTTCTGAAAAGGCTTGTGTCACTGTTTTCTTATACCACTGTGTGTTCATGAGTGGGAAGTTGGGAAGAGGTGGCTGGACTATAGACCAGATGAAGCTCATTTAACCATGGGTGCTCAAGTTAGGGAGAGGCCTGTCAAATCCTAAACTTTTAAGTTAATCATCAAATTTGATACCAAAGCATGTGATTTCTCTGCTTTGTGGAGTCCCCTGTAGTGACATAGCTTCGTTGTCATCCATGGATCATTAAAAAATATTGAATATTTGCCCTATAAAAGAAGCCATTATTTTAGAATGTTATTCTGGTGCTCATACCATTTTTAGGAACAGACTTTATTGTTTTTGTTTATAACAAAGATAGTTTTCTATAATACTTCATACAATTGTTCGTTAGAATCCCTACATGAAATGTCATTGTATTAAACATTATATAAATAGCCTGGGTTAATAAAACTGTTTGAATCTGTGTGAACAATTTTCTCATTTAAAGAGTGCCCATGTAGTTTTTAGACTCTCAGTCAAACTAGTTTAGTTTAATCCAGTTACTAGCATGTGTTCTGTAAATTGGTCTTCTTCCTTGGGTATCTTTGCTTTGCAAGTGAAAGAGAAGACATCACCTTAGATATACTTCTAAAATTGGCTTTCAGTGCTCTGCTACTCCATGTGAGAAGTCAGACTTCAATACCATGATTTTATTGAATTTTTAAACATCTCTGAACATAGTTGCTGCACACAACACTCATCATGGGTTTTGTGTCCACCTACTTGAAAGTCAAAGTAAGAAGGTAGTTGGTAAATAAGATGCTCACAGTAAGGAAGGAAACAGCTTAGACTGGTGGAAGGAAAATTTCCATCTTTCTGATGCAGTGCAATTCCTACTTTTTTCCCCAGAATACTGTTGAATTTTGTTCTGTTAGGGGTCTCTTACTGGGTTGCATCAGTTGAATACCTTGGAGAGCTAGATTTGGGAGGAAGCCTGCAGAAAGGGAAGTTGGAAACACTTTACTAGCAACCTGTGTGGGTCAGGCAGTTAGGAGACACAGAAGACATGGATTAGTTACATAAAGGGGTAAAATGCGTAAAAATTTGATGAGCTACATGGGTATCACCTTCATTTGTTTATAACAAATGCCAAATTTACCATTTCACTAGGATATAGAGTAGCTTATATCTTATTTTCTTTTAAACTGTTTTAGTAAGGACACATAAATAGTTTATTTCTGGCACATTTTCATTGTGCCGAGTGTTAAGTTGGCCATAACAATGTCAGCAGTGGAACTTCAATGGGAAAAACCTCTTGTACGGGTTTTCTCATTGTACTGATTTGTTTATTCCAGTAATGAAATTACTGAAAGGAGATTGGACTTCAAGCGCACACAACAGTGCTTGATGACTAAACATCACTACAAGTTATACCACTGAAAAATTTCTATTCTCTTCCCTTGGAGTTTCTTAACAAAACCTAAATAAGAATTAAAATCAGAAGAGACCTGCATCTTGCAGCTCATCAAACCCGTAGTTCCTAATAGCTATGTTTTTATCGTTGCTGAGTTATTTGCATGCAAATTCCCCTGGATGCTGATCCCTCTTTATGTGATGTTTATCACTGCAAACGCTATTGCTTGGTGTTCAGCACCACCTTTTAGTTGGGGTCAAAATTTGAATGAACATAGAAAAGGTTGATGTTTCTGTTTGTGATGAACCTGCTGTGTACAGGATAGAAATTTTCGTCAGCCACCCCTCTTCGTATAGGAGAAGGCCGCCTTCATACAGGAATTAAAATAATTAAGAAAAAATCTTTTGTAAAAAAAAAAAAAATATTGCTATTGTAGATTCTAGGCGTTTCTTAGAGGATGGAAAGCAAAAGTTACTGTGACATTATGACAAAGTGTTGTAAGTGTGAAATACAGATGAGGGTGAGCGAACAGTTGGAGGTTGTCGGTGAGGTAGTGCTGCACTATTGCTTGTGTTATACAGACTGTCACTGAGAAATGCCTCTGTACCAGAGAAGGCAGCAAATCTGTTACCAGTTTTTTAAGGACTTTGGACAAGATGTGGAAAATTGCTGACTGGTGACTCTGACGTCTGTACAGGGCAGTGAAGCCGTAGATAAATGTAATGTACTCAGGAAGAGCTAGTGTAACTTCTGCAGGGGACAGCTGTGTCTCACAACGCTGCTGTGGTTCCCCGAAGGAATCACTGTTGTGTGCTTGACAAAGGTGATCTAACTGAGGCTGACTTTACAGTGCCTTCAGAAATCCCCCCAAAATACTGAAAGAAACCCAACTGCCATAGTCTTCACATCGATTGTAACAATTGAAATGATAGGAAACAGAAGGTAGAAACAAATGTTCTGTTTTCTCAAGGTAGGATTTTCACCTGCAAAATTCTGCTGAGAGCTGCATTAAGGCCCTTGCTATTCAGTGTAGATAATCTTGGAAAGAGAGTGAAGAGGGAGGTGGCAAAATTTGTTGATGGCATTAAGCTATGCAGAGCAGCAAAAAAGAAAACTTCCCAAACTTACTGCAAAGAAGAAAGGCCTTATGACATTGAATGATAAAATGGCAGGTAAAATTCACTGTAGGGAAAGGGATAAAGTTAAGAAACATTTTCTGTATCTGTGTTGCTATACATGTGATGAAGAGTTCTGAATTAGCTGTTACCAGTCACAAATGTGATACCATAGTTATGAGTGTTTTTATGAAAATGTAAGCACAGTGCTCTGCAGTGATTAAAAAAAAAAAAAAAGCAGACAGGTGTTAGGAATGATAAAGATGGAATACAGAGCTAAACAAATACCGTAACTTTCCTGATCTCAGAAATCAATAGCAGAAAGAGAAACAAGGAAGACGGAAGTTACAGAATGACTTCCATGTGAGAATTGACTACAGAGCTAATGACTCTACAGTCTGTGAAAGTCTGCTGATGGGGAGTATAATAGGATCTATAAAATGATGAGTGACATTGAGAGAACAGATAGGGTCAAAGCAATCATTGCCTGTACTGGTCTGTGAAATGACATCAAAAGGAACTATCAGGAAGTTCAAAACAAAACAAACAAGCAAAATGTGTTTGCACAGCGTGCATCTAAACTGTGGAGTTTGCTGTTGAAGAATGTTGTGCATGCCAAAAGGTTTGCACAGGTTCAAAGTCATGAAAGAAAATCCATCTAAGTTTATTACACAGAGTAAGACTTCTAGCTGATGAAGTTCATTTCCAAAATCCCAGACCACTGGAGGCTGGAGGAGTACTGGGGTACATCGCTGCATGTTTGTTCTGTTCTTATGCACTCTTCCCTAAGCATCCACTATTATACCAGTGCCAGAGAGAATAAACAGACTATTTTTACGTTCTCAGATATTGAAGATTGCAAAGTAATTTTTGTAAGCTGCTAATTTGTGTTTGTACAGTATATAACTAGCTAGAACCTAAGCAAGCCTTTCTGTGTAAACTAGCATTTGGTGACATTAAGAGGGAGAAACACACAGATGCTATTTTGTGGGACATGGACAAACAAGAACATGACACAGTAACATACAGAAGACGTGTAAGAATGGTGTGAGGCTGTGACTTAAGGTTGAATCCTGCAGTATTCTCTGTGGTCTTAGTCTCTGTTAAAGTATCTTACTTTGTTATCAGGGAATTTTTTTGAGCTAAAATTAGGTTTAGAGATGCTAACAGAACAAAGAAAGGGAGATTTTTGTCTCCTGTCCTCTGGTAAACCTATGTAATTCTTTTGCCAGTACAGCTTTCTATTTCAGGTGACAGCATCTTTAAGCATTATAGTTGCTGAACAGGACAAATGTGGGGATGTGCTGGTAATCAGAGCTGGGGAGCAGAAAATTAGTGAAAAGCATGCTCCTGAGGAAGTGTAGGCCATAGGACAGCAGAACAGAAAACACACCAGTTCCATGCTAGTACCCAGGCTGTCTAGAGGATGTGCAGGCTTTGTTGTTTCTGTGTGATATGAGGCTACAAACGTGTTACTCCAGAGAGGGAAAGAATTGCTTCTACCGAGAGGACGAATTAATTTGACCTTTTTAGAAGAGATTGTTTTGCTGTGGAATTGATTCAGTACCAATCACAATATTGACGTTATTATATTAATGTTCTGGGTGCAGAAATCTTCTTGGGTGGCAGGGTGCTTCTTAAATTCTACGTGTAGGACAACGGTGGAGGATAGGTGATACTAGAAGCAGCTGCTTTGAGCTTTTGGATGACTAGAGGCCTTTCTAATAACTGAAGGTTTTTTTCTGCCGGTTTTCCTATTCTGGGCAGATAGTGTGATAGACGACTTGCACTTTTAAAACCATTTCTTCCTGGAAATCATAAAAGTAATATTGAGAGGACTTGGGTAGCTGTTTTTTCTTGTTTCATGTATTTCTTTTTTCCCTTGGGGAAATATTCACTCCTTCCCTTAGGTGTCACTGTTTATCGCTGCTAGACTTGCACTGTCTCTGTGTTTGGCTGAATGGCGGGTTTGCTCCATACTTCAGGCATCTTGGCAAGGGTAGTGTGTATAGCCTGCTCTGCCAGTCTGTGCTGCCTCACATACTTGTCTCCCTCCTACAGCAGAGAATAGCAATGACAGCCTGTGTAAGGCTGTTACCAGAGATCTATATTAGTGCAATGTTATAAAAGATACTTTGCCAGTAACTTTGCAATGTGGGCTATGTCTTAAAATGGGGTTAATAGTTGTATCTATTTATTTTCTTTAAAAAAAAGAGTGATATTGCCAGTAAGCTTGAAACTGCTCAGAAAACTTGTGTGCCTTTTAATTTTTTTTTTCTCTTTAGTTTTACTTCAGAAAGATTTAGATTCTGATGAATGTTTCCCTTCCTAAGTTAACTTTTCCTGCATATCCTTATTTTGATGTAAAAAAGAATAAATATTTATGTATAGTAGTGATGGGTGATTAGTGATGAGGATAAATATTGTGATGGGAAAAACATTGCTGTCAGCACTTACTATTTACCTAAGAATTAACCCTTATTTCAAACATCTATCTGATGGCTCGGGTCATAATACTGACTTCTAATCAAGCCTATTAATTTCTTCCTGCTTCACATGTCTACCATATACTGTGGCATACAACTTCAAAACTTGTAAAATTGCCAGAGAGAGAGAGTTATTTTACCTGCCAGGATCCATCTATTCCTACAATGAATATCTAACACACTGACACTGGGAACCTTCAGTTATTTATAGTTACATTCACTAGAGCTCACTCATTACGATAGAAGTTGGACTCCTTTGCAAAATCGTCACTCTATGCACATCAAAGACAGCAAGCTGTGTCTACCAGCATGTCCTCAGGAGCTTGCTTACCTTGGTAGGCAGGAGTTTTAAACAACTCTTAGGGCCTTGCTGGGAGATCTGGCTCCTGTGAGGTGCTGAATCTTTACTAGGTTGGCACAGGCCAGCATTGCCCATTCTCACGGGTGCTGCTGCCTCTCTACAGCTCACAAAGGGATGGGGAGCTTTCCTCTGGTTTCTTGTGGTTCCCATAGCAGACATCTTGCTTATGCTTGCAGAAACCTTAATTATTCTTAACAGGAAGCATGAAAATCTAATAGTTGCAAAAGCTGAACTACCATACACAAGAAATTTACACTATTGAATGCTTACATTATATAAAAATGTATCTGAAAAAAAGCTTATGGAAGAAAAAATGTGAGTTCTAAAGGTGTAGGTGATTCTTTGATAGTTTTCTGTATTTGTTTTATGATGTGAAGGTATTAAAGAAAATTTATGTAAGGGTGGAGTCTTTTGTTTTTAATCCAAGGATGACCTAGAGTTGTGGGGGGGGAAAGTACACCAGACTGGCTAGCGGATTACCCAGGGAAAACTCTGGTATTTTTAGCCATGCAAACAGCTAGTCATCTGTTTTGAAATAAAGAGGATTACTTTTGCTTGATAGCTCTGTGTTGTGTTTTTACTGTGCCCGGAGTCTGAACCCTGCCCTTTCCAAATAAGGGGAAAATGGCTGTAGATCACATCATAGCTTTAGCTCCAGGAGGAAAACGCTGTGGTCGTTTACAATGTTTAATCTAGGTTTTGACAGTTCTGTGCATGCTAGGTCACTGATGACTATATAAGCAAGAAATGCAGCATGGATTTCTACATTTCTTACATGGGCGCTTTCACCTTCAGTAAATGGAAATTAAAGAACAAAACCCACTTTTCTGTCCACAGGCAGAATTTCTTTTTATTTCAGCAATAACTAAATCAAAGAGCCATCTGCACATCCTGCAGAGTTCAACACTCTCAGCTAGTTTCTCCATGAGCTGGTAACAATATACATATACAAGAAAAAGTAGAGAAGCAGAATGGCTAGCACCGTTTCTTTTAAATTACAAAAGGATTTTTTTCCCCTTGTTGC
The DNA here is from genome assembly GCA_035590215.1 of Microhierax caerulescens. Lineage (NCBI taxonomy): Eukaryota > Metazoa > Chordata > Aves > Falconiformes > Falconidae > Microhierax > Microhierax caerulescens. Next base: position 15,634,675 of record JAVJGJ010000001.1, on the reverse strand, counting down.
TAAACTATGTTTCCTGTTACAACTCCGCTAACAATGCTATTTTAGAAGACTTGTTGATTTGGAAAATTAGTAATTCTAACAGTTACATATAGCAAGGAGGAAATTTTGCCCCTACTTGAACAATCTGAAAGGCTGGTAAATACAAGCATAAACTATCTGAACAGAGGGTGTCCTGTATTTACACGTTATATTGTCCAACTGGCTTTTAGTATCAATAAAATGTTATTGATGTTTCAATGTTATTTTATGAGGAGGTAGTCAGCTCAGTGGGGATAGCAGGAAGAATTGTTTGTTACCAAGACACATACGTGGAAAGTGCATTTTGAGACTGTTTCTAACTGTTTTGTTGAGTTGCACTTCAGTCAAAAAAGATACCTGGCCTATTTTTCTCTTCTGTGTTGTTTTGACTCCTGTTGGATCTTGAATTTTAAGGTGTTCTGAGAAAATAATGAAAAAGGGGAATATTTATGTATTGTCTATGGAAGTACAATGCTATAACACAACAACTTGTTAAGTCTGAAGACACCTTGATGTCTCTTCTGAGCATCTACAGGAATGAACTAATTATAGATAGCATCATGTGCCGCTAATTTTAAAGTATGCTTAGGGAAATGTTTCTTAACTTGGAACAATGCACTGTAAAAGGTGAATAACAAGAAACAACTCCCTGCCCTGTACACTCCCTGAACACTTATGCATTGTGGTGTTTGTTTGTTTTTTTTAGTTTTGCTTCTATGAAGTCATTCGTATTTCTTTAGAGAGTCCTGGTTTATGATTATTTTTGAAAGCTTGAGTTTGGCATTACTGCAATGACAGGAAGGGAAGGAATCATGGTGTGCGTGGGAGTTATGCCCTCACCCTTCCTTACCTATTTGGAAATTTCTTACGATGAATCTGACAAAACCATGACCATTGGCGTGGTAGTAGCACAAAAAGTCATCCAGAGCTAGGACCATGTCTAAGGAAGCTGTGTCTTGCAATAGCTTTAACCATGGCAAGTTGCCCCACCAGATAACTGTTGCAACACTTCATGTTAAATCCCTTAATCCTTTTCCTTCCATTTAACCCACATATGTCTGGGAATTAGGATACTATTCCAGTGTGGCTAATGTAGAAATTAGCAATGAGGAATAAATTTGTCAACAGTGGGGAAAGTCCTAGTGACATTAATTATTCTGCCTGTTATCCATCTTTCAAAGGTTCTGTTATCACAGATCTTCCACAATGATATTCCAATTAATCGAGTCGGTTCCTCACGAAGGAACTGAGCTCTGATAACTTCCAACATCTCATTTTATGTGAAGTGACTGTACTACTCTAAACACCAAATGAATACTGACTATGTCTAAACACTGGGATACACCCAAAGACCTGATCACGTGGTTGTCCTACTTGAATACTTGGCCACAGCACACTACAACCCTCTGTCACCTTTCATGTCTGTTTTCCTTCCCACGGGAAGCAAGGTATGGGGAGAAGTGAGGAGGGCACCAGAAAGCTTGTGAACAACTGTCTTTAAACGGGGTCAGGATGCAGACAGATACTGCAGCTAGATCAAATGGCTGGGAAGGGCTCTCAGATTCTGCAGTTTAGATGTAGGAAACATCCGATAAAGGAAAATACTGAGTAGGTTGCCACTAGAAGCATGTACAAGGAACGTGACGGTCTGGAGTCCTTTTTAACAGATGCAAAACCTTAGGGAATTTCAGCAGAAATAGAAGTCACTGATTTATCTTGTTTGTCCATGACTTACCACTTTAAATTATCTCAGTAATTTGAGGTTGCTTATGGGGTGTCTTCCTCAGATTCTCTCACTTGATGCAGGGATTTAATAATGGTTCCTTATGGAAATCAGGATTTGACAGAAAATGAGTGGGTGATTTACCAAGAAAAGGTCTAATGACAAGAAGTAGCAGTAAAAAACTTGGAAGTAGCCAGTGAAAAGCAGCAAAGCTAAAAAAACCCCAAACAAAACAGAACAACAAACAAAAAAGGAAACATTTTCTTTGTAGCAAAAGAAATTATAGCATAAGATGGACTGACTTCCAAGCTACTCTATGATACAGCTTCCCTATATTCATTGGGAAGTTAAATTATTCATTTTAGTAAATACCTGCTTTTCCCAAATCTTGGTCATCTCGAACACGGAGCAGTATGAGATTCTCTGTTAATCACCTGTACCCTATTTCATCCTCTGTTCTACTAGACTAACAATGAAGAGAAAGCCTTTAGCCACAGATCTGCTTTTCCTGTTAGATATATTAAACGTTTCTGCAGTAGCCAGGTGCAGAATTCAGAGGCAAAGCTGCTGTGGTTCCAGAGCTTTACTTCTGAAATCTGTCCAGCACTAAATTCTGACCCAGCATGCACATTTGGCCCTCTTCTAGGCCTGCCTGACTTTTCACTAAGAATAACCAGGCACTTCGAAATAAATTACAACATTCGGAAGCTATAAAAAATCACTTCTGCCCTTCTGCCTCACTTCTCCCTCCTTCGTGCTGCTTCATGCTGTTGTTCTCTCTGGTACTTGACCAGAGTAAATTCCTGAGCATCTCATGTTTATTCACCAGGCTGCTGGCGGTAACCGCAATGAAATCTCAGTAGCTTTCAGCTAAGGCAAGTGCTATTTTTTCAGAAGGCATTTCTATTCCGAGTTATTGCATATGATATCTTAGGCCTTGATCTTATGAACATCATACTTGATGCCAGGAGTAGTCAGGCTGGCAAAGGCAAGGCCATATATAAATGTCGGCAGTATTTGTTCCTTCCTGAGTGTAACAGTGTAATAATTTAACAAAGTGTGTCACACATGTAAGGAGTATTTATCAAGCCCACACAGAACAGCTGTCAGTAGTTCAGAACCATAATCCATAAAATGTATCCATGTCAATCTATGTCTTTAAGTGTGGGAGTATACCGCAGGTGAAAGTTTTTGGAAGCACTAATTGTGTGCTTTATTGTAAAATTAGCTAGATTGTGCTGCCTGTGTGTTTGGGTGTGTTTAAAGTTTTGGTATTTTAGGACTGCATCTTGTCACAGTTATAGAAAAAAAAATTCTTCAAGGTTCATTATTGTAAAAAAAAAAAAAAAAAGCTCCTGCCTGCCACCTTGTGTAACAATGTCTAAAATACAGCATTGGATATTTAGAGGAGAATCGGTAAAGGTGGTTGTCAGATTTTAGAAATAAGTGCTGTACCTTCATATCATTGAGGTGTGGATTCCTTTGGAAAAATACGCAGGAGAGTGCTAGAAGACTTCAGGAGTGAAGGGCCTGCACATACGCTGTGACTCCAAATTCATTAGGAAAAACAGGCTACAATATTTCTAAGCAGTGAAGCAGTAAACGAAATACAGGTACCTACAGTGGTAACAGATTGTAGTCCTGATCTTAAACGAGGGGAACTAGAAAACTGCCATTGTCTACAAAAGGGATAAGAATATTCTATCCCTTTTCACTAAATTGATTGGTAACCTTAGTTTATTATTTTCATAGTGGTGTGAACGTGTCTGGTCTAGTTCTCTTAAGCCTGTGGTGAGTAAGAGTCAGTAATGTTTAGCTTGTCGGAAATGCTCCTTATTTTTGCCTGTGTAGCCTAGGCTTTAATTTGTAATTTCTGAGTGCACAGTGCCACAGTGAGCTTCTGCTGATCTGCTCTTGGTATCTTGCTTCCAAATGGCTCTAGATGATATCAGCTCAGATCTATTTTCTTGCCCCACGATACATTTCCTGCTTCCACTGTTGTCGTCCAAATGGGCGCTGCACCACTTCACTTAGCTGCGCTCCCAACTGTTAGTCCTCAGAGCTACTGCCAGCTTTTAATGGTGTTCACATCCAGGCAGAGGAATGCGAGACGCTGAGCAACCTTGGCTCACACTGAAATCAGCGAAGGAAGAGCACGCTCAGCATGCTGAGGCCATTGAGACCCAGGTGCATGAAGGTATTTAACTGTCCAGATTTAAACCTCTGATTCCTCATAGATTTCCATGAGGAGTTAGCCATCTAATTAAGAGTCATGGCAGAAAACTTCTGCTCATTTTACTTGCATAAGTAATCTAGCAAAGGCAGTGGCACTGCTTGACTAAATAAGGTGAAGTGTTTGGCTGTAGACTAATAACGTATAATTAACCAAACAGACAAGTTGTTTAATTTACTTGGCTAAACTACCTTTGTTCAGTATCTAAACCCCTTACTGATACTTATAAATGCAATTAAACAAATGTGAAATTAAAACCAAGATATACAAATCTAAAATTAGAAAACTAATTAGCGTTGTGTTTCCTGGTTCTAAAGCACAAAAAATTGCCGCCAGATTGAGAAAACTATGAAAACTTTCTCATTCAATTAATAAATTATTCAAAGATAAACTTGAAAATGTACTTACAGATGATCTTCAAAGACTTGGTTCTTTATAATGGTCTTTATATACATTTCTTATGTAATGTCATACAGATATTTGTACATGTATGTAGTAGTATGCATAAGGAAATTTCTAGGGTGGATTTAATGTTACGTTCCACCTTTAAGAGTTTAGCTTTCTAAAGTTACAACATTTACTCCAATATGCTAATGTAGATTGCTTCATTATTCAATGGAGAGAAATAAGAAACTCTAAAATGTCTTTCTTGCCATCTTATGTAAGATGGGATGTACCAAAATTGGAAAGTTCTCCTCTTTCTACTGTCGGCGGAGGGGAGTCTGGTCAGCTTGCCTGATACCTTTGATGTTTAACTTTTCATCAGCTGACATCTGAAGAGAGAATGATCACCATTTTCTGACATTAAGGCACTATTTGTACCAAAGAATTCATACCAATGGATTGAAACAATACATTATTAAAACTCTAGGAAATCCCCACCACCACTTCAACACAAGACTTTGGGAAGTTCCATAGGAGATGTAAAGTGGTGTGGGAGTAGAATGGTTTTTTGATGTGTGTTGTGGGAGTGGGTTTTTGTTTGTTTGGGGTTTTTTTGTGTGTTTTTTGTTGTTGTTGCTGTTGTTATTTATTGGTTTGGGGTTTTTTTTAAGCAAAGAGTAGAATCAATTTGTTCATCCTGTGACTGTAGGAGCTACAATTCCTGCTTGGATACAGACTTTTGAGGAATGCTAGAAGATGGCAAAGTGGGGAAGAAATTTAATTTGCTCAAAAGTGTTTGTGTGGCTACAAGATGAACAGCACCTTGCAGAATCAATCCCCATAACACCAACCAACTTAATGAGCATTATCCCTGAACCGATCTATTCATTACTGCTGATCAAAATCTTGTGCCTGCTGTATGTATACTGCCAGACATTCCACTCCCCCAGAGTCACCCCATGCTATCATCCTACACTGAAAGTTTACACTTCCTCGATCTGCTCTAGTTTATATCAAATGGAGATTATTAAGTTATACACAGGGGAACAGGTGGGTGGAGCAGCTGGCATGAGAAGTGAGCAGCCTGACAACAGAAAAAAATCAGGGTAGATTGCAGCACAAAAATTTTCCTAGGAAATTGCAAATTTCACAATCTGTTCATGAGAACTGATGGTATAGCTTGTGTGCCAGGTAACAAGTCTGGGAGACTCTAGACTTCACTGGAAGCAGACTATTCAAGACCTTCTAAGCTCTTGTTAGTTTTGGCTCTGGTCTATTACACTATATCATGCAATCCTACTCATTCTGGAAAGCAATTTTTTATGAATTTCTTAAGTGGATTGAAAAGGTCACAGTGGTTTTTTGGTCTTAATTAACTGACTGCCTGATTTACTGTACTTTTTGTTACAGATGATGCTTTAAAGATAGCTCTGTGAATCCTCCAAGTCATGCAGAACTTGAGAGGTTTATCTTTGGTCTAATTCAGTGATGTGAAGGAAACATCAGTTTGAAATGGTTCTGACAAACACCAGTTAAAGAAGGCTAACCAACTAAATAGACTCCCCCTAATTTGGATGCAGTGTGGAGGGTGACCCGGTGGGATGAAAAGTTACAGATTCAGAAGCAGTCAAAATGTAGGTTATAGTGAACTGGGATAGCCAAGGAGAATGCTGTAACATTCAGCACAACCTGATAGAGCTGAAGTGGCAAAGTTTCTACAATAAGTAAATGCGTAGATGGCTATAGAGGGAACAGGTGTCAAGATTGGATGTGGAAGAAAAGGTAAGCCACCAGTTATTGTCCAGTACCACAGCAGTTTACCCTGTATCATTTACTAGGGAACTCAGACCTGCACAGACTCTGGGTTAGGATGCTGTCTCAGGACACAGCAGAATGTCTTACCTCTGTGAGCCGAGTGTTTTCATGGTCTATCTCTGGTCATCTTCTGTTTTGACTTAAGCTTTTCTTGTGAAAGTTTCATTAAAACACATACATTTTTGCAAAAAGTTGCACTTCTGATAAATCAGCATTTTTCAAATTAAGTGTTTAATCACGAAGTTTCCAGCCAAGTCTAATTATAGCATCCTCTTTAAATGTTTCAGGGTTTCAGACAGCACAAACAATGAAACATTTGTTATTACTGAAGTCTTTCATATTACTCAAATTGCAAGAAACAACTAAATATGTCATAAATGATATCTTGATAAGCATTTGACATGCCACTGAATAACACTTTGTGACTTGAGCTTCCAGTCTCTCTCCTCTAAATTAACCCCTCCTTCTAGTTCTCACCTGAATTACTGTGGAACACAAGCCAAAGTTCACTCGGACTTCCTTTCTACACAAATCCAATTAAGAAATTTAAACATGTAGAGTCTCTCTTGGTGGAGGAGGGGGATGGCATGGGGGAGTGGGGAAAAAAAAACAAAGAGTAGGCCAGAAGAAAGGAGAGCCATTTTTAAGTGGAAAAAAGAATCAGTAGTAGTTTTTCACATGGACAAAGTAATCTGTTACTAGAGGTGGCAGGTTTCTTGCTTATGACAGAAGACAGTCAGCCAGCTGTGCATGAAAGAAAGGTAACTCATGTTTGTACAGTCACTGGGAATAGCATGCTGGTAATGGCAGGAGAGCGTGCTTGGCTTTTAGAAATATTTTGGCTATTGTGGAACATGCAGTGCATGAGTGTTGGTTTGAAACCAGAATGTTTTGCTGTTGACATGCTGCTTCTCATTGGCTTTTGTTGAACAACTTGCAAACTTCTGGTATAATCTAAAAGACCACGGTGAATTTTACAAGAACAAAAGTAAAGAGAGAAATATGATGACAATAATAGAAGAGAGAATATGAGGAGAAAGGCTCAGTAGAAAGTATGGAAGCTCAGCTGCATTACTTTAAGGCACACTGTGTCTGGTAGCATGGAAATTGTCAATGCAGGTTTGAGACCACTACACTGGTAAAAGCTGAATAATACATGCAAAGGCCAACACACTTCTGACTCATTGTCTAGAGTCTGGTATAGCAAGTGACAGCTGGTGGTGTTCTTAATATCAGCACCAAATCCAAGGAAACCAGCTGAAGCATGTAGCTGAGAAAATTCGTTACCCGTTTAAAAAGTTCAAAGGGTATGTGAGGAAAGTTAGAAAAAGACTTTGGCTTTTGAACACTCGGCTCTTTCACAGGAGCTTCAGGAGTTATATAAACTTGTGTAAGAAAGCATGCTGAGAATATTTCAGCTAAATGACTTTTAAAAGCTTGGCTTACACAAGGTATGAATTCCAAGCAAATTGACAAAATCCTTTAGCTCAGATAGACAAAGCAAAAAAACTCCCAAACTCAGCAAGAACCATCTCCTCCCTCCAAAAGGAAGCGGACCCCCCCCCCCGGGGCCCGGGGGGGCGGGGCCGCGCGGTGCTTTGTGTTGG